>JAKRSK010009144.1:52500-730000 GCA_029891615.1 Natrix natrix natrix
TCCTCCTCCTGATGTGATTTAGTTGAGTGATGAAACATCTGCAAGAAAACCACCAAGATCAGAGAGCACTAAAGACCCGTTGTTGTTGTTGTTGTTGTTGTTGTCCTCCCCCTCCTCCTCCTCCTCCTCCTCCTGATGTGATTTAGTTGAGTGATGAAACATCTGCAAGAAAACCACCAAGATTAGAGAGCACTAAAGACCCGTTGTTGTTGTCCTCCTCCTCCTCCTCCTCCTCCTCCTCCTCCTCCTCCTCCTCCTCCTCCTCCTCCTCCTCCTCCTCCTCCTCCTCCTCCTCCTCCTGATGTGATTTAGTTGAGTGATGAAACATCTGCAAGAAAACCACCAAGATCAGAGAGCACCAAGGACCCCACAGTCCTCTGCTTCCTCTTTGCAAGCACCATTCTTTGCTAGCACTGATGGAGTTACCTAGTTGGGTAATGAAACGTCCCCAAGAAAACAACCAAGCTCAGAGAACACCAAAGACTCCACATTTCAATGCTGAGCTACTAATAATCTCTTCTATGGAAACTTGTTTTATATCAAATTCAGTCCCGCAACTCTTATCAGCCGTGCAGGAAGATCAGCCTTTCTTTTACATAAACTGTCTGTAGATTAATTCCTTCGCGTTTCCCCACCGCCACCCCCAAACAGGCAAACTTAGAAATGTCATAATTTCTTAAATGATCAAAGGCAGGCCTTTCATTGCCGAAGCTTCTGCTTGTCTGTTTTTCCATGCTCAAAAGTCGAAGAAACAAAAACAGGAGAGAATGGAACAGGAGAGAGCAAATATATATGTATATTTCTTTGTCTGTAATTTTTATTCCAATTAAGTCTAGTTGAGGTAGCAAATATTGTACCTAGAAACTGGCTAATTGCAGAATGTCTCCTCGGAGACTTATGTTAATTGCTGGAGGCAATTAGTTTTTGTCTGAAAAAAAAAAGGAATTCATACTGACTGCTGCATGTACCTGGGAAACAGAGAATTCGAGGAGGGGAGGCGAAAAGGTGAATAGAATAGAATAGAATAGAATGAGGAAAAGGAGAAGAGGAAGAAGAGGGAGAAGGAGTAGAATAGGATAGAGTAGAGTAGAGTAGAATAGAATGAGGAAAAGGAGGAGAGATAAAATAGAAGAGAAGAGAAGAGAAAATAGAATAGAATAGAATAACTGAGTTGGAAGGGACCTTGGAGGTCTTCTAGTCCAACCCCCTTCTGTAGGGCCTGGAAACCTTTAACACCTTACTTCAGCACTTCGGGAGCAATGTCATTAAAAGCAGGTCGGGTCGTGCGGTCTGGCCAGGTCTGTCAGCGGCATGGTCAGTGGCTACACTATCTATGCGGCACTTGCCGCATGTGTCACTGGTGATCTTGGGATTGGTCTGAGTGGGGGGGGTGTTTCATTAAGGGGGGCTTTGGGAGTGTGGACGTACGCAAGACGCAAACGAATGCGGAAGAGGAGGAACACGGCGACAGCGGGAAGATCGGGGTGGAGGGGCGGGGACGTCGGAGCCTTCAGAAGGCGCCCAAGAAACGCGAGAAACGCGGGGAGGAAACAAGGAGACCGGTGGGAGTGTGGCGTGGAGTGGAGTGCGACGTGCGCGTCGCCATGCCGGACGCTGGAGGCACACCGGAGACGGTGGACGCTGGACGTGGAGATGGAGTAAGACCGGTGAGACGCAGCGGCAGGACGCGGAGAACAGGGGAAGCGATGGAGCGGAGGGGAAGATGGAGAGGGGGACGAGTGGCGTGGCCGGCTAGCGTCGATCAGGCGACCGAGAGGCGGCTGTACGGCTACGGGGACGATGGTCGCTGGCGTGGAGAGTCGAAGGAGAAAGGAAGGGACGACGGAGCCGGGGACGATTGGTGGCGGGGGAGTGGGAGTTGGGTTGGAGGGCAGTGGCGTCGACGGAGTACAGACGGAAAGACGGAGACAGGGACGCTAGGAGTGTCTATGTCTATTCTATTCTATTCTACTCTATTCTACTCTTTCTCCCTCCTTCCTCTTCTCCTTTTCCTCATTCTATTCTATTCTATTCTACTCTATTCTACTCTTTCTCCCTCCTTCCTCTCCTTTTCCTCATTCTATTCTATTCTATTCTACTCTATTCTACTCTTTCTCCCTCCTTCCTCTTCTCCTTTTCCTCATTCTATTCTGTTCTATTCTATTTTATTCTATTCTATTCTACTCCTTCTCCCTCTTCTTCCACTTCTCCTTTTCCTCATTCTATTCTATTCTACTCTTTCTCCGTCCTTCCTCTTCTCCTTTTCCTCATTCTATTCTGTTCTGTTCTATTCTGTTCTACTCTACCCCTTCTCCCTCTTCTTCCACTTCTCCTTTTCCTCATTCTATTCTGTTCCGTTCCATTCCATTCTATTCTACTCTACCTTCACTTGCAGCTGGGAAGAATCTCAGGTTTCCACAGGAGTCGTACAGACCTGGTGTGGTCTTCAAAGCGATGGGCAACTTACTTTTTTTTCCTCATGAGATCTAGGAGCCAACATCAGCCGTCTCCCAATCTAGTGCCCTTTGAGTGTGTTTGGAGAGCCACAGAGCGCCTGGGAATTTTGGGAGATCTAGTATACACATTATCTAGGAATAGTTGTAACCTTTGTGGTGGATTTTAATTGTAAGCCATCTAAATCTCAAAGGAGATGGCATATCGCTTAATGCCATTGATCGATAAAATTAGAGGGTTAGATTGGATGGTCTCTAAGTTCCCCCTACATTGAATTACATTTCAGTTTCTCAGCTTATAACACAAAGCAAGACATTAAAGCCTCTTTTCACTCATCTCTACATTCGCTCACAGCTGCTGAGTCAGGATATTAACTCAATATGAAATAAAGTTAGGAACGGTGGGGAAAGAAATCATTTCTTCTTCTTTTTTTTTTTTTAGCACATAAAGGAAGTTAATTCTTTAGAACACTTAGTACAGGAGCTATTTTTAATTCGAAAAACCAATTGTAACCAAAGGGTGTTACGGCAACTTCAAAGGAAGAGGGTTGAGTTTATGGCCCTGAGCAATTATTTCAAGGACTTCAGACTTCGGATAATTTTTCTTCTGCCTTTACCTAGAAATTAATTTTGGTTTTGATTGGAGGGAGTGGGGGGGGGGGGGAGACACAGAGTTTTGCCTTTTGCATCTGGAAGTGTTTTGTGAACAAGATGCTTTCAGAGCCAAGGGGCAAAATGCTTATTAAACTAACCTAATATAAACTTGGAGGGACACGGTGGCTGAGTGGCTAAGACGTGAGCTTGTCGATCAGAAAGGTCGGCAGTTCGGCAGTTCGAATCCCTAGCACTGTGTAACGGACTGAGCTCCTGTTACTTGTCCCAGCTTCTGCCAACCTAGCAGTACAAAAGCATGTAAAAATGCAAGTAGACAAATAGGAACCACCTTTGGTGGGAAGGGAACAGCGTTCTATGCACCTTCGGCATTTAGTCATAGCCACATGACCACAGAGACATCTTCGGACAGCGCTGGCTCTTCGGCTTTGAAACGGAGATGAGCACCGCCCCCTAGAGTCAGGAACGACTAAGACATATGTGCAAGGGGAACCTTTACCTTCAATATAAACTTGAGGAGTCTGGTGCTCTCTGAACCTGGTTGTTTTCTTGCAGACGTTTCATTACCCAACTAGGTAACCCCATCAGTGCTAGCAGGGAATGAGGTTTGCAATGAGGAAGAGGAGCACTGTGGGATCCTTGCTGCTCTTTAAAGTTGGTTGTTTTCTTGCAGATGTTTCATTATCCTAACTAGGTAACGTCCTCGGTGCTAGGAGGGGAAGAGAAGGGTAGGATAAGAGCAAACACTCCCTTCGAGCATTGATGATGTTACCTAGACAGGGACTTATTTTCGTTTGACCCCCAAAATAAGCGCTTGGCCTTATTTTGGGGGAGGTCTTATTATTTTTGAGGTGCAGGAGGCGGCGAGCATGGTCACCTCATGGCTGCTGCTGTGGTGCAATATTAGGGGGGAGGGCTTGTTTTAGCGCATGTGCTCGAAAGCCCGATCGGTCTTATTATCCAGGGAAGTCTTATTTTCAGGGAAACAGGGTATGTTTGTCAGGCACAAAGAATCAGGGTCCGATAAAGGCTTAGTAAAGGCTCAGCACTAAAGTGGAACTAAATAAGAGAAATCAAGAAGGATCAGACTGTTTGTAGGAATGTAACAATTTTAGGCTGATGACTCTCTTGACTCCACCACCCAGGCTCTGCCTGCTCTTTTCCTACCATATTCTCACTGGTGGGATCCTACCGGTTTAACAACCGATTTGGCGATCACATGCTTCGCGTGCAATTTTGAGAAAGAAGTACCTCCCTGCTGGGGAGGAAAACAGCTGGGGTGTGGCAAGGAGGGAACGGGGATTTTGCAGTATCCTTCCCCTGGAGTGCGGAGGGAATGGAGATTTTTCAATATCCTTCCCCTGGAGTGGGGAGGGAATGGAGATTTCGCAGTATCCTTCCCCTGGAGTGCGGAGGGAATGGAGATTTTGCAGTATCCTTCCCCTGGAGTGGGGAGGGAATGGAGATTTTGCGGCATCCTTCCCCTGGAGTGCGGAGGGAATGGAGATTTTACAGCATACTTCCCCTGGAGTGGGGAGGGAATGGAGATTTTGCAGTATCCTTCCCCTGGAGTGCGGAGGGAATGGAGATTTTGCAGTATCCTTCCCCTGGAGTGCGGAGGGAATGGAGATTTTGCAGTATCCTTCCCCTGGAGTGGGGAGGGAATGGAGATTTTGCAGTATCCTTCCCCTGGAGTGCGGAGGGAATGGAGATTTTACAGTATCCTTCCCCTGGAGTGGGGAGGGAATGGGGATTTTGCAGTATCCTTCCCCTGGAGTGGGGAGGGAATGGGGATTTTGCAGTATCCTTCCCCTGCCACGCCCACCAAGCCACGCCCACAGAACCAGTAGTAAAAATAAAATGAATTCCACCACTGACATATTAAATATATATAATGCTTCATTCATTCCCCCCCCCCCCGCAACTTGAAAAGGGTCATGGAAGGTGGCATTCCTAAGAGACCGAGAGAAAAGAGAGAGGAGGTAACAGAATTTAGAAATAAGATATAGAAGTATATGCGTATCTGTCTTTGTGGGGGAGAGAGAGAGTGTGTGTGAGCGGGCGCATAAATCCCTTCTAAAATTAGAAAGCCAATTTGTCTCTGAAGCCTGGGGAATGAGAGGTACATATCCTTGGAAAATTAAGAGCAAAACAAGGTCTGTTCAACTCACCTGCTATTCTATACCTTGGAGGCGAGAGAGAGAGAGAGAGAGAGAGAGAGAGAGAGGGAGGGAGGGAGGGAGGGAGGGAGGGAGGGAGAGAGAGAGAAAGAGATGGAGTAAGAAAAAAAATTCTGCTCTCTCCCAGTTACTTGCTGGGAGGGGGAGAAATACACCACTAGAGTTTGGTGGTTTTGGAGTAGTTCATCAATTCCTAAATAAATCGATGAAACGAAAGAGGAATTTCAAACTGAAGGGGTTTGTCAAAAAGATCTGAAATAAGAACTCATTTCGTGGGCAGAAACTCCACATCAACTGGAATGGGTTCGTTGACCTAAACACATCAAGAAACAGCCACCGTAAGGATTTCAGGACTGCCTCCTTTTTTGATCTAGGATGTGACAAAGACTGGAGACTGAAACATAGGCAGAACAGTTGCAGGAACTGGGTATATCTAGCGAAGAGAAGGACTAGGGGTGATGTAGTAGCAGTCTCCCCATATTTGAGGGTCTGCCGCAGAGAAGAGAGGGACGAGCTATTCCCCAAAGCACCTGAAAGCAGGACAAGAGGTAATGGACGGTTTTTAAGAAGAGACTGGACAGTCACTTGTCTGAGATGGTATCCTTCCCCTGCTTGAGCAGGGGGCTGGACTAGAGGACCTCCAAGGTCCCTTCCAGGTATTCCATTCTGTTCTGTTCTGTTCCGTTCCGTTCCAGAACAGGAACTAGAGAGGCCTGTTGGCCACCCGCGGGCATCTGAGTCAGGGAACAGTGAGGAGGAACAGAGGGAGGTTGTCCCTGATGTGCGTATGCGTAGAATTGATAGGAGAAAGGAACAGCTGTGGAGAAGACATCATAGAAGGAAGTAAGGACAGCTGGCTAAGGGTGTGGCCCCTCCCAAAGAGTTTATAGGTGGAGCGACGGGAGGGGAATCTTTGCAGGAAACAACAGTCCATTATAGGAGCCGTTGAGAAAGCATTCTGTAAGTTTAATCTTGGGTTCTTGAAGATAACTTTCTATGCTCCTAGACAAGGGGTGGCTTTATCTATGTAATTAGTCTTGGCAGACAGCCAAGCCTGTGTCTGCATCTTCATTGGAATCAGGGGACAGAACAGGGTGTCTCATAGAATGGAATGGAATAGAACTGAACAGAATATTCTGAGCCTGTTGCCTCACTGTGGGCTAGGCTGCCTTTTATCAGATCATTCTCTAGGCCACATCCCTCTTCCCGATCTCCCAAGGTCATTCTCCTACACCATTGCCCCTTTGAGGCAATTATTGATTAGGGAGATGCCAATATTGGCTTCAGCCATGTGATGGAGAATCAGTTTCCTGGGTTGGCTTTCCAAGATGGATCACCCAATTGATCTGGTGGCTCGAATTGGATGCATACCACTCAATGGCAAGAGTTGTTGCATGCATATAACTGCTTGTGCAATCACACACAGAATCTAATATGTTTGATTCGATTCAGTGCCTCGGCTCCTATGGATTTGATTCCCCCTCCCCAAATGAAGTCTTTGAAGTGCATCACAACTGAATTTGCTGTGGCCTAATATTTAGCCCCTTATTCCTTTACCATTCTTTCTTTTAGCTTGGCCCAAGCATAGGAGGCTAAGAGCCAAAAGGAGAATGAGACAATGGGCAATTTTTTTAAAAAAAGGGGATAAAATGATTAGAACTTTAAAAAAAAAGAGCCATATAAATAAGTGCAACAATTAAAACAAAATCTATTGTGAAAAAACAGTCTGGTCCTAAGGGAATTGTTATTTCTGTTCTGACCGAGGCTTCCCAAGAGCCTGAAGCAAACTCTTTGTCCCGACAAAAACCTCTTTTATTAATTTATTATGAATTCTGCTCATTCACATCCCACAAAGTCTTTCAAGGGAGGATTTACAGTCACAGACCTTATCTGGCTTGGAGAGCTGCCAGGCCGAGATCTGTAAAACTTGGCAAGGAGTCCTGGAGAGTCACAAACCGATTAAGCGAACTAATAGTCTCCTGCAAACTCCACTCCCCTTTCGCTCCTCTTTTATTTCCTCTGGGAGGGGCCATTCATCGTCCACCTGTGGCCTTACTCCCAAATGGACCCCTGTTCTTTAGCTGCACCCTTCGTCTGGCAACTCTGCGCATGCACACACTGGGAACAGGCTCCAGCTGTTCTTCTGCCCCAGTGATGTCTGACTCCAAAGGCAGCTGATAACTGTCAAACGGCTCTGCTCCCCTCTCTGCCTCCAACACAGAGCCCTCATCAGAGCCTTCCCCAGACTCCTGGACTGGCCCAGGTTCCTCCCCAACCCTCCTCACTGTCTGAATCTGCTGCCAGCTCTGTAGGCCGCTAGTGGGCCACAACAATTGCATAGACCTCTATGGCAGGGGTGTCAAGCTCAATTTCATCGAGGGCCACATCAAGGCTGTGGTTGACCTCGGGGGGGGGGGAGGGGAGTTGAGGGCATGGCTGACTGGGTAAGTGTGTCCAACTGGATGGGTGTGGCCAGCTTGACACCACTGCTCAAACTGCTGGCATGTTTCCACTTCACACTGGGTACACCAGGATGACCCCTTGGGCTGGATCTGACCACGGGCCAAATCTGGCCCACCAGCCTTGACTTTGACACCCCTACCCTATGGTATGCATCCGGGCCTCCAGTTTCTGATATAAGAAAGATTGCACAGAGATCCGTTGGGTTTCCTCTGGAGGAGAAAATGCTGTATTGTTGAAGGTATATAACAGGAATTTCTAATCAGGGGACCTGGTGAATTTTTGATGCCCAGAGCTGCTGGTCTTGTTTTGACTTGGAAGGAGGAGGAAGGGATGTCACGAAATGCCACCTTCATGTTACAGACTTTGATTTATGAACTATAGTTCCTAGTTTTAGAACAGAAGAGTTCTGCTAATGGGAGAAATTCCTCCATCTAGGGAGAAAGGAAGGCATGAAAACGTGCCCTCTGTTTTGCACCTGATATAATGGCTGGGCCCGCAGGGAAGCTAGTCTGCTAAGTACATATTTCTTTTTACAGAGGCAGAGCTGGGATTTTTGATGGACTAGAGAAGGAAATAACAATCTCCAGCAATTCTAATTTTCTTTCTTTCTTTCTTTCTTTCTTTCTTTCTTTCTTTCTTTCTTTCTTTCTTTCTTTCTCTCTCTCTCTCTTTCTTTCTCTCTTCCTTCCTTCCTTCCTTCCTTCCTTCCTTCCTTCCTTTCTTTCTTTCTTTCCATATTTAATTAGATAGATAGATAGATAGATAGATGGATGATAGGTAGGTAGGTAGGTAGGTAGGTAGGTAGGTAGGTAGGTAGATAGATAGATAGATAGATAGATAGATAGATAGATAGATAGAGATAGCGATAGGTAGAGAGGGGGGAGGGAGAGAGGGAGAGATAGTATATGAATATACTATATCAAAAAGACACATGATAAAGGGGGAGCGAATGAGAGGAAGAGGAGGAAGGAAGAAAGAGGTAAGGAGAGGAGGGTGGAAGGGAGAGGAAGAGAAGGAGAGAGGGTAGGAAGGGGAAGAGGAAGAGTAGGAGTAGGGGAGAGGTAAGGGAAGAAGGAAGGGGAAGGAGGGGAGGAAGGAAGGAAGTAGAGAAGGGAGGGAGGGCGAAAAGAAAAGGAAAATGAGGTCGTGTTAAAACTGGCAGATGGGATGCTAAATAAAGCAACCCAAACTGTATATTATAACCTATTAAATGGAATAACAAATTTATAAGAATGACAAATGTAAAGAAGAAGAACTACCTGAATCTATACTTAGAATGGTATGTAAGAGAATAAAAAATTAAAAAATGGAAAAAAGACACTAGATAGATAGATAGATAGATAGATAGATAGATAGATAGATAGATAGATACAGATAGATAAACCTCCTCCTCCTCCTCCTCCTCCTCCTCCTCATCTTTTAACAACCCAGTAACCCCTTGTGGGGTGGAGTCTGGGCAACTGAATGGTGCTGGCAGAGCATTTTATGGCCGGATGCCCTACCTGTCGCCAATGCAGAGTTTTGTTCAGCAGATATATTCTCATTGTGCCCAGAGAGAGAGAGAAATATCTTCCTCTACCTAGGATCGAACTCACAGCCTCCTGATTGTGAGGAGAGAGCTCCACCTCTAGGCTACCGCTCCACACTCTAGATAGATATATAGATACGTATATGTCTATGCTGGTTTTGTTGTATTCGCATCTTTTCCCGTGTAAGATAGATAAGAAAGAAAGAAAGAAAGAAAGAAAGAAAGAAAGAAAGAAAGAAAGAAAGAAAGAAAGAAAGAAGAAAGAAAGAAAGAAAGAAAGAAAAGACACGAATGCAACAAAACCAGCATACCTACACCCGTGAAAATCTACGAAAACAAATATATGTCTATATGTCTCTCTATATCTATCTATCTATCTATCTATCTATCTATCTATCTATCTATCTATCTATCTATCTATCTATCTATCTATCTCAGAGGTTGCCACAAAGAAGAGGGAGTCAAACTATTCTCCAAAGCACCTGAGGGTAGAACAAGAAGCAATGGGTGGAAACTAATCAAGGAGAGAAGCAACTTAGAACTGAGGAGAAATTTCCTGACAGTGAGAACAATTAATCAGTGGAACAGATTGCCTCCAGAAGTTGTGAATGCCCCAACACTGGAAGTCTTTAAGGAGATGTTGGATAGCTATTTGTCTGAAACGGTATAGGGTTTCCTGCCTAGGCAGGGGGTTGGACTAGAAGACCTCCAAGGTCCCTTCCAACTCTACTATTGTATTGTATTGTATTATTGTATCTATCTATCATCTATCTATCCATCCATCCATCCATCCATCCATCCATCCATCCATCCATCCATCCATCCATCTATCTATCTATCTATCTATCTATCTATCTACATACACATATATACATATACATACATACGTATATATGTTTGTGTCTGTATTGGAGTGGGGAAGAGCAAAAAAAAAGTATTGATGGAGTCTGTAAAAGTCAGGTCTGATTTGGGGCTAATGAGGATGACCTTGGGGGAGAGAGGAAGAGTCAAAGACAGGAGAAGGGTCAGATAAGAGGCAGCTTAGCCTGCAGCAGGAAAAGGGATGTGGCAAACGTCTCAGAAAGGACCTTCCCTAGTTTCTTGGGCTATAAAGGCGACCGGGTGATGGGAGAGATGTATTTTCAGCCATGGCAGATCCTCTTAAGGTCAACTTGCACAAGGAGAATGTGTTCATTGAGGTGGTCTTTCTTCCTGAACTTCCATGCAAGGCTGACCCAGTGCCCCATACGAAAAATATCTCAGGAAGGAAAGTTAGACGTGAAGCTGCGGTTGTTCTGAAGACATTCAGGAGAAAATGGAAGGCTTTAAGAAGTGGGAAAAGGTTCCCCTCCTTCCTTGTTATAGATCGTGTTAGCTCTTGATTTCAAAAAATGGAAAAGAAAATTGCAATAACTCAAATCTCTCCCAATTTTCATCCCAACCTTCTCACCCTAACCCTTGCCTGTCTCATGAGGGTCTCAATCACATTTCTTGGCTAATCCTGCTATTTCTTAAGCCACCTTAGAAACGGAGCGCCTTAGCCGTAACGCAGCCAATTATTTTAAGCGAAGAAAGCAAAATGGAACAAACACAAATGAAAAAAAACAAAACAAAGCAAAATAAATAAATAAACAGGAACAGACAGATCCACCCCATCTTGTAAGAAATCCCATGTTTCTCTGCAGAGAAACAAAACCCACTGAATTCTCTGCAACCCCCTTGGAATGAAATGGCCGCCTGAGAGCCAATTTGGAAATAATATGAATTGAAGGGAAATAATATGGTGGACATAAGTGGAAATAATAGGAATTGAAGGGACTCCTCCGCTGAGCTTAGACCAGGTGTCAGTCCATATGGGAGCAAAACACTCTGCATGCATGTTTTTTTTTTCCTCCCTATTTAATAGTATTTATCTAGCATCATAATCAAAGGCTTCTTGGGCAGTGACCTGAAGAACATCAAGAGCAGTTTTCTCAGCACAGCCATGAATAACAATAAACGCCATGGAAGGCCAGATGTTTCAAGTCGGCCTTTGTTAGGTATCCAAAAACATGGAACGCTCAGATGCAAAGCAATATGTCAACTCTGAAGCGAAGCTGGCTGAAGCCATCTTTTGCTGCCTCCTAGTTCCAGTAGCTCAGCGGCTAAGGCGCTGAGCTGGTCGATCAGAAAGGTCGGCAGTTCCGCGGTTCGAATCCCTACCACGAGTGAGCTCCCGTTACTTGTCCCAGCTTCTGTCAAGCTGTCCTGTTGGGTCCCTAAGGAGCACAGACGGGCAGGCGAGGAGGGGCTGGCAAGACGTGAGTGCCATTGAATTGACCATGCCCACTCAGTCACATGACCACCTTGTCACACCCACCCAGCCAGTCATTAGGTAGATCATACTAGTGATCCGCAGGATTTAAACTTATGAATTTAGTGGTCCCTGAGGTCTGAAAGATTGCTGACTCTTGTGCTAGAGTGTTTGTGGATTTTTGTCAAGTTTCTTCCCTGCTGTAATTGCTGTTTGTCTAGATACTGCATGTAGGACGTGTATGTATAGTTTCCTATATTCCTATTGTAGATAAAAACCACTACTTGATACAAACAGATATTGGCTATACTTGTTCCTATACAAGTGAGCAACCTGTGCACACTCTGACAGGATGCTTTACTTGGAACACTGACACAACATTTACACAAACGTTAAGGGACTCAGAAAATCTCATGAAAAACGGGAAAAAACATCTCCAACAGAGTGAGGGCAACGTCCAAGCGGCGCCAAGTTTACAAAGAAGGTCATTGCAGTTGGCGAACACAAATCAATTTCTCAACCCTAAGATTGCAGAAGTCATGAGAAGAAACTGCACTCAAGTCTTTAATGCCCCTCAAAACAACAACGACGACACATTTCTGAGAAACCCTCGCTTCGCCTGAGAAGGAAGGACACCAAACCGTAGCCACGTTGGCGGGCATTCATGCATGCCTAATTGGACAGTTGTGAGAAGAATGGCCTGAAATTTAAAAAAAGAAAATAAAAAGGTGGGAGGGAAAGCCAGACTTTCATCTTTCTATTTTCATTCCTTCTGAACATAATTTGTTTTCCAGCTTCACCACCCCATTGGCTAAGTCTTCTCCAACTTTTCTCGTGCCGATAGCAAATTGCTTTTGTTTTAAGCCTGGCCAATTTGGGTTTCCTAATCAATACTGCCATGCCCACCAATCATCTGAAACGGATGAGAAGCAAGAATTTCACTTCTGTGGTGTGAGAAGATGGATTGATCCAGTCCTCGGGTTTCTTTGTTAGAGATTTAACACCAAGTTTGTTGGTCCCTTGTCCTTCCAAATTGAATTGTCAATACCGGTTGCCTTCCCGTTCCAGTTAACCATTTTTCACCCTCCTCTCAGCAATACAACCCAATTAATCTGTTTAAAAGGTACGCCTGCGTGGAGGATGGGACGTTCTTTGAAGTCTCCCTTCGCTCAGCCACACGTGTGAAATCACAATTATTACACTTCACTCCCATCTCCCACGCCGCTTCTTTTGAACAGAGTAGGCAGAGAATGGCATGACATACATTTCCACTGGGCGATGATAGGACAACTGTACTATCCCTAGCGCAGCATAACAGAGTGAGTTCCCGTTACTTGTCCCAGCTTCTGCCAACCTAGCCGTTCGAAAGCATGTAAAAATGCGAGTAGAAAAACAGGAACCACCTTTGGTGGGAAGGTCACAGTGTTCTGTGCGCCTTCGGCGTTTAGTCATGCCGGCCACATGACCACAGAGACGTCTTCGGACAGCGCTGGCTCTTTGGCTTTGAAACGGAGATGTGCACCTCCCCCTAGAGTTGAGAACGACTAGCACTTATGTCCGAGGGGAACCTTTGCCTTTACAGAAAAGAAAATGGCCACTGTTAGGCCGGTTTCAGGATTGACACTGAAAATGTGACGATGTCTCTTGAAATCCCGCAGAGAGGTCCTTCAGAAGAAAATCTCTTGAACTCTTTCTGTCTCCCCCAAACAGATGGCTAGGACGTCCGTAAAAATCCCTGCCACCTGTTGAGGAAAAAATATCAGCCACTGAAGCTCTTGATTGCTCCAAATTCTTCAGCTAGGCTCCCTCTCTCTAAAAATATCCTCCTAAAATTCACAACTGGAGTCTCAGCCAAACGGCTGGTGACAATTATAAATGAAGGCTATCTCCTTCCCATCGTTTTTTTTTAAATCAATGTTCTGCATTCAGCAATGCTGACATGGAAACCAGCATCTGTGCTTGCCTTCCTTCCTTCCTTCCTTCCTTCCTTCCTTCCTTCCTTCCTTCCTTCCTTCCTTCCTTCCTTCCTTCCTTCCTTCCTTCCTTCCTTCCTTCCTTCCTTTTCATTTTTTTGTCATCCTGGCTGTGCAAACAAGATAAATAAAACAACCCTCTTTTATTTTTCCTCCATGGCTAAGAGGAAACATTATGTATACAGAACAAATTCTAAATAAACCATGATGCCTCTCAGCTACATTTTCAGCCAGCCGTGGAGCAAACAACTGAGTTTATCCCATAGTTGGCTCAGGTTAAATGAAGTTTCTCTGGCATTGTTAGAAACGGACCGCTGGGCTGGAGGAAGATGCGTGCCAGTCAGCGATCAAAGATTGAACTTAAAAGTGGAAAAGAAGGAGTGGAAAAAAATGAATTGGAAGCAAAGGATGGACTGATAATCGGAAGAAAGCTGGAGTCAGAAGTACAGATAGTCCTTGGCTTACGACCACAACTGAGCCCAAAATTTCTGTTTGTTGTGAGACATTCGTTTAGGGAGTTTTGCCCCATTTTACAAACTTTCTTGCCACCGTTGTTAAGTGAATCACGATAGTTGATCAGTTGGGAACACGGTTGTTAAGTGAATCTGACTCCTCCCACTGGCTTTGTTGACCGTCATAACTATGAACCAGTTGCCAAGCATCTGAATTTTGATCATGTGACCATGGGGACGCTACAAAGGTCATAAGTGTGAAAAACGGTCATAAGTCACCCTTTTTCCAGCTCTGTTGTAACTTTGACCTTGTCACTAAATGAACTGCTGTAAGTCGAGGACTGCCTGCATAGGGAAGCTCAGAAGAGCTCAAAAACTACTCAGGAGTAACTGGAGCAGGAGACAATATTCTTTCTGTTCAGGAGGTCCCACAGTAGTGGGTGAAGTCTATCTGAGACCCCATAAGGGTTCCTTGATTACAGGAAATGTATGTCCAATGTCCCAAAGGTGCTTTTTCAGGACTTTCTGCTTTGCCTTTGAGGATGTTTCACTTCTCAACCAAGAAGCTTCTTCAGCTGTGACTGAATGATGGGGAGCGGAAGGATTTACACTCCTTGCAGACAGCTGGTCATTTGCATCCTTTTAGAAGGTCCTTGAGGCCACTTGGAGGTTTATCTGTGTCCTCAGAGGTCACCTGAGTAGTGCAAATGGTTCCTGTAGTCTGCAGTTTTTCCTCTGAGGACATCAACCCTGACTGCTCTTTAGAAGGCCAGATCCTGAAGAGGAAACTCAAAGACTTTGGCCACCAAATGAGAAGGAAGGAAGCCAAAGAATGGAGGCCTTTGAACTGTGGTGCTGGAGAAGGTGCTGGAGAAGACTCCTGCAAGTCCCTTGGACTGCAAGGCAATCCAACCGGTCAGTCCTGGAGGAGATCAACCCTGACTGCTCTTTAGAAGGACAGACCCTGAAGAGGAAACTCAAAGACTTTAGCCACCTAATGAGATGGAAGGACTCCCTGGAGAAGAGCCTCATGCTTGGAAAGATGGAGGGCAAAAGAAGAAGGGGACGAAAGAGAACGAGGTGGCTGGATGGAGTCATTGAAGCAGTCAGCGTGAGCTTAAATGGACTCCAGAGGATGGCGGAGGACAGGAAGGCCTGGAGGAACATTGTCCATGGGGTTGCGATGGGTCGGACACGACTTCAGCTAACAACAACAACAACAACTCACAGAGCAAACTAAACCTAAGGAAACCATGTCATGCTTGAACACAATGCAACTCCTAACACGCTACGCCACAGTGACTGTGGTCTCACCACCTGATTTAATACGCTTACTGAATTGTTTCCCAGATTTGTACACCACAGTGTACCGTCTCTTAATCCGACAGGATGGGTTTGCAAAACATGTGAGACTGCAATGAAATAAATCAAGGACGAGAGACCTCACGGCTCCCTACTTGAGAGAGCAGCTTCCGGATCTGTGAGCACCCTGATTTCTTGCTTGAGAGATTTGGAAATGTCAAGAGCCTGCAGGGATTGGGGCTGTTTGGTTGGGACCGAAGGATTGGCATTCGTTTTCTCTGCCCAAGTCACCTCCTTTGGAAGCAGATGGTCGGGCGTGAAGAATTAGGCCACACGTTAAGTTCTGGTTAAGCAGATGTTTTTATTTATGCAGTAGCTGATAACCCAGCGCTGCCCGGGGTATTTATTTATCCCAACTCTCTTTCCATGAACGTCGCCACAATTTCTAATGTTGGATTTTCCCCCTTACCAGAAGGATCCCCCTTGTGGAGTACTAGGAAGTCATTACCATGGCAACTCCACAGCGCTGTGCAGTAGAAGCCATTTTAAGGCACAACAGGCTGTATCTTAACAGAACACTCATCCCGAGTGGTGTTAGGGGTGTCTCCCTCCCCCACAGTATTTGTTTCCAGAGTGTAAGTCATCTGTGTACCAAGTTTGGATGAAAGTGCTTGAGGTGTTCCAGTGTTAAGCTGGAACACACACACACATACAGCCATTTATAGCTAGCCATACCCTTACTGGGATTCAAACTTGGGCTATTTTTACATGTTAGGCAGTTATATTAACCTCTAAGCTCTCCTCTTTTCTCAGTCCAAGTTCAATTCCCAGTAAGGGTATGGCTAGCTGATGAGAGCTTAATAGCTTGAAGTAGATCTATACTAGTCTCCCTTTATTTATCAGCAAAAATGCAACACACACACACACACACACACAATGTTTATATTCATTGGTCTATTTATACACAAGAATCTAGTCGATTAATGATCAGCACTAAATTGATGCAAGACAAAAATGGAATTCAGGAAGGGTTGAACTTAGGTCATTTTTGGGAGCTTAAGGATTCTAGGCGGCTTCCTCTCTTGACTCCATCCTTCTGGCCCTGGAGCAGATAGTTCTTCAGAAGTTGTTGGCCTACAATTCCCAGCATTCCTTGATCTCAGTGAGCTGATGGGCCTTAGAATTCAGCATGATTTGAAAAGCTACCTTTGTTCTCTAGATGCCACAGACGGTACGATAAGATAATTATCCAGGTAATATCAGAATTAGTCGGGGTGAACAAGGTAAACTGAACAAAAAGGAACGGGGGGGAGGGATGGGTAAGCAATCTGTAGAGATGTGGGTGCTTCCAGATTTGCAGAAGTATCAACTCTAACCCTTTGGAAGGAAAAAAGACGGAAGCCCTCGTAACAACCAGGATTCCAATGAGAACGACACACATTAAATAAACACAGTGCTCGAAAGGGTCAAGAAACGAGGGCGAAAATAGAACAATTAATTTTAGAAGGGAATGCAGCTATAAAATAGCATGTGTGGGATTATTCAGCAAGTATCTCTGGAAGTGTTGTGGCTCAGTGGCGGGCAGCGGAGCTGGTGGCAGGCTCAGACAGTGAGGAGGTTGGGGAGGAACATGGGCCAGTCAATTCACACATCTTCAGGTTGCCAAAGTTGGACACCCTTCCTATAAAGGGTGGTCATTCCCAAGCTGCCACTCTGGGGAGATTCCTGTATTGCAGGCAGAAAACAATAAAGTAGTTAGCTTGAACTCTACACCTCTGGGGTCTAATTGTTTGTGCCCGACAGCCCAGCTGTCCGGACACAGAAAATACAACTTCAGCAACAGAGTGCTCAATGCACGACCTGACTCTGTTGTTAAATCTTCAAATCCCCATAACTTTAACCTTAAACTGTCTACTATTGACCTCACCCCATTCCTAAGAGGTCTGTAAGGGGCGTGCATAAGTGCACCTACTGTCTCTGTCCTACTATCCCCATTTATTCGTACCCATTACATTCATACTCATGTTTATTCTTATACCTATTATCTTGTAAATGATTGAGAAATCAAATAAATAAATAAATAAATAAATAAATAAATAAATAAATGATAGATAGATAGATAGATAGATAGATAGATAGATAGATAGATGATAGATAGATAGATAGATAGATAGATAGATAGATAGATAGATAGATGAGAGATAGATGAGAGAGAGATGGATGGATGATAGATAGATAGATGATAGATAGATAGATAGATAGATAGATAGATAGATAGATGATAGATAGATAGATAGATAGATAGATAGATAGATAGATAGATAGATAGATAGATACATAGATATTAAATCATGAACCTCGAACCAAGCTTCAAAAGAAATCCAGTTATTTATTAGGAGCTTCATGTTGGCACGTTCCCAAGTGAAGCCAGCTCTGACCCCACATAATTTATGGCCCCAATCATGACCCTGTTTCCCTCCTTCCCCCAGGGTGTGTTATCAATCGCATTGGGCCAACGGGGCAATTTCGCGGATTGTAGAGATCACTCCTCTCCCACCGCTGTGGGTAACCCGTGGAGACAGCCTTGAGAGGGGATAAGTCTGGAATGCGCATCTGTCTTTTGCTGCCATGCCCTTTTATCAGTTTCCCATCCCCCCCTTTCCTATGGCAACTCGAGAGCAGGCCAGGGATGTTTTACGAGTTGACTTCCAGCCTTTTCAGCTGGAAGCATCACCCGGGCTTTGGAGGACTCTTCTAAATTCAAGTTGGAGAGCCAGATGTTTCGGTAGCTAATAAATATCTGTGTCGGGAAGAATTGAGACTCCAATGAAGCAGCATTGGCAGAGGAGACCGTTGCCAAGCAATTCAAGATGAGCTTCCTTGGAAGTCCAAGAAACTGGAGATATAGAAGGCATTCCTGCATGTCTCAAGCATTTTACCCTCCCAATTGTTCCCTCCGTTCTTCAGGTTGGCCCCTTTCTGCCAAGTTAACAGGTAGCTGTTTTATTTATCCTTTCCAAGCAAAAGTTATTAAAGGCTGTCTCTTCCCCCCCCCTCCATTGCACTCTAATATTTTTTCTTGGCAACGGATGTAAAAATGGGGCAAGTGGCAATGCCCTCGTTTATCATGTATTTTGGCTTCATGTTGCACAGGAAATTAGAAAGCCAGAAGAGAGAAGGGCGGTTAGAATTAGGAGGGAGTGGGCATATCATTCTATCTTCTTGAAAGCGACTTCAACAATCTAGGTTGGAGTATCATTTCTTGGATGTTGAGGATTGCTGTTGAGGAGGAGAAGGAGTATAATGAGAAAGAGAATAAGGAGGAGGAGGAGGAGGAGGAGGAGGAGGAGGAGGAGGAGGAGGAGGAGGAAGAGGGAGAAAGAAGGAGGAGGAGGAAGAAGAGAGAAAGGAGGAGGAGGAGAAAAGGAGAAGGAGAATAAGGAGAAGGAGATAGAGAGGGAGATGGAGCGGGAGGAGAAGAAGGGAGAAAGAGGGAGGAGGAGGAAGAAGAAGACAGAAAGGAGGAGATGGAGGAGGAGGAGGAGAAGATGATGAAGAAGAAACAACAACAACAACAACAACAACAACAACAACAACAATGGCTGTGGGGCATTTGATGCTCTCTGATCTTAGTTCTTTTCTTTCTGATGTTTCATTACCCAACTAGCAATCATCATCAGTTAGGAGGGCTTGGATTTTGCAGAGTAGAGAAGAAGGAGAAGGGATGAGGAGGAGGAAGAGAAGGAGCACCGTCTTACACAAGTGTGTAGATTTGGGATTGCGGTCTTCCCCAGGCACTTTAGCATCTTTTTGTGTATGTGGAGTATTCCCAGCGAGGCATCTTTTGGCTGGCTAAGTTCTGAAATTTGCAGAGAGGGCGGAAGCATCCGCCTGCAACTAATTCTCGTTTTGTACGCAGCGGATTTAAAACCCAGCCAGGATGGGAAGCGGGGAGGGAGCCCCGTTCCCTCGGCAGGCTCAGAAAGTGCAAACTGGAAACACCCAGAGAGAGCTGGCATTATCCCCGTGCGTAATTGTTTTCCCCTTTCCAAAAGGAGAGCAGGGAAGGAGGGACGGCGCACACACGTCAAGGGGAGAATTGCTTTGTGTTTGAATTAAGCTCCTGCAGTTCCTCGCGTGGACTTGGAGAACGGTTGGCCTTTGCAAGAAAAGGTCGAGCAGTTGGTTTAGTGTTGTCATCAGGCATGCTCCCCAGGAAAAATGGCTCTTTTATTTTTGTAAAAAAAAAAAAAAACCCACAGTAACACTTTTCGTGGGGTCCTTGCTGCTCTCTGAGCTTGATTGTTTTCTTGTGGACGTTTCATGACTCAACTAGATAACAGCATCAGTTCTAGAATGGATTGGGGTTTGCGGAGAGGAGGAGGAGGAGGGAGAGGAGGAAGAGGAGGAGGAGGAGGACTGTAAGATCCTTGGTGCTCTCTGAGCTTGATTGTTTTCTTGTGGACGTTTCATGACTCAACTAGATAACAGCATCAGTTCTAGAATGGATTGGGGTTTGTGGAGAGGAGGAGGAGGAAGAGGAGGAGGAGGAGGACTGTAAGGTCCTTGGTGCTCTCTGAGCTTGATTGTTTTCTTGTGGACGTTTCATGACTCAACTAGATAACAGCATCAGTTCTAGAATGGATTGGGGTTTGTGGAGAGGAGGAGGAGGGAGAGGAGGAAGAGGAGGAGGAGGAGGACTGTAAGGTCCTTGGTGCTCTCTGAGCTTGATTGTTTTCTTGTGGACGTTTCATGACTCAACTAGATAACAGCATCAGTTCTAGAATGGATTGGGGTTTGTGGAGAGGAGGAGGAGGGAGAGGAGGAAGAGGAGGAGGAGGAGGACTGTAAGGTCCTTGGTGCTCTCTGAGCTTGATTGTTTTCTTGTGGACGTTTCATGACTCAACTAGATAACAGCATCAGTTCTAGAATGGATTGGGGTTTGCAGAGAAGAGGGGGAGGGAGAGGAGGAGGAGGGAGATGAATCAGAGGAGGGAGAGGAGGTAGAAGAGGAGGAGGAGGAGGGAGAGGAGGAGGAGGAGGGAGATGAATCAGAGGAGGGAGAGGAGGTAGAAGAGGAGGAGGAGGAGGAGGAGGGAGAGGAGGAGGGAGATGAATCAGAGGAGGGAGAGGAGGTAGAAGAGGAGGAGGAGGAGGGTGAGGAGGAGGACTGTAAGGTCCTTGGTGCTCTCTGGGCTTGATTGTTTCCTTGTGGACATTTCATGACCGAACGAGATAACAGCATCCATGGGGGATTTGCTCTTGTTTTAGCTGCTAGTGGTTTGCCCCGTGTAAGGGCTATACAGGGCAAGCCATTAGAATGTAACATGGAAGCCAACCCCACTCTCTTCTAACACTGGTGTTAAAAGGTGGCATTTTGAAACGGGAGAATGGGTTGTTGCCACTGTAGAGCTCCATAGAACTCCAAAGGTTCAAGAGAGAGTTGCTACACATCCAGTCTCCTGAAAGGCATTGTCCATGATTGCAGTAAAATGTTCAGGAAGCTGCAATGGATGCAAACTGGGGTGGAACAATTTTTGGGATGGTGAAACCTGCTGTAGGCATTCAATAGTTGTGCAGGAGGCCATGCATTGTTTTCCAGTAGATTTCCTGGTGCGATTTCAAACCCCTCCCAGATACCTTCAAGATTACCATTGACCTATCTGAGGTCTTCAAGGATTGGCGGTACCTCGCCTTCAGGAAGGAAGAGGATAGGGGCCCAGAGATGGTGCTTTTGGGTGGTGATTCTTCCCTTGGAGTCTCTTCTCCCATCTTGGGATTCTGACATTATTCTCTGACGTGGTGACATCAGAGGGGTTTTGGAGAGCTTTCTGAAGCAAGTTCTGGAAGTTTAGGACATTATCTCAATTCTCTGTTAAAATAGAGCTGGAAGGTACCTTGGAGGTCTTCTAGTCCAACCCACTGCTCATGCAGGAGATCCTATATAATCTGAGACCAGTTTCTTCTTAAAAACCTCCAGTGATGGGGCACTTACAACTTCTGAAGGCAAGTTCTTCCACTGATTGATTGTTCTAACTGTCAGGAAGTTTCTCCTCAGTTCTAAGTTGCTTCTCTCCTTGATTAGTTTCCACCCGTTGCTTCTTGTTCTACCCTCAGGTGCCTTGGAGAATAGTTTGACTCCCTCTTCTTTGTGGCAACCCCTGAGATATTGGGACACTGCTATCATGTCTCCCCTAGTCCTTCTTTCTATTAAACTAGACATACCCAGTTCCTGCAACCGTTCTTCATATGTTTTATTCTCCAGTCCCCTAATCATCTTTGTTGCTCTTCTCTGCACTCTTTCTAGAGACTAGCCATGCCCAGCTCCTGCAACCGTTTTCCGTATCTTTTAATCTCCAGGCCTTTCTCACGGTAACTTTATCCCTCTCAGGGAATTTCTCCTTAGTTCTAGTGTGATTGGACACACGAGGAATTTGTCTTCGGTGCATACGTTCTCAGTGTACATAAAAATACATTAATCAAGAATCATAAGATACAACTCTTAGTGATAGTGATAGGACAGTAAATAAGCAATCAAATCAACAGGGGATTTTGGATTGCTTTAAAAATCTGTAGGAGATGATCAGTCTGCAGCTGAGGGAAGAATCTAACATGTCATCAGTCCTGAGTTCCTTCACACCCAGAAGAGATTCTAAGTCCAGCCTCTTTGAAACTCCATTGAGTCTTATCTACCGCCAATTTGCCATGACCATTAGTACTACAGATTCTTGCAGAGAACCTGTAGTACATGGATATAAACTTCTGCATCATTTGGACAACCTTCGTTCCTGATTCCTTCTGCTCGACATTATTGTTATTTATGAGTTAGTATGTTTAATGCTAATAGCTGGGGTTTAATGTCCTGTGATTGAGCACCGGGAGTCTATTATGAGATTAGCACAGCCTGCATTAAGGACGAATAAATGACTGTCATGGGGAAAATTATCCCTTCAAATCAATCAAGTCTTCCACGCATCCTAACCCTGTAAGCTAGTGGAAGAGGGGGGGGAGGCATTGTTTCGCGGGGAGTTAGCTTATCATTAAAGGGGACACGGTGGCTCAGTGGCTAAGACGCTGAGCTTGCCGATCAGAATGGTCGGCAGTTCGGCGGTTCGAATCCCTAGCGCCGCATAACGGAGTGAGCTCCCGTTACTTGTCCCAGCTTCTGCCAACCTAGCAGTTCAAAAGCACGACAAAAATGCAAGGAGAAAAATAGGAACCACCTTTGGTGGGAAGAGAACAGTGCTCCATGTGCCTCCGGTGTTTAGTCATGCCGCCACATGAGCAAGGAGACGTCTTCGGACAGCGCTGGCTCTTCGGCTTTGAAAAGGAGATGAGCACTGCCACCTAGAGTCAGGAATGACTAGCACGTATGTGCGAGGGGAACCTTTACCTTTAGCTTATCATTATAGCCCTCTGGGCTTGTCTGTGAAAAGCCAGATCTTCAAGACATATTCACACACACATACACACACACAGCTCATCTTTGTGAATGTCATCACTGCAACTCTGCAAATTCTGACAGCCCTGGATTTCCATCTCAATGGATTAGCATATTTCAGATCCAGACCGATAGTCGAATAACGCTTTTGCATTCATTCAGCAGGTTTCTTTCTTTGAATTTTCTTTTCTTTTCTGTTCTTTCTTTCTTTTTTTTAAGGGCTAGGCACAATAACTTCAGCGTTCATCTCCTAATGTAGGTTGATGTCAGTTTGGCCTTCTCAACCCAGGCGAGTGGATTAAACTTGGCCAGGTTGTGTGGGCACCGGTGCTTCTAATAAAGAAATCGCCACCGCAGCACTTTTCATACGTGTGTGTGTGTGTGTGTGTGTGTGTGTATGTGTGTGTGTGTGTGTGTGACTTTCTGTTTTAGCAACAGGCTGAAAAGAATGGGAACCTTGAGGAAGGGAAGCAGAGGGGAATTGTAACTGTACAAAGAAGCAATGGATGGGAGATCATTAAAAAAGACATTCAACTTAGAACGAAGAAGATGCTTCCCATCAGGGAGAACAATTGGTCAGTGGAGCAACTTGCCTCCAGGAGTTTTGGGAGCTCCATCACTGGAGGGTTTCAAAAAGAAATTGGACAGACTGGTAAAGGGCCCGGATGGCAAACCTATGGCACGTGTGCCAGAGGTGGCAGCCAGAGCCCTCTCTGTGGGCATGTGCACCGTCGCCAGCTGCTTTTCATGCGTGCTGGCCAGCTGGTCTTCACGGACTGAAAACAGCCCCCAAAACTGCTATTTTCCAGGCTGTTTGGGGGCCTTTATTGGGGCGTTTTTATGTTTGTTTTGGGGCCACTTTCAGACCACTTTTAGGCCATTTTCAGGCTGTTTTCGGGCCATTTTGGGGCTATTTTGGGGGCATTTGGGGGCTATTTTGGGGGCATTTTCAGGCCATTTTGGGGCTGAAAACAGCCCCCAAACAGCTGAAAAATGGTCTGAAAACCGCCCCCCAAAACACCCTGAAAACCGCCCCCCAAAACACCCTGAAAACAGCCCCCAAACAGCTGAAAACAGCCTGAAAACGGCCCCCCAAAACACCCTGAAAACCACACTCAAAACACCCATCCAGGTGCCCTGACTATACCCCTAATTAAGCCACTGAACCACCGCATCCCTCTTAAGTGGATAGGAGACTCCATATTCAGTGGATAGGATATTAACTGGATATCCTAAGTGGATAAGAGACTCCATAACAGCTTGGTGTGTTCAGATACCATGGTGGAAAACTACGAAACACCCTCAAATCAAGATCTACACCTATAAAGAAATAACTGAAATGCACGTCTGGCACAGCTATTTTTGCACCAAGGATGTCTCTGTCAAGCCTCCAACTATTATAGCTATTCTCCATCTGTTGGATGTTCATTTGCTTTCCGGTCATCTGTTGCTGCTTGATTCCAAAGTCGAGAAGATGGTTGGATTAAAATATATATTAAAGGAATAGCACCGACCTGCAGTACATTATCGTGAATTCTAAAGGCTGACCATCCTGCTGATGCATAAAATGTTCTTCTGCATTTAAAACAAGAGGCGCCCCATCTCAACTGAACTCCTGCATCAAATCCTGGAGAATCGTATGACCTCCAGGTTGATCTTCAGAAGGTATACCAACTTTAGAAATCCCATGCCACCAAAGACCTTCAAGAGTTTACCATTGACCCATGGGAGGGGTTCAAGGAATCGCTGTTCCTCACTTTCAGGAAAGAAGGGGAAAGGGACCCAGAAGTGGTGTTTTTGGATGAAGACTTCTTGGAGTTGTTGTTGTTAGTTGTGAAGTCGTGTCTGACCCATCGCGACCCCATGGACAGCATTCCTCCAGGCCTTCCTGTCCTCTACCATCCTGTGGAGTCCATTTAAGCTCACGCCGACTGCTTCGGTGACTCCATACAGCCACCTCATTCTCTGCTGTCCCCTTCTTCTTTTGCCCTCCATCATTCCCAGCATGAGGCTCTTCTCCAGGGAGTCTTTCTTTCTCATTAGGTGGCCAAATAATTTGAGTTTCCTCTTCAGGGTCCGGCCTTCTAAAGAGCAGTCAGGGTTGATCTCCTCTAGGACTGACCGGTTGGATGGCCTTGCAGTCCAAGGGACTCACAGGAGTCTTCTCCAGCACCAGAGTTCAAAGGCCTCAATCCTTTGGCGCTCAGCCTTCCTTATGGTCCAACTTTCACAGCCATCCATTGCAACTGGGAAAACCACAGCCTTGACTATAGGCACTTGTGTTGGCAGGGTGATGTCTCTGCTTTTTAGCAGGCTGTCTAGATTTGCCATCACTTTCCTCTCCAGGAGCGAGCATCCTTTAATTGCTTGGCTGCAGTTCCCACTTGGAGTGTCTCCTCCCAATCTGAGATTCTCGGATTATTCTGAAACCTGGTAACATCAGAAGTGTTTTGGAGAGCTTTCTGAAGCAAGTTCTGGAAGGCTAGGACATTGTTTATTGGAGATGAGCAGCCTGAGCCTGAGGGAGGGGGTCAAACATGTCATTAGTTTGGAGTGCCTCCATGCCCACGAGAGATCATCAATCCATCCCTCCTTGAATTCTGTTAACCTTTTGCCTGTTTTAGTGCAGATATTCACCCAGACCTCCTTTCTCCTTTGCTTTACACCCGTTACTACCTCATTCCAGCTTCAGTTCTTGCATATTTATGTCCCCGGAGTACTTTAGTAATTTCTAGATAACTTCACGATCAGAGTTGAACTGTTTTAATGCTTTAGCCAAATGGTATCGGGAGATTTATATTGCTAGAAAAAAAAAGGGAGGCCGGCAGAGCTGAGAATCAACCTTGGAAGCCATGCCATTAAAATAAATATATGTTGGCCAACCTCAGCATTTGATAAAGGTTAAGGAATTGGCTAGTTTTCAATTGTTTTTTTTAAAGCAAAGCAACTTAGATTTATTTGATACGGATTGATATTCCGGAAGAGCTCAGGCTGACCATTTGAAGGTAAATGGGTAGTTATAGAGAAACAGACAGCTCAAGAACGACTAAACCAGGGGTGTCAAACTCAAGGCCCTTGGGATGTATCCAGCGCATAGGGTGCTAAGGTCCGTCCCATTGGGGCCAGTCTGGAAATAGCAAAGGACCCATTTTTGCTGGCAGAGGGCTGCAGGAGGCTGTCGCAATTGAAAATGGGGCACGGGGGGAGGGCACGCACAGCCCCCCTGGGCTCCATTTTCACTGGCAGAGGGTTGCAGGAGGCTATTGCAGCTGAAAACGGGGCACGGGGGGGGGGGGGAGGACCGGCACAGCCTCCCTGGGCTCCATTTTCACTGGCAGAGGGTTGCAGGAGGCTATTGCAGCTGAAAACGGGGCACGGGGGTGGGGAGGACCGGCACAGCCTCCCTGGGCTCCATTTTCACTGGCAGAGGGTTGCAGGAGGCTATTGCAGCTGAAAACGGGGCACGGGGGTGGGGAGGACCAGCACAGCCCCCCTGGGCTCCATTTTCACTGGCAGAGGGTTGCAGGAGGCTATTGCAGCTGAAAACGGGGCACGGGGGTGGGGAGGACCGGCACAGCCCCCCTGGGCTCCATTTTCACTGGCAGAGGGTTGCAGGAGGCTATTGCAGCTGAAAACGGGGCACGGGGGGTGGGGGTGGGGAGGACCGGCACAGCCTCCCTGGGCTCTATTTTCGCTGGCAGGGGGCTATCAAAACAAACTAAAAAACAAAACAAAATGTTTCCCCTTTTGCATTTGGAGCATGGAAGAAGGGACAGGAGAAAGGGGAAGAGGAAAGACAAAGAAAAAGAAGGGAAGATGGGAAGAGAGCAAGGAAGGCAAAATTAGGAAAGAGGGGAAGGAAGAAGAAAGGAGAAGGGAGAAGGAAGGAAAAAGAAGAGAAGGAAGGAAAAAAGGAAGGAAGATTATAATGAGAAGGAGGGAGGGGTCCCAGAGAAGTCCTGCCTTAGCACTTGGTCACCATAGGTGCCCCCAACATGAATGACGTCAAGCTGGCCATGCCCACCCTGGTTCTCCAAACCCTGATGCGACCCTCAATGAAATCAAGTTTGACACCCCTGGTCTAAACTAACATGCCAGAAACGAGGCAGCCTGGAAATAAGTGGTTGAATTCTGTAGAATGGGATTCTGGCCAAATAATTAGAACTTAATTGTCCCCAACAATTTGGTTTAGTTCATTAATCTACTGATGAGACTGATTAAAGCTCACAGGCTTCATGATTGATGTGAGAATTGCAATATCAAAGCCTGTGGAGTAACAACGGAGGATCCTTTTTTTTTCAATCCGTCTCACATCTAGACCGTGTGAGGCTTGATACGTTCTCCCCCACCCCACCCCTGGTAGAGTCACCGTAGCATCAAATCACAATGTTGTGTCTAGACTAAGAGAAGAAAAAAGCACAGCTCAGGACACAGGCAAACTCATTCACGCCAGATCTCGAATCGAGAGCCCTACATCAAATTTCTGCACTTGGGATTGACTTTGAGTATCGAAAAGATGTGGGACCAGGATTGCTCAGTGGTTAAAGGCACTATTTTTTTCAGCTGGAAAACTTTCAGCCTGGAGACCTGAGCGCCACTCGACGGTGTGAACTCCCCTTACTTGTTCCAGCTTCTGCCCACCTAGCAGTTCCAAAGCATGCAAATGCGAGTAGATAAATAGGTACCACTTGGGTGGGAAGGTAACAGTGTTCTGTGCTCCTTGGAGTATTGTTGTCAATTCATAAAGCATTTGCATGTCTGCTATCAAGTTGCCATAGTGAGGAAAGGGCGGGAGCGCATTCCACACATACCTTCCGCTAGAGTTGGATCTCAGATTACTACAGCAGGCTTGTGAGGTGTGTACCTTGTTGGAGAATGTGATTTATGACACAGACTGAGGGGAGGGGAGAAACAGGGCCAAAGTTCAGCCATAATTTAAATGAGGTCAGATCTGACTGCAATGGGGGATTTCTTTTGAAACTTGGCTCGAGGCTCATGAATTAAGTAGGGCATCTTTCGGAAACCTGACAATAGTCATCCTGGCCACATGACCACAGAAATTGTCTTCGGACAAAGCTGGCTCCCTCAGCCAAGAAATGGCCACTAGAGTCGGACGTGACTGGACAGGAGAAACGTTTACCTTTATCAAGAAGTTGCTTAGTTGAAAGATGGTTTGGAATATCACAGGTGCCCCGATATTGGATGGTTTCAGCTCCTCAGTTTCTCAGGAAGAGCCGCGCTACGTAGGGTAAGGTTGAGAAAAGTTGGGCCTGCTGATGACAGCAACCAAAGAGACCTTAGAGACCATGGACAGCTGAAGAGAAATTGCTGAAGATTTCTTTTAGCAGATTAACAGAGTTGGAAGGGACCTTGTAGGTCTTCTAGTCCAACCCCCTGCCCAAGCAGGAGACCCTACACCATTTCTGATAGATGGCAGTCGATTCTCTTCTTGAAAGCTTCCAGTGATGAAGCTCCCATAACTTCCAAAGGCAACTTCTGTTCCATGGGTTCATTGTTCTCACAATTCCTCCTAATTTCTAAATTGAATCTCTCCTTGTTCAGTTTCCATCCATTGTTCCTCGTCTGGCCTTCAGGTGCTTTGGAGAATAGCTTGACCCCCTCCTCTCTGTGGCAGCCCCTCAAATATCGGAAGATTGCTATCCTGTCTCCCCTGGTCCTTCCCTTCACTAGACTAGCCATGCCCAGTTCCTGCAACCGTCCATCGTATGTTTTAGCCTCCAGTCCCCTCACCATCCTGGTTGCTCTTCTCTGCACTCTTTCTAGAGTCTCAACATCCTTTTTACATTGTGGCGACCAAAGCTGGATGCAATATTCAAAGTGTGGCCTTACTAAGGCTTTATAGAGTGGTATTAGCACCTCACTTGATCTTGATTGTATCCCTCTGTTAATGCAACTAATACTGTTCAAGCAGGACATAGGCTCTGATGTCCAGACAATGAAATGAAAGATGTCAAAATCAATCCCCTACTTCCCTATGCGTCCATGATGTCTCTAAGAATCAAGCTTGAATTAAGGGAATTTAATAGTTTTTAATCTCTTTAGGGCATCAGCTTTCATTGTCTTACGCTAGCTTGTTTTATAACATGTGTTTTAGCAAATCTGCATATCACCTAGGGAACTGGCTTCTGAGTTGCTTATTTTTCTTTATTTTTTTATAACCAAACAAGAAAATAATTAAATACAAATTCTTCATATCGTGCTTTTTTTTCCTTGAAGGATAACAGGTTTTTAAAGTATCATCTTGCCTGTTATATTTAACCGCTGCTTATTCAGACAAATAAAGCTTTTTCCCTCCGTATTGTTTGAAATCCGCATTTTATTTTAATGCATTGTTTGGGTTTTTATTTCACTCCCTTATCTTCTGGATGATCGGTGAAGGGAGAAGTGGGTTAAATGGATGTTAAACAACCCAAGAACGCAATCACTCTGGGCTGGAACGGCTCCCAGCAGGCACTGAATGCGTTTTGTTGTGGAACAGGGTTGTGAAGAAAAGGACAACTGTGGTCACAAAAGCTGTAGATTTTGGAATGAGGCGAGGGTCTTCCACAGTTCCCTGGTTTTGTTCTGACTCCTTGTCCTGACAAAGCCCCCTTTTATGGAGCTAATGTGAATTCCTCTCCTTCACATCCAGCAAAGTCCCAGCCAACAGTCTTTTCAAGGGTGAATTTACAACCACAGACCTCATCAGGGTTGGAGAGCTTCCAGACCGATGTCTTTCAAACACAATGCTGTACAAGAAAATACTTGTCAAAGGAGACTCTGAGAGTCGCGAACAAATCTTCACACTAATTAAAGGAATTAATTGTCTCCTGCCCCTTTTTCCTTAACTGTTCCCGTCTCCTGGCAGCTCTGCGCATGCCCACATCGGGAACAGGCTCCTGCTGTTCTTCTGCCCCACTTATCTTTGACTCCGAAGGCAGCTGATAACTGTCAGACGGCCCTGGCCCCATCTCTGCCTCTGACACAGAGCCCTCAGCAGAGCCTTCCCCAGACTCCAGGACCGGCCCATGTTCCTCCCCAACCTCCTCACTGTCTGAGTCTGTCACCAGCTCTGCTGGCTATTGATGGGCCACAACAGATTTCTCCATGCTCCAGGCCATGAGGGCCAACAAAAGCAAAGCATCACTCATGTAGAAGGACCTTAGCATGGTAATGGAGCCATGGATTTATTCCAAGAAGATCCTGAGGTCCCTTTTGGAGACTCATCTAAACAGAACAGTTGCAGGAATTGGGTATGACCCATGAAGTAAAGACAAGGATAGAGAATGCTTGAACAGCATTCTTCAAAATGAAAAAAAAGTCTTCTGCAGTCACAACGTAAGCCCAAGACTGAAAATTAGCCTTGTCAGATGCTACATCTTTTCTATCTTGCTCTACGGAGTGGAGAGTTGCTCTCTGGCAGTAAACCCCTTGAAAAGACAAGAAGCGTTTGAAATGTGGATTTACAGGCAGCTGTTATGTATAAGATGGGTTGACAAAATCAGAAATGAGAAGGTGATAAGCCACCTGGGTAAGCAAAGGGAAATAATCAAAGCCATCAAAAAGCGAAAGTTAAAATATTTCGGACATGGGATGTGACACCTGGGAAAATACGTCATCCTTCCCTTAATCCTCCAGGGAAAGATTGAAGGCAAATGAGGTCCAGGCAGAAGAAGAACCTCATGGCTTCAAAATCTAAGGGACCAGTTTGGACAAAACTCAGCCGCGCTTTTTCATGCGGCTGTTGATCAAAATTGGATCGCCGATGTCCGATGACAGATATGGCACAAGAAGCAGAAAGTTTAATGAAAAGAAGGACTAGGGGAGACATGATAGCAGTCTTCCAATATCTCAGGGGCTGCCCCAAAGAAGAGGGAGTCCAGCTATTCTCCAAAGCACCCCAGGACAGGACAAAAAGCAACGGATGGAAACGAATCAAGAAGAGAAGCAACCTAGAAATAGGGAGAAATTTCCTGACAGATACAACAATTAATCAGAATGGCTCTGGGTGCTCCATCATTGGAGGCTTTTAAGAAGAAACTGGGCATACCATTTCAGACAAATATCTGTCCAGTCTGTTTTTGAAAACCTCCACTAATGGAGCACGCAAAACTACCGTGTACAAACCATTCCAATGAGCAATTGTTCTCCCTGTCAGGGAATTTTTTCCCCTTAGTTCTGGATTGGATGTCTCTTTGATTAGATTCCACCTGTTGCTTCTTGTCCTGCCTTCAAATGCTCTGGGGAATAGCTTGGAATCATCCTCCTCTTCGTGGCAGCTTTTAAAAAAACAGGTTAAAAAATAGAATGCAATTATAAAGCAGGATGTAATAAGGGGGCCTTTGCAAGTCCACAGTGAATAAATGAAAATTACTCAATTGATGTGTTTCATCTTAGTATCTCTTGAGGAGTTTAAGATTGTTTACTTCCTGTGCAAATGCAATTCTTGCTGCTGTGAAAACATGTAATATCAAATATACATTCCCTTTGTCATGTTTTTTTCTGGTATCATCCCTAGCAAAAAATAGTTCTGGCTTAAAATCCGCATGCTGACTTAACGTTTTTTCTAACCAAATATATGCATTTTCGCCCAACGTTTTGGAAAAGCGAGGAAACGCCTACGGAAGAAGATATAATTTTTTAAAAATTGGACTGTGCAGAAATGGACAGATTAACGCTGAAGATAAAAGAAAAAGGAGACGCGGAATATTTTAGGACTTGGGACTTGTTTTTAGAAATGGTTGGACAACAGAGGTAGAAATTAGGAATTTAAGAAGTATTACTATGTAAATGAGTTGACTCAGACAGTACACTGTTCATTAAGCACATGTTGTATGTAAACAGAAAACCAATGTTAGATAGATAGATAGATAGACACAGAGAGAGAGAGAGAGAGAGAGGGAGAGAGAGAGAGAGAGAGAGAGGGAGAGAGAGAGACAGACAGAGAGAGACACAGAGTGAGAGACAGGGAGAGAAAGAGAGAGAGAAAGAGAAATAGAGAGAGAGACAGAGAGAGACAGAGAGAGACACAGAGAGAGAGACAGAGGGACAGAGAGACAGAGAGAGAAAAAGAAAGAGAAAGACAGAGAGAGAGATAAAGAGAGAGAGACAGAGAGAGAGAGAGACAGACAGACAGAGAGAGACAGACAGAGAGAGACACAGAGTGAGAGACAGGGAGAGATAGAGAGAGAGAAAGAGAAATAGAGAGAGAGAGATAGAGAGAGAGGGAGAGGGAGAGAGGGAGAGACAGAGGGAGAGAGAGAGAAAGAGAAAGACACAGAGAGATAAAGAGAGAGAGAGAGATACACACAGAGAGAGACAGACAGAGATAGATAGATACAGATAGAGAGACACAGAGAGAGAGACACACACACATACACAGAAACAGAGACAGAGACACACACAGTCAGAGAGAGAGCCAGACAGAGACAGACAGATACAAGAGAGAGAGACAGAGAGAGAGAGAGAGACAGAGAGAGAGAGAGAGAGAGAGAGAGAGAGAGAGAAACAGAGAGAGATAGAGAGACAGAGATAGAGAGACAGAGACAGAGAGACAGAGAGACAGAGATAGATAGATACAGAGAAGGAGAGAGAGAGAGATTGTTTATTTGATACCTTTCAGGTCCTCTATGCCCGTTTTGCTTCCTAGTGGACTGTGAGCTAAGCGTGATTTGTAACTCTGCAGCTCCGCGTCAGCCATTTCAGCTGCAAATTAAAATATTATAGGATGTCCATTTCTGTCCCTTGCCCTGCTTTGTTGAAATCACTTTACGGTAGAGCTCCTTGTTCGAAAAATCTCCTGCCGTTCTCCTGCTGGTCTGTTGCCCCCATAGTGCCAGGCTTATAAAACTCTTATAAAAGATTAAAAGCCCTGGGTGCCTTGTGCTTACGTCTCAAAGAAGATGGAAACCAAGCAACGTCTTTTAAGGTCCAAGGAGCAGAAAGGCGTTTCCAGGATTGGCTGGGAGAGATCTCTGAACGAAAGAGGCACAAGAGAACGGTAATAACTCCTTGGGATTGACCCCGGGACTCTCGTGAAGCCGACACACTTCTGAAACCGATTGGCTCCTTCAGCCCCAATTATTTTTCCCCTCTGAAAGTGATCTTGTGACTGGCCCTCACAAGATCATTGTCTGGGTCAAAGGACATCCCAAAGGTGCTTTTTCAAGAGGCAACTGGACATTCCTTTTTATTCCCCTTAAGACGTTTGGTTTCTTGTTCAAGAAGGTTCTTCATTTCTGACTGAGCTGAGCGAGAATTCAGAAGGTTTCTTCCTCAGGCCTACAAACGGGTATCCAGTCAACTAAAGTCGGCTCCAGATAAGGGTCAATGCAATTCAAGAGGAGTTTGTTGTGGCCCGCCAGCAGCCAATGGAGCTGGCAGCAGATTCAGACAGTGAGTAGGTTGGGGAAGGACATGGGCCAGTCCTGGAATCTGGGGAAGGCTCTGAGGAGGGCTCTGCGTCAGAGGCAGAGAGGGGATCAGGGCCGTATGCCAGTTATCAGCTGCCTTCAGAATCGGACATCAGTGAGGCAGACGAACAGCTGGAGCCTGTTCCCAGTGTGCGCATGCACAGAGTTGCCAGACGAAGGGAACAGCTAAAGAACAGGGGTCGACGTGGGAGTAAGGCCACATGTGGACGATGAATGGCCCCTCCCAGAGGAAATAAAAGAGGAGCGAAAGGGGAGTGGAGTTTTCAGGAGACTATTAGTTCGCTTCATTGGTTCATAACTCTCTGAGACTCCTTGCCAGGTTCTGCAGATATCAACCTGACAACTCTCCAAGCCAGAGAAGGTCTGTGACTGTAAATCCTCCTTGGAAAGACTTTGCTGGATGCGAATGAGCAGAATTCACAGTCAATTCATAAAAGGGTTTTTTGTCGGGACCAGGAGTTGGCGTCATGCTCTCGGGGAAGCCTCGGTCAGAACAGGGTTGGATGTGGGCCGCTTGTGAAAACATAACCATTCTAGGCTCATGACATGTTTAACTCTTCCCTCCCCACTCTCCCTGCTCTTCTCCTACACCCCTAGAAGCATGGATTGAGGTGACTTGCATCTAGTTTGGAGAAGAGAGAGAAGAAGGCAGGACATGCTAGCGAGCCAATTTTGTATTTCTTTTCTCTACGATTTAACCTTTGGATCGCTTGAATCAGTCCCCTTCCGATTTGGAAAGACAGAAAACTGGCTCAAAAGCAGTGTGGCCAGTGCAGTTTATAAAATATCCCATTAGATATCTCACTCCCTCTGCCTCTTCCTCCCCATCTCTCTCTCTCTCTCTCTCTCTCTCTCCCTCTCTCTCTCTCTCTCTCTCTCTCCCATGTGTTTGTGTGTGCAAGAGCTTGACAAGTCTATTTCTCACACCACCAATTACTTAATACATCCCCTTAGAAATGTGATAATTGGAACCCCTTGGCAAGTTTGCACACATTTTGGGGTGACCTTGACTCCTTAATTATGCCTTGCTTTGGATAACTAGCTCTCCACTTCCATGCCAGTCACATCTGGTTTAACCATCATAGAAAAGAAGAAGAAAAAAACCACAACTGCAAATTCTTTTCCTCCAGAATTGAAACATCAGTCTTGATAAATGAATCTCTTCCTAATCTCTCTCCAGAGGCCACACGTTTGAAGAGCGATGGGTTTTTACAATGAGGGTGTGGTTTTCTTCCAAGCTACCCATGCATCTGTCTTGCTCAGAGAGGACATAAAGTGAAGCTGTGCTTCAAGGGACAAGAAATGGATCTTCTGTCCATGTAGTCTCCATGTATTTTTAATATTTTGCTTTGTGACTTGAGGTGAGCCAAGAACACTGTGCTCTCCAAAGCTTAAGCAAGAGAGAAGGTTGGCCTCCTTGAGTGGTTGTCCCATATCTGCCACAAGAAATGGTCTGTTTTCTTCCTGGGAAATAGAAATGTAGTTCACTAAATATTGCAGATTTAGAGGTGGAAGGGACCTTATAGGTCATCTAGCCAACCCCCCACTCAAGCGGGAGACCCTACACCTTTTCTGACCAATGGCAGTCCAATCTCTTCTTGAAAGTCTCCAGTGATGAAGCTCCCACAACTTCCGAAGGCAACTTCTGTTCCATGGGTTGATTGGTCTCACTGTCAGAAAATTCCTCCTTATTTCTAAATTGAATCTCTCCTTGTTCAGTTTCCATCCATTATTCCTTCAGGTGCCTTGGAAAATAGCTTGACCCCCTCCTCTCTGTGGAGCCCCTCAAACATTGGAAGACTGCTCTCATGTCTCCCCTGGTCCTTCTCTTCACTAGACTAGCCATGCCCAGTTCCTGCAACCGTTCATCGTATGTTTTAGCCTCCAGTCCCCTAATCATCTTTGTTGCTTTTCTCTGCACTCTTTCTAGAGTCTGAACATCTTTTTTTATAGTGTGGTGACCAAAAGTATATACAGTACTCTAAGTGTGATCTTACTAAGGCTTTATAGAGTGCTATTAGTACCTCCCTTGATCATGATTGTATCCCTCTGTTAATGCAACTTAAGATTGTGTTGGCTTTTTTGGCTGCCACTATAATAAGATAGTATGATTGGTTGGTTGGTTGATTGGCTGGTTGGCTGGTTACCTGCCTGGCTGGTTGGTTGGTTACATGCCATCAGGTCATTGTAAAGTCTTAGCAACCACATCAATAGATTTTCTCCAGAACAATCTGTGAAGTATCCTTAGCAAAAACCCTTTCATCTCACCAGGATATAGAAAAGATACATTCCAGAGGAGCAGAAACAGACTGTTTTGTTGGGAGGAAGACTGAAGACGGCGCCTCCCTCGCGATTCACAAACCGTAGATCTATCGTGATGTAATTAGTTGCTTTAATTTGGCGAGATTCTGTCTGTAGGAAAGGGACAATAAAGGAAGATGTCCAGAAGTAACTCCACATGCTTTTCTTGGTTCTTGGGACCCGACATCAACCAATACGAGACACTTTGCCCTTCACATAGGGCATCATTGCTGGAAATCTCATTTAAAGCGGATTTTGGAAGGAAATTCTCTTTCATCGCCAAGTGAGAACTCGGCAGGGGAAAAAACAGACATATGCTCATACGTTTGTGCAAAGCATCCCAGCTCCTTCAGACATTTTCTCAGCTGCGTTCCAGAGACAGTAATTTCCGGCAATTTAGAGGTCGGCCTTGACTAACAGTGTCTCTCCGGCCTGTCTTGAAATCTTGAAGCCCCCATGTGCTGTGTTAAATAAAAAATAAAAATAGAAAACAACCCCCCCCTCCTTAAATCTTTGTCATCGACAAACGAAAGCTGAATACAGACCGATTTCCTTCAAAGGAGGCATTGATCCAGCGTGAAGCGGAAGAAAAGACGGTTAAAAGGGAGAACAGCCGCCCTTTAATTATGATCGCCAAGGAAGGTTGTAATACCAACTCCTGAAAAATCGTTAGCAATTTTCCATGGATTCGTACATTATTCCTTTCAAGTGGAGGCATGGTAAGTGGCGATCAATTTCCAGTCAACGTATATTTATTTTTCGGGTCTCCCCCCCCCCCCCCCCCAGCGTAAAGGTGCATTGAAATGTTCGTGCTCTTGAATTATGGCCCTTAAAAAGGAGTCGACATCAAGACGAGAAGCAAGGAAGAAGTTGTTCTTCAAAGTCAGATTGAATTGGTTGCTATATATGCACCAAACAAAGTGTCAGCCTTCCGGCAAGGCCCAACTCCAATGAAAAACTCAAAGACAGGCATTTTTCTCAAAGCTCCCATTCATTAGAGGAGGTATACAGGCACATGCCCTCGTCCTTCTCGCCTGGACTACTGCAATGCTCTCTATATGGAGCTGCCCTTGAAAAGCACCCGGAGGCTTCAGCTGGTCCAGAATGCGGCCGCGCGGGTTGTCATGGGGGTACCTAGGTGCTCCCATGTTACACCTCTTTTAGGCAGCCTGCACTGGTTGCCGGTTGTTTTCCGGGTGCGATTCAAGGTATTAATTATGACCTTTAAAGCGCTCCATGGCTTAGGCCCAGGGTACCTGCGAGACCACCTACTGCCACCGGTAGCCTCCCCCCATCCAGTGCGATCCCACAGAGTTGGCCTCCTCAGGGTGCCGTCAGCCAGTGTCAACTGGTGACCCCCAGGGGGAGAGCCTTCTCTGTGGGAGCGCCTTCCCTTTGGAATGAGCTGCCCCCGGAGCTTCGCATCCGGTCCTCCGGTCCTTCCAACCTCCGGTCCTTCCGACGCGCCCTAAAAAGTTGGCTTTTCCAGCAAGCCGGCCTGGCCTGTTAATTTTAACTTATTTTTTAAATGTATTGTTTTATAAATTTGATTTGTTTTTTTGGATATATATTTAATTTCTTTTTAACTTTTCGGGATGTGTGTTTTTTAATGTTGTACGCTGCCCTGAGTCCTTTGGGAGAAGGGCGGCAAATAAATCCAATAAAAAAACCAAACAAAAACAAACAAAACATCTGCGAAAATCTGAATCTGAGTTTTTTTGGGCTTTCCCTCAGTTGGAACAGAGTTCTTTTCATGTGGGGAGGGGGAGTAGAATGTATAACTCCTTAGCATCAGAGCGTGTTAATAATAATATAAGAAATACTAATGATCTGGTGTCATTTCGAAAAATCCTTTTTTAGCGAGCACCTTGGAAGCCAAGAGGAACATACGTGCCAAATTTCAAGTTTGTAGGCTTTACAGTTCTGGAGATTTTGTGATGATGCGTGCGTGGTATTTCACTTTTATATACATAGATTACCGTATTTTTCAGAGTATAAGATGCAGTGGAGCATAAGACACACCAAGATTTTGAAGAGGCAAATTAAAAAAAAGTTTTTGCACTCTGCAGACCTCCCCAAAATGGGCCATTTTTCACAAAAACAGGCCCATTTTTTCACAAAAAAAGGGCATGCATAGCCTTTAGGAGGCTTATAGAGTGCTCCTGGGGGTTGGGGGGGGGGCAAAAATACGGCCCATTTTTCGCTCACTTTTGCCCTCCCCAGCCTCCAGGAGCACTCTGGAAGCCTCCTAAAGGCTATGCATGGCTATTTTTGCAAAGGGGGTGGGGTTTCAGGAGGCCAAAAATGCTGTATTCAGTGTATAAGACGCACCCAGATTTTCACCCTCTTTTTTGAGAGAAAAAGGTGCATCTTATACTCCAGTAGCTATAACCTATAACCTTTATAGAAAAAAAACACCAAAGCAAAGTCAGATCAAGGATGGCCGCTATAGCACCTGAAAATCCAGATTTTCTTTGCCGTTTTTGACAACATTGTTGTGCCCTGAAACAACAACAACAAAAGTCCAATTTTGTGATTGTCAAGTTACAGGAAACAGAATGAACTGCCAGAAATAAATATAGAGCATTATCTTTCTCTGCAAAGCTATTGAAATTCTCCAGACTTGAATGGAGAACAGGAGAGAAGTTCTGTGGCTGAAGCCTTTCATAACTGTCTAGTCAAATGTCAGGATCAGGAAAATTTAAACTCCCGAGATAAAGTTTTGGAGTGACCTTTCACTGTGAAAGAAATGGTGTTGATTCTTTTAGGCAGAAACTGAGAATAGCAATCCGATATAAGGAATGATCAAGTAAGGCATGGCTCATTTATTAGAAGAGGACAAAATTATTGCAACCTGCTCTCATAAAGATATGACAGTGGGCAGCGGAATGCTTCGCTGGAGAGGACATTTCATAGTTGGGGCCACCACTGAGAAAGTGACAGTCACCTGGCTGGGGAGCACTTGGATCAAGATCTCCAGAGATGATCTTATCATGGTCCTGTTTCAAGAATCCTCCTTAGTTGAGAAGATGGAGAAGTTCTACGATTCAGACTTTATACTCCAGATCCAAGCAACTAGGCCAGGTCAGTTCCTCCATCTCTAACCTGATCTAGCCTGACCATCTCTAACCTGACCTCCGCAGAGTCTCTGTGTTATCCTGTGTTGAACCAAGTTGGTGCAGTGGTTAGAGTGCAGTACTGCAGGCTACTTCTGCTGATTGCTGGCTGCCTGCAATTTGGCAGTTTAAATCCCACCAGACTCATGGTTGACTCAGCCTTGCATCCTTTCGAGGTCGGTAAAGCGAGGACCAAGATTGTTGGGGGCAAGAGGCTGACTCTGTAAACTGATTAGAGAGGGCTGTAAAGCGCTGTAAAGCGGCATATAAGTGCTACTGTTATTGCTCTTCCTTTTTTCCTCCTTCCCTCCCTCCCTCCCTTGTTAGTGCAGTGGTTAGAATGCAGTATTGCAGGCAAACTCTGTCCACAGCCTGGAGTTCGATTCTGAACAGCTCAAAGTTGACTCAGCCTCCCATCCTTCCGAGGTGGGTAAAATGAGGACTCAAATTGTTGGGGGCAAGAGGCTGACTCTATAAACTGCTTAGAGAGGGCTGTAAATCACTGTGAAAAGCGGTATATAAGTACTATTGCCATCAGAAGCCCTAATTAAATCATGAGCCTCCAGCCAAGCTTCAAGCTATTGCTATCCTTCGCCCATTCCACATTCCTCCAAATTTCACGGCGACAGTCTTAGTCTAAGGCACCCTTGATAGAGAGATAATATTTTTTTCCCCTTGTTCTTCTGCTTTGCTTGTATCTTGAGAGCCTGTCGGTAGCTTCCCACTGTTAGAAAGAAGCTATTAATCTTAGATTCTAGGTTGACCTCTCTACAGTTGTCGAAAAGCTGAGGCTACCCTTGATGGTGCCTTCGTGCAATTGAAATCTCGCTTGAGACACCCCGATGGAAATGCAGCCAGGTCTAAGTGAGACCAACTTTGATGGTAATAAAAAGGCATGAATAAATGGATTGTGGTGGCGTGTGGGTGGCCAGCCTCCCAGCTGATTCTTGAGAGTATATAAAATTGGGGACAATTGGCAGGGAAAATCCAATCCAGCTGATTCCGTGGTGTCAGCAAAGCCATTGGACGGGAAGAATGACTTAGAAAATTGCCGCCTCCTTTGTCTGCCCTTTTCTTTTTAATAATGTAAAGCTTTTTTTTATTGCCATCTGCAAGGTGAACGGTATTGGCTTTTGGAGGAAGGCAGTCAACAATGCAAATCGACTCGCCGATAGATCTCTGGTTGGGAATGCAGTTTGTGTATTTATTTATATCCCACTTATTATTTCTATAAATAATTCAAGGTGGTGAATATATCTGAGATACGTTTCTCTTTCTATTTTCTCCAGAACAACAGCCCTGTGAGGAGGGTTGGGATGACAGAGGGGGAGGGCTGGCCCAAAGTTACTCAATTTGGCTTTCATCCGTAAACCAAGACTAGAACTCACCGTCTCCTGGTGATTGTCCCAAAGTCATCCAATTGGCTTTCATGCTTAAACCAAGACTAGAAGTCACTGTCTCCTGGTGATTGTCCCAAAGTCATCCAGTTGGCTTTCACACTTAATGCAAGACTAGAACTCACCATCTCCTGGTGATTGGCCCAAAGTCATCCAGTGTGGCTTTCACACTTAAACCAAGACTAGAAGTCACTGTCTCCTGGTGATTGTCCCAAAGTCATCCAGTTGGCTTTCACACTTAATGCAAGACTAGAACTCACCATCTCCTGGTGATTGGCCCAAAGTCATCCAATTGGCTTTCATGCTTAAACCAAGACTAGAACTCACCATCTCCTCGTGATTGGCCCAAAGTCATCCAGTCGGCTATTAATTAATCAACCAACCAACCAACCAATCAAGTGACCACAGCCATGTCCGTGGGCAAAATCGTGGGCTGAATTCAGGCGAAGCATACAATATCCTTTTGAGATCTCCCTTGGCTAAAAGAAATGGTGTCAGAAACCAATGCAAGTCCCCATTTCAGAGAAAACGTTTCATTTCAGTTATGGGTAACCCGATATTTATGAGCCTAGTTTGATGCCTTCAAAAAGAGCTGATCCACCTCTGATCCAAAGACTGACTTACCTTGACGCTACCTACTGCAAGATGGAAGGAAACAGTGATGTCACTCTATATAGCATTGCCAATTCACCTTGTGCTGTCGTCTGCTGGCAGCCTGCGGAGCTGGCAGCTTATGTACTGCCTCTGGAGTCTGACATCAAGGTGGCAGAGGAACAGGGGGATCCTGTTAGTTAAGACAAAAGGGGAGACTTGGGATTAAGGCTTGGAGATGATTGGCCCCTCCTATAAGACCTAAAAGAGGAGCAAATGGAGGTGAGTCTTTGCAGGAAGCACTTTTGTTCGTTCTGGTTGGTTCAAATTCTGAAGCTCCATTTGACTCTGTGCTTCCTTTGGCCTTGCAAAACTAATTGGCAATTCGGTCTCTGGCAGCGTTTCAAGGGAGATAAAGATGGGTGCTTATCAGCTTTTACCCTGAAAGACTGTGGCTGACTTCTGCCGGACTCTTCGCAGACTGGTGGTGACTCATTACGGGCTGTGAATGACCGTGATTCACAGCCATTTAAATAAAAAGAAGGTTTTGAGGACTAAGCACGTGATTTTTACTGTCTCGGGAAGCCTAGCTCAGAACACCTTGTACATTGCACCACGATGCACTGATTAGCTGGCATCCATTTGATTTGCATTGGGGATTTTTTTTGCCCCTCCCCCCATGACAATCTCAGCACTGCAGGCATTCGCAGTCTTATTTTTCCTGGTGGGGGGGTAGGGGGGCAGGCCAGGAGACCAGCAGACCCCGGCGGTGTTGATTAAATAGATGGTTGTGTTTTGAAGCGGCCTGCCAAGGGGAAAACTCAACGACCTTCTGATTCTCGCAAATAGGATTGTGCCACCGGTTCCAATAGGAAAATGGAGCTGGCCGTTTTCTATTTAGCGCCGGTAATCAACAGCTCTCGGCTGTGCTGTGGGATAGAGAGCTTCAAAAATGAGATTGGCAAAGCCCGGGGCAAGATCTCTTAAGATTGTATTTCCTGCGGCTCTCTTGGGGTATGCTTCGTTTGGACTTGCCTTTCTCGTATCTTCTTTGCCCGGAAGATCTGGAAAATGTTGGCTTCTCAGCACCTTTGGACCTGCGTAATAGTCCCGAGGGATGCGCTGGCTCGGTGGCTAAGATGCTGAGCTTATTGATCAGAAGGTCGGCAGTTCAACGGTTTGAATCCCTAGCGGCGTGTAACAGAGTGAGCTCCCGTTATTTGTCCCAGCTTCTGCCAACCTAGCAGTTCAAAAGCACGTAAAAAATGCAAGTAGAAAAATGGGAACCACCTTTGGTGGGAAGGGAACAGCGTTCTGTGCACCTTCGGTGCCGGCCACATGACCATGGAGACCTCTTTGGACAGCGCTGGCTCTTTGGCTTTGAAATGGAGATGAGCAGCGCCCCCTAGAACCGGGAACGACTAGCACATATGTACGAGGAAACCTTTACTTTAATAGTCCAGAGAGCCCCAAATCTGGAGGTGAATGGATCCGCCTTAAGGATTTTGATGGATCAATCCAGGACAAATAAGTTGTCCAAACTTGTTTGTCGTTGGAGCTTTGGAGCTGCCTCACTTGAATATTGGGCTCTCTCTAACAAAATGAAATTTAATCGTGAAAAAAGGAAGGTTCTACATTTAGGCAACAAAAACAAAATGCACAGGTACAGTATAGGTGGTACCTTGCTCAATAGTAGTAACTGTGAGAGGGATCTTGGAGTCCTAGTGGGCAACCATTTAAATAGGAATCAGCCGCGTGCAGCAGCTGCCAAAAAAGCCAACACGGTTCTAGGCTGCATCAACAGAGGGATAGAATCAAGATCACGTGAAGTTTTAATACCACTTTATAAGGCCTTGGTAAGGCCACACTTGGAATATTGCATTCAGTTTTGGTCACCACGATGCAGAAAAGATGTGGAGACTCTGGAAAGAGTGCAGAGAAGAGCAACAAAGATGATTAGGGGACTGGAGGCTAAAACATACGACAAACTGTTACAGGAACTGGGCATGCTAGTCTAGTGAAGAGAAGGATCAGGGGAGACGTGATAGCAGTCTTCCAATATCTCAGGGGCTGCCCCAAAGGAGAGGGAGTCAAGCTATTCTCCAAAGCACCTGAGGGCAGGACAAGAAGCAACGGGTGGAAACTCATCAAGGAGAGAAGCAACTTAGAACTAAGGAGAAATTTCCTGACACAGAGAACAATTAATCAATGGAACAGAAGTTGCCTCCAGAAGTTGTAAATGCTCCAACACTGGTTAGTTTCCATCCATTCTTTCTTGTTCTGCCTTCTGGTGCTTTGGAAAATAAGTTGACCCCTTCTTCTTTGTAGCATCCCCTCAAATACTGGAGTACTGCTATCGTGTCTCTACCTAATCCTTCTTTTCACTAGATGGAGCATACCCAATTCTTGCAACCGTTCTTCCTATATTTTCATCTTCGGGTCTTTGATCATCATAGTTGCCCTTCTGTGCACTTTTTCCAAAGTCTCAACTTCTTTTTTTTGTAAGGTGGTGACCAAAACTGGATGCAGGATTCCAGGTGTGTCCTTACTAAGGCTTTATAAAGTGGCACTCATCCCAAGCCTTCTCTGTGTTTGATGTAATAACGCTCCAGATGGTTGAAGACTGCTGTCATATTCCTCCCTCACAAATCTCCTCTGTTAGGATAAACATATCCAGATTGTTTAACATTCCCTCATGGTGTTTAGTTGCGCCACTAAATTTGCTCGTTTGCCACTTTCCCTTTTCAACCGTGATCTCCAGAGCTGTGCGCAATTCGGTTTTGATCCGGGAATTGGATCAAAATCAACTCGATCTAATCTCCCACTTGAATGGATGTTTTGGGAGCGTGTTGTTTAACTGTTGTTGTTGTTAGTTGCAAAGTTGTGTCCGAGCCATCGGGACCCCATGGACAACGTTCCTCCAGGCCTTCCTGTCCTCTATCATCCCCTGGAGTCCATTGAAGCTCACACCGGTTGCTTTGGTGACTCCATCCAGCCACCTTCTTCTCTGCCGTCCCCTTCTTCTTTTGCCCTCCATCGTTCCCAGCATGAGGCTCTTCTCCAGGGAGTCATTCCTTCTCATTAGGTGGCCAAAGCATTTGAGTTTCCTCTTCAGGATCTGGCCTTCTAAAGAGCAGTCAGGGTTGATCTCCTCTAGGACTGACCGGTTGGATGGCCTTGCAGTCCAAGGGACTCAATGCAGGAGTCTTCTTCTCCAGCACCAGAGTTCAAAGGCCTCCATTCTTTGGCGCTCAGCCTTCCTTATGGTCCACCTTTCACAGCCATCCATTGCAACTGGGAAAACCATTGACTTGACTAGACACACTTCTGTTTAATTGGGTACCTTCAAATGGGTCTGGTGATTTGGGAAAGGAAAATTGGCGGAGGGGGTTAGGGGATAGCTTCCTTTAATATAGAGGGGAAATTAAATCAAACTGAGGCAGAGTCACCCATAGATACTTAGCCTTGAATTATTATTATCATTTGTCTCCCATGAAGTGCGATATTTATTGCCAATACTATTTATAATCCACCCAGTAACCATAGTTCTCTGGACAGATTGCAACATTACTAAAAGCATTTTAAAAATGCAATGAATATAGATATTTATATCCTGTCTTTCCAGCCCCAAAAAGCACTCTGTACAGCTAATGTGTACACACACACACACACCCGCCCGATGTAATAAAAGAAATTAATAGCCCTATCTATGATTAAAGATATTGTTAAACCAGCATATAAAATCATAATTTCAAGAATAAAGGCATGCTATCATTCGCCCCAGAGCTCTGTGATGAGGTGAGCTATGTGTCCCATTAAATTATTGAATTAATCTAGCATTCATTATTTATTTTCCTGGAGTTTTTTCTTTGTTTATTTGTTTGTCTATTATTTATACCACCGTCTGCTCACTAAAGTTGCGTAGGACAGCTAGTAGTTGCAATAGGGATGAGCTGGTACACTGTGGGAATATAAATAATCCCTATAAATTGGGTTTGTTTTTTTGGATATGTATTTAATTTCTTTTTAACTTTCGGGATGTGTGTTTTTTAATGTTGTACGCCGTCCTGAGTCCTTTGGGAGAAGGGCGGCATATAAATCCAATAAAAACAAACAAACAAACATATAGATGCCCTTCTTTTTAACATCAGCCCTGCAAGGGGGAAGAGCAACCAAAGAAAACATAGCTTTCTTAAGTTCCTAGTCCTTATGACCCAAAAAAGATAGACCGCGCTCTCCTTTCAGTTAGTGTTTAATCCCAGTCAATCACAAGCATAGTTGCCTTCCAAATTAGCTTTACAATATCAATAATTAACAAAACAACAACATGATTCCACAATTCATTCGAAACTTGACAGGAACACCAATTTGTCCTGCTTCATGACGGGAATTGTTTTCAAAGCACTGACTTGATGTTTACCAACTCAGGCTTGAATAATTTACTGGATTATTATTAGATTGTGTGTAATAAATTTAGGGCTGATTTATCACTTCCTTCTTAAAGCGTGGCAAATTACAGTTGGGGTGTTTTTTTTTGGGGGGGGGGATCGGGAGAAGATGTCCGGGACAATAGCAGAGTCTTATCAAACTCAGCGTGCGTCTGAATTTGAAGATGGGTGCCATCCTAAACATTATGGGATCTCGGGTCCCGAATGGCTCTGATGACGAACAATTTGGGTGCCGACTGGAAAATCTGCTAAATTCTTCACTCAACACATCCTCGGGTGCCGAATAAACACAGCCGTGGCAATTTCTCCTGCCGTGCCATTTGGTGTGTGTGTGTGCGCACATGCGCGGTTTGTCTTGCTACTGGTCACGACCAAGTCAGGTGTCACGACCGAAGTCCTGGATCGGATTACGGTCGGCACCCGAGGTCCCTCTGTATATAGCAGTGATGGCGAATCTTTTCGGCACCGAGTTCCCAAACTGAAATGTGCATGCATGCTCAGGAATGTGCGCACACCAGAGTGCTGGAAACCCAAAGACGGCCAGCTGCCTGGTGCACATATGTCTGTTTTTTGGGCATTTTCAGGAAGTTTTTGACCCCAAAATACTCTGAAAACCAGCCCAAAACCAGCTTGAAAACAGTCAAAAATGCCCCCCCACCAAAAGCCTGAAAACCGTCCCCAAAGCAGCTTGAAAACAACCAAAAATGACCCAAATTACAGCCTGAAAACCGGCCCAAAAACACTGAAAACAGCTAAAAACTGGCCTCAAAACAGCCTGAAAACAGGCAAAAAAATTGTCCCAAAACGGCCTGAAAACTGGCCCCCAAACAGCCTGAAAACAGCAAAAAAGGGCCCAAAATACAGTCTGAACACTGGCCCAAAAACAGCCTGAAAACAGCCAAAAAATCACCCAAAATACATCCTGAAAACCGCCCCCAAAATAGCCTGAAAACCAGCCCCAAAACACTGAAAACAGCCAAAAAATGCTCCCCAAACAGCCTGAAAACAGCAAAAAATGGCCCAAAATACAGCCTGAAAAACCGCCCCCCCAAACAACCTGAAAACAGCCAAAAACGCCCCGCAAAATAGCCTGAAAACCCTGATGTGGCCCTCAATGAAATTGAGTTTGACACCCCTGGATTAATGCAAAAAATCCATTTAGCTCAACCCCTAAACATTCCTCGAAAGAATAATGATCAGTAGATAATCTCCTAGGGTTAATAAATTCAGGGAAAGTTGAGGCGATGTCCTAACAAAAGATACTGAAAAGGAAAGGCATTTGTTGGTTTAATTGTCTTCCTTTTTTGACGATCAATTCATATTGCCTGAAACCTTTCCAGTTGGTTGATCCAACTTCTGTGCTGTAATTGTAAGATAGAGCCAATCAATGAATAGATTAGAAGCTTGTAACTCTGGTGGATCAGGGATCATGTAGATTTGGACAACATCTATTTAACGGATTTAACAGATTAACAGAGTTGGAAGGGACCTTGTAGATCTTCTAGTCCAACCCTCTGCCCAAGCAGGAGACCCTACACCATTTCTGACAGATGGCAGTCCATTCTCTTCTTGAAAGCATCAAGTGATGAAGCTCCCACAACTTCCAACGGCAACTTCTGTTCCACGGGTTGATTGTTCTCACTGTCAGAAAGTTCTTCCTTATTTCCAGTTTAAATCTCTTCTTGTTCAGTTTCCATCCATTATTCCTTGTCTGGCCTTCAGGTGCTTTGGATAACAGCTTGACCCCCTCCTCTCTGTGGCAGCCCCTCAAATACTGGAAGACTGCTCTCCTGTCTCCCCTGGTCCTTCTCTTCACTAAACTAGCCATGCCCAGTTCCTGCAACCGTTCAACATATGTTTTAGTCTCCAGTCCCCTCATCATCCCGGTTGCTCTTCTCTGCACTCTTTCTAGAGTCTCCACATCTTTTTTATAGTCTGGTGACCAAAACTGGATGTGGTCTTACTAAGGCTTTACAGAGTGGTATTACTACCTCCCTTGATCTTGAATGTACTCACCAATAAGAGGAATGGCAAAAATCCAATTTTACCGCTGTCGCCTCTATGGAGGTACAGTACTTCCAGTTTTGTCCCCAGGTTTCAGCATTGTGCAATGTGTGCACTGGTGTTGATTATACCTGTTGGAGATGTTGATTGTATTTGTTGAAGGGCTGAGCACATTAAAGCTTTGCAAATCTCAACGGTCACGGTTTTCAATCCCACTCACTCAGAGAAGGGAAGAAAAGTTGCATGTTTTGAGAGAGAAAATGCCTTTAAAAATTGGTGTTTTATGGGGGGAAACCCCCCGGAAAAATGTGCTTCCTAGTCTGATTCTTTTAGGTGTAAAGGGGCGTGGTGACTCAGGGGCTAAGACGTTGAGCTTGTCAACCAGAAAGGTCTGCAGTTCGGTGGTTCGAATCCCTAGCGCAGCGTAACGGAGTGAGCTCCCGTGACTTGTCCCAGCTTCTGCCAACCTAGCAGTTCAAAAGCAGGTAAAAAATGCAAGTAGAAAAATAGGGGCCACCTTTGGTGGGAAGGGAACAGCATTCCCTGCGCCTTCGGCGTTGAGTCATGCCAGCCACATGACCACGGAGACGTCTTCGGACAGTGCTGGCTCTTCGGCTTTGAAACGGAGATGAGCACCGCCCCCTAGAGTCAGGAACAACTAGCACATATGTACCTTTACCTTTATTCTGATCCTTTGGAGCAGGTTTAAGCAATTGCAACGCACTGGTAGGGCTCAAGTTACAACCACAGTTGAGCCCCCAAATTTATATTGCTCAGCAAAACATTTGCTAATGAGTTTCGCCCTCTTTTATGACTTTTCTTGATGCCGTTGTTAAGTGAATCACTGCACCGGTTCGAGTTAGTAATCTGGTTGTCAACCCTGTCAGCTTTGCTCGTCAGAAGGTTGCAAAAGCAGATCATGTGACCTTGGGGCACTGCATCCGTCATAAGTATGAATCATTGCCAGGCATCTGAATTTTGATCACACGGCCATAGGGATATTGCAATAGTCTACTTGTACCTTTCCAGACAAATGGCTGGCTAATCTTTTCTTGAAACTCTCTCGTGATGTAGCACCCATAATTTCCAAATAGAAGCCGTTCCACCGTAGTCTAAAATGGATGAATGCATAGATACAGGATGAAAAGGAACCCTTTCATTCATTGCTAGTTTTGGTTTGGAATGAACAAGCCAGCACGAACCCAGAAAAATCTCAGATCCTGGAAAGAGTGCAGAGAAGAGCAACCAGGATGATGAGGGGACTGGAGGCTAAAACATACGATGAACGGTTGCAGGAACTAGGCATGGCTAGTCTAGGGAAGAGAAGGACCAGGGGAGACAGGAGAGCAGTCTTCCAGTATTTGAGGGGCTTCCAGAGACAGGAGAGGGTCCAGCTATTTTCCATGAAGACCAGAGAAGGAATAAAGGATGGAAACAGAACCAGGAGAGATTCTACCTGGAAATAAGGAAGAATTTCCTGACAGTGAGGACAATCAACCAATGGAAAAGAAATTGCTTTAAGAAGTTGTGAGAGCTTCCTCACTGGAGACTTTAAAGAAGAGACTGGACTGCCATTGGTCAGAAATGGTGTAGTGTCTCCTGCTTGAGCAGGGGTTGGACTAGAAGACCTCCAAGGTCCCTTTCCAATTCTGTTATTCTATGTTACACGTCTCAGACATCTTGGTCTAGTCCAGAGCACGTTTCTCTTTGCATACCGAAAGCTGGTTAGGTTTCATCCTGCAACCTCTGCAAACCCCCGCTTCCCACCACTTCTCAGGTCACAGATAACGTGGCGCCCGGTTTGTCGTTTGCAAATTGCCCGTTTGTCGGCTTTGACATCAAGAGGGGAAAAAAATTAATACGATGTTAAAAGGAAAGGAAGGGAAGTCATTCTGTGTCATTAATTCAACAGGGGAGCCGATGACAAGATTTCCTTTTTCTTTTTTTAAAGGAAAATAATGGTAACGGTGAATGTTCGCATTCCTTTCATCCCCTGAAAATCCAGAGGCAGAACTCTGAATCCCAAGTAGCATTTTTAAGATGAAAGCAAAAAAGATCGAGCCAGCTTGTTTGTGTGCCACTGCATGATCCAAGCTCTAGGGGTGGATGGATGGATGGGCAAAAGGGTGGGTAGAGAGCAGTAGGGGGTTGCAGGTGGTACGCCCCGGTACGGGTAGAGCGCTGCCTGCCCAGAGCACCGGGTACCTTTCCGGTACGTTGCTCCGGAGGGCCCACCCGCCTGCCTGTCGTCCTTACCTGTCTTTAAACTCTTTGGTGCTTCCGCGCATGGCCACGGCGCGTACAGCACCTGTGCGATGCTCCGCTGAGCAGCTGGAGCGTCGCGGAGGCTCACGGAGGTGTTGCTGAAAAGTAGGATGCAATGCGCTCATTCATGTGGAGGATGCCGGGGCCCGTTGCAACCGTATCAGTTGCAAGGGGATCCGGAACCCACTAGTGGTAGATAGGTAGGTAGGTAGGTAGGTAGGTAGGTAGGTAGGTAGGTAGGTAGGTAGGAAGGAAGGAAGGAAGGAAGGAAGGAAGGAAGGAAGGAAGGAAGGAAGGAAGGAAGGAAAGAGGGTGAAAAAATGAATGGGAGGGAGAAGAAGGAAGGAAGGAAGGAAGGAAGGAAGGAAGGAAGGAAGGAAGGAAGGAAGGAGAGATAGATGCTTAATGTTTGAGAGTTTGTTCAATCATATATCCACTGTTAGCAAAACAGACAGAAGCGTGTATATTTAATTTTTGTACACTCTTGAGGGGTTAAATTGCTAGGATGCTTTGTAAGCTGTATAGGGAGATATGAGAGAGAGAGAGAGAGAGAGAGAGAGAGAGAGAGAGAGAGAGAGAGAGAGAAGATACATGATATGGGTGGAAATAGATGGAGATAGATAAACAGAGAAATAGAGGGAGACGTGGAGAGAATGGATGGATGGATGGATGAATGGATGGATGGATGGATGGATGGATGGATGGACAGACGGACGGACAGAATATATACAGTATGTGGCTGGAAATAGATATGGATGGAGACCAATGAGAAAGGAGATGGATTGAGATAGATAAAGAGATAGAGAAATAGAAAGATAGGTAGATAGACAGACAAATGAAAGGATGGCTGGCTGGATGGATAGATAGGTAGGTAGGTAATTATTGTTTAACAAATTTCAGGAAGGAATGTGCTTGCTTCAGTATGGGTGGAGAAAGTTTATTAAAATCCCACGGCAGTTAAGAGTTGAATGTCCTCTGTATGGAGGGTTTTTTTAAAAAAAAAAAATTCTCATCGTTGTCCATGGATTGTCGTTTGTGTAGTTAATGCAGTTAATCTGAATTAAGGCTTTTGCTATCCTTCGCTTTCTTGATAGTCTTCCTTGGCCCACTTATGCCACCCGGAGTGGCTCTCCAGAACTTTCATAGCTCGGTAAGACAAAAGGATAGTTGGACCATAAGAAAGGCTGAGCGCCAAAGAATGGAGGCCTTTGGACGATGGTGGTGGAGAAGACTCCTGTGAGTCCCTTGGACTGCAAGATGATCCAACCAGTCAGTCCTAGAGGAGAACAACCCTGACTGCTCTTTAGATGGCCAGATCCTGAAGAGGAAACTCAAAAACCTAATGAGAAGGAAGGACTCCCTGGAGAAGAGCCTCATGCTGGGAAGGATGGAGGGCAAAAGAAGAAGAAGGGGACGACAGAGAATGAGGGGGCTGGATGGAGTCACCAAAACAGTCGGCATGAGCTTAAACAAAGATGATTAGGGGACTGGAGACTAAAACATACAAAGAACGGTTGCTGGAACTGGGCATGTCTAGTTTAATGAAAAGAAGGACTAGGGGAGACATGATAGCAGCGTTCCAATATCTCAGGGGCTGCCATGAAGAAGAGGGAGTCAAGCTATTCTCCAAGGCACCTGAGGGTAGAACAAGAAGCAATGGGTGGAAACTAATCAAGGAGAGAAGGAACTTAGAACTGAGGAGAAATTTCCTGACAGTGAGAACAATTAATCAGTGGAACAGAAGTTGCCTCCAGAGGTTGTGAATGCCCCAACAATGGAAGTCTTTAAGAAGATGTTGGATAGCCATTTGTCTGGAACACTATAGGGTTTCCTGCCTAGACAGGGGGTTGGATTAGAAGACCTTCAAGGTCCCTTCCAATTCTACTATTGTATTGTATTATTGTATAAATGGACTTTAGAAGATGGTAGAGGACAGGAAGGCCTGGAGGAAGGTTGTGCATGGGGTCGTGATGGGCCAGATATGACTTTGCAACTAACAACAAAAGACAAAGGGCCAACCCACTATCTCTTTCTCTAAAAGTCGTAAGCAGAGTAGAGTCACTTCAGGAAGGAGGCACCGTTTAATCTTTTACAGTTTTGCTTCCAGCACAGTGGCTGCTTTTAATGGGAGGTTTAAAACATTGGGTCCTTTAAGCTAAGGATCACTTTCTTTCCTTTAAATTTCCTCTTTTTCATACTCTCTCCTGGTGGTGAATCATTTTTCGGAACAACCAGAGACGCTGTAATATCACGCCTGGGAAGGACACGGTATAAAAATGAGTGATATTCTCGTAGCTTGGCTAGTAATTCTTGGAGCTGCCATAAAGATGGTGACAGAAACATGGAAGGGAATTTGCAGAAGGCTGGGTGCGCCTGCGATGTTCTAATTAAAGCTTTCTAGCTTGCTTTTATTTGGGTTTTATTTAACAACTAGCCGATAACCCTGGCGTTGCCCTGGTATTTATTTATAGAGGGGAAATGTCCAGACCAAACATGATTTCTGATGTTGGGTTTTCCCCCTTACCAGAGGGAGCCCCCTTGTGGAGTACTGTGGAGCCGTTACCATGGCAACTGCATTGTGCTGCACAGTAGAAGCCATTTTACGGCAGTACAGTAGAAGCCATTTTAAGACACAACAGGCTGTATCTTAACAGAGCACACATCCCAAGGGGTGTTAGGGATGTATTACCCCCACAATATTTTTTTCCAGAGAGTAAGTCAACTGTGTACCAAATTTGGTTGAAATTGCTCAAGGCGTTCCAGATTTATGCTGGAACACACACACACGCACACACACACACACACACACACTTTTATATTTATATAGAAGAAAAAACCAGCCTACTAATTTACAGATGCAGGAATTACTTTGTAGGTTTACAGAAGCTTACCTTTGAAGTCCCAAAGATGCTTTTAAAAGGCAATTGAACTTTCTTTGTTTTTCCTTGAAGAGGTTTCGCTTCTCATCTGAGAAGCTTCTTCAGTTCTGTTCTTCAGTTCTCCAGAAGTGAAGAAGCTTCTTGGATGAGAAGTGAAACCTCTTCAAGGAAAAGCAAAGTCCAGTTGCCTCCTGGGGGAAAAAAAGCACTTTTGGGACAACTAAGACTTGGATGAATGAGAATCTCCATAGAGATTTACCTCTGAAGATTATCACAGGAATTATAATCTGTATAAAATGAAGCAGCAACGTAATACTTTATTATAGTAAATCTTTGGTTCTGCAGATCTAGATTGAGGTGGACCAGAGGAATATCTGAATTACAGCAAAAGATGGACTTCAGCCAAGCAATGGACAAAGTCCATTGTTTGCCAAACCAATCTGAGCAATGTTTGATGCTCTTCAAGGGCAGCCCCATGTAGAGCGCGTGGCAATAGTCAAGACTGTTAAAAATAAATAGCAAAGGGGCTCTGAACGGGCACCTCTTCCCACGTACAAACGGGTTAAGTCAAGAGTTGATTGTGGAGACCAGGTTGGCGCTGTCTAATGAATGACTAATCGTGTTTGCTGACTCTCTGCATTTTTCCCTCTCTCTCTCTCTCTCTCTCCAGCACGTCTCCTTTTTCCTCCGAGATCATGCAGATGGATTTTGAGGTGGAAGCTCTCAGCGAATTGCAAGGAATGCAGTTTGTTACGTGGCAGGTTGAATATCCCGGAGGAAGGACATCTGACCTCAGCATCTCCAAGATTTATGTCAGCCAGAAGGATCTCGTTGGCATTCTTCCCTTAGCGATGGTATGATGAATGATCTCTGCTTTGGGGTTGGGGATCTCAACCGTAGTACCTCCTCCACCATGTGAGTAGACCAGAGTGGAATGCAACAGACATGCTCTTGCCTTCCCAGTCCCTGAAGGTGAAGGTTGAAATTCAGGTGTGCTCCAGGTTATTTCTGTTACCTTACGATCATGGTCCGTTTGTGCAAACGTCGGATGTGCTTTGTGCATTCACCTGACGTGTGCTGCGCACACATGCGCATTCCACCACCTCTGAGACATCCAGTTGCTCGTCAGAGGTCACGCAGGCATCGCACGCTGGCTCGGTTGCCTTAAAAACAAGTAAGGAACGTGGACGGGCAAGTGGGCCAAATGAGCCACCATACGGGTATGGTGGTCCCTGCTCCCGACTACTACCGGTATGGCCGTACTGGGCCGTACCGGCAGAAACCCACCACCGCTTACAATGCTTTGGTTAAGGAAGAGCAAGTGAATTCAGAAGAGTAGTAGATAAAACAACCGTGGTGGAAACCTGGTTAAACTGGGGGAAGGCTTCTCTTCTTGGATTCAGGCTATTGGAAATTATTTTGGATTTTCCCTGTTTAAGTTAATGTTCTGCAGAGCTATGCTATGTTTCCCTGGAAATAAGACAGGGTCTTATTTTCTTTTGACCCCCCCCCCAAAATAAATAAATAAATGCTTGGCCTTATTTTCCGGGTGGTCTTAATATTTTTGAGGTGCAGGAGGTGGTGAGCGTGGTCACCTCGTGGCTGCTGCTGTGTTGCAATATTTTGGGGAGGGCTTATTTTGTGGGGAGGGCTTATTTTAGCACATGCGCTCAAAAGCCCGATTGGGCTTGTTATCCAGGGAGGTCTTATTTTCAGAGAAACAGGGTAGGTCTTCTCCTATTTTATGAGACCTCGATGTCCTCTAATTCAGTTTCTCCCATGTTCTGTCCACCATTCCTGGAACGGTTGCTCCATCTCTGACACACTTCTCTGTTTTGTTAGAAGAACTTTCTAGTGATGTATCTTGGTATTGTAGGTGATGGCTGTTCTCTGAGATTGGATTTTCATTTGTCCGTATTCTGCAACCAATGAACGCCTTCTGTTCATTGGATGTAGAATATATCATAGATGGTATGTCGGCCCTTGTATGTGTCAAGCATGAAAGATCAAGTCTACACATGAAGGTTCAATTAAGCCCATGTGTGGGAATCTTCTCAATTAACTATTGGCATCTGCTAAGAGTTTTATAAGGGTCAACTGAACTCAAGGGGAGTTGGACTTAGTTCCCTTGTGGCTACGTAGGAATTCTAAGCTGATTCCCCTTTTGACTCCACCTTCAGGTTCTGCCATCTCTACCACAGTAAATAGGTGGACTGTGCTGTTTGGTGATGTTGTTTTCTAAGTGAGTGACCATGTCATAATCTGGTTCTTCTTAAGATGACTCAGTACCATCTTCATTTCTTCTGAGTATTGATTAAAAGATGTGATAAAGGGTGATGTCTGTAATATGAAGCTGTCCTCCCTTCTGTTGGTGAATGGAATTGGTCCATAGATTAAAGACTAAAACATATGAAGAACGGTTGCAGGAACTAGGCATGGCTCGTCTAGTGAAGAAAAGGACCAGGGGAGACAGGAGAGCAGTCTTCCAATGTTTGAGGGGCTGCCACAGAGAGGAGGGGGTCAAACTATTCTCCAAAGCACTGAAAGGCCAGACAAGGAATAATGGATGGAAACTGACCACAGAGAGATTCAACCTGGAAATAAGGAGGAACTTTCTGTCAATGAGAACAATCCATCAATGGAACAGAAGTTTCTTTTGGAAGTTGTGGGAGCTTCATCACTTGATGCTTTCAAGAAGAGATTGGGCTGGCATTTGTCAGAAATGGTGTAAGGTCTCCTGCTTGAGTGTGTGTGGGGGGGAGATTGGACGAGATGACCCATAAGGTTCCTTCCAACTCTGTTAATCTGTTAAATAGATGTTGTCCAAATCTACATGATCTCTGATCCACCAGACAGAGTTACAAGCTTCTAATCCATTCATTGATTGGCTCTACCTTACAATTACAGCACAGAAGTTGGATCAACCAACTGGAAAGGTTTCAGGCAACATGAATTGATCGTCGAAAAAGGAAGACAATTAAACCAACAAATGCCTTTCCTTTTCAGTATCTTTTGTTAGGACATCGCCTCAACTTTCCCTGAATTTATTAACCCTAGGAGATCATCTACTGACCATTATTCTTTCGAGGAATGTTTAGAGGTTGAGCTAGCTGGATTTTTTGCATTGATCCAGGGGTGTCAAACTCAATTTCATTGAGGGCCACATCAGGGTTGTGTTTGACCTCGGGAAGTCAGGGTGGGTGTGGCCGGGTGGGCGTGGCCAGCTCAACATCACTCGTGTGGGGGCGCCTGAGGTGGCCCGAGCACTCTACCAGCGAAAAAGGGCTTCCAAGGTCCATTTTCAGCTGCAACGGTCTCCTGCAACCCTCTGCCAGCAAAAATGGAGCTCAGGAGGGCAGCCCTCCCGAGCTCTGTTTTCACTGGCAGAGACAACATGGGCCAGATTCTTGGCTGTTTCCAGGGCGGCCTCACGAGTCAGATCTAAGCACCCTGTGGGTTGCATCCAGCCCCTGGACCTTGAGTTGGATACACTTGCATTAATTTAATATTTGGAAGGATCTTCCGCCTGTCGGCCTCCCAAAGTAAACCAATTAGAAATTGCAACCAAATGAACTAATTCTACCATTGTAAGGTTGCATTGACAGAATCTTCAAAATATGGAATTTGTTCTGACCGAGGCTTCCCAAGAGCATGAAGCAAACTCCTTGTCCCGACAAAAAACCCTTTTATTAATTCTGCTCATTCACATCCAGCAAAGTCTTTCCAGGGAGGATTTACAGTCACAGACCTTATCTGCCTTGGAGAGCTGCCAGGCAGATATCTGTAGAACTTGGCCAGGAGTCTCGGAAAGTCACAAACCAATTAAGCAAACTAATTGTGTCCTGCAAACTCCACTCCCCTTTCGCTCCTCTTTTATTTCCTCTGGGAGGGTCCATTCATCAGCTACCTGTGGCTTTACTCCCAAGTCAACTCCTGTTCTTTAGCTGTTCCCTTTGTCTGGCCACTCTGCGCATGTGCACACTGGGAACAGGCTCCAGCTGTTCTTCTGCCCCACTGATGTCTGACTCCGAAGGCAGCTGATAGCTGGCATACGGCCCTGACCCCCTCTCTGCCTCCAACACAGAGCCCTCATCAGAGCCTTCCCCAGTTCCAGGACTGGCCCATTTTCCTTCCCAACCTCCTCACTGCCCGAATCTGCTACCAGCTCCGCTGGCAGGCCACAGCAGTCTTAACTTCATTGCTTCAATAAATCCTGATATTGGAGAGAAGGAAAGCAACGAACAGCTGACTTCCCATTCTTAGTTTGCATATGATCCAAATATAAATATAACTTGGTAGTCACGGAGGGCTCAAATTAGAATTTTACAACAATTGACCTTGGATTACTTGGATAAACAGCTGAATTGGGCCTCCTTCCCATGAAAACTCCGGAGAAGTCAGGTTTTTCAATGACTGTAGCATGCACTTAAGGAGTGAACGTCTATTAGGTACCTATGTATATGAGGCTTTTTTGCCAGGGGGGGGGGATTATAATAGGAACTGGGTGGTTGCCTAGCAATCGGCTGTTAATTATTATGCTGCTAGTGAAGGTGGGGAAAATGTTTATGCTGTTCTTGGAGACCACCGACGGAATTTACCAACTTTAAAACAAGGAGATCGCCTTTGGGCTTTAATGACCGAGACAATTATAGCGAGGGTTGATTATTCTCTTATTTAAAAACTAAGCCAAACAAAAACGTTTATCATGCTGGCTTGGTTGAATTATTCTAACTCCAGCAAGGGATTTTGGGATGTTCAATTCTGCAAGGCGTAGAACAGGGGTGTCAAACTCAAGGCCCCGGGGGTTGGATCCAGCCTGCAGGAGGCTTAGATCTGGCCTGCTGGTCCGGTCTAGTCTGGTCTGGAAATAGCACGCGGGGCCGAAAACGTGACATGAGAAGGGGGCTGCTATTTGGGTGGCAGAGACCTAGCAAAGCAAACTAAAAAGGAAACAAAAGAAGAAATGTTTCCCCCTTTGTGTTTGAGCGTGCGGGAAGGGACAGGAAAGGAGAAAGGGAAAGAGGAAAGACAAAGAAAAAGAAGGGAAGATGGGAAGAGAGCAAGGAAGGAAAAATAAGGGAAGAGGGGAAGGAAGAAGAAAGGGGAAGGAAGAGAGAAGGGAAAAGAAAAGGAAGGAAGGAAAGAAGGAATTAAGGGAGAAAGAAAGAAAAAAACCTAGACTTCTAGATGGCTTCACAATGGTTTACAGCCCTCTCTAAACGGTTTATAGAGTCAGCCTCTTGCCTCCAACAATCGGAGTCCTCATTTTACCCACCTCGGAAGGATGGAAGGCTGAGTCAACCTTGAGCCAGTCAGGATCGAACTCCAGGCTGTTGGAAGAGTTTGCCTGCAATACTGGGAATTGTGTAGGATCTCCTGCTTGGGCAGGGGTTGGACTAGATGACCTACAAGGTCCCTTCTAACTCTGTTAATCTGTACATCTGTATAACTTGGACTTTGATTTCTGCCTCCTCGTTCCTGCTTTCCTTCTGACATCTACCCCTGGTTCAAAACTGGCTACCTCATTGGCTTCACATTTGCTTTTTTCTCCCCCCATTATGTTGTTTCGTTGAAGGAACAAATCAGTCCTGATTGTTTCTCAAAATCTGTAGCCCTCCTTTTGGGAGTTTGCCTTCTTTTTTTACTTTGCACTTAGAAGTTATTGATGTGCAAAAAGCTGGAATCAACTGTCAGCTGTTCTTAATTTTCCAAAGCTTAGCCGATCCCTGCCAAGATCACTGGCCTGGATTTCTTATTTCAAAAAGAAGAAGAAAAAGAATTACATGTTTTTGCAAGCTCTACAAAATTAAAGAGCTGATAAACTCACCCAGGTAGGGACATCTTGCTGAGAATCCCTGTCATCAAAAGTAGGCTTTGCTCAGATAAATTATTGTCAGCATCTGTCGGCCTCCTTGAATTAAGAATAACTGCTGAGTGCCATTCTAAACAGAAGACATCTTGACACAAAAATTGGGTTATGTGCAGTGTTTTTGTGCAACAACATTAACATTTTCCTAACAGTGTTGCTCAGCTGTTTATTAACAGGATAGTCCTCTGTCCTTTTTTTTAATTATTTTTTATTTTAAAAGTCCCATTTATCCTACAATTGATCCATTTCAGAATAATGGAAAGCACCTGTCTAACTCCCCTTTATTGCTCCAATTGTGCCCCTGAACCAGGGGTGAAATCCTCCCAGTTTGCCCCGGTTCAGCCGAACCAGTAGGGACGATTGCCGTTGGTTCTGTGAACCGATGGTAAAAAAAAATGCTTATATATATATATATAAAAGACGGCAGCTCCGTTCCCATTTTAAGCCCAAGCTTGAAGATGGCAGGTGAGATCCTGCCGAAACGTTGCAAAGACAATCTCAATCCTACACGGGAAAAGACTCGAATACAACAAAACCAGCATATATATTTATTTTCAAAACAGACACCACACAAGAAAAAAATACTTTTAAAAGTGAATAAAAAAGCTTCCTATGATTGCGCGGATCAGCTGTGAGCTGCACAATTATCAAAAGCTCCCCCCCCCCCACTTTTTAAAGCATTTTTTTCCTGACTATTCACCTGAACCGGCAGGGGAAAAAATGCTTTAAAAAGTGAAAAAAACCTCTGCCACGCGCACCCGGTCACATGACCCCACCACCATCACCAACAAACCACACCCACAGAACCTGTGGGCGGGGGAATTAGATTTCATCACTGCCCCAAATATTCCCACATTCACTACAAGTCCTGGAGCAAAGCTCTCACACACATTTTTAGAAGCCTCTGGCTGCAAGTCCAGTAAGCCAGGTTAGCCAAACAGCAACCAGGGCCAGCAGTCCAGTAAGCCAGGTTAGCAAAAAAGTAACCAGAGCAAGAAATTCAGTGAAGCAGGCAAAAAGGCTAGCCCCGCAGCCCAATCCAGGTGTCGGTAAGGCTGCACAGATTCAATGCTTGTTCCCTACAAATGCCCCTCCCACTGGCACCTCCTTACATCTCAGTCCCCAGGTGTGCCTTGTGAAAGGGGGCGGGGCACTCTCCTCCCTTGTAGCTGGCTCAGTCTGCGTTGTTCTCGCCTTCTCTCTTCTCTCCGTGCTCTAGGATCAGGAGAGGGGGGTCCTTGCTCTTCGCCTGAGCTCTGCATCTCCTGCTCCTCCCTGCCTGCAAGCCTTTTTAATCCTGACAAACTCTTCCCAGACTGACTCTGCCCTTCCCCAGTTTCTTTCAAGGCCAATGGAGCTGCCCTCTTGATCTCTGTCTGCTCTCGTTCCAGCTCATCTTTCTGCACAGACTCAGGCTCCGACGGGGGTCATGACACCATAGGTCATCTAGTCCAACCCCAGGAGACCAGGAAAAACTCCCATTGAGTTTCATGGCCTTATTTCAATGCAGCTGCAATGCAGAGGATCAGACTTTCCACAAAACACACACACACACACACACACACAAAGTAAAACCATTGAACAATATCCATTTCCTACCCACAATGGTTAATGTCCAATTTTATGTACATGAAAAAAGAAGAAATTACAAGTCTGGTTGAAGAACATGTTCGCTTTGAAGCTTATATTATCAATTCAATACTTCATTTACTGTTTTCTTTGATCATTCTGGTACTCAGATTAATTGGTGTCTCTTCCTATGTGCACTCAACACTTGTTCAAGTTAAAACCAGTTCAACAGTCAAGAGTTAACGCGGGCAGGTTTCCAGTCATAACCATCACTTCTGCGTAGAATGGAGAAAGCTATTGACGCGAAGCGTAAAAACAAAACGCAGGTTTTAACAATGCACATTTAGTTAATATTCATGTATTTACTTGCAGTGGGGAGTTATCGCCCCTCTTCCCAGATAGCTCCAGGGCTGCTTGCAATGAAAACAAGCATCAAAATGCTCCTTGACACACACACACACAATATTAATAGATACGCATACGTATGCAAATAATGAGCTATCGTGACTAGCAATGGTACAGGAGCTCATTAAATATTTTTTTTTTTTTTTTTTTATTAAAAGAGTTTTGTACAAACAAATTTTCCCCCTTTTCACCCCCCCCTCCATACAATATAAATCTCATACAAATGCTATACCCCCCCGCAAAAATTCACATTCAAATATTATACCAAACACTTTACCCCCTCCCCACCCCCCATCTTAAAATAGATTACTCATAACCCCTCTCCTCCCAACAAAAACTATAGAGATTAGTCTTAAATTAATAATAACACATTGATCATTTTCTAAGCTAATTTAACATCTATAACTCTTAATATAAATTTCTCCTAGCCTAACAATGTTTCATTAGTCCCATCTTCTAATTTATTCATACATATATATTGCCCCACCCTCCACCCTAACCCTCCCCCACCTCCCGCACAAACCCACCCCCCTGACTTCCGCTGTATACCACTCTAATAATTCCAAACATCCCATATACTATTTACTCTGATCATCTATCGGTCTAAACATTCTTACCTAAAGGCTAGATAATAACTCCTAGTCTGGTATTTATTCTGTATATAATCAATCCATTTTGCCCATTCCTGTGTGTAATCCTCCTGTTTCTGAGCTTTTAAGAAAGCTGAAATTTTTGCCATTTCAGCGAACCCCGCCACCTTCTGAATCCATTGATCAATTGTTGGCAAAAAATCTTTTTTCCAATGTTGCGCAATCAACAACCTAGCTGCTGTAACCATATACAAGGCCAATTTTGTTTCCCCTTTGGTAAAATCCTTAACTATACCCAATAAAAACATTTGTGGAGTGAATTGTATTCTTTTCTTAAATACATTCTGCATAACCCACCATATTTTTATCCAAAAAGCTTTAACCTTGTTGCAAGTCCACCATACATGAAAAAAGGTAGCATCTAGACACCCGCATCTCCAACATTTTGGTTGAACATTTGGGTACATGCATGATAATTTTTTAGGATCTAAATACCATCTGTAAAACATTTTATAAAAATTCTCCCTTAAATTCTGTGACTGTGTAAATTTAACATTCTGAACCCATATTTTTTCCCACGTTTCCAACATAACCACTTCACCAAAATTCTGAGCCCATTTAATCATACAATCCTTAACCAATTCACTTTCTGAGTCTCTTTCTAACAGTACATTATATATTCTTTTAACTTGTTTTGGACCAGTCTCTTTTATCTGCTTAATCAGTTCCACTTCTTTATCCATAAAGCCGACCCTGCGATCTTCTTCCCATCTCTTCTGAAGCTGTATGTAATGTAACCAATTTAAAGTAATTCCTTCTTCCAACAGCTGTTCCAAAGTTTTTAACTTCCATTCGCCCCCATCAGCAATAAGCACATCTTTATATAAACAACCCCCGAGTGACTTAATATTCATAATCCCCATGGTGTCTGCAAGATCCAACCAAAGCGGTATTTTATAATCCCAATTGGGCCGGTGCTTCTTCCATATTCTCATCAAGGCACTACGGAGAACATGGTTGTTGAACACTTTATCCACCCTGTCTTCATAAAAAAGATATGCATGCCATCCCAGAACAAGATCATGGCCTTCTATATTGAGCAATTCCATTTTTGTTTTCCCAAACCAATCTGCTACATGCGTTAATACCGCAGCTTCATAATACAATCGAAGGTTTGGGAGTCTGAGGCCACCTCTTTCACGTGTATCTTGCATAATCTTCATCTTTACTCTCGGTTTTTTCTCCTTCCAAACAAATTTATTTAATGTTGTTTGCCAATTTAACAAGGTTTTATCTGACTTGAGCACCGGAATCATCTGGAATAGAAAGATAAATCTAGGTAGAATGTTCATTTTAATTGCTGAGATCCTTCCAAGCAAAGACAATTGTAACTTTTTCCACGCTTCAAGATCTTTCTGTATCTTTTGCCACAACACTTCATAGTTATTTGAGAAAAGTTTTGTGTTTGATTCTGAAATTTGTATTCCTAAATATTTAACTTTAGAAACTATTTCAAAACCTGCTAAACTTACAAGTCTCTTTCTTTGAGTCTCTGTCATGTTTTTAACCATCATTTTCGTTTTGTTTTGATTTAGTCTAAACCCAGACACCATGCCAAATTCTATTATGATATTTTTCATCTGGATTATTGATTTCAAAGGATGTGAAAGGGTAACAACCAGATCATCGGCGAATGCTCTAGTTCTGTATTCCTTTTGCCTGATAGCTATGCCATCTAAGGATTTTGAGTCCCGAATTGCGTTCAACAAGACTTCCAAAGTTAAAATAAATAACAATGGGGATAATGGGCAACCTTGTCTTGTGCCTTTTTGTATCTCGAAAGTTGTTGACAAATTTCCATTAATAATAAGTTGTGCATTTTGTTGCTGATAAATTGCTCCAATCGCCTGCCGCAATCGTGGTCCCATATCCATCTTTTCCAAAGTCTTGGTTAGAAAGTTCCAATTCACTCGATCGAAGGCCTTCTCTGCATCCAAGAAAACCAGCACTGCAGAGATCTGCTTATTCTTATCAAGATAGTCAATTAAATCTATGAGTTGCCTTACATTCTCCTTCATATGTCTGCCTTCAATAAATCCTGCTTGATCATGATGAATAATCTCTTGAATAACCGGCATCAATCTGTTGGCTAATACTTTAGCAAATATTTTATAATCTGTGTTCAGAAGAGATATCGGCCTGTAATCCTCTGGTTTCTTAGGGCCCTCTTTATCTTTAGGTATCAATGAGATAAAAGCCGCTTTCCATGAGAGAGGTATTTTACCTCCTTGTTGTATATTACAAAATAGTTGTGTAAGATATTCAATCATTTCCAGTTGTAAAGTTTTATAATACATTGCAGTCAAACCATCAGTCCCTGGAGCCTTAGCTAATTTAAGTTGATTTATAACTAAAGTGATCTCATCAGCGGTTATAAGACGTTCCAAATTTGCCTTTTGAAGCACAGAAATTTTTGCAACCCTTTTTCCTTCCAAAAAATCATCTATTAACTTGTTCTGTATATTATCCTGTACATATAGCTTAGTATAATAGTCCACAAATGATTTTTTAATCAACTCTTGTTGATATACCATCTTCCCTCGAAACTCAATTTTATCAATAATTCTGTCATTCATATTCCTTCTCAAAGTATATGCTAACCATCTACCAGGTTTATTAGCGTTGGCAAAGGTGTTATGTTTAGCAAATTGCAAATTGGTTGCTGTTTGTTCTGCTATAAGCATCTGAAATTGATCTTTCAACAGCTTTAGCGCCATCTGGAGCGCCTGGTCATTCGGGTTTATTATAAGCAGCTGTTCTTTACGTTTTATTTCATCTTCCAATTCCATTCTCCTTTTCTGTCTAATTTGTTTGTGTTTAAAGTTCATATGTATCAGGACCCCACGCATATAAGCTTTACTTGCATCCCAAACTATTTCAATGGGAGTGCCCTTATTCATATTAAAACTGAAAAATTCCTTCATGTGTTTTTTAAGTTCATCAACATTTTTTTCATATCTAAATAAATTTTCATTTACTCTCCAAGACCTTCTTGGCCTCATCCCTAATTCAATTTGTAACCACACCGGACTATGATCGCTAAGTGACCTGGCGAAAATCTTGGATTTCTTGGCTTTAGGAAGTAGATCCGGTGTTAACAAAAAGAAATCAATCCTTGAAAAGGATTTATGTCTATCTGAGTAGAAAGAAAAATCCATCTCATTTAGATGTTGTGTCCTCCAAACATCTTTTAATTTCAAATCGTCTTGTAAATCAAAAAAAGCCTTTGGTAATTTGGTAGTGAATTTCGTCTTTGTACTCTTGTCTATCTTTGGAGAAATCACTCCATTCCAGTCTCCCATTATTAGAATACTCTTAAAGTTCCAGTCTAAAATTTTTAAATGGAGCATCTTATAAAAACTTTCTTGGCATTGGTTAGGAGCATATATTCCTAGCACCAAAATGGAACCGAAGTCTGTATCAAATTGAATTGCTATATATCTACCAGCGTCATCTGCCTCTATAACTTTAGTTGAAAATCTTTTATTTATATATATCACCACACCATTTTTCTTTACCAAATCAGAGGCAGCATAAAATGTTCCCAGTTTTGAATTCACTAAGTACTTCTGGTCTTGCAGCCTAATATGAGTCTCTTGAAGGCAAACAACATCATTATTAAATTGCTTCAAATAATAAAATATTTTTTTCCTTTTTTGTGGAGAGTTCATTCCATTCACGTTCCAAGATAATAGCTTAAGCATCTTTAGATCTGGTCTGAAGCGCTGAAAGCATTTGCTGAAGATCTCTCTCCACAAGACCAATCTCCAGCCCTGCTCCTCCCATGGCTCCGGTTTGCTTCTTAGCTTCTTTCTTAGCACATTGTATTTGAGGGTCGACGCGCTTGTGAGATTCTAACATTTGTCTAGTCGTGGATCTGGTAATACGTTGTTCGACAGGTTTAAATATCGGCATTTCAGTGAGAGACTTAGAAGGTCCTTCTTCCAAGAAGGAGCACAACAGAGATCCAGAGGGGTCGACTCCACCTACAGCACCCTGCCCCTCCTCCTCTTTTTGTGTCTGCATTCTTTGCTCTTCTGTCTCTTTCTCAAACATCCTCTGCTCTAAGACATCCAAATCTACTGGTGTTGGTGTAGATGTACGTGGGGGGGTTGCATTTTTCTTGAGTATTCCATGATAAAAGTCTCTGGCTTTATCTATTGTATTCAGACGGTACCTCACCCCTTCGTAACTAAATATAACACCAATTGGAACATCCCATCTATACTGTATCTCTCTCTTCTTCAATTCCACTACCAAAAATCCAAAATCCCTTCTAAGCTTTAGCATCGCTGGGGGTAATTCTTTAAAGACTCCGATCGTTTTCCCATCTAATTGCAAAGATGAATAATAAGAATTTTGCAGAATATCATTTCTAAGATTTCTCTCAGTAAAGTATATCACAACATCCCTTGGTAGTTGCCTTTGTGATGCAATACGTGAGTTAACTCTGTAAATTTTGTCAATCCTTGCAAAAATCTCAGAAGAATTCTGGATCTTCAATAACGTGGCCAGAGCATCAGCACAAACTTTTCTTAAGTCCTCTCTAGGGTTTTCTCTGATACCCCTCAGTCTAACAGCGTACTCCATAGATCTGAATTGCATCATGATAATCTCCTTATCCATCCTCTGCATATTCCCCTCCATTTCAACAAATTTCAAATCTGTTTCCTTCGTTTTAGTTTCCAAATCCAAAGCCAGATGATTAACTTTGCTGTCCACCTTAAGAACAACTTCTGACAAACCTGTGGCTAAAGTGTGTAATTTTTTATCAAGTTGATCATGTTTTTTAATGGTATCCTGAACCATTTCTTTAACCTCCTTAATTTCTTTGCGTAAAAAAGCATTTTCTTCCCTTATAAAGTCCTTGAAATCCTGATAATTTATTGTGGCACCTGGTGAAGCTTTTTTTTTCCGTTGCCATAATTAATAATTCTTACAGCCGCCTCTAGCTGTCACCATTCAATTAACTTTCGTTTTCCTTAGGTATTCAGCTGTAAATTAATACTTGCAAATGTTTCTTTCTAAGTTGCTCGAAATTAAAACTTTGACATTTAAGTAGTTCAGGTTATGTAAACTGGCTTAAAGATTGTTAATAGTTAGGGTTGTTTCAGCCGTTCCGCCTTTATTGCCCCGGCTATCAGCAGGTAATTAGCTTTCGTTTTCTGTAGGTTTTCAGCTATAAATCAACGCCATTTTGAATCCTTTGTTCTAAGCCCACGCCTCTCGAACTCAGCAGTAGTGTTCTTTTTAAAGAGATTTCTTTTTTTTTTTTTTTTTCTTCCCCCAATTAAAACTTAAAATACTTGCAAAAGTCTTGCTTCCTTCTTGGGATGTTAAGATGTTAAGATGTTAAGGCTGCTCCCGGCGACTGGTTCTGCTTTTTTAGCAGAGGTTATCAAAAAGGCAGGAGAATACAACAACTGCGAAGGGGGGCAAACCTCGTCAGACTCCGGACTCCGGAGGGTACACAAGGGCTCAACCCAGCAGCTGAATCTCTCCCTCATAAATTCCAAGAATTTACGAGTGTCCGAGGTGTTAAAGATCGTAAAAAAACACCTCTAACTGTCTCTTGATCTGACAGGCTAAAAAAAAAGCCTGCCATCGGCACCGGGAACAAACCGGAAGTCCTGGAGCTCATTAAATATTTAAACCCCTTCCTGTCTGTTTTGTGACAGAGATGTCCGATGTGGCTAGAAACAAAGCTTCAAAAGGAGAAAATAATAATATTTTTTTTAAGTGACAAAATGAAGGCATCATTAATTCACCCTCTACTGTAGTTGCCCTCCCTCCTGAGTGAAACCTATACTCTGTCCAGGGTCCTGATCAGTTGTAACCTCAAATCTAACCTTGTTAGTTGAAAAAAAATGTCCTGGGGAAACTTATAACTTGCAGTTGGGTTGGGTTGTTTCATTTCAAGAGATGTTGACGAAGATTGCTGGGCGTTCTCACTCCCAAGTTGTCCAAAGTTGCCTTTCCTTTTGATCTAGTTTAATGGGTTTTTTAAAATCTAGTTTAATACTTGGCTACCTATCAAATACTTTGGCCCCCTAATGAGAAGGAAGGACTCACTGGAGAAGAGCCTAATGTTGAGAAAAATTGAGGGCAAAAGAAGAAGGGGACGACAGAGAATGAGGTGGCTGGATGAAGTCATTGAGCTTAAATGGACTCCAGAGGATGATGGAGGACAGGAAGGCCTGGAGGAACGTTGTCCATAGGGTTGCGATGGGTCGGACACAACTTTGCAACTAACAACAATGAAAAGAAGGATTAGGGGTGACATGATAGCAGTTTTCCAATACTTACGGGGTTGCCACAATGAAAAGGGAGGCAACCTATTCTCTAAAGCACTTGAAGGTAGGACAAGAAGCAACAGATGGAAACGATCAAGGAGAGAAGCAAGCTGGAACTAAGGAGAAATTTCATAATAATTGGAACAATTAATCAGTGGAACAGCTTGCCTCCAGAAGTTGTGGGTGCTTCGTCCCTGGAAGGTTTTTAAGAAGAGGTTAGACAACCATTTGTCTGAAATGGTAGAGGGTTGGACTAGAAGACCTCCAAGGTCCCTTCCAATTCTGTTATTCTGTTATTCTAATCTTCCTGGCACCCTTTTCTTTAATGTGATATTATTCAACTTCTGGCAGTTGAAACTGAGAGTTTACCTGGTGAAGCTGAAAGATTAAGACAATCATTTTACATTGACATGACTCACATATCATGCTAGGCTTACAGTGTTGGGCAGACCTAGCCTTTGGGTTTTCAAATCCTATAAATCTTGCTTTGCAGCGTGGCACGTTGTATAAGCCAGTTATTCAACCCCATAAACTCATTGAATCATTAAAGAACTTGCAGTTAATTCAACCATATCGTAGAATTTGCCGGAGTGAAGCAATTGGGGTGATTTCTATGCAGCCCATTGAACAAACTCTGGGTGGGTGGGTCTTTGGTGCTCTCTGAGCTTGGTGGTTTCCTTGCAGAAATTTCATTACCATTCTAGGTAACATCTTCAGTGCCTTGTAAGTAAAACACCAAGTTCAGAGAGCACCAAGGGCCCCTCAGTTCAACCCTAAGCTACAAATATTCTCCCCTGTTGGTAAAATAATCTCTGTTGGGATACATATCCAGGAGAGAGAGGAGTATAGAAGATCCTATTTATTGTATCTATAGAGTGAGCTTTTATTTAGAGGCTGAACGCTAACAGGAAAGAGTTAGGCAGATTTCTTAGGGAAGGCTGCTACACACTCCTGGTGCTACAACAGAGTAGCAATAGCAATACACTTAGACTTATACACCGCTTCACAATGCTTTCCAGCCGTCTCTAAGCGATTTACAGTCAGCCTCTTTCCCCCAACAAACTACGTCCTCATTTTACCCACCTTGGAAGGATGGAAGGCTGAGTCTACCTGGAGTCCGTCAGGATCGAACTACAGGCTGTGGGCAGAGTTAGCCTGCAATACTGCAATACTAAACACTGCACCACCAAGGAGGGAGGGAGGGAAGGAAAGAAGGAACGAAGGGAAGAGAAAAAGAAGAGCAATAACAATAGTACTTAGACTTCTATACTGCTTAACAGTGCTTTATAGCCCACTCTAAGCGGTTTACAGAGTCAGCCTCTTGCCCTCAACAATCTGTGTTCTCATTTTACCAATGAGTAGGCCCCATCCTGCGAAGAAGAAGAAGAAGAAGAAGAAGAAGAAGAAGAAGAAGAAGAAGAAGAAGAAGAAGAAGAAGAAGAAGAAGAAGAAGAAGAAGCATGGAGGAACTTCAATGGATGGAAACTAATCAAGGAGAGAAGCAAGCTAGAATTAAGAAGAAATTGTCTGACAGTGAGAACAGTTAATCAATGGAACAACAAGTTGTAAATGTTCCAACACTGGAAGTTTTTGAGAAGAGATTGGACAAACGTTTGTCTGAAATAGCAGTGGAACAGGATGTTTCCTGAGCTGGGAGTTGGACTAGAAGACCTCCAAGGTCCCTTCCAACTTGGTTATTCTGTTATTCTTCTTAAATCTTACTTCAATCAAAAGCAACAACAACAATGTATTATTACAGTCTTAGACCAGCGACCAGAAGAAATGAAAGCTATCGGTATATATACGCTGAAAACTTCTAGTAGAAAATAATAAATAACAATCAAAATCTATAATAAAATCCAGTGTCAATAATGCATGGTCTGAGAGTTGCAGTCCCTAAACTGCGGGGCCCATTTGCAGGTTCAATGCTAAAAAGGAAGCGACTGAGCGGTGCAAAGGGTTTTATTTATTTTATTTTATTTATTTCGTCAAGCATGAACTAGATAACAGATATAAGGATTGAAAGGAATACGAATACAAGAGAATATTAGGGCGGGGTTGGTAGGCATGTTGGTGCACTTTTGCACGCCCCTTAAAGACCTCTTAGGAATGGGGTGAGGTCAACAGTAGACAGTATGAGGTTAAAGTTTTTTTGGGGGGGGTTGGGGAAGAAACTACAGTCAGGTAGAGCATTCCAGGCGTTGACCTCTTTGTTGCTGAAGTCGTAGATGATTTTAGAACTTCCATGTGAGGTTGAACTATTGGGTTGAAGAGGGGAGAAAGAACTGGTCTATAACCCCACAATAAGTTGAACCGGGGAATTTTATCAAGCCACAGCCCGACTGTTAGCAATACTAATCATAAACAGTAACCTGAGTTTGTCGAGGACTGAGAGACAGATTCTCCGCTGTGTGCTGCCGTTCCAATCCATGTTGGAAACAGGACAATTGTTATCCTTTGGATGTGCTTCTCTTTCCAGGTCCCTGGCAAGGGCTGTGTAAATTCGCTACTCAAACTCGCTAAGCCAGCTTTGTATTTCTAGGGTAATTAGGATTACTGGCAAACAAAGGCTGAGCTAGCTGGTTTCCCAACAAAATCAAGATGTGTGTCTCTCTCTCTGGTGCTGCCTCTCTTTTCTTCCAAGCAAGCAGAACTCTGTTCTTTCATCTTTTTCAGAGTTGTTTTCTGGGTGGGTTCCCTCTCTCTTTCTGTCTGTCTTCTCTCTGTCTCTCTCTTGTTCTCTCTGTGTCTCTCTGTGTCTCTCTCCTTTTGTCTCTCTGTCTCTTTCTCTCTCTCTCTGTCTCTGTCTTCTCTGTGTGTTTCTCTCTCTCTTTCTGTCTGTCTTCTCTCTGTCTGTCTTCTCTCTGTCTCTGTATCTGTCTCTCTCTCCCTCTCTTCTCTCCCTCTGTGTCTCTCTCTTTCTGGTTGTCTTCTCTCTGTGTGTGTGTCTCTCTCTCTGTCTCTCCCTCCCTCCTCTCTCTCTGTCTTTCTCTCTCTCTTTCTGTCTGTCTTCTCTCTGTGTGTGTCTCTCTCTCTGTCTCTCCCTCCCTCCTCTCTCTCTGTCTTTCTCTCTCTCTTTCTGTCTGTCTTCTCTCTGTGTGTGTCTCTCTCTCTGTCTCTCCCTCCCTCCTCTCTCTCTGTCTTTCTCTCTCTCTTTCTGTCTGTCTTCTCGCTGTCTCTCTCTCTCGTTCGCTCTCTGTGTCTCTTTCTCTCTGTCTCTTTGTATATCTCGCTGTCTCTCTCTTTTTGTCTCTGTCTCTTTCTCTCTCTGTCTCTCTGTCTCTCTCTCTGTCTCTCTCTCTGTCTTTCTCTCTGACTTCTCTCTGTCTCTGTGTGTGTGTGTCTGTCTGTCTCTGTCTGTCTTCTCTCTCTCTGTCTCTCTCTCTGTCTCTCTCTCTGTCTTTCCCTCCCTCTTTCTGTCTGTCTTTCTCTCTCTCTTTCTGTCTGTCTTCTCGCTGTCTCTCTCTCGTTCTCTCTCTGTGTCTCTCTCTGTCTCTTTCTCTCTGTCTATCTCTTTGTATCTCTCTCTGTCTCTCTCTTTTTGTCTCTCTGTCTCTTTCTGTCGCTGTCTCTCTGTCTCTGTCTCTCTTTCTCTCTGTCTTCTCTCTCTCTCTCTCTCTCTCTCTCTGTGTGTCTCTCTCTTTTTATCTGTCTTCTCTCTGTCTGTCTGTCTGTGTGTCTGTCTCTCTCTCTCTCTGTCTCTCTCTCATTCTCTTTCTCTGTCTCTCTCTGTCTTTCTCTTTTTGTCTTTCTGTCTCTCTCTCTCTCTCTCTGTATCTCTCTCTCTCTCTGTCTCTCTCTCCCTCTTATGTGGCAAAGTTCCTATTGATTACCTCTTTTTCTGTCCTCCCCATTCCTTTCTGCTGAATGCACCAGGGAGGTCTGCTTACAGTGCAATCAAACCAAATGGAAAATTAACCTCTTGACTAATGAATTAAAGCTCGGCTGGGGTGAAGATTTCCGGCACGGCCGAGATGCCTGGAGTCATCTCTGGCCCTCCCTGCCTCTAGAGAAGAGGCAAAGCATGTAATTTTTGCATTTCTGAAGGAATTTCCTCTTCTGTTTTGCCTTTTTTGAGGGGTGGGAATAGCCTGAAGGATGGAAGGATGACATATTTGAGCCCAGCCTATCAGGCTTACCAGGTAGATAAAGAAAGTAAGTCCACCAGATGAGCAAAGGCTCATGGTGAAATTCAATGTAGAGAAAAGTAAAGTCTTCCACTTAGGCAAGGAAAACTAAAAATGCCCATATAGACTGGGTGAAACCAGGCTTAATAGCAGTGACTCTGAGAGGGATCTTAGAGTCTTAGTGGACAACCAGCTAAATAGGAGCCAGCAGTGTGCAGTGGCAGCCAAAAAAACCAATGCAATCCTAAATTGCATTAACAGAGGGATACAATCAAGATCAAAGGAGGTACTATTACCACTCTATAAAGCCTTAGTAAGACCACAACTAGAATACTGCATCCAGTTTTGGTCACTAAATTATAAAAAAGGATGTTGAGACTCTAGAAAGAGTACAGAGAGGAGCAACCAGGATGATGAGGAGACTGGGGGCTAAAACATACAATGAACGGTTGCAGGAACTGGGCATGGCTAGTCTAGTGAAGAGAAGGACCAGGGGAGACAGGATAGCAGTCTTCCAATATTTGAGGGGCTGCCACAGAGATGAGGGGGTCAACCTATTTTCCAAAGCACCCAAAGGCCAGACAAGGAATAATGGATGGGAACTGAACAAGGAGAGATTCAACCTGGAAATAAGGAGAATTTTTCTGACAGTGAGAACAATCAACCCATGGAACAGAAGTTGCCTTTGGAAATTAGGGGGGCTTCATTACTTGAGACTTTAAAGAAGAGACTTTTATCAGAAATGGTGTAGGGTCTCCTGCTTGGGTGGGGGTTGGACTAGATGACCTACAAGATCCCTTTCCACTCTGTTAATCTGTTAAGATTCGGTGGCTGTTTTATTGCAAGGCTCTATTAGCCGAATCTTAGAAGTCTGAAAATACGAATCTCTCGCTGTCTCTTTTTACATTCTGATAAGTTAGGAAAGATCCTTCCTAAGTTTCTTTTCCTTCCCATTATCAGCTGAGGCCCCTTCTCCTACTATCTGATCGTTCTCTAGTTAGAACAATTAATCAGTGGAAGAGCTTGTCTTTAGAAGCCGTATGCCAGTTATCAGCTGCCTTCAGAGTCAGACATCAGTGAGGCAGAAGAACAGCTGGAGCCTGTTCCCAGTGTGCGCATGCGCAGAGCTGCCAGACGAAGGGAACAGCTAAAGAATAGGGGTCGACTTGGGAGTAAGGCCACAGGTGGATGATGAATGGAACCTCCCAGAGGAAATAAAAGAGGAGTAAAGAGGGAGTGGAGTTTGCAGGAGACTATTAGTTTGCTTAATTGGTTTGTGACTCTCCGAGGCTCCTTGCCAGGTTTTGCAGATATCAGCCTGGCAGCTCTCCAAGCCAGAGAAGGTCTGTGACTGTAAATCCTCCCTTGAAAGACTTTGCTGGATGAGAATGAGCAGAATTAATAAAAGGGGGTTTTGTTGGGACCAGGAGCTTGCTTCATGCTCTTGGGAAGCCTCGGTCAGAACATTGGATGAGGGAGGTGGGCCATGTCTAAATATACAATGAATAAATTAAATTAAAGTTATCACATACCCACCTCCATCTTTAGGGAAACTGAGAGCTGGTACGCAAACGGTTCTGGGTTTTTCCCGGATGGGCTGCATTCATTTTTAAACTCAAACTACAGAGATATTTTTCCTCAGAGACTCCAAGGGCCTGTCTCAACCATCAGAGTGAAGGCTCCATTGGAGCTGTCTCTTTCGGCCCTCATCTTGTCTGACAAAGTACCTCCTTTCCACAGACAATTCGAGGGTCTTCTCCTTCGTTTCATGTCAGGCATTTTATCTCGGGGGAGGGGGGGATAGGGCGAGTGCTTCCCCTCTCCAGTTTTCCGGAAGGATTATAATCCCTTCAAAATTATCGATTTACTATCCACGGCAACCTTCCCCCAGATGGGTTTGAACAAGCTTGTAATTGGATAATTTGGCAACATGTAAGGCAGGCTCCGGAGGACTGGAATTACACTTAGTGGAAGCATAGGGCTGTCCTTCATGTAGAATTAATTTGATTTTCTCTCCATTACAAGTGGCAACCGGAGTAGTCTAGAGAGTGGATTATTGTTTTAACTGGTAGCATCCTTTTTTTTTCCCTTTTCTAATTGCCGGGGGTTGGAGGGGGGGAAAGGGGAAGGGTTCGTTGCTTGTATTTACGCATTTCGCCACTTTCCAGCTTCGTCGCTGCCTTTCTCAGTAAATCTAGCCCTCTTCAGATAGCTTGCAAACGTGGTGTCTTGCAACCGTTGCGACCATGTTCATACAAGCGCTTGTAAAGAGCAGGGGTGAAAAAAATCATCTTTTCATCGGTCGGCGAAAAGAGCAGTGAAAGGCTATTTAAAAAACAGAAGCACTCTTTCACCTGCAAAATTGTGTGAAAAGAATTAAAAGCAATTAAATCAGTTGCACACACACACACCCCAAAAAAGAAATTGGACCCAGGAGTCCTTGGTGCTCCCGGAGCTTGGTGGTTTTCTTGCAGACGTTTCATGACCCAACTAGGTAACATTATCAGTGCTAGAAGGGAAGGGAGTTTGTGGAGAGGAGGAGGAGGAGGAGGAGGAAGACTGTGGGGTCCATGGTGCTCTCTGAGCTTGGCTGTTTTCTTGTAGACGTTTCATGACCCAACTAGGTAACATCATCAGTGGTAGAAGGGAGGGGAGTTTGTGGAGAGGAGGAGGAGGAGGAGGAGGAGGAGGAGGAAGACCGTGGGGTCCTTGGTGCTTTCTGAGCTTGGCTGTTTTGTTTTGTTTTTTGCAGACGTTTCATGACCCAACTAGGTAACATCATCAGTGCTAGAAGGGAGTAAGAGTTTGTGGAATGGAGGAAAGGGAGAGAGGAGGAGGAGGAGACAAATTGGGGGATCCTTGATGCTCTCCGGGCTTAGTTGTTTTCTTCCAGATGCTTTTATTACCCAACTAGGAAACACCATCAGTTTGTGGGGTACAATACCTCAACCAAGGAAATACCAACTCAGTAAGCAGCCTAATCATTGAACCAACAAATACAACCCTGGCAGGGCAAGCCACTAGTTAGTATATACACATGGATCAAATCCCACTCTTCCTTCTACCATCAATGATATTATCTGGTATTGAAATGGCTGCAGATAACCAACGAAACAACCCAGGTTAGAGAGCACCAAGGACCCCAAAGTCCTCTTCCTCCGGTCTCCTTCTCCACTTCACAAACCCCACTCCCTTCTAGCACTGATGATGTTCCCTTGTTGGGTAATGAAACAACCGTAAGAAAACAACCACAGTTATTCTCCTCCTCCTCCCTTCCCCTCCTCCCCTTTGCAAACTCTACTTACCTTCTAGCACTGATGATGTAACTTAGTTGGGTCACGAAACGTCTGCAAGAAAATCACCAAGCTCAGAAAGCACCAAGGACCCCACAGTCGCCCTACTCCTTAAACTCTACTCCCTTCTACCACTGATGATGTCACCTAATTGGGTGACAAAACGTCTGCAAGAAAACCACCAAGTTCAGAGATCACCAAGGACCCCACAGTCGTCGTCCTCCTCGTCCTCGTCCTCGTCCTCCTCCTCGTCCTCCTCGTCCTCCGCATCCGCATCCGCCATAAACCCCGCTCCCTCCTAGCACTGATGATGTTACCTAGTTGAGTCATGAAACATCTGCAAGAAAACCACCGATCTCAGAGAGCACCAAGGACCCCATAGTCATCAGTGGCCTCCTCCTCCTCCTCTCCCTTCTAGCACTGATAATGTTAACTAGTTGGGTAACGAAACATCTGGGGAAAAAAACCCCGAAGCTCAGAGAGCACAAAGGATTCTGGATCCAACTACCTTTTCAAACTATAAAACCCATTCTTCTATCACCAGGAAAGCAGAATTCGGGTCAACCAACGATCGCTCTCCGCCTTTCTTCTTTTGTCAATTTTCGTCTCTCCCCACTTCCTCTCTCCTCCTTCCTCCTCTTCTGAGCAGTCTTGCACCTCGTCTTCCAGCTGGGTTGGCTGCTGAATATTCAGCCACCTCGTTTTGCAAGGAGTCGGTTGAGGTGAGGGAAGGTTAAGTCACAATCCAGCACCCGAGCAACGCAGAACACTGGATTTAAAGCACTGACATTTCACGAGACAAAATGGTAGGCGCCGATAAAAATGTAAATTTGGAGAGAAGGCAGGGGAGGGGAAAAAAAACACTACTTTTTCCCTAGCATTTTTTTTTTCTCCCTGGGAGCTGTGTTGAAATGGTAGAGAATCCCCAACGCGCAGTAAAATTCTGCAAAACTTACTACCCTAAGATGCAGCCAGTTTTTTTTCCACCCCTGCTACGCAGCACATGTAACTCTGCCGGCTTCAGACTGTGCGCAAAAAACATTAAGTAAGCCGAGCTTTGCATGTATAACTGAGGGGTTTGTTTTTTTGAAAGGAAATGGTTATGTCTAAAAATATGTGGAATGCATGCAAAAGCACTAACAAGCAAGACAAGAAGAAAGGGATGGAAACTAATCAAGGAGAGAAGCAACCTGGAATTAAGGAGAAACTTCCTAACAAGGAAAACAATGAACCAGTGGAAGAGAAGTTGCCTTCAGAAGTTGTGGGAGCTCCATCACTGGAGGCTTTCAAGAAGAGACTGGACAACCCCCTGTCTGAAATGGTGGAGGGTCTCCTGCTTGGGCAGGGGGTTGGACTAGAAGACCTCCAAGGTCCCTTCCAACTCTATTATTCTGTTCTGTTCCAAAAATCTTTAGCAAGCATCTGTGTTCTTAACTAGCGGGCATTTTCCCTCAGCCTAATTTATCCTCCTCCATCATTCCTGTATCATTCCAATTTTAGTATATGTGCTGCCGAAGCGAGCACCTCCTCCATCATTCCTGAAGTCAGTCAGTCAGTCCATCAATCCGTCAGTGTCTGTCCGTCTGTCTGTCCGTCTGTCTGTCTGTCTGTCTGTCTGTCTTATTTATCTATCTATCTACTGTATCTATCTATCTATCTATCTATCTATCTATCTATCTATCTACCTACCTACCTACCTACCTACCTACCTACCTACCTACCTACCTATCATCTATCTATCTATCTATCTATCTATCTATCTATCTATCTATCTATCTATCTATCTATCATCTATCTATCTATCTATCTATCTATCTATCTATCTATCTATCTACCTACCTACCTACCTACCTACCTACCTACCTACCTACCTACCTACCTACCTACCTATCTATCTATCTATCTATCTATCTATCTATCTATCATCGTCTATCTTTAGATACCTATATTTTTCTATCTCTGTTCTCTCTCTGTCATCATCCATCTATCCATATGTAGGACAAGAAGCAATGGGTGGAAACTCATCAAGGAGAGAAGCAACTTAGAACTAAGGAGAAATTCCCTGACAGTGAGAACAATTAACCAGTGGAACAGAATTTGCCTCCAGAAGTTGTGAATGCTCCAACACTGGAAGTCTTTAAGAAGATGTTGGATAGCTATTTGTCTGAAACGGTATAGGGTTTCCTGCCTAAGCAGGGGGTTGGACTAGAAGACCTCCAAGGTCCCTTCCAACTCTATTATTCTATAAACGTAGAGCTGGTCTACTATGTTGTAATGGTGAAGGTACTGGATGAAGAGTTGAATGATCCAAGGTCTAATTTCTCCTCAATCATGGAAGCTTTCTGGGGGCCTTGATCCAAACATCTTGCCTGGAGACAGCAAAGGGGCAGGAGAGCTGAGGCTGCCCTTCCAGTTTTGTTCAGCCTGCATATGCAGAAGGGTTTCTTCCCCCCACCCACCCATTCCTCTCCTCTGTCTACCTCTAAGAGTTGTTGGTGGATTGGCCTGGGAGCCATCCAAGTTGAAGTCCACTCCTAGGTACAGAAGTTCTCTAAAGGACTTTGGGCTAGTCCTTCCCCTTCAGAAAATATCTACCTACCCATGTGTGCCATTTGAAGTACGACCCACAACCTTCATCCAGCAGAGGATGGATTTGAGGGAATGCAGGTGCATAGGTGCGGATGATATATTTCACACCGCATTATAGATTTAAACTTTAAATTCCAAGGTGAGAGCAGGTTATTTTAATTTTAAAAATTGCAGAGTACTGGAGAGATGGGTCTCAGAGAAGGCATGGGTGGCTGCAAGAACCTTTTGCGTGGTTCAGATGATGCTTCTTGGGCCATCGGCAGCTGGATTTAAAAAATGCCATTAGCCTTGTGTTCAATCCCAGGCATATAGGGTGGTCAATCCTGGATTAATCTGACCCAGTGTAAAGTCACTTTGCAAGGGTGGGCTGCTATGGGTTTGCACAGGAGAACCCGTAGCTAACGTTATGGCCGGTTCGGGAACCTCCAAATCCCACCCCCTGGCTGGCCCTGCCCACCCCACCCCTCCCAGGAATCTCCACGCGTCCCATTTTGGATGCGAGGTACGTGCAGGACCCACATGGAGGCTTGGGGAGGGGGGAAAACAGGCCTCTCGGAAGTTCTGGAGGGCCTCCGTAGCCCGGGGGAGGTGAAAACGCTGCCCCCCACCTATGGTGCAGGAGGCCAACTAGGCCACGCCCAGTATAGTCACGCCCACCCTGCAACCAACTAGGCCACGCCCATCATTGGTCACACCCATCCAGCAACCAAGCAGAGATCCCGTCGCTGAAATTTTTGAAGGCCACCCCTGCTTTCCAGAGGTGACAGATTAAAAGAGTTGGAAGGGACCTTGCGGGTCATCTAGTCCAACCCCCTGCCCAAGCGAGAGACCCTACATCTGCCTCTACCTAGGATCGAACTCCCAACCTCCTGATTGTGAGACAAGAGCCCCAGCAGGTGCGTTTTGAAGTGGTGGTGGGGAGGCTGTTTTCCATGCAGGAGCGTCTCTCTCCATCTGAGTTTTGCTCACAAGAGCAGTGAGAGAGAGAGAGAGAAGGTCTGATTTTCATGATGGTGTGTGCTTGTGTGTGTTTTCCCAAGGGAAACGTTCTGTCAAGGAGAGAATTAAACCACAGATGTACAGGCATTCGGGGATGTAAACTAATGTTTTCCTTCCCTGCACCAGAAACAAAGGTGTGTGTGTGTGAATCAAGGCTAGATATTTCCAAGAGGAGAGACCTCCATGCCATCCTTATAAATCAACTCTCCTCTTTGTAGTTCGCCTGGGAGGTATGCTCATTACGCAGCCATAATTTTCTAACCAGCAAGCTTAGCTTCGGTAGTTGTTTATTTATTTTATTCGTTTGTTTATTTAGTTTGTCACTCATGTGCAAGATAACAGGAATAAGAATAAATATGAATAAGAGCAAAGGAAATGGGTACAGATACATGGGGACAGTAGGACAGGGACGGTAGGGACGGTAGGTGCGCTTATGCACGCCCCCTTTACGGACCTCTTAGGAACGGGGTGAGGTCCCCGAAAACCCATCAGCGCGAAGGAGAAAATAAGCAGGGGCAACAATGGAAGGAGGGAGGAAGAGGAGGGAAAAGAAGAAAGGGTAAAGGCGAGGGAGTTAGGCGAGGGGGAGGAAGAGTAGGAGAGAGGGAAAGAAGGAGAAGACGAGAGGAGGCGTGGGGGCGAGGGAGGGGAAGAAGAAAAGAGGAGGAAAGAAGAAGGTAGAGAAGGGAGGTTGGGAAGAAAGGAGGAGTAAAATAAGATGGATGGCAAGAAGGCGAGCCTGTTTATGCTTTTGATATTTTTAAACAGATTGCGATAAATGCCAGAAGGCAACAGATAAATATTAATAGTACTTGTGAGAATGTATATTTATGAATGTATATGGAAAGAAAAAATAAAGCTTGCATATGCATATACAAATCTACGAAAACATACACACACACATATATATTTGTGTTACAACCCCTGGTATGCCCTGGTTCGATTCCCAGTAAGGGTATGGCTAGCTGATGAGAGCTAAATAGCTCGAAATAGATCTATACTAGTCTCCCTTTATTTATTTATCAGCACAAATACAACACAGACACAGACACACACACACACACACACACAGACACACACACGTGTATGTATAGATAGATAGATAGATAGATAGATAGATAGATAGATAGATAGATAGATAGAGAGAGAGACAGACAGACAGACAGACAGACAGACAGACAGACAGACAGACAGACAGACAGACAGACAGACAGACAGATAGATAAAGGAATGGGGTGAGGTCCATGGTAGACAGTTTAAGGTTGAAGCTGTGGGGGACTTTGAAGCTGTAACAACCGAGTCAGGTAGAGCATTCCAGGCGTTGACCACTCCGTTGCTGAAGTCGTATATTCTGCAATCGAGTTTGGAGTGGTTTACCTTGAGTTTGTATCTACTGTGTGTTCGGGTGTTGCTGCGGTTGAAGCTGAAGTAGTCATTGACAGGTAGGACATTGTAGCAGACAATTTTGTGTACTCCGCTCAGGTCAGACCTTAGTCGGCTTAGTTCTAGGTTTTCCAAGCCCAACATTTTGAGCCTGGTGTTCCTGGAGCTTAAGATGCAAAGAAAGATATGCAATTTGCTACGTCGCAAACTGCGGGCAAAGTCTTCTTCCTCCCCCTCCAACTGTCGTCAGGGAATTGGGGATTCTGAAAGACACAGACGTAAGGAGGGAGTTATTAATGATTTAAAAATCCATCTTTGTGTCTGTTCCCACCTGAAACCTGCCTGGGATGTAATTTATCATCTTCCATCTCTCTCACACACACATTCGCAAATTAACACACCCAACAACAACAACAAGCCCATCGTCTCTGATGCGTAGGCACACTTTGGTGAAGGATGGATCCAGTGGCAAGTCCCATTTATCACTCGGTTGTATCGAGAAACGTATTGAGATCCAGAAAGTGCACCAAAGGAGAAAGAAGGAAATTGGATTACTGCACATAATTTTTTTTTGTGGGTTTGTGGAAAGTATTTTTATCATTTTCCGCAGCCAGTTGGGCTCCCAGTGGTTTACATTAGCGCAGTGATATCATTCATGTATAACCAAAGCAGGATAATTAAATGTAAAAAATGGTTTTCTGGAGTTTTTATGTTTGCTGTCTTGACCTCAGGGCAGTTGGTTCTCGTTGTTCTTTTTTTTAAAAAAAGTGGCAGGCTCTCTTATTTAAGAAGGAAATAAGATCAGATTTACAGAGTTGGAAGGGGCCTTATAGGTCATCTAGTCCAACCCGCCGCTCAAGCAGGAGACCCTACACCATTTCTGACACAGGGCAGTCCAGTCTCTTCTTGAAAGCCTCCAGTGATACAATACAATACAATACAATACAATAGTAGAGTTGGAAGGGACCTTGGAGGCCTTCTACTCCAACCCCCTGCCTAGGCAGGAAACCCTATACCGTTTCAGACAGGTGGCTATCCAACATCTTCTTAAAGACCTCCAGTGTTGGGGCATTCACAACTTCTGGAGGCAAGCTGTTCCACTGATTATGATGATGAAGCCACCCCAACTTCTGAAGGCAAGTCATTCCATTCCATTCCAAGAATAACAGAGTTGGAAGGGACCTAGTAGGTCATCTAGTCCAACCCCCCAGCCAAGGAGATCCTAAACCATTTCTGACACATGGCAGTCCAGTCTCTTCTTGAAAGCCTCAGGGATGAAGCTCCCACAACTTCTGAAGGCCATCGGTTGGGTGTTCTCACTGTCAGAAAATTCCTCCTTATTTCGAGATTGAATCTCTCCTTGGTTAGTTTCCATCCATTATTCCTTGTCTGGCCTTCGGGTTGGTTTTGACTTCTCGTGACCACACAGCTAGATGTTCTTCTACTTCTAATTTGGTCCTTTCAATGTTTCCAATGGTTCATCCATTGCCATTGTCACTGAGTCCATCCATTGCTGTTGGCCATCCTCTTCTTATAGGCTATCATATCAGAGGCCTAAGAGAAAGCTCGCTTAATGTGATTTCCACATCATGGTTCCTTGGGGGCTTCCCACATTATACAAACCCAACCCGTTTACTTTGTAAAACCATCATTCAGAACCCAATGTGTTATCTGAAGCCGGTTGCTTGTTTATTTATTGCCGTAACTGAGCAATCCCATCCTCGTCGCCAATATTAAATCCTCAGAGGGGTATTGACTGAGGCAAAGCAGCAATTTAAACCAACCGTTTATTTTCAACTGACAACAACTTCAGAACCAAGGCAAAAACGACAATTCCCCGCTTGACACCTATTTATATGCATGCTGTCAAGCGGGGCAGCCAATCAACGGCCACCTAATGTCCCGCCCTTACCAGCGCCACTCCCACTTGGCTGCGTCCTCGGGCCACGGACATAACAAAAACCACAGCCTTGACTATACACACTTTTGTTGGCAGGGTGCTCTCTCTGCTTTTTAATATGCTCTCTAGATTTGCCATAGCTTTCCTCCCAGGAGCAAGCATCTTTTGATTTCTTGGCTGCAGTCCCCAGACCGAATCCTCCTTTCCCTTTAAAACTCTAATGTGAGTGGGTCCATTTCTGCACAATCAAATATTTGTTGGATTACTAATCCCTCGGACGGAATGCTGTCTTTTTTCCAATATTGCGCAAACACAATCCTTGCCTCTGTTATTATACGTAACATCAAGTACTTTAACTTTCTATTGTTATTCGTCCCCATTATCCCCGGGAGAAATATTTCTGGGTCACAGAACTGAAGATGAAATAATATACATCTTTAGTTGTAGTAGGGCGTGGAAATGTTCGTCTCTTTGGTGCTGATTTGTTGTTGTTGTTAATCGCGAAGTCGTCTCCGACCCATCGCGACCCCATGGACAATGTTCCTCCAGACCTTCCTGTCCTCTACCATCCTCTGGAGTCCATTTAATCTCACGCCTACTGCTTCGGTGACTCCATCCAGCCACCTCCTTCTCTGTCATCCCCTTCTTCTTTTGCCCTCCATTGTTCCCAGCATGAGGCTCTTCTCCAGGGAGTCCTTCCTTCTCCTTAGGTGGCCAAAGCATTTGAGTTTCCTCTTCAGGATCTGGCCTTCTAAAGAGCAGTCAGGGTTGATCTCCTCTAGGACTGACCGGTTGGATTGCCTTGTGGTCCAAGGGACTCGCAGGAGTCTTCTCCAGCACCAGAGTTCAGAGGCCTCCATTCCTTGGCTTTCTTCCTTCTCATTAGACGGCCAAAGGATTTGAGTTTCCTCTTCAGGATCTGCCCTTCTAAAGAGCAGCCAGGGTTGATCTCCTCTAGGGCTGACTAGTTGGATGGCCTTGCAGTCCAAGGGACTCACTGGAGTCTTCTCCAGCACCTCCATTGTTTGGTGCCAATATATGTGTCAGGGGAAATTTCACCCTGAGCTAATGAGGTGTAGACCGTCGGCTTTCCTAAAAAGTATATCTTCAGAAAAAACGAAAGTAAGACCCGATAACATGTTCTAATTAAAAACAAACTTTAATATGAAAATAAGAAAGAAACAAATCTATCTAATTGTTACATTTTGGCAAGAGCAATTGTCGCCCACCTTCTTGGCAGATGAACAGAAGATCAAAAGGTACAGAAGTCTCTGGAATGTGTGATGTATTAAGAAATGTGTTAAGAAGCATGTGCAGTAAATCATTGCTGATAAGGGCCTATGACCTGCGCAGTAAATCTTCAGTTCAGCTAGCAAACAATTAACGCAGTGACAATATGTATACCTTTATATGGAGTATAAATCTCTACAGTATCAGACTTTCCTTTCACCACCAGATACATCCTGAGTGTCCTTTCAGTTTTGGCCCAGCCGCTTCACTCTGGCTCTACTAGTACTACCAGCCCTCTGCTCTTCCCCAGTAGCATATTGGACACCTTCTGACCTGAGGGGATCATCTCCCAGCGTTGTATCTTTTTGCCTCTTGGGTACTGTCCATGGGGTTTTCATGGCAAAGATACTGGAGCGGGTTGCCTTTTCCTTCTCCAGTGGATCATGTTTTATCAGAGCTCTCAGCTGTGACCTGTCCATCTTGGGTGGCCTGCACCTGAAATATTTTTAGAAGCTGCAAGCATCGCCCTCACCTTGGCCATAAGATCCTGCACACAAAGGAAGCATAGAAACGACATCAGAGAGCAACAATAACCAAACAAATTGTCTGCCTCTGAGGACCTCTTCCACGGCATGTATTTTTCTTACCACCCAAAAATTCCACCTCGCCAAAGGAAGGGAATATCTGTAGCTCAGGGTTGAATTGTAGGCCCTTTGGTGCTTTCCAAGCTCAGTGGTTTTCTTGCAGATGTTTCATTACCCAATTAGGTAACATCATCAGTGCTAGAAGGGAGTGGGGCAGAGGTGACGATTCAGCAGGTTCTGACCAGCTCTGGAGAACCAGTAGCGGAAATTGTGAATAGTTTGGAGAACCGGTAAATGCCACCTCTGACTGGTTCTGCCCCCATCTATTCTCTGCCTCCCGAGTCCCAGCTGATCGGAAGGGAATGGGGATTTTGCAGTAACCTTCCCTTGCCATGCCCACCAAGCCATGCCATGACACCAAGCCATGCCCACCAAGCCATGCACACAAAATAGGAATTACATTTGTTTGAATCCCACCACTGCCCTGCATGGCATAGCTCATAACTTCATTGAGCCACGCAAGCCCCTTCGCCATGACAAGGCAGTAATCCATGAAAGGGATGGTACTGCTTTAGGAAACTTGAATTATCCAGGAGGGATTGGTTGACTCTGTTGCCTTTCCTAAGATAGTGGTCTTCTTTTTATTCCTGGAATCTGATTAAGATGTCTTTTTTCCTACCACTTTAATAGAAGGAGAAAAGTAAAGGAAGAAGAGAAAGAGAAAGAAAGGACCAAGTCAGCCAAAAAGTGTTTCGTATTTGCAGTGGATTTTTTGAGAGGGCCCTCGTGCATCTCCTGAGAATTAACGAGGAATTGAGTCCAGTGATTTAATTTGGTGATTCCCAAACCACTCACAGATTGGATTGGATGAATTAATCCAATTGCGCAAGTCAATTAACTCTACAATGTGGCCCTGGGGGAAGGAAGAGAGATAGGATTCTGCATAGCTGGGCAGGAAGTCAGTCAAACAAGTGACTGGTTTATATGTGGTACCTTGCTCAGTAGTAGTAACTGTGAGAGGGATCTTGGAGTCCTAGTGGAGAACCATTTAAATAGGAGCCAGCCGTGTGCAGCAGCTGCCAAAAAAGCCAACACAGTTCTAGGCTGCATAAACAGAGGGATAGAATCAAGATCACGTGAAGGGTTAATACCCCTTTATAAGGCCTTGGGAAGGCCACACTTGGAATACGGCATCCAGTTTTGGTCGCCACGATGTTAAAAAGATGTGGAGACTCTAAAAAGAGTGCAGAGAAGAGCAACAAAGATGATTAGGGGACTGGAGACTAAAACATATAAAGAACGGTTGCTGGAATTGGGTATGTCTAGTCTAATGAAAAGAAGGACTAGGGGAGACATGATAGCAGTCTTCCAATATCTCAGGGGCTGACACAAAGAAGAGGAGTCAAGCAATTCTCCAAAGCACCTGAGGGTAGAATAAAAAGCAGTGGGTGGACACTAATCAAGGAGAGAAGCAACCTAGAACTAGGAAGAAATTTCTTGACAGTGAGAACAATTAATCAGTGGAACAGCTTGCCTCCAGAAGTTGTGAATACTCCAACACTGGAAGTCTTTAAGAAGATGTTGGATAACTATTTCTCTGACATGGTGTAAGATTTCCTCCCTAAGCAGGGGGTTGGACTAGAAGACCTCCAAGGTCCCTTCCAACTCTATTATTCTATCTTTTGAGATGTTAATTGAGTTGAGTCCAGTGATTTAATTTGGTGATTCCCAAATAACTCACTGATTGTATTGGATTAATTAATCCAATTGTACACGTCAATTAAATCTACAATGTGGCCCTGGGGGAGGAAGAGAGAAAGGATTCTGCATGGCTGAGCAGGAAGTCAGTCGAACAAGTGGCCCAAAGTCCCAAATTTCATTCCGGGCAACTCTGAGCAGAACGGGAGAAATTTCACCTCCTGGAATACCAGAGAGGTTGAAGAGAGTTGAGAATGACGAACTGATCTAGAATTAAAGATAAAGGTAAAAGTTCCCCTTGCACATATGTGCTAGTTGTTCCCGACTCTAGGGGGTGATGCCCATCTCCGTTTCAAAGCCGAAGAGCCAGCGCTGTCCGAAGATGTCTCCGTGGCCATGTGGCCGGCATGACTCAATGCCGAAGGCACACGGAACGCTGTTACCCTCCCACCAAAGGTGGTTCCTATTTTTCTACTTGCCTTTTCAAATGTGCTTTCGAACTGCTAGGTTGGCAGAAGCTGGAACAAGTAACAGGAGCTCATTCCGTTACGCGACACTAGGGATTTGAACCGCCGAACTGCCTACCTTTCTGATCGACAAGCTCAGTGTCTTAGCCACTGAGCCACCATATCCCTGAACTAGAAAGCTAGGGTTACATATGCACAAAATTGGGAAAATGGAAGTACACTACAGATGAAATAGTAATAAAGAAAATATTAAGAGTGTGCCAAAATGGACAGGTATATGATGGAACTTAAAGATAAACAGAATATTACTCAATATGGGACATGGTATAAATGGCTAGATAATAGGTACAGAAATTAGAAAATTAACAATGAAAGAAGATTAACAAATTAGAAACAAATACAGGTATAAAGATATACATAAGAATATATTGGTGCCAAAGAATGGAGGCCTTTGAACTCTGGTGCGGGAGAAGACTTCCTTGGACTGCAAGACCAGTGGCAATGGATGGCTGTGAAGGTTAGACCATAAGAAAGTCTGAGCACCCAAGAACGGAGGCCTTTGAACTCTGGTGCTGGAGAAGACTCCTGCGAGTCCCTTGGACCGTAAGGCGATCCAACCGGTCAGTCCTAGAGGAGATCAACCCTGACTGCTCTTTAGAAGGCCAGACCCTGAAGAGGAAACTCAAGTACTTTGGCCACCTAATGAGAAGGAAGGACTCCCTGGAGAAGAGCCTCATGCTGGGAACGATGGAGGGCAAAAGAAAAAGAGGACGGTAGAGAAGGAGGTGGCTGGATGGAGTCAGGCTTGAGCTTAAGTGGACTCCAGAGGATGGTAGAGGACAGGAAGGTCTGGAGGAACATTGTCCATGGAATCGCAATGGGTCTGACACGACTTCACAACTAACATCTGGTGAATGTCGACATTCACCGGTGAATGTCAACATTCACATAGTCGCTTGGTGTATGTCCGAAATATTTGCTAAATACCCTTATTTATGACTTACACTAAATACCTAACCCTAACCCTAACCTTAACCCTACGTATTTGGTATGTGTTGACATTCACCGGTGAAAGTCGACATTCACCAATTTCTGTCTTTCACAGTAACATATATATATATATATATAGTGTTATGGCACAACTATATATACTGTTATGGCACTATATATATATAGTGTTATGGCACAACTATGGAAGGAATGGACATAACTATGTCGTACAATACCATGTACTTAAAAGGAGATTATACTATATGATTAAGAGAATAACGGTTACGATTCAGGTATATAACACCACGTACTGTATATATTTTAAAAGGACTTGACACACAGCCAGTATACCGCTGTTGTAAAACTGAAATTGTGATGTCGAATAAATGGAAAATGTACAATGAAAGCATGTATATATAAAGAAGAGAGTGCTGAACGGGATAAACAGAGGATCTGTTTTATGCCCTTCTAATTAAACTGGAGTTGAGGAGCATCAAACAGAGGACGACACACACAGGACAGAGAGAACAAGGAGCCTTGGGGGAGTTAAGTCTTCTCCATGTGGTTCAGCCTGCCGTGGTCTGTGCTTTTTCAGGCTAATGAGAAGGGACAGGTTTAACTCCCGTTCTATCCACAGTAGAAGAAAAGAGATGCTGCCTCTCTCTCTCTCCTGTAATAGCCACCAGCCAAGATTTCTGATTATAATTTAAAATAATCTTGATAATATTAAAAAAAAACATATCTTCCGTCCCCCTTGATATTTCTTAGTGGCTCAGAAATAATTGCCTTAAGCAAAATGCTGGATAATTAGTGGAGGAGGTGGGGGAGGGAAAATCTCTGCCTAGCTAGATCCTATATTTCTAGGAATTCTGACTCCAATCAAATGCATTTTTGATTGAGTTGGTCAACAGTCTGTTTTTCCTCCTCCAATGGTAACGCTGGGTGCCATCTGCTGGCTTGCTATGCAAACGGCGGCCTCGGTTTAACCCTCTGGATATTTGCAGACAAATTCAGACGGAATATGCTTAATGTTTGAGAGCTTGTTCGATCATTATATCCACTGTTAGCAAAACAGACAGAAGCGTGTGTATTTAATTTTTGTATGCTCTTGAGGGGTTTTAATTGCTAGGATGCTTTGTAAGCTGTCTAACTTTAGCAGGGAGATGATGATAGATATAGATGGATATAGATAGATAGATAGATAGATAGATAGATAGATAGATAGATAGATAGATAGATAGATAGATAATAGATAGATACATAGGTAGGTAGGTAGGTAGATAGAATAGAATAGAATAGAATAGATTAGAATAGAATGGAATAGAATAGAATAGAATAGAATAGAATAGAATAGAATAGAATAGAATAGAATGATGGATGGATGGATGGATGGATGGATGGATGGATGGACAGACGGACGGATAAACAGACAGACAGAGACAGATGATACATAGATTTTTATCCTGCCTTTATTACTTTACACTTGAGGTGGTGAAGATACCTAATACTCCTTCCTCCTCCTATTTTCCCCACAACAACAATCCTGTGAGGTGGGATGGGCTGAGAGAGAGGGATTGGACCAATGTCACCCAGCTGACTTTCATTCCTAAGGCAGAACTAGAACTCACCATCTCTAGTTTCTAGGCCACCACCTTAATCACTAGCCAACCTCCACTTGATAGATAGCCGGATGGATGGATGAATGGATGGATGGATGGATGGATGGACGGACAGACATAGGTAGACAGACAGACAGAGAATGATAAATAGACAGACAGACAGACAGACAATGGATGGATGGACCGACCAACAGACAGACAGACAATGATAGACAGACAGATGATGATAGATGGATGGATAGATGGGTGGGTGGGTGGGTGGATCGATGGATGGATGGATGGACAGACAGACGATGATAGATGAATAGACAGACAGACAGATGAAGATAGATAGATGGATGGATTTATGGATGGACGGACTGATAGACAGACAGACGATGATGGATGGATGGGTGGGCAGACAGACAGACAGAGACAATGATAGATAGATAGATAGATAGATAGATAGATAGATAGATAGATGGATGGATGGATGATAGATAGATAGATAGATAGATAGATAGATAGATAGATAGATAGATAGATGATAGATAGATAGATGATAGATAGATAGATGATAGATAGATAGACAGACAGGCAGGCAGACTGATAGATAGACAGACAGATGAAGATCGATCGATACATACATATATAAACAGGCGAACAAGTACGTGATCTCTGCTATTTCTTTGCTCAAAGATGAGTGAAAGACTCAAGGGAATAAGAAAGATGGAAACTGCCCTCCTAAATGTTCAGATTTTGGAATTCATTTGCCTCAAGAGCTTGTATAACAGGGAAAAGACAAAGTGGGAACAGATTTTTTTTTAAAAATCTGCATTCGGTTTTCACTCCAACCATTAATCCTTTTAGAAGCTGAGCCAAAAACTGCTTAAAAAATGAGCGTTCTCACCCCATGAACAAATATACTCTCTTGACTTTGCATTTTGCTGTTTATTTATGAAGACTGCTGGAAAATCTCACCCCATGTTCTTATTTATTTCTTTTTCTCCTCTTCTCACTTGGCGACCGTTTTTTTTTTTTTAAAGAAGGAAACATGCTTTAAACTTTGTTTAAAACTGTTTTCGGGGCATTTCCCTTTTATTGTGGCAAGATGATGGCACACACGGTCCTTGTTTCTTCCATCCCATATTTCTGCATCGTTCTGCACCCTCCCCTTCCAAATCTTTGACCATCTAAATCGATGCGGTGCAATTCTGGCTGATTTGGGGCACCCAACTGATTCAATAACGTGAAGTGAACACATTGATCTGGGACTCGCTCAAACACTTTTGTTACGCACGGGCATTTTTCAATAGCTGCAATCAATCTGAGCATCCATATTATCTCTGATCCGTTTCCCCAATCAATTAAAAAAGAAAGAAAGGCAGGGTCATTTTCGCCTCCCGCCTTTCTCCTCTGAGTCTGTAAGACCTGGGAATGGAATAGGATGGGATGGGATAGAATAGAATATGGAGTTTAGTTTAGTTTAGTTTATTAGACTTCTAGACCGCCCCCTCTCCCCGAAGGGAATGGAATGGAATAGGATGGGATGGGATGGAATAAGATGGGATGGGATGGGATGGAATAGAATATGGAATGGAATAGGATGGGATGGGATGGAATGAGATGGGATGGGATGGGATAGAATAGAATAGAATAGAATAGAATAGAATAGAATAGAATATGGAACAGAACAGGAAGGCGAAGGGGAAGGAGAAGGAGAAGGAGAAGGAGAAAGGAAAATAAAGGGAGAAGAGAAGGAGGAGAACGGGAGAAGTAGAAGCAGAGAAGAAGTAAGGAGAATGGAATGGAATGAAATGCAGTAGAGTAGAGTGTAATGTAGTGGAGTGGAGTGAAGTGGAGTGGAGTAGAGTAGAGTAGAGTAGGTGGAGAGTGGAGTAGGGTAGGGTAGAGTAGGGAAGGTGCAGTGGAGAGAGGAGGAGGAGTGGAGTGGAGTGGAGTGGAGTAGAGTAGAGTAGAGTAGAGTAGAGTAGAGTAGAGTAGAGTAGAGTAATGGAAGGGATCTCAGAGATCTTGTCCAACGCCCTGCTCAAGCAAGAGTCCTATATCATTTCATCTCCAGTCTCTTCTTGAAAGCCTCCAGTGATGAAGCTCCGGCAACTTCTGTTCCACTGGTTGATTGCTCTCACCATTAGGAAATGTCTCCTTAGTTTTTGGCTGCTTCTCTCCTCGGTTAGTTTCTCTCCAATTGTTTCTCATCTTGCCCATTGGTGCTTTGGAAAATAAGTTGACCCTCTCATCTTGGTAGGAGCCCTTCAGGTATTGGGACGGTGCCATCACGCCACCCCTAGTCCTTCTTTTCATTAGACTAGACGTTCCCAATTCCTGTAACAGTTTGTGACACATTTTAGTCTCCAGCCCCTTCATTATCTTTGTTGCTCTTCTCTGCACTCTTTCCAGAGTCTCGGCAACTTTTTCGTATGGGGTAAAAGTTACGGGATTCGTCCGCTGACATGTTTGCCATAAAAAATTGGGGCAGAAAATGATTTCGAATCATTCTGGAATCGCGGAGAATCTTAAGACCCTGATTTGAGGGATGAATATTTTTCAGCCACTGACTGATAACGGATGGCTTTATTGAAGCTGCTCGGGGATCCAAATTTGTATTAAGGGAAAATAGCAGCCCATAATGAAATTTTGTTCACGCGATTCGGAGGTAAGGTGGGAGATACATTTTTAGAATCTTCATCTACTGTTTGATGTCAATTTAAATGCAAATGGAAATTTTGCCCACAGTGAAATAACTAAGGGTTTTTTTTTCCCCCTCCCTTCCATCTCCCCAAGGAACCAACAGCGAGAATCTATTTGGCTCATAATACTTTTTCATATACAAAGAAGCTTTCTTTTATGGTCTTTTTGGCGGAATGTCAGTTAATATTATTATAGCTGTTGATCTGATATTTTGATTTGCGAAAGAGAAGGAGGACAAGGCAGATTCAGAGTGGAAGCATTAGCAGAATTGAGTTTTTTTTTTCCTTTGGGGCAAATGCTTCTTCGGGTTTGGATTTTGGCCACTCAAAGCTTTGTAGAAGTCCCCCCAAAAGTGCTTTTATTAGAAGGCAACTGGACTTTCTTGTGTTTTTCCTTGAAGACATTTCGCTTCTCGCCCAAGAAGCTTCTTCAGTTCTAGAGAACTGAAGAACAGAACTGAAGAAATTTCCTGGGTGAGAAGGAAAATGTCTTCAAGAAAAACAAAGGAAGTTTTTCTTAGAAGACATTTTGCTTCTCACCCAAGAAGCTTCTTCAGTTCTGGAGAATTGGAGAACTGAAGAACAGAACTGAAGACGCTTCTCGGGTGAGAAGCGAAACGTCTTCAAGGAAAAACAAAGAAAGTCCACTTGCCTTTTGAAATCTTTGGGATTTCAGAGGTAAGCTTTTATAAACCTACTGGGTGGTTACCCGTGCTTCGCGATGAAACTATGTGATTGGGCAATGCAGGAGAAATCAGCTTCACTCGGGTTCAATCCATTGGCTCAATGTGGTCGGTGATTGAAACACATAAGGAAATATCACTCCCACTGCCTTGAGTCTGGAAGCAGTTCCATAGGTGGGAGGTGTAGACATTTTGGTGAGGTACCGACGTTTAGTACTGTAAGGAGCCCCAGACAACTCCTGAGTGAAGGAGTGGAACGTCTGCCAGTTTGAACTGAGGTAACGGAATGTGAGGTAACTGGCAGTTGAAACAGAGTTGTTTTCAGATGAGGAGGGGGAGTAGAATGTCTAACTCCTTAGCATCAGAGTGTATTAATATAAGGCAACTGGCAGTTGGAACAGAGTTCTTTTCAGATGGGGAGAGGGAGTAGAACTCCTTAGCATCAGAGTGTGTTAATATAAGGCAACTGGCAGTTGGAACAGAGTTCTTTTCAGATGGGGAGGGAGAGTAGAACTCCTTAGCATCAGAGCATGTTAATTACTGTATAAGAAATACTAATGATCTGATTGTCATTTCAACAAATTCTTTCTTAGCGAGCACCTAGAAGCCAAGAGGAACATATGTGCCAAATGTCAAGTTTGTAGGCTTTACAGTTCTAGAGATTTCATGATGAATGAGTGGTATTTGGCTTTTATATATATAGATGAATCTCTTCATCTGTAAATTAGTCGCCTGGTTTTCTTTGTTAAATAACCCAAATAAAAGCAAACTAGAAAGCTTTAATTAGAATGTCGCATATGGACACAGCCTTCTGCAAATCCCCTTCCATGTTTCTGTCACCATCTTTGTGGCAGCCCCAAGATTTACCAGCCAAGCTACGAGAATATCACTCATTTTATACCGTGGCCACCTTGCGTGATATTACAGCATCTCTGTTCATTCCAAAATTAGGAGACAATATGAAAAAGAAGATTTTTTTTTTAAAAAGAAGTGATTCTTGGCTTAAAGAACCTTGTAAACCTATACTGTTCTTCAGTTCTCCAGAACTGAAGAAACTTCTTGGATGAGAAGCGAAACCTCTTCGAGGAAAAACAAGGAAACTCCAGTTGCCTTTTGAAACAGCACTTTTAGAATAACCATGTCCTGGTTGACTGAGCATCTCCACAAACACTTTGTAGATGTCCTGGACCAAATGTCCATCCTTTTCTTGACAATGACAAGAGTGTCGAGTCTCAACGCCTCTCAAAAGTGCCAAATTGGCATAGCTGAATTTATAGAGTTTCTACCAGCTTCAGTAAAAGCTTTGAATCTCCCAAAGGTGCTTTTTCAATTCGAAGCCTTTATTGTCATCGTACATCATGTATACAACGAAATTGATTTAACCTCTACTGGTACAAATCCATACAAGAATGCAAGACAACATGAATAATATAAAAAATAATCCATATACAAGTTGTTGGGGGGGGGGGAACCTAGTCATACGTTTCCATATGTACATCATATTCTGCGCAACATGTATATTCTGGTGCATGATCTTATATCATGGTATATACATATTACACACTACATTGGCACCAGTGAAATTCGTCATATGAGTCTGTTTGTGGTGCTATGTTTAGATAGGGACGCGGTGACTCAGTGGCTAAGACGCTGAGCTTTCCGATCAGAAAGGTCGGCAGTTCGGCGGTTTGAATCCCTAGCACCGCATAACGGAGTGAGCTCCCGTTATTTGTCTCAGCTTCTGCCAACCTAGCAGTTCAAAAGCACTTAAAATGCAAGTAGAAAAATAGGGACCACCTTTGGTGGGAGATAACAGCGTTCCGTGCGCCTTCGCCGTTTAGTTATGCCGGCCACATGAGCACTGAGACGTCTTCGGTCAGTGCTGGCCTTTGGCTGTGAAATGGAGATGAGTACCGCCCCCTAGAGTCGGGAACGACTAGAACATATGTGCAAAGGGAGCCTTTACCTTTATCTTATTGTGTTTAGGAGTCTGACAGCCCATGGGTAAAAGCTGTTTTTAAAACTGTCTGGCTGACTAAATTTCTGTGTCTTCTTTCTGATGGTAAAGTGAAAAGAGACCACTGGCCAGGGTGTGAATCATCCCTAAGTATCTTCCTTACTCTGCTGAAACAGCAAGACTTGGTGATGTCATCCAGTGGTGTTAGGGGGCAACCGATGGTTTCTTGTGCTGAATTAATCACTCTCTTTAGTGCCTTTGCAGAAGGCAACTGGACTTTCTTGTTTGTGTTGTGGCGTGCCAGTGGAGCAGGCAGCAGATTCGGACAGTGAGGAGGTTGGGGAGGAACATGGGCCAGTCCTGGAGTCTGGGGAAGGCTCTGATGGGGGCTCTGTGTCAGAGGCAGAGAGGGGGCCAGGGCCGTCTGACAGTTATCAGCTGCCTTCAGAGTCCGACATCAGTAAGGCAGACAAACAGCTGGAGCCTGTTCCCAGTGTGTGCATGCGCAGAGTTGCCAGACGAAAGGAACAGCTAAAGAACAGGGGTCGACTTGGGAGTAAGATCACAGGTGGGCAATGAATGGCCCCGCCCAGAGGAAATAGAAGAGGAGCGAAAGGGGAGCGGAGTTTGCAGGAGGCCATTAGTTCACTTCATTGGTTCATGACTCTCCGAGACTCCTTGCCAAGTTCTGCAAATATCGGCCTGTCAGCTCTCCAAGCCAGAGAAGGTCTGTGACTGTAAATCCTCCCTAGAAAGACTTTGCTGGATGTGAATGAGCAGAATTCACAGTCAATTAATAAAAGGGGTTTTTGCCAGGACAAAAAAATTGTTTCATGCTCTTGGAAGCCTCAGTTAGAACAGTTTGTTTGTTGAAAATGTTTCGCTTCTCATCCAAGGTCCTTCAACTGTGTCAGAATGGAAGAACTTTTTTTCTGGATGAGAAGCGAGATGGTTTCAAAGTGGGGAAAAAAACCCCAAGAAAGTCCAGTTGCCTTTTGCAAAAAGCACGTTTGGGACAACCCTGAGCTGGATGGTTGAGAATCTCCATGGACAAAGGCTTTGATTGGTCTCATAAATGCTATTAGCCTGGCAGGTAAATAGAGCAGCCATCTCCAAATCCAAAGATGTTAAGGACAACCAGGAAAAAGAGATTGTTTTCTTGATGTTTTTTCCAACGTTCTTGGACAATCAGAACCAGGAAATTTACTTAGTAGGTTTAGTAGCCTCCAAAACAACTCTGGGCAGCTTCTAAACCTCCTCCTAACAGTTTCTCCGGCATCCATCCTGAAGTTTAGTGGCCTAAGCTCTATTTGAAGGAGTCCTTCAAGATTTAGGCACCACGGCAGTCATTTTATGGAACCGCTGCACACTGAAAAGGTACATCCTATCTCACAAATAGCGTTGCAATGCTTGACTTTAATTAGCACATTAAATGCCACCGTTCGCCTTTACGAGAACCAGGCGGGGTTTTCCTTTCGCAGTGGGGGAAAAAAAAAAAACCTGAGCGGTTCAATTACCTCCCCGTTAATGGATAAAGCATAATTAACATTGTCTTGTGGCTAATTTTCATTTACGCTGCCATTGCTCATCAGCCCCACATCATTCTCCCCGAAAAAGTCAACTTGTCACTTTTATGAGTCCAGCTTGTACTTTAACAGCATGGAAATTAATTCAAGATGCATTAACATACTTAAAAGTTAAAAGACGGGGGAATTAGCGGAGGATGGAAGGGATCCTATCTCCGTGTGTCCTTTAAGGGATCACTCAGGTGAATGGGATGGGGCTCACGGGTTGACGCTGTCCTCTCCCAGGTCCCCAAACATGACAAAAGTGCGAAGGGTAATAAAATTATTATTTAAAAAAGTAATTTGGAATCAGAATAGAGCTGGAAGGGACCTTGGAGGTCTTCTAGTCCAGCCCCCTGCTCAAGCAGGAGATCCTACACCATTTCAGACAAGTGACTGTTCAGTCTCTTCTTTCAAAACCTCCAGTGATGGAGTACCCACTGAAAGCAATGTTATATCTTTAAGCCATCCTCCAAAAATACCTCTTCAAAGGCGTGAAGAATCCAGATGGATCTTGACAGACTTGAACGCTGGGCCCTCTCTAACAAAATGAAATTCAGTGTAGAGAAAAGTAAAGTCCTACACTTAGGCAAGAAAAGCCAAAAGGACACATATAGACTGGGTGAAACAGGGCTTAATAGCAGTGACTGGGAGAGGGATCTTGGAGTCTTACGGGACAACCAGCTAAATATGAGCCAGCAGTGTGCAGCAGCAGCCAAAAAAGCCAATGCAATCCTAAATTGCATTAACAGAGGGATACAATCAAGATCAAGGGAGGTACTAATGCTACTCTACAAAGCCTTAGTAAGACCACACCTAGAGTACTGCATCCAGTTTTGCTCACCAGACTAAAAAAAAGATGTGGAGACTCTAGAAAGAGTGCAGAGAAGAGCAACAAAGATAATGAGGGGACTGGAGGCTAAAACATACGATGAACGGTTGCAGGAACTGGGCATGGCTAGTCTAGTGAAGAGAAGGACCAGGGAATACAGGATAGCAGTCTTCCAATATGTGAGGGGCTGCCACAGAGAGGAGGGGGTCAAACTGTTTTCCATGAAGGCCAGAGAAGGAATAATGGATGGAAACTGATCAATGAGAGATTCAACCTGGAAATAAGGAGAAATTTCCTGACAGTGAGAACAATGGAACCCATGGAACAAAAGTTGCCTTCAGAAGTTGTGGGAGCTTCATCACTGGAGGCTTATAAGAAAAGACTGGACTGCCATCTGTCAGAAACGGTGTAGGGTCTCCTGCTTGCGTGGGGGTTGGACTAGATGACCTATAAGATCCCTTCCAACTCTGTTATATTTAAGAGGGGATTCATTTATTCATATCAGAGGGGAGGAGAAGAAGTTAGAGGTGGAAGATCATTAAAGAGAGAACCAACCTAGAAATAAGGAGGAATTTCCTGACAGTGAGAATAATCAACCCATGGAACAGAAGTTGCCTTCGGAAGTTGTGGGAGCTTCATCCCTGGAGGCTTTCAAGAAGAGACTGGACTGCCATCTGTCAGAAATGGTGTAGGGTCTCCTGCTTGGGCAGGGGGCTGGACTAGATGACCTACAAGGTCCCTTCCAACTCTGTTTACATAAATCTTTGTGCCTTCCCACTGAAACACGCTTGAAACCTTCCCGATTCCTTTCCTTTGCCCATCCGAGAAACGGCGAAATTAAGATTAAAAATTCTGTTCGGGCCAAGTCAATCCACCTAGTCTGATTACGCTTACCAGTTATTTGGGTCGCCGAGGAGAACAGAGGCAGTCATGCTACAACACGCTGGAACTTTTTATAGGCTTAAAGGGTTCTGCATAAATAAAGCCCGGAGGGATAGAAGTATAAGAATTTTGTTTTTTTTTAAAGCTTTGCCTGTGTTTTGATCCTAACATAAAAAGGCACTCAGTTCAGGAATGGAGCTTGGTCAGTCTACCTTTAAAAACCTTTTTTAAAGATTAAAAAGGTAGAGATATTTTCTACAAGCAGCCCTCAATTTACAACTATGATCGAGCCCAAAATGTATGTTGCGAAGGGAGACATTTGTCGAGTGATTAAGGCCCCCATTTTACCACCTTTCTTGCCACAGTCACTCAATGAATCACTGCGGTTGATAAGTTAGTATCATCATCTTCCAGGGCTGGAATCTGGGCAACTGAATAGAGCCGAGTGTTTACTGGCCGGATGCCTTTCCCTGTCGCCAGTGCAGAGTTTTGTTCAGCAGATATATTCTCATTGTGCCGAGAGAAAGAAATCTCTGCCTCTACCTAGGATCGAACTCACAGACCTCCTGATTGTGAGGCTCCACCTCCAGGCGACCACGGCACTCAGTTGATAAGTTAGTATCCCCGGTTGTTAAATGAACCCGGCTTCCCCCATTGACTTTGCTTGTCAGAAGGTCGCAAAAGGGGACCGTGTGACGCAGCAACGGTCCTAAATATGAACCCCTTGCCAAGACTCTGGATTTTGATCATGTGATCAAGGGGATGTTGTGAAGGACGTAACTGCAAAAAAATCCTTTATGTCAAGGCCGTTGTAACTTCTGAGTGGACACTAAACGAATCATTGTAAGTCAAGAGATACCTGTATTTGTAGCTTCAGCTCTGATCTTGGTAGGATTTTTTAAGCCTGCCTAATCATTATTTATGTATTTATTTTACTTAAATTAATTAAATTCATTGAATTATTATATATTTAATCTTTATTTATTTATCATTTAATCATTATTATTTAAGAGACACGGTGGCTCAGTGACTAAGATGCTGAGCTTGTCGATCAGAAAGGTCGGCAGTTCGGCGGTTCGAATCCCTAGCGCCACGTAACCGAGTGAGCTCCCGTGACTTGTCCCAGCTTCTGCCAACCTAGCAGTTCGAAAGCACGTAAAAAATGCAAGTAGAAAAATAGGAACCACCTTTGGTGCAAAGGTAGCAGCGTTCCGTGCGCCTTCGGCGTTGAGTCATGCCGGCCACATGACCACAGAGACATCTTTGGACAGCGCTGGCTCTTCGGCTTTTGAAACGGAGATGAGCACCGCCCCCTAGAGTCGGGAACGACTAGCACATACGTACATGCGATGGGAACCTTTACCTTTACCGTTAATCATTATTTCTGTCACATCAGCTTGTTTTGGAAAATCAGCAGGGAGCAGATCCTGCAGAGATGAATTGTTAGCACGGAGAATGCCTCTATCTTCTTTTGGGAAGAGACTGAAGGGATTCCCACAAAGATATAAATAATGATGCACCAGTGGCTGATTTCAGCTGCTTGGCCAATTGATGTTGTCCTCAGTTCCTTCTTTGGGAGATAGGAGCGTCGATCTTCCAAAAATAGACTCTTTCCTCTTGGCTACCAATTAGGCCCATTGTAAGTTGGGACCACTTTGTCAAAGGAAGAGGTAGTGATGGGTTTCAAAGAGTGGGCTGCCCCTGGGGACATCTCTAGTCGTTGGCTTCGACCTTTTCAGTTTTAAGCTGAAAAGGAGCTAGGAGAGCCTTAGGAAGCCACAAAGAAAATAAAGGATGATGGAGAAATCAGAAGATGCCTCATCTGATCCTAGGGCCAAAAGGAGGAGATGTGGGATGGAGGCCCACTAACAATGTCCTTCTCCATCATAAATGATGAACTCATTGGGGACCTCCATGGGCTTTCAGGGCACAATTTGGAAATCATCAAGAGGATGAAGATGTAGCTTCAAGAGAATGTTGTTGGACCCCGTTCGAAATAAGCTTGGGCTGAATGCTGATAGAATGGAATGGAATGGAATGGAATGGAATGGAATAGAATAGAATAGAATAGAATAGAATAGAATAGAATAGAATAGAAAGAATAGAATAGAATAGAATAGAACAGAATATAGAATGGAATTAGAATTGGAATGGAATGGAATAGAATAGAATAGAACAAAGCAAGGAATAGAATAGAATAGAATAGAATAGAATAGAATAGAATAGAATAGAATAGAATTCTTTATTGGCCAAGTGTGATTGGACACACAAGAAATTTGTCTTTGGTAGAATAGAATAGAATAGAATAGAATAGAATAGAATAGAATAGAATAGAATGAATAAGAAAACAGAACAGAATAGAATAGAATTCTTTATTGGCCAAGTATGATTGGACACACAAGGAATTTGTCTTTGGTAGAATAGAATAGAATAGAATAGAATAGAATAGAATAGAATGAATAAGAAAACAGAACAGAATAGAATAGAATAGAATAGAATTCTTTATTGGCCAAGTGTGATTGGACACACAAGAAATTTGTCTTTGGTAGAATAGAATAGAATAGAATAGAATAGAATGAATAAGAAAACAGAACAGAATAGAATAGAATTCTTTATTGGCCAAGTGTGATTGGACACACAAGGAATTTGTCTTTGGTAGAATAGAATAGAATAGAATAGAATAGAATAGAATAGAATAGAATAGAATAGAATAGAATGAATAAGAAAACAGAACAGAATAGAATAGAATTCTTTATTGGCCAAGTGTGATTGGACACACAAGAAATTTGTCTTTGGTGCAGATGCTCTCAGTGTACATAAAAGACAAGATACATTCGTGAAGAATCCTAAGGTACAACACTTAGTGATAGTCATAGGGTACAAATAAGCGATCTAGAAACAATCAATAGCAATATAAACTGTAAGGATACAAGCAACAAAGTTACCGTCTTGCAGCCATAAGTGGGAGGAGATGGGGGATAGGAATGTTGAGAAGACTAATAGCAATAGTAATGTAGCATTAGTGAATAGTTTGACAGCATTGAGGGAATTATTTGTTTAGCAGAGTGATGGTATTTGGCAAAATACTGTCCTTGTGTCTAGTTGTCCTGGTGTGCAGTGCCCTATAGCATCGTTTTGAGGGTAGGAGTTGAAACAATTTATGTCCAGGATGCGAGGGGTCTGTAGATATTTTCACGGCCCTCTTTTGGACTCCTGCAGTGTGCAGGTCCTCAACGGAAGGCAGGATGGTAGTAATTGATGGAACACATTGATGGTACCCAGCAGTAGCTCTAAAAGTTGACTGTATGGAAGGCCTAAAGAAACACCAACCTACCGGTTCTCCAAACTACTCAAAATTTCCGCTACCTTTTCTCCAGAACCTGTCAGAACCTGCTGGATTCCACCCCTGCTCTGCTCTCCAAACAGAAATAAACCCACAAACGAACCTAGGTTGATGCCTTCTGTCCAGAGATGGGATTCACAGAAGTTTACCACTGGTTTGCAAATGGAAGCATGTGTGCCCACTCGCATCGCGTGGAGCTCCGCTTGTCTCACATGGGTGCCTGCTCGCGTCATGCGCATACCTTCCGTGCATGCACGTGGCCTTCCATGCCTTGCATGCACACCTTCCACGCACGGACTTTGCTTATGCGCGGCGTCGAAAATGAGGCTACATAGGATGTCATGGACCTGCAGTTCGCCACTACGTTTGCCCAAACCAGTCCAAACCGACTGACCTCCACCTCTGCTTCCATCCCAGGCCACCTAAGAACTTCAGTCTGAGTCCTCCTGGGAAAGTCCAATCAGAGAGATTTGGCAGATGTTCCTTTAAGAACTTCGTCTCTGCTTAAAGGCTCCTGACCGTGTTTAGTTGGAGACCACTTTGGATTTATTTTTTGTGTGACAAAGATAGGATCTACAACGTTTTCAAAATAGAGAGCTCTCTGGTTTCCTTTGTAGGAGGGTGTGACATTTTATTTCCAGCTGTTCAATCCCTTAGTGAGCATCTAGAAACAGATCCCTATCCATCCATCTGAACCTCCTGCGGTGACCCGTCAACATCCTTTCCAGAGGATTTTAAGAGGACTTAAATAGGGGGGGGGTTTGTTGTAACGTGCTCTTTGATTTGAGTGGGGGAAAGGAATAACACCCCTCTTTAAAAGAGATCATTCCCAAGGAGGGTTTAAGGGGATGAGAATATCTTTGTTGTGTAGCTACAAGAGAAAGGGATTGGATTACGCTCTGTTTCTCTTTGAGAAATGCTACACACGGTCAGTCATGGTACAGCAGCCTCCTTAACTTTTGGAGCAGGTGGGGTTTTTTAATGCCAGGTGGGGGGCAATGCAACAAGGATGTAAACTGGGCAGGGCTGGGTTTTGTGAACAACAGGTAATCAACTTGGTACCAAAATTGCCATTTGGTAAGGTGGTTTTTTAATGGGACGCGTGGTTCAGTAGCTAAGATGCTGAGCTTGTCGATCAGAAAGGTTGGCAGTTCGGCGGTTCGAATCCCTAGAGCCACATAACAGAGTGAGCTCCTGTTACTTGTCCCAGCTTCCGCCAACCTAGCAATTCGAAAGCACGTAAAAAATGCAAGTAGAAAAAGAGGAACCACCTTTGGTGGGAAGGAAACAGCGTTCTGTGCGCCTTCGGTGTTGAGTCATGCCGGCCACATGACCACGGAGACGTCTTCGGACAGCGCTGGCTCTTTGGTTTTGAAACAGAGATGAGCACCGCCCCCTAGAGTTGGGAATGACTAGCACATATGTGCAAGGGGAACCTTTATCTTCACCTAAGGTGGTTTTTAAGAGTGAGGCGTGTTCAATTTTGCAATCTTTTTTTGCCGTGATTGTTTAGCAAATCATTAGGCTGGGATAATCAAACGCAGTGAACCCCTGACGCTGGGATGTTGCAACGGTCATAAATACAGAGAGTCTTTGACTTATAGCAGTTTGTTTAGTGACCGTTCAAAGTTACAATAGCCCTGAAAAATGTAACTTAGGGCCATTTTTCAGAGTTACGACCTTTGCAGCATCCCCACAGTCACCTGATTGGCATTCAGATGTTTGGCAACTGGTTCATACTTACGACCGTCGCTGTGTCCCAAGGTGAAGTGATTCCCCTTTTGCAGCCACCGGAGAAGGGAAGTCGATGGGAAAGTCCAAGTTCACCTAACAACCGGATTGCTAAATTTATCAGCTGCAGGGATTCACTTAACAACTGTGGCAAGAAAGGTCGTAAAATGGGGCAAAACTCACTTAACAGACGTCTCACTCTTCTATCACGTCCAGAGGCCCTCAACCCCTGGCCCAGTACCAGGCCATGGCTGGCTCAAAACTGGGCTGTGGGAGAAATGGTGGAATTGCATGTGTACAACATTCCATTTGCAGGAACGTTGTTGCAAATGGAGCTTCGTGTGTGAGCACTCACCACACAAGCACCCGCTGTTTGGGCACCCTTCCCTTGCACAAAAACCTCCATTCTTGTGAGAGCGCACAAGCGAGTGCACGCACATGCCACTCGCACAAATGGAGCTATGTGCATGTGCCTCTCTCTCTCTCTCTCTCTCTCTCTCTCTCTCTCTCTCTCTCTCTCTCTCTCTCTCTCTCTCTCTCACACACACACACACACACACACACACACACACACACACACACACACACACCACTGGTTGGGCGGACCTCCAAGCTGGAAAGTTTGGAGACTGCTAAAGTTCAAATCTGAATTAGCCCTAAATAAGGCTCAGTCGAATTCAAGATTTGTGGGAATTTAGGGATTCTATGCTGATGACTCGCTTAATCCCACCCTCAGCAATGCCTGATCTTCTTTTGCATTGTATTCAGCAACAACGCGGACACATGTTGGCTTTGTCAAGCCTCAGCATCTGGGGAAGAAGGTCCGTGGTTTCCCGACCACGGGTTTTGGTGACCCGTCAACATTTCCCCCCCCCCCTCTATTCTCCACCGGATGCTCATTCATCCAAGCGGGAATGGATTACGTTTGATATAAGAAGGCATGATTTACCCAGGGTATTGCGCCAAATGAAAGAACAATGCTTCACTCTGGGAATCTGTCAGGATATGACTGTTGTGTGCCCCACACTAGGCATAAGAACAATGTCTCATTACTGCCTTGAGCGGCGTGTGTATGTGTGTGTGGGGGGAGAGTAAGAGAAGTCAGCTGCCAGTTCACGAAATTAAATCATAGAGACACCTATTGTTTCAATGCACGGCACAGACAATAAGAGGCTGATCATTATTTTAAGCCATTGGTGTCGATAGGTGGTGATTCATTTCTCTCTCTCTCTCTCTCTCTCTCTCTCTCTCTCTCTCTCTCTCTCTCTCTCTCTCTCTCTCTCTCTCTCTCTCTCCTCTCTCTCTCTCTCTCTCTCTCTCTCTCTCTCTCTCTCTCTCTCTCTCTCTCTCTCTCGGCTTTGCGGATCTGGTGTTGAAAGAGCCTTGAAGAATAGCTGACACTCCGGAGAGACGTTGTTTGCCCTGATAAATGTATCAAACTCCAGCAGACCTTTTTTTCTTTTTTTTAATCTCAGGAGCCGATTTGGGTAGCTCGAGAGGATTTAGAGCAGCGAGTAAGTTCTCGCAGGCTGCAAATCTTCCTCCTGTTGACAAAATGGAGCACAAATCACTGGCTCTTTTGGAAAAGCTCCATCCTCGGTCAGCTTCTTTCCTTCCCACCCTTATCTTTCCAGAGGTCAGCCTTCCTGGGTGGACCGGACAGGAAATAACGGCCAGGTGAATGAGTCCTGCTTTGTTGTAAGACCGAGAATCTCGCAAGTCTGAAAAGCACAAGTCTCTTTTGTACAGCCTGTGTAAATGTAGTCGTCCCAAACTGACTATTGATGACTGGATCTCAACCCCCTCACCGCCACCAATGCTAGCAGGACAAGCTTCTGCATACATGTAAACAGGGAACAAACCCCACGCCCCCTCATATTTAGTTGGGTTGGGAGGAAGAGCATTAAGACAGCTTCTCCCTAGCAACTCTCAGAGTGCACTGATGATGTTGCCTAGTTGGGTAATGAAATGTCTGCCGGCAAACCGCCAAGCTTGGAGCATCAAGGATCCCACAGTCATCGTCCTCCTCCTGCACCTCCAGCTCCTCCTCTTGCTCCTCCTTCTCCTCCTCTCTGCAAACCGCCGTCCTGATAGCAGTGATGATGTTACCTAGTTGGGTCATGAAATGTCTGCAAGAAAACCGCCAAGTTCAGACAGCATCAAGGATCCCACAGTTGCGCCCCCCCTCCTCCTCCCTGCAAATTCCACTCCTTCTAGCATGGATGATGTTACCTAGTTGAGTCATGAAACGTCTGCAAAGAAATCACCAAGCTCAGAGAGCACAAGGGACCCCACAGTCCTTCTCCCCCTCTTCCCTCTCCTCCCTCTCCTCCTCCTCCTCCTCCTCCTCCCTCTCCTCCTCCTCCCCCTCCCTCTCCTCCTGTCCTTCCTCCTCCTCCCTGCAAATTCCACTCCTTCTAGCATGGATGATGTTACCTAGTTGAGTCATGAAATGTCTGCAAAGAAACCACCAAGCTCAGAGAGCACAAAGGACCCCACGGTCCTTCTCCCTCTCCTCCCTCTCCTCCTCCTCCTCCTCCCTCTCCTCCTCCTCCCTCTCCCTCTCCTCCTGCCCTTCCTCCTCCTCCCTGCAAATTCCACTCCTTCTAGCACGGATGACGTTCCCTAGTTGCGCCATGAAACGTCTGCAAGACAACCACCAAGCTCAGAGAACCCCACCTCCTCCCTGCGAACCCCACTCCTTTTTAGCACAGATGACGTTACCAAGCCAGGCAATGAAATGTCTCCTAGCAAGAAGCCAAGCCGAGAGATCACCAAGGACCCCACCGTTCAATCCCCAAACTACAAATAATCCTTTCCCACCTGGCGCCAAAAACATGAGCAACCTGCAACCGTTGCTTGAGTAACGGCTCCCCAGCTTAGCTGACCCTGGTTCAGCGGCGCTCTTAATTATTCATCATCCGCGGCTTGTCTAACCCCTGTAATGTGTATGCGACTCCAGTGAGTTCTCAATCAGACTCAAAAACGCCCCCCCCCCCTTAATCGAACATCGGCCTCGCCACCTGCCAGCCCCTTGGCCTGAACATTTCGCCTTTCTGCAGCTACACAATGCACCACAACTGATGAAGTGATCTGTTTAAATATTTGCAGGCCGGTACCTGTTGATTGCAATTGCTGGTGTCCTTGATGAAGTGTTGTGTTGGTTTTGCTTGTTGTTGTTTTTCCCCCTCCCTTCCTCCTGTGGGTCTTTTACGTCGGTAGAAAATTGCTCGGCTATTCAAGGCTAAGAGAGAAAAATAGCTTTTTTAAAAAAAAAGAAAAAGAGGGGGGGGGAGAAAGAAACGACTCCTCATTTAAGGAAAGTGCGCATCCTCCGCTAATGCTTAAAACCCTCCCTAGCCTCTTTCCCACTTTCTGAATTCCTCGGGGCTGCAAATGTGGATTTAGGTTTGCTGGATTAATGGTTTGCTGTGTGATTTGAAGGGAGGTTTTTTTTTTAAAAAAAATAGAATGTAGAATAACAGAGTTGGAAGGGACCTTGGAGGTCTGCTAGTCCAACCCCCTTCTTGAACAGGAGACTTTATACCTGTGATGGCGAACATGGTGGCATGCAAAGCCCTCTCTGCGAGTGTGCGCACCATCGCCAGCTGCTCTTCTGGGTTGCATCTTGCCCATGTACGCCGGACAGCTGTTCTCTTCTGAGTTCTGTTGCACGCATGATTGTGCATGTGTGTGCACACAGGTGCATGCATGCGCGTGCATGTGCATGTATGTATGCACATGCATGCGTGTGCATGTGCATGTATGTGCATGCATGCAACAGAACCCAGAAGAGAGCAATTGTCTGTCGCCCATGCGCGCAACGGAACCCGGAAAAACAACTGGCCGCCGCGCATATGCGCACCGGCCAGCTGCTCTCTTTCAGATTCAGGCACTCTGGCATGCACACACAGTTTCGGCCCTCAGTGTCAGAAAGGTTAAGCATCCCTGCCTTGTACTGTTCCAGACAAATGATTGTCCCAATCTCTTTTTCAAAGCCTCCAGTGTTGGAGCATTCACAACTCCTGGTGGCCAGTTGTTCCACTGGTTAATTGTCAGAAAATGTCTCCTTACTTCCAGGATGCTTCCCTCCTTTTTTTTGGAAAAGTTTTATTTTTTATTCTCCTACATACAATGTCGTGATTCTTCTTCTTTACATTTATCATTCTTATATATTTATTGTTCCATTTAAAAGGTTATAATGTACAGTTTGGGTTGTCATCCGCCTGTTTTAACACCACTTTTTTTCCCTTTCTTTTCTCCTTCCCTCCCTTCTCTACTTTCTTCCTTCCTCCTCTCCTTCCCCTTCCTTCTTCCCTTACCTCTCCCCTACTCCTACTCTTCCTCTTCCCCTTCCTACTCTCTCTCCTTCTCTTTCTCTCTCTCCCTCCCTCCCTCCCACCCTCCTCTCCTTACCTCTTTCTTCCTTCCCTCTTCTTCCTCTCGTTCTCTCCTCCTCTCTCCCCTTCTTTTTCTGTTGTTATAGGCGTCTCTTTCAAATCTCGGTTTATGCTTTCTTGAGATGGTATTTCCGCAACCCCAAATATAGTTTAGTATCGTATCTTATTGCCTTTCCTTCGCTAATCTATCCTATGTTTCCACCCCTTTATACCTCACTCTTGAATATATACTTGTATATTTAGTACAATACAATACAATACAATAGTAGAGTTGGAAGGGACCTTGGAGGTCTTCTAGTCCAACCCCCTGCCTAGGCAGGAAACCCTATACTGTTTCTTTTCTGTTTTTCCCCTCTTCCCCTCCCCCCCTTTCCATTTAATAGTGTATCGTCTGGGTTCTGTATCTTCCCTTTGCTTTCTTTTCTAGATTTCTTTCTCTAGCCAGTCATAAAATCTTTCCCATGTCTTGAAGCAACTACAGGTTGCTTTTCTCCTTGATTAGTTTCCACCCATTGCTTTTTGTCCTCCTCTCAGGTGCCTTGGAGAATAGCTTGACTCCCTCTTCTTTGTGGCAACCCCTGAGATATTAGAAGACTGCTATCATGTCTCCCCTAGTCCTTCTTTTCATTAAACTAGACATACCCAGTTCCTGCAACCATTCTGCATATGTTTTAGTCTCCAGTCCCCTAATCATCTTGGTTGCTCTTCTCTGCACTCTTTCTAGAGTCTCCACGTCTTTTTTATAATTTGGGGACCAAAACTGGATGCAGTATGATCTTACTAAGGCTTTGTAAAGCGGTACTAAAACTTCATGTGATCTTCACTCTGTCCCTCTATTAATGCAGCTTGCATGTTAAATAGATTAGATTAATAGATTAATAAATGATTAGCAGCAATTCTGAAAATGAACGCATGGCCCATCTCAAAGCTTTGCGGTGGGGTTTCAAGGTGGATGGATGGATGAGGGGATGTTTATTCAATAGTATATCAGTTATGGCTTCAGTATTTCAAAAAGACATCTATCACGGGATTTAAGAGACAGCCCATTTATTCCAACCTTGATGACGAATCGATTAAAATGCAGCGAATTAATCAGGCTAAACATCTTTAATCCATTAATAATATTCACCAACAACATGGACCTCACTAAAACTGGTTGGGGCGGACTTCATCCATTGCAGCTGGTCTGGGCATTGGGTACTGCGTGAAAGGAGCCGTGGTGGCGCAGTGGTTAGAAGGCAGCATTGCAGGCTAATTCCCCTCACTGTTAGGAGTTCGATCCTAACCGGCTCAAGGTTGACTCAGCCTTTCCATCCTTCCGAGGTGGGTCAAATGAGGACCCAGATTGTTGGGGGCAAGAGGCTGACTCTGTAAACCGCTTAGAGAGGGCTGGAAAACACTGTACAGTGGTATATAAGTCTAAGGGCTGTTGCTATTCCTTCCTTCCTTCCTTCCTTCCTTCCTTCCTTCCTTCCTTCCTTCCTTCCTTCCTTCCTTCCTTCCTTCCTTCCTTCCTTCCTTCCCAGATTGTTGGGGGCAAGAGGCTGGCTCTGTAAACCGCTTAGAGAGGGCTGTAAAGCACTGTAAGGTGGTATATAAGTCTAAGGGCTATTGCTAACTTCTCTTGGGTTTTGCATAGTAGTTGGGTCACCGCAGGAGAATATACCTTTGAGTATGGAGCACCAGGGTATCCTACACCTCTTAACACCAAGATATCTATCCTCCAGACCAGTTTCCATCCATTATTCCTTCTATGGCCTTCAGGTGCTTTGGAAAATAGCTTGACCCCCTTCCTCTCTGTGGCAGCCCTTCCGATATTGGAAGATGCTATCATGTCTCCCCTGATGTCAGGCATCTTTTCTTTTGGGGCCGTGGTCTGCCACACTTTCTATTATTCGGCTATGCATTTTCTTTTTCTTTTTTTAAAAAAAAATATTTACAAACACGTAAGATACACACACACGAAACTTAGACGTACACCCCATTTACACAATGCAATACGAACAGGAACTTCCTGTTCTTTCTTTTTTTAAAAAAAAAATTATTTTTAGTTTATTGTTTTAATTTAACAAAAAACACACACAAAAACATTCTTCATTACATCTTCCAGAAAGCATGTCGATTGGTTACAAATAAATTTCGTGCGTTACTACAATCATTCTTTATACTTCATTCATATTGAATTGTACATTTTAAATCAGAAATCTTTATACCATCAATATACCATCATTCTCATTTAACTATATTTGTTTAAACGTGCTTTTGTCTAGAATCATTTATATTTATATTATAATAAATCTAGACAAAAATTTATTACTAGAATTTATAAGTACCCAGGAGAGATTACATCTTTATAACAAAATCTAAACAAAAAAAAAATATTAATAAAATTAGTAAATCTTTTTTTTCCCTGTTCTTTCTAATAGCAATTACCAATTGACATCACTCGCCTTGTATTGTTTCCCCTTCTAATATATTTCATTTGTATTTCACCATTCTTATGCATTTTCTATTGTGGGGGAAATGGGAGGGGGGATTGTACCGAGTTAGATGCTATGTAGCCATAACAAAATTCTTTCTATAAAACCAAGGTCATCATCCTTTGTCTTTGCACCTCTGCACCTGACCGGAACTGGGTGGGTGGAACTGCCAGCATGGCAGTGGGAGATTGGACCATGGGATGGGCTTATGGGTGTTGGGGGCAAGATCTTGACCTTTCAATTGGGTGGGGAAGGGAAGCTTTCAGATTTGGGTTTTCCCAGATGTGCCAACATGGCTCTCTTAATATATTGGAACTTTGAGGAATCCTTTGCCTCGGACTCTGATTTACTTTTGGATGCTATTTGGAACCCTGATACCTGCTCCTTCTCTTCACTAGACTAGCCACGCCCAGTTCCTGCAACCATTCATCGTAGGTTTTAGCCTCCTGTCCCCTCATCATCCTAGTTGCTCTTCTCTGCACTCTTTCCAGAGTCTCAACATCTTTTTTTATATTGTGTATTGTAGTATTTCAACACTGGAAGTCTTTAAGAAGATGTTGGATAGCCATCTGTCTGAAACGGTATAGGGTCTCCTGCCTAGGCAGGGGGTTGGACTAGAAGACCTCCAAGGTCCCTTCCAACTCTACTATTGTATTATTGTATTAAAAACGGATGGAGCTCCACTCTGAGAAATAACAGTCTGTCCTATTGACTCATTAAGGAAATGGCTTTCTAGAACGAGCAAAGGTTGAGTATGTCTAACGTGGAGCGCTCGAGCAATTAAGGAAAGTCCAATGCAAGATTGACCTACTGGCTCTGTTGGCCACGGACATATATCTTTTTTAAAAAATTAGTTTCCATCAGCATAAATCTCAAATCTTTCTCCCTCCCCATTAGCAGTTACCCTTTATGGACAATAAAGAAAGCATTTGGAGATAACATTTTTTTTTTGAGTTGGGTCAAACGGAAGCAGGGCGGGTTGTGTTTGATCTGTATTTATGAGGTCGTAAATCTGAATCAGATTTATCTCATACGCATGCGGCGTTTTTATGGAAACGGAGCAAGGATTATTGCCAAGGTCTTTTCTGGGAAACATTAAAGGGTTCTTTGACTTGGAGCATGAAGGTCCCAATCCCTTCAAAATCTGCAAGCGAATTTTCCCCTGTTTATTGCCGAATTTATAGCACAGGGGGTTTATTTACTCATTGGGTAAATGTATACAATTGGCACCCATCCCCTTCGAATAATTCCTGCAATAGGAAGAGACATTTGGCCCGATTTATTTTATACAGGTAGTTGCTTTGACCCGGCTCCCCAAGCACGACAATCCCTCTGACGTGAACTCAAAAGATTCCTTTATTAGGAATGCCGACAGCCCCGGCAAAAAGTTTCTCTCACATCGCAGGCTAACAAGTTTGTCCGGCAGGGAGAGGAATAGTTGTCTGCCACATCTATTCATCTCCGCCCCCTGCCTTTTATCCCCAGAGTTATGGTGGGGCTTTTTGCTAGCCATGGTGGTTCTTCCATCCCAAGGACCGTCCCATAGATTTCCACTGCTCTCCTCTCCTCTGTTTTCTGTGCATCTGCGCATCAGACACTGGACCCAGCTGTTCCTCCTCTTCCTCATCAGCCATCTCCAGACCAGGGGGCTGTTGACTCTCCATCTGAGGGCTGATTGATGGCCCAGACTCTCCCTCCCTCCCTCCCTCCCTCCCTCCCTCCCTCTCTCTCTCTCCCAGCTCCATTCCCTCTTCCCTCAGTACTCTCAGATTGCCTTGACGCTGACCCTGACTCCCACACCTCCTCCTCCTCCTCTGCCTCTGATTCGGCTGCTGAAGGGGCCGGCAGCTGACAGGACACAACAGCAGTCCTTGACTTACAACAGTTCATTTAGTGATTGTTCAAAGTTACAACGGCACTATAAAAAATGGACTTAAGGCCATTTTTCTCACTTTGCAACATCCCTATGGTTGCGTGATCAAGATTCTTTCCTAGGGAATCAGCTGTCGCCAGTCTGATGGCACCTTTGTGTCAAATGTGTGTTTCAAGAGAGTGTTGTTGGGGTTTTGTGAAACCCTCAGGAGTTCTCGCACGCACGTGTGCATCCCCACCAGCGGTGGGTTGCACATTTTGTTACCACTGGTTTGCCGTGCACGTGCCTGCCTGCTTCGTGTGCACGCCTGCGCAAAGCAGGCGCGGGTGTGCCTTCCCCACATGCGCCCAGCCTTCCACGCATGCGCTTTGCTCACACGCACACTTTCCACACATGTGCCTCGCCTCAAAAATGTCCCTAAATAGGACGGCATGCAATTTCAGGAGAACAGGTTCGAATCAGCTGAATACCATCTTTGATCCCCACCCTTGAAAGTAAAATAGCAAAGGCTGAAAGCATCTGGCTAAGTCTCGATTCAGCTCACCAACAGTGAATCGGTTTGTCTATCCCAGGGGTCAGCAAAGTGCGGCTCTGTAGCCACATGTGGCCCTTTCCTCCCTCTGCTGTGGCTCTGTCACCGGTCGGCGCCACAATTTTGAGAGGTGCTTCCGGGGGGGGGGAGAGAAGCAGAGTGCGCCAGGAGAAGACTCTATGGCAAGGGGAGGGTTTTCCAGTTGTCTCCACAATTGATGGGGCTTTCGGTTATGACAGGTAGAGGAAAAAGGACACCGCGCTAGGAGGAGACTCTATGGTGAGGGAACTGAACTTCCGGTCGGCTCCAGAACTGAACAGGGGGCTTCCGGTTAGGACCTTTGTAACTCCCGGAGTTTTCTTTTCTGCGGGAAACGGGTCCAAATGGCTCTTTGAATGTTTACGTTTGCCGACCCCTGGTCTATCCTATTCCATTCATATATATATATATGTGTGTGTGTGTGTGTGTTGTATTTGTACTGATAAATAATAATTCCGCCACCTTCTTCTCTGTTGTCCCCTTCTTCTTCTTTTGCCCTCCATCGTTCCCAGCATGAGGCTCTTCTCCAGGGAGTCCTTCCTTCTCATCAGGTGGCCAAAGTCTTTTGAGTTTCCTCTCAGGATCCGGCCTTCTAAAGAGCAGCCAGGGTTGATCTCCTCTAGGACGGACCGGTTGGATCGCCTTGCAGTCCAAGGGACTAACAGGAGTCTTCTCCAGCACCAGAGTTCAAAGGCCTCCATTCTTGGGTGCTCAGCCTTTCTTATGGTCTAACCTTCACAGCCATCCATTGCCACTGACACGATGACCAGTATTGCGGCCAAAAAAAACATTGGAGTCCTCTAGCCAGATTCAAATCCCCGATGGACTTATGTCAATGTCTTATGACACTTCTTCATGTCAATCACTGTTTCTTGAGGAAACAGGATGAGAGTCTACTTGGATCTTCTGCTCATCCAAAAATTCTTAGGCTGTCACCCAATTTGTTCCATTATATTTAAACTCCTGATTTTTTGCTTTTTGTTTAACTGTTAAATAAACTTGTTAGCTTCTCAAACCTGGAGCCTCCGGTGCTCATTTATCAGCCCGATGGCTACAAAAGGAAATGTCTAAAAGTAATCAATATAGCAGATAGATGTGAGCTGATGGATGCAAGTCCCGGATTTAATATCCAAGCCTGTCACAAAACACTGTTTATCGCAGAGGTGTAAGAAAAACTCTTTTGGCAAAAAGTAGCTCTCTTAACCAACCTGGCCCATTGGGTATTCAGTCAATGCCGCCTTTGCAACTTGACTCACTCAGACACCCATCAGGGATTAACAGAGTTGGAAGGGACCTTGTAGGTCATCTAGTCCAACCGCACCCACCGCTACCCAAGCAGGAGATGCTACACCATTTACGACAGATGGCAGTCCAGTCTCTTCTTGAAAGCCTCCAGGAATGAAGCTCCCACAACTCCTGAAGGCAACTTCTGTTCCATTGATTGATTGTTCTCACTGTCAGAAAATTCCTCCTTATTTCCAGGTTGAATCTCTCCTTAGTCAGTTTCCATCCATTATTCCTTGTCTGGCCTTTGGGTGCCTTGGAGAATAGCTTGACCCCCTCCTCTCTGTGGCAGCCCCTCAAATATTGGAAGACTGCTATCCTGTCTCTCCTGGTCCTTCTCTTCACTAGACAAGCCATGCCAAGTTCCTGCAACCGTTCATCGTATGTTTTAGCCTCCAGGCCTTTGATCATCTTAGATAGATTCAGATTAACAGAGTTGGAAGGGACCTTGTAGGTCATCTAATCCAACCCCGCTCCCAAGCAGGAGACTTTACACCATTTCTGACCGATGGCAGTCCAGTCTCTTCTTTGTCACACTGAATGTGTTGTCCCCATCACTTCTGGATTAAAAGCAGATGTTCCTGGAAAGCCTAATAGACACCTTGTGCATGAAACAGGGGGGAGGGGGGAGAATCCCTGGTTTTGACGATTGGGTAGAATGGATGATAAAAAGGAGAGAATTATGTTGCAATCATACAGAGGCAAATCTGTATTTATCACTGCTTTAAAGAAGATCAGAAGCTACTTATATATCCCCCGTCCCTATTGGTGGAGTTCTTGATGCTCCCTGATTGGTTATTTTCTTGCAGATGTTTTATTACCAAACTAGGTAACATCATCAGTGCTATGAGGGAAGGAGGGTTTGTGGAATGGAGGAAAGAGAGAGAAGAGGAGGAGGAGGAGGAAAAGGAGGAGGGGAGGGGGAGGAGGAGGAGGAGGAGGAGGAGGAGGAGAAGGAGGAGGAGGAGGAGGAGGAAGAAGAAAAGGAGGAGGAGGACTATAGGATCCTTGGTGCTCTCTGAGCTGGTTATTTTCTTGCAGATGTTTTATTACCAAACTAGGTAACATCATCAGTGCTATGAGGGAAGGAGGGTTTGTGGAATGGAGGAAAGAGAGAGAAGAGGAGGAGGAGGAGGAGGAGGAGGAGGAGGAGGAGGAGGAGGAGGAGGAGGAGGAGGAGGAGGAGGAGGAGGAGGAGGACTATAGGATCCTTGGTGCTCTCTGAGCTGGTTGTTTTCTTGCAAATGTTTCATTACCCAACTAGGTAATATCAACAGTGCTAGCTTTTCCTTTTATCTCCCTTCTTGAATTTTAAACTTTCTCTTTAGTTCCTCTCTTCTTTTTCTCACTTTACACTGGTTTGCACTCATGTTTTAATCTCCATTTTTTTTAAAAAAAAATCTTGAATAAAAGTAATAGCTCGAAATAGATACTCAAAATAATAGATCAAAAGCAGACGTTTTGGCGGCAAGGCTGAACTTTGAGCCAATTACGCTACGAATCAGAGGTGGGTATTCAGCCGGTTCTGACCAGTTCTGGAGAACCGGTAGCAGAAATTTTGAGTAGTTCGGAGAACCGGCAAATACCACTTCTGGCTGGCCCCGCCCCCATCTATTCTCTGCCTCCCGAGTCCCATCTGAGTGGGGATTTTGCAGTATCCTTCCCCTGCCACGCCCACCAAGCCACGCCATGCCCACAGAACCGCTAGTAAAAAACGTTGAATCCCACCACTGCTACGAATGATTTGGTTAAGGATCAAAAATGCAAATGGTCATTATTCCCTTCCCCGTGGTTATTCCTGTAATAATCTCAGGGGTTGCCACAAAGAAGAGGGAATCAAACTGTTCTCCAAGGCACCTGAGGGTAGAACAAGAAGCAATGGGTGGAAACTAATCAAGGAGAGAAGCAACTTAGAACTGAGGAGAAATTTCCTGACAGTGAGAACAATGAATCAGTGGAACAGAAGTTGCCTCCAGAAGTTGTGAATGTGCCAATACTGGAAGTCTTTAAGAAGATGGTGGATAGCCATCTGTCTGAAACGGTATAGGGTTTCCTGCCTAGGCAGGGGGTTGGACTAGAAGACCTCCAAGGTCCCTTCCAACTCTACTATTGTATTGTATTGTCTTCCTCCTGGGAAACACACAACCTTCCAAGGAGCTGCGGTGCGGAGGAAATCAACACAGGGCAGACGAGTGCATTCCTTTTCTTAAAGGAAACCAAAATCCGCTCACGTCCGAATTGATTAAAGAAATTGCAAAGTGTACATCAGGGGGTGTTGTTCTCCAGATTGAGAATTGAATTTGTTTTCATCCACACCGCCTAACTGGTCTGTAGCGGTGACACGCGACGAAACCTGGCTGGCGTCAGTAAAGGCCACTACGAACGCCTGTAATAAATGAATCCACCGGTTTTCTATTTTTGTCACGTTTCCGCCTGGGCCCTGCCTCCATAACTGCCAATAATAATAAAAAATGACAACCTAACATGGTTATCAGGTGTAAAGAGGGGAAAAAAAGAAGATATCCTTGTGTGTAATTCCTTCCATTCATCAGATTATGGAAATCACGTTGCATGTCCTGGAGACATAACCTGCTATTGAGATGAGATTTATTTGCTGAGTGCAGCGAGCTGACATTAACATAAGTTCTGGGGGTAAATTGTTCCGGCGGGATTTAGACATTAAGCAATTGTTGCCGAATGCCACACTGTACTTGGCACGGCTCCGCGGCTGCTGTTTCCAGGGGTCTTGTTAGAAAATTCCTCCATTGTGGCCTGTCGGCTGCTGGTTTCTCCAGCAGACAAATCAGAAGAGGAGGAGGAGGAGGAGGAGGAGGAGGAGGAGGAGGAGGAGGAGGAGGAGGAGGAGGAGGAGGAGGAGGAGGAGGAGGAGGAGGAGATGATGTGGGAGTTAGGGTCAGCATCAAGGCAGCCTGAGAGCTCCCAGGGGAAGAGCGAATGGAGCTGTCGGAGAGAGGGAGAGGGGGAGTCTAGGCTGTCCGTCAGTCCTCAGATGGAGAGTCAACAGCCCCCAGGTCTGGAGATGGCTGATGAGGAAGAGGAGGAACAGCTGGGTCCAGTGCCTGATGCGCAGATGCACAGAAGGCAGAGGAGAGGAGAGTAGTGGAAAACTATGGGCTGGTCCCTGGGACGGAAGAGCCACCGAATTTATTCCAGAAGGTTTGTCATGTTTGGGGAGCTGGGTCAGAGCATCCTACATTTCCCGCCTTCCCCTTCTCGAATGGCTGATCAGAAGGGGCTCACCGCTGCTCCAGGTTGAAAATGTTCAAAATTTGGGCTCAATTGTGGTCATAAGACGAGGACTACCTGTAGTCTCTGTCCTACTTCTTCTCTCCACCTTTCTCCGTTGCTGCAAAAGATTTTGCTTTTGTTTTTCCACGGGTGGCTCCTTAGCTCAATTCAAGTGGTGCATTCTTAGCAATATCGATCGGTTCTTATCAATATTATGGGTGAGTCATTCATCAAACGTTTGGCTGTTGAAATCGGGTCATGGAAAGTTCAGGCAGTCAATAGGTAAGGAAGCAACTGGGGAGCTGTGGTGGATTGTGGTCTGGGTTACCAAGAGGGAGGGAGGGGCTGCCTTCCAGAGGACCAAGAGACAGCAAAGTGTAGATAGTTTGGGGTTGGGAGGCTCCTCCCTAGCAATTCTCAGTGTGCACTGATGATGTTACCGGGTTGGGTCATGAAATGTCTGCAAGAAAACCACTAAGTTCAGAGAGCACCGAGGAGCCCACAGGCTACACTACAGCCCCTCCTCCTCCTCCTCCTCCTCCTCCTCCTCCTCCTCCTCCTCCTCTTCCTCCTCCTCCTCTTCCTCCTCCCCACTCCCTTTAATAGCAATAGCTCTTAGATTTATATACCACTTCACAGTGCTTTCCATCCCTCTCTAAGCGGTTTACAGAGTCGACCATTTGCCTCCAACAATCTGGGTCCTCATTTTACCCACCTCAGAAGGACGGAAGGCTGAGTCAACCTTCACCCTAGTGAGATTCGAATTGCCAAATTGCAGGCAGCCAGCAGTCAGCAGAAGTAGCCTGCAGTACTGCACTCTAACCACTGCAGAAGGAAGGAAGGAAGGAAGGAAGGAAGGAAGGAAGGAAGGAAGGAAGGAAGGAAGGAAGGAAGGAAGGAAGGAAGGAAGGGCAATAGCACTTAGACTTATATACCGCTTCACAGTGCTTTACTGCCCTCTCTAAGCAGTTTACAGAGTCAGCCTCTTGCCCCCCAACAATCTGGGTCCTCATTTTACCCACCTCGGAAGGAGGGAAGGCTGAGTCAACCTTGAGCCAGTCAGGATTGTGCAGAGTTTTATGGAATGATCAGTTATGGAAATTAATTGCTCAGCACCTGACAGCCTCTTGACTTCAAACACTTGACAAGTTCTCTGATTTGGACAAGCAAGCGACAGGCATGGCTGATTGTCATTGGTGCTGACATGTTGCCTTGCAGCGGATAAAGCATAAGATGATGCCCTGCTCACCTGGAGAAGAAAAATCAACCCAGGTTTCCAGTTAGGTAGAGTGGGAGTAGGGAGGCATCATGTAAATCAGAGATAGACCACTTGCCAGGCCATTGGCTCATCCCTGGGGGAACAAAATGTTCAGCTTTATTGGGTGAATGGGCAATTGTTTCTTCTTCTTCCTCCTCCTCCTCTCCTCCTCCTCCTCCTCCTTCTTTTCCTCCTCCTCCTTCCTCTTCTTTTCTTCCTCCTCCTCCTCCTTTTTCTCCTTCTCCTTTTGCTTCTTCTCCTCCTTTTTCTTTTCTCTTTTTCCCTTCTTTTTCTCCTCCTCCTTTTCTTTTTGTTTTTCTCCTTTTTCTCCTTCTCCTTCTCTCCTTCTCCTTTTTCCCCTCCTTCCTCTCCCTCCCCTTCCCCTCCTTTTCCTTTTTCTCTATTCTTTTTCTCCTCCTTCCCCTTCCCCTTCTCCTTCTCTTTTTCTCCTCCTTTTCTTTTCTCCTTCTCCTCCTTCTTTTTCTTCTCCTTTTCTTCCTCCCCTCCTCCTCCTGCCCCCTTCCTCTTTTCTTTTCCTCTCCTCCTTCTCTTCTCTACTTTTGCCTGTTCCCAATTCCTAATAATCCTCAATTAACACCTGTAGCCAACCCATGCCTTGGTTCATTGAGGCCAGCCTGCCGGGGCTCTGTGCCTGGAGAACTAGAGAGGGACATGGGAATGGTGAAGGAAGCCACCTCCTTCAGGATGTCAAACATTTGAGAGTATATTGGTTTAGAAGCTTACTAAATTTAAACAGAAGCATTAACACAGCCTTAGGCTCTCTTGACAGATATAAACTCTTCCTTGGGGGATTGCGGTAATGCTGTCTAATCAGCTTAAGGAGTTAATTAAACAGCTGTCACTTAGTTTCTTAATTCGGGGACTTGATGCTAAATAAGATCCGAAATTAGTTTTGCATGGATGAGGCGTGATCTTTTGATGCACTGGGTGATAGCTGCCAGCTCAAGAGGGAAGGGGACAAGATGGGAGAGGTATGAATGGAATCAAGAGATTCTACTACAGCAATCTTTCTCAAATTGGGAAACTTTGAGACTAGTGGACTTCGACACCCAGAATTCCTCCTCCTCCTCTTTGTAAACCCCACTCTCTTCAAGCACTGATGATGTTGCCTAGCTGGGTCACGAAATGTCTGCAAGAAAATATCCAGTTTTGCAATCCAATTTGGTCACCACACTATAAAAGAGACTCTACTAAAAGTGCAGAGAAGAGCTCTGGTTGACCCCCTCCTCTCTGTGGCAGCTCCTCAAATATTGGAAGATATTGCTATCATGTCTCCTTCTCTTCACTAGACTAGCCATGCCCAGTTCCTGCAACTGTTCTTCATTTTTTAGTCTCCAGGCCTTTGATCATCTTAGATAGATTCAGATTAGCAATGTTAGACCAACCCCTCTCCCAAGCAGGAGACCCCCACACCGTTTCTGACAGAGGGCAGTCCCGTCTCTTCTTGAAAGTCTCAAGTGATGAAGCTCCCACAACTTCTGTTCCATGGGTTGATTGTTCTCACTGTCAGGAAATTCCTCCTTCTTTCCAGGTTGAATCTCTTCTTGTTCAGTTTCCATCCATTATTCCTTGTCTGGCCTTCAGGTGCTTTGGAAAATAGCTTGACCCCCCTCCTCTCTGTGGCAGCCCCTCAAATATTGGAAGACTGCTCTCCTGTCTCCCCTGGTCCTTCTCTTCACTAGACTAGCCATGCCCAGTTCCTGCAACCGTTCATCGTATGTTTTAGCCTCCAGTCCCCTCATCATCTCGGTTGCTCTTCTCTGCACTCTTTCTAGAGTCTCAACATCTTTTTCATATGGTGGCGACCAAAACTGGATGCAATTTTCCAACTCTCGGTAAATGTTAACGTGTCCTTCTTTCTTTCCATGGCACACGCAACGTTTGATGCTCCATGCAGAATCCCCCACGGTGCTTGATGGGAGCAAATTGCTGAACCAGTGCCCCCGACCCTCCCCCCTCCAACGCCTGCAAATTATGCGTTGAAAATACACCATGCCGCTAATGTCCTGAAACATTTTGATGGCATTTTAATGGCTCTTTAATTCGGTATTGTATTAAGGAAACAAAGAGCAGCACTAGATTGTAGTTAAAGCTAATAGGCTTATCTGCAGGCACCCCAATATATTAATAATAACTCTGCGGCAACCATACATACTGTATTTTTGGGAGTATGCCGTATTTTTCCGAGTATAAGACGCACCTTTTTCCCCCCTCTAAAAGAGGGTGAAAATTTGGGTGCATCTTATAAACTGAACGTAGTTCTACCTCCCCACCGCCCCCCACCCACCTCTTGGCCTCTGCCTCCCAGCAATTTACCTCCTTGCAGCAAACAACCTGTTTCAGTTTGTGCTTCCACACAGCCTGATTAGCACAAGCAGCTGAATGTCGGTTGGATCGGCCTCCTGACCATCAGCTGTTTCAGGCTGCAAGGATTGCCTCTGCCTACTGCCACCTCCATGCACCCCATTTTTGGCCTCCACATTCTGTTTTCAGCCTCGGTATGCCCTGTTTTTGGTCTCTGCGTACCTCATTTTCCGCCCATTCTGATCCTCCCCGCCCAGAACAGGCAGAAAATAGGGTGTGAGAAGGCGGCAACAGGCTATGGGAATCTCTGCAGCCTGAAACAGCTGATGGTCGGGAGGCCGATCCAACTGACAAGCAGCTGCTTGTGCTAATCAGACTGTGATGAAACTGAAACAGTTTGCTGTTTGCTGCAAGGAGGCAAATTGCTGGGAGGCAGAGGCAGATTTCCCCCCCTTGTTTTCTCCCCAAAAGGATTCTGTGTGTCACCTGTGGCACATGTGTCATAGGTTCACCATCACGGGTATAGGGTTTCCTTCGTGAGCAGGAGGTTGGACTAGAAGACCTCCAAGGCCCCTTCCAATTCTATTAATCTGTATTCCGCGTTCAGCCGATGGGTATAATATTTTGTCGACCAAAATTGATTTCCTTGTCTTGACTCTCGGGGTCATTTCAATTTTTTTTTAACAAAAAAAAAATACAACTGTTTGCAGAATTTGCCACTTACCGGATAATCACACTTAAGGCTATTCATTCTACTAGCTCAATCATTTCAATAATCCTGTATTAGTTATGGCTGAAAAAACGCAGTCCTTTTTCAAAAGGTTTGGTACATTTTAAGTATCTTCCCCCCCTTCTCCCCCTCTTTTCTTTCTTTCTTTCTCTTTGTGAAATTAGCAGCGTCCTAGATTTTTTTTTGAATTCATTTACACGCTGGGAAGTGACCTATAAATCTCTGTGGAAGCTCTCTTAAGTGTTCTGTGTTGAGTCTTGCAAATGAAATAATTTCTTAAGTATTTTCCCACAAGGGGGGGGGATCCTGGAATCCTCTCAACCTTAGAAGACTGGGTGGGAGATCTTTCTCTCTCTTTTTTTTTGCAAAGATCCCTCTTGCTGTTTAATCTGGGCAGAGAGCTTGTCATTTCTCTTCTCCCGAGCGGAGAGGGGAGAATTTCAAACGCACGGGCTAATTAAAGAGAGATTTATGTTTTGTGCAAGCGTGAGCAAACATCCCCTTAAAGAAAACAGCTAGTCCTCGCCTTACGACCACCATTGAAACACAAGTTTCTGCTCTTGAGGGAGACTCATCTCCGGGTCTGGAGGGATGAGTCTGCCTATCGAGATGAGCTGGCCCGGTTGCTTTTGTGGTGTGGAGATAATACAATAAAATAGCAGAGTTGGAAGGGACCTTGGAGGTCTTCTAGTCCAACCCCCTGCCTAGGCAGGAAACCCTATAGTTTAGGGGAAGGGCCTGAACTCTATGTATAGTAATCCTCCCTTTTGAAATTCCAAAACGGATCACAAACCTCGTTGTAAAAACCATTCTGCCATGTTACAACTAACCAAACCATCAAGATAGGTCCTTCTCATGTCTATAACATGTTGAGCTTGTTGGTAACATTACTTGGAGTCTTAGTGGACAACCAATTAAACATGGGCCAGCTGTGTGCGGCAGCAGCCAAAAAAGCCAATGCAATCCTAAATTGTATTAACAGAGGGATACAATCAAGATCAAGGGAGGTACTAATACCACTCTATAAAGCCTTAGTAAGACCACACCTAGAGTACTGCATCCAGTTTTGGTCACCACATTATAAAAAAGACGTTGAGATTCTAGAAAGAGTGCAGAGAAGAGAAACCAAGATGATGAGGGGACTGGAGACACAAACATACAATGAAGGGTTGCAGGAACTGGGCATGGCTAGTCTAGTGAAGAGAAGGACCGGGGAGACAGGATAGCAGTCTTCCAATATTTGAGGGGTTGCCACAGAGAGGAGGGGGTCAAGCTGTTTTCCAAAGCACCCAAAGGCCAGGCAAGGAATAATGAAGGGAAGCTGAACAAGGAGAGATTCAACCTGGAAATAAGGAGACACTTCCTGACAGTGAGGGGAATTAACCTTCAGAAGTTGTTGGAGCTTCATCACTGGAAGCTTTCAAGAAGAGACTGGACAGCCATTGGTCAGAAATGATGTAGGGTGTCCTGCTTGGGCAGGGGGTTGGACTAGATGACCTACAAGGTCTCTTCCAACTCTGTTAATCTGAATGTATCTAAGATTATCAATGACCTGGAGACTAAAACATACGATGAAGGGTTGCAGGAACTGGGCATGGCTAGTCTAGTGAAGAGAAGGACCAGGGGAGACATTAAAACTGTCTTCCAATATTTGAGGGGCTGCCACAGAGAGGAGGGGGTCAAGCTATTCTCCAAGTCACCTGAAGGCCAGACAAGGAATAATGGATGGAAACTGATCAAGGAGAGATTCAACCTAGAAATAAGGAGGAATTTTCTGACAGAACCATCAACCCATGAAACAGAAGTTGCCTTTGGAAGTTATGGGAGCTTCATCACTTGAGACTTTAAAGAAGAGACTTTTGTCAGAAATGGTGTAGGGTCTCCTGCTTGGGTGGGGGGTTGGACTAGATGACCTACAAGCTCCCTTCCAACTCTGTTGGTCTGTTTGTTCCGTTTTGGACTGTTTAAGGCGTTCGTTGGCATCCTCTTTACTTTGCAGACTTTCTTGCCATTTAATTCAGCAAATCTGTCACATTTCTGCAAAAAAAAAAAAAAAGAAGAAGAAGAAGAAGCAAATCCCAAAACAGGCAAACAGAGTTGAAAGGGGAAAAAAAAGGCCTTGCTTTGTATCTCTCTGAAACCAACAGCGTGCTTTTGAAGTGCTCTAAAGAATTTCTGTTCCTTTAAAGTATCACAGCTTTCTCTCCGTGTCATGTTAGATTAGAAAAACTGATATATATATATACTGACACAAGGTAGGAAAAGTCAACTGCCTCCTTCCCAACCTTTTATGTCATGTTCCCTTCTACAAGTAAAATCAGGTCAAACTTGAAAAACCACGAAGGGAAAACTGTTTAGATGAGCAATTAAGGACTTTGAGAGAGATTTGGGTGATTTACATTCACCAGCAATAGCAATAGCACTTAGACTTATATACCACTTCACAGTGTGTTACATCCCTCTCTAAGCAGTTTACAGCCTCTTGCCCCCAACAATCTGGGTTCTCATTTTACCGACCTCAGAAGGACGGAAGGCTGAGTCAACCTTCAGCTGGTCAGGATCAAACTGCTGGCAGTGGGCAGAGTTTGCCTGCAATACTGCCTTCTAACCATTGCGTACCATGGAAGGAAGGAAGGAAGGAAGGAAAGAAGGAAGGGAGGGAGGGAGGGAGGGAGGGAGGAAGGACAGGTAAAGAATGTGGCCATTGTTATTACTACCTATTTGCAAATTGACTCGGACAATAAAATGCTTATAAAGCATTTTGTTGTTGTTGCTGCTGTTGTTGTTAGTTGCGAAGTTGTGTCTGAACCATTGCGACCCCATGGACAGTGTTCCTCCAGGCCTTCCTGTCCTCTACCATCCTGGAGTCCATTGAAGCTCAAGCTGGCTGCTTCGGTGACTCCATCCAGCCACCTTCTTCTCTGCCATCCCTTCTTCTTTTGCCCTCAGTCTTTCTCAGCATGAGTCTCTTCTCCAGGGAGTCCTTCTTTCTCATTAGGTGGCCAAAGTCTTTGACTTTCCTCTTCAGGATCTGTCCTTCTAAAGAGCAGTCAGGGTTGATCTCCTCTAGGACTGACCGGCTGGATGGCCTTGCAGTCCAAGGGACTCAATGCAGGAGTCTTCTCCAGCACCAGAGTTCAACGGCCTCCATTCTTTGGTGCTCAGCCTTCCTTAGGGTCCAACTTTCACAGCCATCCATTGCAACAGGGAAAACCATAGGCTTACTAGATACACTTTTGTTGGCCAGGTGATGCCTTTGTAAAGCACTTATATATGTCAAAGAAAAGTGTATAAATAAAAAAGCTAAAAAAAAGAAAAAGTGGTTGAAGATCAACTTTCAACTGATGACGTTTTGTCTTTCAGGAAGCAGAAATCTTAAACACAGCCATCCTCACGGGGAAGACAGTGGCTGTCCCTGTTAAGGTGGTCTCGGTGGAAGAAGATGGGACTGTGACGGATCTTGTAGAATCTGTGGAGTGCAGGTCCTCCGATGAAGACGTGATTAAGGTAGGCATTGGCAAACTGACGAAAGAAATACAAGGAAAGGAGGAACCGGAATATTATTTGAAATGGGGAAAAAATGGTATAAATGATTAGAAGATAGAAACAAGAAGTAGGGATATATAAAATAGTGAAGTTGTAGAAATGTTAAGTAGCCAATGACAGCAGTACAATATATGTAAAGTGATATTCTGATGTAAACAGTTTATAAATAAACATGGAATATTTATTTATTTTTATTTATCAGCACAAATACAACACAAACATAGCAAAGGCAACATTAAAAATAAAAATATGGTTTTCTGCCTAGATGGTCTTCTGTAATGAGCCGCAGGACAGAAAGGGGGAGTAGTGAGCTCCCTCCCATATTTGGGCATACCAGGGGTTGTAACACAAATACAAACATGGAATAGTATACACAAATAAGTAAATAAACAAAGGGACCACAAATGTAAGACGCGAATGTATAAGGGGAGGAAAAAACACCAATTGTAATGTAGATTGTTTAATATAGATACCGAACTGCTGTTTTGGTGGAATTTTTCCTTTTGTTTCTTTCTTTTGTTGTTTTTAATCTATGTTTTGTGTTCTTTATGTGTTTAATTTTTTTTTAAAGGTAGGTGTTTGCACTGACGAGTTCTTAAAATCAATCCATATAAACCCCCTGGCCCTCTTACCAAGCTAGACCAATGTTTAAGATTAGCCCTTGGGATCTCCTTATGGTGTCAGCATTCCAAGTAAGGCACCCAGGGACTGCAGGAGGTTAGCACGGCCTTCAGGATTCTGCCCAGTTTGGCCAACCCACAAATGCCACCCCTGCCCTTCCCCTCCCAGGAGTCTCCATCAGCCCCATTCATCATGCCAGGAAAGCGCAGGGCCCATGCAGAGGCTTGGGAAGGGCAAAAAACTACTGGAAGTCCTAGAAGTCTGGAAACGGGCCTGTTCCTGGCCTCCGGAGCCCAGGGGAACCAGTTTTTGCCCTCCCCGAATTTTTATTCTCTTATTCTTGTTTGACAATTTCCAATAAATAAATGTGTTGTTGTGAGTTGTGAAGTCGCGTCTGATCCATCGCGACCCCATGGACAATGTTCCTCCAGGCCTTCCTGTCCTCTACCATCCTCTGGAGTCCACTGAAGCTCACACCGACTGCTTTGGTGACTCCATCCAGCCACCTCCTTCTCTGTTGTCCCCTTCTTCTTCTTTTGCCCTCCATCGTTCCCAGCAGGCAGGGCTGATCTCCTTTAGGACGGACCGGTTGGATCGCCTTGCAGTCCAAGGGACTTGCAGGATAGATGATAGATAGATAGATAGATAGATAGATAGATAGATAGATAGATAGATAGATAGATAGATGAGAGAGAGAGAGAGAGAGAGAGAGAGAGAGAGAGAGAGAGAGAGAGAGAGAGAGAGAGAGAGAGAGAGAGAGAGAGAGAGAGAGAGAGAGAGAGGTTGTTGTTGTTAGTTGTGAAGTTGTGTCCGACCCATCGTAACCCCATGAACAACGTTCCTCCAGGCCTTCCTGTCCTCTACCATCCTTTGGAGTCCATTGAAGCTCAGGCCGACTGCTTCGGTGACTCCATCCAGCCACCTCCTTCTCTGCGGTCCCCTTCTTCTTTGGCCCTCCATCTTTCCCAGCATGAGGCTCTTCTCCAGGGACTCCTTCCTTCTCATTAGGTGGCCAAAGTCTTTGAGTTTCCTCTTCAGGATCTGGCCTTCTACAGAGCAGTCTTTAATAGTAATGCAGTCTTAAGAGTAAATAAGTTATAATAGTAAATAGTAAATAATTTGACAATGTTTAGCAGAGTAATGGCATTTGGAAAATGCTGTACCTCTGTCTAGTTGTCCTGGACATAAATTCTATAGCAACGTTTTGAGGGTAGAAGCTGAAACAATTTATGTCCAGGATGCGAGGGGTGTGTAGATATTTTCACAGCTCTCTTTTTGCCTTCTGCAGTGGACAGGTCCTCAATATGCATCATTCCTCCTTGTCATCCCATTTGTGTCCAACGGTGCCCCGATAAAGATTCAAGGAACATCTAGGTGTAAACAAGAAGGTGTTTCTCTTGGTCATCCCAAGGGGATGGAAAACTGAAGGCCCACTCAAAAGTGGGTCTTGATTTCCTCTTTCCTCGGGACTGTGAAGTGAGATGGCTCCCCGTGAGGCTTAGCCATGGCTTCATAAAGAAGATCTCATAGTTAGTCTCAGGTGTTCTTTGAGCATCCCTCTCCTCAGAGAAATCCAAGCATTGAGCCTCAAGTAGCTGAAGGATCCCATTACCTGTTGCTTATTGCTATTTACTCTGGGTTGAAGAGCATGTTGCACGCTTTGCCTCTGGAGCTTTCAACTGTACTGAGTGAAGAACATCTTGAGAGCTTCTTATCCTTGCCTGCTGGGTTGATTGATACATAATAAGAGAGCCTCTTCAACCCCGTATCCAGAGTGCCTTGCTCTCTCGTCCTCCATAGGCTCCGAGAAGCCTCTTCTTTCTGTCTTGTTGGGGACATTATAGTTCTTTTTGTCTAGTTTAACAATAGCAATAGCACTTAGACTTATATACCGCTTCACAGTCCTTTTACAGCCCTCTCTAAGCGGTTTACAGAGCCAGCCTTTTGCTCCCAACAATCTGGGTCCTCATTTTACCCACCTTGGAAGGATGGAAGACTGAGTCAACCTTGAGCCCGGAGAGATTCAAACTGCCAAATTTCAGGCAGCCGCCAGTCAGCAGAAGTAGCCTGCAGTACTGTAACCACTGTGCACCATGGAAAGGAGGGAGGGAGGGAGTGAAGGAAGGAAGGAAGGAAGATGAAGAAGGAGGAGGATGACAACTGTAGGGTCCTTGGTGCTCTCTAAGCTTAGTGGTTTTCTTGCAGACATTTCATGACCCAACTAGGAAACCTCATCATTGCTAGAAGGGAGCTGGGTTTGTGGAGAGGAGGAGGAGGAGGTGGTGGTAGTGATCAAAATACCAGACAACTGCAGTTGTGGAAACATCACACATACACACATATACAAAAACCCACAGAGGAGTGTCCCCATCCAACATTCTTTGGAAGCTGTTGTGGCTGTATCTGAAGGCAGCCTGCCTCACGTGTATATGTTCACAGATAGTCCTTGACTTATGGCCGTAATGGGTAGCAGAATTTTCATGGCTAACCAAGGTAGTCTTTAAAGGGAATCTCATCTACAAAGGAAGGTTTGGGGGACACTCTTAAGAACCAAAGGTACTGTAAGAGGACAGCATATTTCAAAGTAGAGAAGGCTTGTGTCAGAGTTCGTTGCAAAAATCAAATCCAGAAATCATGCAGATAACTTCAGCAGGATTCATTTACATAAGAAACTTCTTTATATATAAGAATACATCTACAATGCCAATGCCTGAAGGTATGCTAATATTCTGGGAGGACACAAGAGTTAGAATTAATACACCCATAGAGGCGCAGGCCTTTATGGAAAAAAAATAAAGTACTCCTAGATAAATCAGATGATCCTACAACAGCCATGCAGGACACGGGAGGGGCCGGAGCTCTGCTGGCGGGGGGAGAAGGGGCAATACCAAGAAAACTCAGATCACAAAAATGAGTAAGAAAATCCACTTGATATAAATTGATCGAAATTATTAACTGAATTTACATGCTGACTATATATTGTTATTTAGTATTGAATTTTTTGTAATTGCATTTTATGAGTATGGAGGGAGGGGACTCCTGCCGCACATTGCAACTGCCAAAATTTGTAACCTTTCCTTTACCCCTTTCCTATATTATTTTTTAAAAAACCAATAAAACTTTGTTTAAAAAAAAAGAATACATCTACAATGCCAACAGCAGAGAACTGTTTCATTTTTCTTTTCAGAGTTCAGCGTTGCAGACAGAGTAGTTTGTTTCAATGATCAGCACTCAGAGCTGCAGGGCTAAACCACGCCCAGGCTCCAAGCTATTTCAGCTCCCATTGGCTGACCTTGTTACTAAGCCCTATTCATTGGCTGACCTCGTTACCATGTCTCGGCCGGTTCATGAATATTTTGACAGCTTGGTTCTCTACTGAGCCAGAATGGATCAAAAAACAACAACAACAACCTGGGGCAAGGAAGTCCCTGAGATAACCCTAGAATTGTCCTCCTGGTCAGCATGAGTACATCCTTGAAGAGCAGTATTTGCTGAAAAGTAAACATAGTGAGATCCAGTTCTAACTTCTTGCTTCCTGATTTAGCTTTCAGTCGAGGCTCTGAACATTTGATTTACACTCCCTCCAACCAGCTTCTATTTTCTGAATGTCCTCACAGCCTCAGTTCTTGGCTGTGATTGCCAAAGGACTGTCTACCACCTGCTCTACGAAGGCTACGTTATTTATAGAGCTCGGCGCTAGTCATCTCTTAAGCCAGGCATGTCCAAAGTGCGGCCCGGGGGCCAAATGTGGCCCTTTTTCAAATTTCAAGCGGCCCACAGCCTCTTCTCCCCACTGGAGTTATTTGTTTAGCCTTTCATAAAATACCGTATTTTTCAAAGTATAAAGATGCATCTTTTTCCCCTCAAAAAAGAGGCTAAAAATCTGGGTGCACCTTATACACTGAATACAGCATTTTTTCCCTCCCAAAACTCTGCCCCCTTCACCAAAATGGCTGTGCATAGCCTTTAGGAGGTTTTCAGAGTGCTCCTGGCGGCTCTGGAGGGCATAAATGAGCAAAAAACGGGCCATTTTTTGCTCAACTTTGCCCCCCCCAGCCCCCAGGAGCACTCTAGAAGCCTCTTAAAGGCTATTCATGCCCTTTAAAAAAAAAGGCCCATTTTCGTGAAAAATGGGCCATTTTTGGGAGAGTGTAAAAACTTTTCTTTTAATTTGCCTCTTCAAAATCTTGGTGCGTTTTATACTCCGAAAAATACGGTAATTAATTCGCATTTAATGTTAAGGGTTCAAAGAATGTCAGGCTGAATGATCGGCCCCACACATTTTCACATCATCAAATCTGGCCCTCCTTGCAAAAAGTTTGGACACCCCTTAAGACTTAAGCTGTCTAGCCAAGGCTACTGTATCTGGGCTGCCATTGTCCAGATAACCACTAGAGGCCAGCAAAGAGTGAAAGAAAGTTCTTGAATGTCGGCCGAGATTCTCAGTCGTCCAGGTCATTGTTGTCCCATAGGTGCTTTTTTCAAGAGGCAGGTAGACTTCCTAGTTTTTTTCTTTGAAGACGTTTTGCTTCTCATCCAAGAAGCTTCTTCACTCCTGGAGAATTGGAGTACTGAAGAGCAGAAGAAGCTTCTTGGATGAGAAGTGAAACATCTTCAAGGAAAAAAGAATGAAACCCAGTTGCCTCTTGAAAACAAAAGCACCTTTGGGAAAGTTCTGAATCTTTTCTTCCCTGTGGCATTCATCCACCTTTTTCTTCCCAGCTATCTTGCTGATGAATTCATAAAATTTGCATATCTATTTTATTAATGTCTAGCAACATTGCATAATATGCAAGGAAAACAGCAGCCATCTTTGTCTACCTCCAGAATTCTTCTAGTCTAGGGAAGAGAAGGACCAGGGGAGACATGAGAGCAGTCTTCCAATATTTGAAGGCTGCCACAGAGAGGAAGAGGTCAAGCTCTTCTCCAAAGCCCCTGAAGGCCAGACAAGGAATAATGGATGGAAACTGACCAAGGAGAGATTCAACCTGGAAATAAGGAGGGATTTTCTGACAGTGAGAACAATCAACCCATGGAAGAGAAGTTGCCTTTGGAAGTTGTGGGAGCTTCATCACTTGAGAATTTCAAGAGACTGGACTGCCATCTGTGAGAAATGGTGTAGGGTCTCCTGCTTGGACAGGGGGTTGGACTAGATGACCTACAAGGTCCCTTCCAACTCTATCAATCTGAATCTATCTAAGATGATCAAAGGCCTGGAGGCTAAAACATACAATGAACGGTTGCAAGAACCGGGCATGGCTAGTCTAGAGAAGAGAAGGACCAGGGGAGACAGGACAGCAGTCTTCCAATATTTGAGGGCTGCCACAGAGAGGAGGAAGGGGGTCAAGCTATTTTCCAGACCACCTGAAGGCCAGGCAAGGAATAATGTATGGAAACTGACCAAGGAGAGATTCAACCTGAAAATAAGGAGCAACAGTTTGACAGTGAGAACAATCAACCGATGGAACAGAAGTTGCCTTCGGAAGTTGAGGGAGCTTCATCACTGGAAGCTTTCAAGAAGAGACTGGACTGCCACCTGTCAGAAATGATGTAGGGTCTCCTGCTTCAGTGGAGGGTTGGACTAGATGACCTAGAAGGTCCCTTCCAACTTCTGTTAATCTGAATCAAGTTTTCTGAATGCAGGTGATGAGTCTTGCTTTGTTGTTTCTTTTCCAACCGTTGGGTCATCTTTAAGGATGCCTGTTGTTGTGGAACAACTGAACGTTCCCCCCGAGTAAAGGATACCTCTGCCTTGTTGTTCACGGACCAGATTTCTCTCCAGGTCTGCTAGCTCTCTCTGGCTGAGTTGACTATTAGAAGAAACGACCCTGAACGAAAGAGAATCATCTCTCTCTACTTTTCCCTCTTGCATTATTGTTCATGGACTTCCATAAACATCCAATAATAAGGACCCGACGTCTTTTGAGTTCATAAATATGAAGTGGCAGTCCCTGCCTCAATCTACCCAGATGTTATTACTGGATAAAATATGAATAATAGAGGAAATTGAACAGAGGAAGGGAGGACGTTGTAATAGAAGGGAGCGTTGACATGAAGATATATCATAAAAGGGAGATGGGATTTAATACCAGATATGAAATTCAGCAGCTGAAGGTGTTAGAAGAAGAAGAAGAAGAAGGGGGGGGGAGAGGGACAGGGGGAGCAGAAGATAATCTCCTCGTCTGTCGAGGAATCCCTTGGGCTGAGCAAAGTACAAACAGCGCTACTCAGACTAGATAAAGCCTGTTTAAAATTGTATGAATACTAAACACCCCTTTTGGGGAACAGGCTACCTGATTTTATTGTGCAAATGAGAGAAGAAGAAGTGGGGGGGGGAGAGAAGAATAGCAAAGAGTGTGGGGCAGAGGTGGTCTGCTGCACTTAACAACCAGTTTGCTAGTTCGCCTTGTGCGCATGGGCTTTGCTCACTCATGCGCTTTGCGCGCATGCGTGCAGCATCAAAAACACGGCTAAATAGGACAGCATAGCAATTACCATTATGAAGACCCTTGGAATGGTGTGGGGGTAGGAATGGATTTCCAGAGGAAAAAATTGCGGACTACAGGAACCATTTTCACCACTCAGGTGACCCTGAGGACACAGATAAACCTCCAAGTGGCCTCAACGACCCTCTAAAAAGATGCAAAGGACCAGCTGTCTGCAAGGAGCATAAATCCTTCCGTTCCCCACCATCCAGTCAGAGCTGAAGAAGCTTCTGGGATGAGAAGCGAAAGTCCCACAAGGATGCTGCAACAGTCCAAAGTATGAAAAAGGTCTTAAGCCATTTTTCTCAGTGCTGTTGTAACTTTGAATGGTCACTAAATGAAACGCCAATAAGCCGAGAACTTATTCCCTCCGCAGGAGTTTTTTTCCCCCAGAGTTCTTTTAGGATCTCAATTTTCCTGGGCTTCAAAAACGAGATATTTTATCGGGCCAAAGTCAATACCGTTTGTGTATTTTCTCCCTAGGGACTGACTCGAATTCGCAAAGGCCGTTTCCATCCTGTTTCACCCCTTGGAAAAGGAAGTTAACCACAGGAGCAGAGGCCGTTTGCAAATAAGGTTTCTTTTTATGCCCTCCCAAAGAGTTTTTTTTTAAATTCACAAAGTCTTTTGCATTTAGCTTCAGCCAAACGTCATCTGTTGATGATGTAAAGCTCCGTCTGGCACTTCATCCCAAGGGGGTGTGGGGGGGGGAGGAAAGAAAAGAAATTATTGCCACCTTGACTTGTTTGCAAAATGTGCCTCACGCTCTACCCACGTGTCTGTCAAGGAAAAAATAAAGAGGAAGTACACAATTACAAGGGCTTTGTTCTTTGTTCTTCTAATTCAATGTTTTTGGTCCAGGATGGTGAGTGATTGGTGGTGGAGATGGAGATCATCCCAGGTCTCTTTAGAAAGACAAGAATTGTCTATTTTAGTTAGTTTGTCCCTATGGAAGATTATTTTTTTAAAACAAATGTTGTCTCCTAATGTGGAATACCAATCCAAGGAGATCTAGTTGGATCCTGCTGGCCTTTGGAGAGATCCTAAAAACTTGGGTTTTAGCAATAGCACTTAGGTTTATATACCACTTTGCAGCCCTCTCTAAGTGGTTTGCAGAGTCAGCCTCTTGCCCCCATCAATCTGGGTCCTCATTTTACCCACCTCGGACGGTGGGAAGGCTGAGTCAACCTTGAGCCGGTCAGGGTCGAACTCCAGAATGTGGGCAGAATTAGCCTGCAATACTGCATTCTAATCACTGGGAAGGAAGGAAAGAAGGAAGGAAGGAAGGAAGGAAGGAAGGAAGGAAGGAAGGAAGGAAGGAAGGAAGGAAGGAAGGAAGGAAAATAGCAATAGCACTTAGGTTTATATACCACTTTGCAGCCCTCTCTAAGTGGTTTACAGAGTCAGCCTCTTGCCCCCATCAATATGGGATGAGCATGTTTTGAATGGTGCAGGAGTAGGAATGGATTTCCACAGGACAAAATTGCAGACTACAATCTAGAGAAGGACCAGGGGAGACAGGATAGCAGTCTTCCAATATTTGAGGGGCTGCCACAGAGGGGAGGGGGTCAAGGTGTTTTCCAAGGCACCCGAAGGCCAGAAAAGGAATAATGGATGGAAACTGAACAAGGAGAGATTCAACCTAGAAATAAGTAGTATGTCTAGTTTAATAGAAAGAAGGACTAGGAGAGACATGATAGTAGTGTTCCAATATCTCAGGTGTTGCCACAAAGAAGAGGGAGTCAAACTATTTTCCAAGGCACCTGAGGGTAGAACAAGAAGCAATGGGTGGAAACTAATCAGGGAGAGAAGCAACTTAGAACTGAGGAGAAACTTCCTGACAGTTAGAACAATTAATCCGTGGAACAGAAGTTGCCTCAAGAAGTTGTGAATGCCCCAACACTGGAAGTCTTTAAGAAGATGTTGGATAGCCATTTGTCTGAAACGGTATAGAGTTTCCTGCCTAGGCAGGGGGTTGGACTAGAAGACCTCCAAGGTCCCTTCCAACTCTGCTATTGTATTGTAAATAAGGAGAATTTTTCTGACAGAATAATCAACCAATAAAACAGAAGTTGTCACTGGAAGCTTTCAAGAAGAGATTGGACTGCCATTTGTCAGAAAAGATGTGGGGTCTCCTGCTTGGACGGGGGGTTGGACTAGATGACCTACAAGGTCTCTTCCAACTCTGTTAATCTGTATCTGTATGGCCAGGATGACTGAGAATCTCTGCAGACTTTTATCTATACAGTTTGGGATGAAGACCCTTGGAATGGTTTGGAAGTAGGAATGGATTTCCAGAAAAAAAAACCTGGAACCATTTTCACCACTCAGGTGACCCTGACGACACAGATAAACCTCCAAGTGGCCTCAGTGACCCTCTAAAAGGATGCAAATGACCAGCCGTCTGCAAGGAGCATCAATCCTTCCATTCCCCCACCATCCAATCAGAGCTAGAGAAGCTTCTGGGATGAGAAGCGAAACGTCTTCAAAGAGAAACAAGAAGGTCCAGTTGCCTCCTGAAAACAAAGCACCTTTGGGACAACCATGACCTGGAGGATTGAGAATCTCTACAGACTCCAGTTCCCTTGTAGGGTTGGTGGAGCCAACTTTGTGGGTCCATCTTTGCATTTTTGAGGAGGGAACCAAGGAACAAAAGCATTCTGAACTCTTGTATGAGTTTACGGTATCCATTTCATTGCCTTCAAATCCCTAAACAGCCTCGCAACATGGGGACTGTTGACTTCCTTTTGGGACCACGAAGTATACAATCAAGATCAAGTGAATTACTAATACCACTCTGTAAAGCCTTAGTAAGACAACACCTAGAGTTCTGCATCCAGTTTTGGTCACCACATTATAAAAAGAGAGGTTGAGATTCTAGAAAGAGTGCAGAGAAGAGCAACCGGGATGATGAGGGGACTGGAGGCCAAAACATACAATGAACGGTTGCAGGAGCTGGGCATGGCTGGTCTAGTGAAGAGAAGGACCAGGGGAGAGCATCTTCCAATATTTGAGGGACTGCCACAGAGAGGAGGGGGTCGAGCTATTTTTCAAAGCACCTGAAGGCCAGACAAGGAATAATGGATGGAAACTGAACAAGGAGAGATTCAACCTGGAAATAAGGAGGAATTTTCTGACAGTGAGAACCATCAACCCATGGAACAGAAGTTGCCTTCAGAAGTTGTGGGAGCTTCATCCCTGGAAGCTTTCAAGAAGAGACTGGACTGCGCTTTGTCAGAAATGGAATAGGGTCTCCTGCTTGAGCAGGGGGTTGGACTGGATGACCTATAAGGTCCCTTCCAACTCTGTTAATCTGAGACCACCATGGCCAGGAAGGCAAACAGCTGTTGTGTCTGTTCTCCTGGAATCCAAGTCTAATTAGCGTAACAAGCAACGTTGAGAAGGAAAGACTATTTCGGAACGCGTTGGCCTCTCTTGTAGAACTTAGTTGAAGGCTGCAGCTGAGATCAGAATATGGGTAAGCAAAGGTGGCTTTGATCATCGGCTCTCCGATTGTTCAGGGACGTATTTTGATCATTATCTGGAATCTGCTGAATGCTTTTCCACGTAGCTCAAAGGCTTGTTCTTCCTCATCAACCACGTTGGCTGATTTTGCAACAGCCTGTCTCCCACATGCTTCAAAGCCATGTAGGTCCCTGTTCCTTAGGCTAGAAATAGACTCAATCAACATAATTGCCCATAATAAGTTAGCAAGCCTCTCAACCCGAGCTGTGCAGATAGGATGCAGCCTTGATATTCCCGCAAACTGCCGGTGAAGCCCTACTTCTCTTCCCCCTCAGATGTTTGGCTTCCAAATAGATTGGACATCAATAGTGGGAAGCGTACCATTAATAAAAATGCAAGCCAAACTAGAAATAGTTCGGGTGGAAATATATCCAAGGTCTAGCCTCAGGAAGCTGGAGAGAGAAAGAGAGTGGGTTCTCCTAAAGAGAATTAAAACAACAGCAACAAAAACTAATGGTCACTCATTAAATCCCCTTTTCATCTGGAGATAATAATGGAGTCCTTGGTCAGGAGCATCCATTCCAGAGGTATTTGAGGATTAACGGCTCACACTGGACGCTCGCCCAGAATTTTGTCCATTTGCATCTGCTGCTCCATATATCACTTGGATGGACCATTTGATGGGGAGAGGGGTGGATGGAAATTACAATGCTGAGAAAAGAAAAATGCTTAAAAACAAGCCACAAGAATTTAGAGGAAGAGTTGAGTTTCTTTCCGTCTTCTTGTTGTGACCTGCCAGCTGCCAGCAGACTCGGACGATGAGGAGGTTGGGGAGGAACCTGGGCCAGTTCTGGACTCTGGGGAAGGTTCTGATGGATGCTGTGCATCAGACGCAGAGATAGAGCCAGGGCCATCCAACATTTCTCAGCCAACGGAGAGGCAGCTGCCTTTGGAGGCTGAGATAAGTGGGGAGGAAGACCAGCTGGGGCCAGTTCCAGGTGTGTGTATGCGCAGCTGTTGGGAGAGGTGAGCAACGGAGGACAAGGAGTCAACTCGGGAAGCAAAGCACACGTGGACACTGAATGTTTCAATTAGCTGGCCTGGCACACTCTTAGTCTTACCTCCCGGGGATATATTTTAATTGGGTTTGGGTATTTTAATTGGGATGTTTTAGGGCTTTTATACTATATTTATTTCTTTGTACAGTCTCACCTCCTCCACTCAAATGCTCAAGTATTTAATTGTTTATATATTATTTATATTGTTATTTATGTATTTTATCTGTGTTTCATTGACTGTACACCGCCCCGAGTCCCTTTTTGGGAGAGGGGGCGGTTTATAAATCCAAATAAATAAATAAATAAATAAATAAATGGCCTTTTCCTGGCTGGGGAATAAATAGAAGGAAAGGAGAGAGGGTGGTCGTAGGGGACAACAGTTCGTATTTCTGAAGATTTTGCTCATTGTGTTTCGTGCTACAAAGACTGCTTGCCAGGACTTCATTTGCAGCCTTTGGTCTGGGAGCTCACGGCCTTGAAATTATCACAAAGAACTGATAAGGTCTGTACTGCAGTTAACTCCTTGCAGGACTCTTGCCTGGACTTTTCGGTGGGTGAACGCCATTAATTCACAAGAGGTCAAATAAAGAGGGTTTTTTCGTAACAAGGAGTCTGTTTCTTGTTTCTGCTAAGGCTGGATCAGAACACTTCTTCCACTTTCTCTCTCTGAGAACGTATCCAAGGAAAATTTGCATTTGAAGAAAAGAGAGTGAAAGGATGTCCATTAAAACGTCGGTCCGTAAAGATGAATCTTTGGGCTCGCTCGTTCAGTCGTCCCGAGTCACCACAGCAAATTTATGAATTTTTCTCTCTCTTTTTTTGGCACGGGGGAGGGGGGGAATTCAGGATCAGTGAAAGGAAATCTTGATCATCTAGCATGAAGTTGAAGGTACGGCATTCGCTCTGATTGGCTGGGATGCTGGCCATGAATTCATTCAGTTTTAAGAGCAGATGGGCAGAGCCACAGGAAGCTTGACCGCCTGGAGGGCTACATATCCCCAACCTTCTCCATCACAAAAAGGGAGCACCAGATGCCGGCTGCTAAAAAGCACCAACAGAACAATGTCCTGCTGTCAAATCAAGTCACTTTATTGCAGCCGTTAGGTCAGTAAATATCAAAATAAAATCTTTCTTTTTTAAAAAAAGAAAATCAAAATATTTGGAGGAACGACTGGCCTCCAGAAGTTGTGCGCCAACAACAGAGGTTTTTAAGAAAAGATCGGGCAACCATTTGTCGGTAAGGGTTTCCTGCCTGAGCAGGGGGTTGGACTAGAGGAGCTCTAGGGGCCTTTCCAACTCGGCTATTTTGTTATTATGTTTAAATAGTGATACAGAGGTATAGTTGATATAGGTATAGGTATCGATATATTAGTAGGAAAGCCGACCCTGCATTTGTGGAAAGGCATCTCTCTCTCTCTCTCTCTCTCTCTCTCTCTCTCTCTCTCTCTCTCTCTCTCTCTCTCTCTCTCTCTCTCTCTCTCTCCCTCCCTCCCTCCCTCCCTCTCTCCCTCTCTCCCTCTCTCTTTCTTTCTCTTTCTCTCTCTCTCCCTCTCTGGTTCTCTCTCTCTCTCCCTCCCTCTCTCTGGTTCTCTCTCTCTCTCTCCCTCCTTCGCCCTCCCTCTTTGCCTCTCTCTGGTTCTTTCTCTTTCTCTCTCTCTCTCTCTGTGATCCCTCCCTCCCCCTCTTTCTCCCTCTCTGGTTCCCTCTCTCTTTTTTCTCTCCCTCCTTCCACCCTCTCTCTTTCCCTCTCTCTGATTCTTTCTCTTTCTCTCTTTCTCCCTTCCTCCCTCTCTTTCTCCCTCTCTGGTTCCCTCTCTTTTTTCTCTCTCCCTCCTTCCCCCCTTTCTCTCTCTCTCTGGTTCTCTCTCTTTTTCTCTCCCCCCCTCTCTCTCTCTGGTTCACTCTCTCTCTCTCTCCCTCATTCTCCCTCCCTCTCTCTCTCTCTCTCTCGTAAGCCTGCCAAAGAGAGAGCGAGAGAGAGAGGGAGGGAGAATTGCTGTCTACATTATGGATGCAGAAAGAGCTTGTGCCGGGAAAGGATGACCTCAAGAGCCAAGCAGGGTGATTAAAGTCCCCGGCACACTAAAACCCTCCTGAAATCCAGGGTTATCTGATGGAAACAACATCTTTCTCCTCAGCAGTTTTCTCTCAGGAGACCTGGAATCAAGAGCTTCCCCCAAACTAATCTCTGAGCACGACGGTTTTCTCAATGCATTGAGTCTTTTTAGGCATGCAACCGGGTCCCTTCCCACAGGCTGCTCTTCGGTGCATGGCAGACCTGGCATTGTCCCAAAAATGAGGTTGCGGCTTAAAGCAGGGACTCGGTAAGCATCCGACGGATCAAGTGTGATGGATGAAGAAGAATCTCCAAAGGTGGTGGCAATGTGTCTTCCTGACGTACAACCACTTGGCCTCAGTTCTTTAACATCTTCACCGTCCACAGCAGGGCTGTCAAACTTGATTTCGCAGAGGGCCGCAACAGGGTTGTGCTTGACCTCAGAAGGCCAGAGGGTGGCCATGGGCGTGGCCATGGTAGGCGTGGGCATGGTGGGCATGACACGGGACTCGTTTTGGGGGGACCTGTCATTGTCAGGGTTCCAAATAGCATCCAAAAGTAAATCAGAGTCCAAGGCGTAGGATTCCTCAAAGTTCCAATTGATGAAGAGAGCCATGTTGGCACATCTGGGAAAACCTGAATCTGAAAACTACCCCTCCCAGTTGAAAGTTCAAGATCTTGCCCCCAACACCCACAAGCCCATCCCATGGTCCAATCTCCCACTGCCATGTTGGCAGTTCTACCTATCCAGTTCCGATCAGGTGCAGAGGTGCAAAGACAAAGGATGACCTTGGCTTTCTAGAAAGAATGTTGTTATGGCTACATAGCATCTAACTCCGTACAATCCCCCCTCCCATTTTCCCACAATAGAAAATGCATAGGAGAATAATAGAAAGTGTGGCAGGCCAAAGATCCAAAAGAAAAGATGGCTGCAGGCCGGACAGTCGTGGCCAAGTGCTAAGGCAGGACTTCCCTGAGACCCTCTCTCACTTTCATTAAAATCTCCTTCCTTCCTTCCTTCCCTCCCTCCCTCCTTCCTTCCTTCTCTTCTTTTTCCTTCCCTCTTCCTTCTCCCTTCTTCTTCTTTCCTTATTTTTCCTTCCTTGCTCTCTTTCCACCTTCCCTTCTTTTTCTTTTCTTTTTTCCCGTGCTGGCAGAAGCACTGCTGGTCCTTTGTCGTTTTCGCAGGGCAGCCCGGCGGGCCAAATTTAAACACCCCATGGGCCGGATCCAGCCCACGAGCCTTGAGTTTAACGCCCCTGATCTAAAGAGAGAGCAAGCTACATAGAAGGCACAAAGTAAGTTTTGGGGGCTCACCACGCTTCCAACCCGCAGGTCCCAAAGATGCTTTTTCAAGAGGCAACGGAATATTTAAAGAAAGTCCACTTGCTTCTTGAAAAAGCACCTTTGGGATAAACCATGATCTGGACGACTGAGAATCTGAGTCAACTGTCATTGGCCGCTATCCAAGGTCCTGCACGGGACCAGTTTAGGAATGGCTAGACAAGACACTAATCTGACTCCGTGGGTGACAACTTTCACAGAGGAGAACGAAGTCCCCAAGCAGATGTTGTGGGTTGCTGGGATGTATCATCCAGCACATTTCCTCTCATGTTCACCTACCTTATGTCTAACTAGACAATGACAGATGCTGCTTCTCTGCAGTATTTTCCCAAACCTCGTGCTCTTCCCTGCCTCGAATGCGGCATCCGTCTCCTTCATCCACATCTGTCCTGCCATCCATAATTCATCGTGATGCTTTGTCGCTCTGATTTTTACAGACTGGGTGAGTGGCGGTTTCTCACCTCTTCTGCCCTGACGCTTCCCAATTAAATTGACTTCCACGGGCTCGTGTGTGTGTGTGTGTGTGTGTGTGTGTGTGTGTGTGGGCACGCAGGCATGCAAGAAGGTTGGCCGAAGTGGGGAGAAGTTCACACACACATACACCCCCCCACACCCAATGCTCTGAACCTGATTTTTTATGGACCGTGTCGTTGAGCAAAGTTGAACATTCTCAGAAATAAGGTTTAGCTAATGGACTTATTGTGCTGACTGAAACTCAACAACGAGGTTTTCAGGATTTGGATATAGGAACTTATTTAAGGATATTTCCAAGCCCATCTCCGTTTTGGTAGCCTTCTTATTACTGGATGCGAAGGGAAAGAATCCCATTTCAAGGGGCTGATGATCGCCTGTCTTGATGGCTTGGTATGTCAATATCCTGGAGAACATCTGGGTTCTGATCTAGGCTTCCCCAGCAGCCCGAACCCCAGTCCTCATCCTGATAAACCCCTTTTATTTCATTTACAGTGAATTCCTCTCCAGCAAAGTCTTTCCTCCCCCACAGTCTTTCAAGATAGTTCACCAGTATGATTTTTTCCAAAGGTATTTGTTTTAATGCATCGATTAGGATCTGAGTTGTACTCTGTTGTCATTGATCATCACATCGAACCGAGGGAGTGCAGTGGTTAGTGTGCAGTACTGCAGGCTACTTCTGCTGACTGCCGGCAGTTCGATTCTCACCAGGCTCAAGGTTGACTCGGCCTTCCATCCTTCCGAGGTGGGCAAAATGAGGACCCAGATTGTTGGGGGAAAGAGGCTGGTTCTGTAAACTGTTTAGAGAGGGCTGGAAAGCATTGTGAAGCGGTATACAAGTGCTATTCCTATTGCTTTGATCTTCCTTTTCTCCTTCCTTCCTTCCTTCTTTTTTTCCTTCCTTCCTTCCTTTGTTCATTCATATCTCTGCCCAGTGCCAGGAGTTCAATCCTGACTGGTTCAAGGTTGACGCAACCTTCCATCCTTCCGAGGTGGGTAATATGAGGATCCAGATTTTTGGGGGCAATAGGCTGACTTTAATCAGCCAGTTAGAGAGGGCTGTAAAGCACTATGATGTGGTATATAAGTGCTATTCCTATTGCTTTGCCCTTCCTTCCTTCCTTCCTTCCTTCCTTCCTTCCTTCCTCTGTCCCCTGCCAGCAGTTCGATCCTAACTGACTCAAGGTTAACTCAGCCTTCCATCCTTCCGAGGTTGATAAAACGAAGACCCAGATTGTTGGGGGCAATAGGCTGACTTTGTCAACCACTTAGAGAGGGCTGCATAGCTTTCATCATAATTCATGTTTTTACCAAGGTGTGGCGCTGTTCAGAAAGTGCCAGCGAGCGCAAAAACCAATTGAATAAAACCTGAAACGCCAACAGCCAATATTGACACTGGGATAAACCGCGCCCATCAACCGCGCCTGCCAAAAACAACATCCTCCAAGACAATACGGAACTATATAATAGTTCCAAGTATTGGTTTAAAATAAACCAAGTATTAAGCTGAGAACTCTTACGACCCATGAAAGAAAAAAGGGGGAGGAAAAGGGGAAGAGATAGCCAAAGCCTATGCTAAGCCATTTGTATTATTGCATTACTTCTGTTAAGCCACCGAAAGCCATGCAATTAAGCCTCGGTAATAAATTTAAATATGGACACAGTGGCTCGATGGCTAAGACACTGAGCTTGTCTATGAAAAGGTGAGCAGTTTGGCGTTCAAATCCCTAGTGCCGCCTAACGGAGTGAGCTCCCGTTACTTCTCCCGGCTTCTTCCAACTAGCAGTTTGAAAGCGCATTAAAAAAATGCAACGAGAAATTGGGAAATGTAACATTAAGATATAATGGATAGATTAATGTAAGAAATGTACATACAATATAACATAGGTAACATGATTGCCTGATCATAACGGCCCAATATGAACAAACACGGACTTGTACACGGAAAAGACTCAGAAATAAGGAGACCACAAATGTAAAACTGGAATGTATAAGAGGGAAAACAATAACTGTAAAGATTAACTGATAAGTAACAGCTATAAGGCAGAACGTTCAGTTCCTACGTTGTTTTTAAGTTACAAAGTTTGTCTTTGTTGCTATTTTTAAATGTTTAAAACAAAAAATATTTTTTAAAAAATGACAGCAGAGTCGGGGGCCAATTGAATCTCCAGAGAATAAAATGAAGAGGTGCCACATAATGAGACTGTAATATCGCTAACAAGGGGCGCAGTGGCTAAGACACTGAGCTTGATCAGAAAGGTCAACGGTTTGAATCCCTAGCACCGCGTAACGGAATGAGCTCCCGTGACTTGTCCCAGCTTCTGCCAACCTAGCAGTTCGAAAGCATGTAAAAAATGCAAGTAGAAAAATAGGAGCCAACTTTGGTGGGAAGGGAACAGCGTTCCGTGCGCCTTCGGTGTTGAGTCATGCCAGCCACATGACCACGGAGACGTCTTTGGACAGCGCTGGCTCTTCGCCTTTGAAACGGAGATGAGCACCGCCCCCTAGAGTCGGGAATGACTGGCACATATGTGCGAGGGGAACCTTTACCTTTACCTTATTAAATTTAAAATAGCTTTTGCAGTTTTGCCCTCCAAAGGCGGGTAGTTGGAGGGGCGGGGAAAAAAACTGTTCTTGAAATTCCCCAGGGTGGTTGATTACATTTATGGGAATTAATGAGCTGGCTTAGTGATGCTTGTCAGTGCGTGATTCGGCGTTGGCTGTACAGTAATCTTTTGCGACTGTCCACACTTCGAAGGAAAACCTAGTGCTGATTTTTTCTCTCCCTCTCTTTCCAAAATGAGAAGTAAGCAGCGATGTATGCTGAAAGTAGAGAGAATCCTTAGGAATGAATAAAAGCTAATATTGTAACACACACACACAGTCTGAAGATTTTATCGAACCAGACTTTCTCCCGTTAATAACAAACCAAGGATCTATGCATAAATTTCCTTTTTCAGCCTGCGAGGCTGGAAGGAACAGAGGGGGGGGGGACTCGGGGAGGCATAAATTAGGCTGCTGCAGATCGTGATGTTTCAATAAGATTTAGATCTGATCTGCATTTAAACAGAAAAGTGGGGGGGGGAGGGCCTTAAATTCACGTAGGGGCAAAATTACGCATATTCCAAAGTCAGTAATATGAACTTGTACTGAACATAATGGAGCACGACGGGGGGGGGGGGGGAAATCCAGTTGGTAATGGATGGCGATTTTAAAAAAAAAAACACAGAAAGAGTGAAGCAGCTGAGAGTTTTAATAGATCGTGCCTTCAAATCATCGCCACTGTAAAATGGGAGTTAATAAATTATTGGATATGCATATATGCTCCTGGGGTTTAACTGAGGGGTGTGTCAGCTTTGCTGGCAGATGGACAAAAAAGCCCTGGGAAATGATAGATATGAACACCCGAACTTATTAGTAGCCAAGGGACCAAGTCATAATTGAACTGACATTGGGAAGAAGCTCAGAGAAAGAGGCAAACTTGACAAGAGGTTGCCACAAGGGGGTTGCCACCAAGAAGAATAGTCAACCTATTCTCCAAGGCACCTGAGGGCAGGAGAAGAAGCAAGGGATGGAAACACATCAAGGAGAGAAGCAACCTAGAACTAAGGAGGAATTTCCTGACAGTTAGAACAATTAATCAATGGAACATCTTGCCTCCAGAAGTTGTAAATGCTCCAACACTGGATGTTTTCAAGAAGAGATTAGATAACCATTTGTCTGAAGTGGTGTAGGGTTTCCTGCCTGAGCAGGGGGTTGAACTAGAAGACCTTCAAGGTCCCTTCCAACTCGGTTATTCTGTTACAGATGGATACGTTGATTTTGAGGAACATGGAGTTGCGAGAACTTTGGGGCCAAGAATTGTGAGTTTGCATTGACTGCTAATCTTGAGACAAGATTGCTCTAGAAATTTTAGAACCTAGAACTAAGGAGAAATTTCCAGACAGTAAGAACAATTAATCAGTGGAACGGCTTGCCTTCAAGAAGTTATGAGTGCTCCCTCACTGAAGGTTTTCAAGAAGAGATTGGGTAATTGTTTGTCTGAAATGATATGGAGTCTCCTTCTTGAGCAGCGAGTTGGACTTGAAGACCCCCAAGTCCTTTCCAACTGGGTTAGTCTGTTAAGATCGAGGCCAAAGAACCAAAAACTGATAGTGTGGTGGCTTCGTTTTGTTGGGTCTCTTCAAGATCAAAGGTCCTCTGTCTGGAATTCTTGGCCAGGGTGAGAGATTAGACTTAAGCGTTTCCACACAACCCTTTCAGTTCTAATTCTAATTCTCTGATTCTAAGATCAGAAAGGGATTTTAAGAGCTCTTTAGCCCCATTCCCTTATTTGACATGGACCTCTTGCAACTAAAGATTTCTCACAAGGGATGTCCAGGCTCTAGCATTTAAAGGTAAAGGTTCCCCTCACTCATCTGTCCTAGTCATTCCCGGCTCTAGGGGGTGGTGCTCATCTCCGTTTCAAAGCCGAAGAGCCAGCGCTGTCCGAAGACGTCTCCGTGGTCATGTGGCCGGCATGACTCAACGCCGAAGGCGCACGGAACGCTGTTACCTTCCCACCAAAGGTGGCTCTTATTTTCCTACTTGCATTTGTACATGCTTTTGAACTGCTAGGTTGGCAGAAGCTGGGACAAGTCATGGGAGCTCACTCTGTTATGCAGTGCTAAGGATTCGAGCCGCCGAACTGCCGACCTTTCTGATCGACAAGCTCAACGTCTCAGCCACTGAGCCAGTGCGTTTGGCTCTAGTTTAATCCTTCAAGAGGATAAGAACTGTGTGAAGGCAACTCAAGAGTAACCCTTTATGACCTTTTTTTCTGTTAAGATGCTTCTCTTACTATTTTCATACTCCTGAAGCCACAGGAGACATCTTCATTCAGGGCCTTTCTCCCATTAGAAGATGGTTGATCTCTTAATCTTCTCTTCCCCACAGTAAACAAACCCCACTCCGCTCTTCCAGTCATCCTTCAGAGGTTTCCCAATTCTTCTCTGCCATCTGTCATCTTCCTCTAGATCTTAAGTTGTCAAAGGTTAAGCCATGATAAGAAAAACGGGCCGAGGAAGACATGGCTTTATTCTTTCCCTCTGAAGCTTTGAAAGATTCTCCCGAAGACCTTCTGGTTGAGATTCCGGTAGATTCAGGAAATTTATCTCTGAAAATTATTCAAAGGTTTCAAAGCCACGTCTCCCACTCCCACCAGAGATTCAGGGTTTGATTTGTGCTGATGCAAGCGTTGGAATGTCACAATCTCTCTAATTTTAGACCCGTGTAAGAAAGGATGGGGGAAAAATGTATATATTTTATAAAGATACGATCTAGTAATACCTACGCCAAAATTCCTAGCAGCTAGGAGTCCTTACGTCAAACATTCCCCTTTTGTTCTACTGATGTGTCTCATTTTGTTGAGCCTTCATTATTTCTTCAGGGACTGGAGACTAAAACATAAAAGAACAGTTGCAGGAATTGGGCATGTCTAGTCTAATGAATGAAAGCCTTGGGGTCACGTGATAACAGCGTCCCAATATTGAGGGGCTGCCACAGAGAAGAGGGGGTCAACCTGTTCTCCAAAGCAGCAGTCCTGAAGGCTGGAGAATAGAATGGAGTGGAGTGGAGTGGAGTGGAGTGGAGTGGAGTGGAGTGGAGTAGAGTAGAGTAGAGTAGAGTAGAGTAGAGTAGAGTAGAGTAGAGTAGAATAGAATAGAATAGAATAGAATAGAATAGAAAATATGGAATGGAATGGAATGGAGTAGAATGGAGTAGAATAGAATAAAATAGAATAGTATAGAATAGTATAGTATAGAATAGAATAGAATAGAATAGAATAGAATAGAATAGAAGTGTGATTGGACACACAAGGAATTTGTCTTTGGTGCATAGGCTCTCAGTGTACATAAAGAAAAATAAAATAGAATCAATTCATCAAGAAGCAATGGAAGGAAGTTAATCAAGGAGAGAACCAACCTAGAACTAAGAGGAAACTTCTGGATAGTGAGAACAATTAATCAGTGGAATGGCTTCATTTCAGAAGTTGTGAGCGGAATGACTTGGCTCCAGAAGTTGTGGGCACTCCATCACTGAAGGTTTTTTGGGAAGAGATTGGACAACCGTTCGTCTGGAATGGTTTAGGGTCTGCTGCTTGAGCAGGAGGTTGGAGAAGACGACCTCCAAGGTCCCTTCCAACTCTCTTCTTCTGTTATCCTAGTATTCTTTTTTAAAAAAAATTGTTCTCTCTTTTCTCTCTTTCTTGTTTCAGGTGTCGGAAAGATGTGACTACGTATTCGTCAACGGGAAGGAAATGAAAGGCAAAGTGAACGCAGTGGTCCATTTTACATACCAACATCTGAACAGCCCTTTGGAATTGACTGTGTGGGTTCCCCGCCTGCCACTCCAGATTGAAGTCTCTGACACGGAGTTAAATCAGATCAAGGGCTGGAGGATCCCCATCGTTTCTAACAAGAGGTGAGATCCCTTGGGACCTTCCTAGCTGAGCTCTCATCAAACCATGCCGTGCCTTGTTTTCCTCTTCCATAATTTCCTTAAAACAACTGATAGACACAACACACAATCACACAACACCGCGTTCCTCAAACTAGCCGACCATCTTTTTTCCACATGGCATTTCTGTGTTGTGTGAAATCAGCCTCCGTCTACCCTGGTTGCTAATAAGTGTGAACAACTGGCAATACTTGCCATTCTAATTGAGATCCAACTTTTGTGGATAGATATAATGTACATTTATTGACGATAAGCAAGAATACATACATTGTGCTCAGGCAGGATATTATATCTGGTTAGCCTGGGTTCACACTATAGTTTACTTTGTTTGTGGTTGTGACTGTGTGTTGTGGCCTGTCAACCGCCGACCCCTCCAGAAGCCAAATCCAAGGAGGAGGAAGGAGGCGGCAGCTGGGAGTCAGGGTCAACATCAAGGCAACCTGAGAGCTCCGAGGGGGAAGAGAGAATGGGGCTGTCAGAGAGAGAGAGAGAGAGAGAGAGACAGAGACAGAGACAAAGAGACAGACAGACAGACAGAGACCGAGACGGAGTCTGGGCTGTCCATCAGCCCTCAGATGGACAGTTATCAGCCCCCAGGTCTGGAGGTGACTGATGAGGAAGAGGAGGAACAGCTGGGTTCAGTGCCTGATGTGCGGATGCACAGAAGGCAGAGGAGAGGAGAGCAGTGGAAATCTATGGTCTGGTCCTTGGGACAGAAGAGCCAACGCTTGCTAAGTTTTCTTAACAACATTTTTGGAGATGATTTGCTTCTGAGAGACAATCATTGGCCCAAAGTCAGCCAGTTGACATTCATGCCCAAGGCAAGAGTAGAACTCAAGATCTCCTCATTCCTAGTCCAACATCTTCCCTGGATCCAACTGGCTTTCCACTTGAATTCATGGACTGCCCAAGGGCTTAGTTCCCACCTGCACATTTTAGGAGGAAAGTGAAGATGACTTCAAGTTTGGACTTTGGACAAGAGGTTGTTTCATTGAGGGGAAGGACCAGAAGAGCCCCCAAAGCAGTAGGCCATGCATGTGATAAGGTCATGCCTAAGTCTTTAGGGTCTTAACATCAACAGTGCCACACAACCAATTTTTAGGTTGTGTCAGCTGGATCTCCAGCATGGGTTTTCCCTTGAAGCATGCTTGCTGTCATAGTAACAGAGGGGGGGGGCATTGGTGTAGCCTGCCAGTGGCCAGCGGAGCTGGCAGCAGATTCAGACAGTGAGGAGGTTGGGGAGGAACCTGGGCCAGTCGTGGAGTCTGGGGAAGGCTCTGAAGAGGGCTCTGCATCGGAGGCAGAGAGGGGGCCAGAGCCATATGCCAGTTATCAGCTGCCTTTGGAGATAGACAGCAGTGAGGCAGAAGAACAACTGGAGCCTGTTCCCGATGTGCGTATGCGCAGAGCTGCCAGACGAAGAGAACAATTAAAGAACAGGAGTCAATTTGGGAGTAAAGCCACAGGTGGATGATGAATGGCCCCTCCCAGAGGAAATAAAAGAGGAGGGAAAGGGGAGTGGAATTTGCAGGAGACAATTAATTTGCTTAATTGGTTTGTGACTCTTCGAGACTCCTGGCCAAGTTCTGCAGATATCGGCCTGGCAGCTCTCCAAGCCAGAGAAGGTCTGTGACTGTAAATGCTCCCTTGAAAGACTTTGCTGGATGTGAATGAGCAGAACTCACAGCAAATTAATAAAAGGGTTTTTGTCGGGACCAGGAGTTTGCTCCGTGCTCTTGGGAAGCCTCGGTCAGAACAGGCATGGCATTGGGGTTTGGGAAGAGAGCTGGTGTGGTAAAGGCCCATGTGAACTAAAAGGGAGGTTTGCTCTCAAGAATTACTGCGTTGCTGAGTGGAGTTGTTTACACCCAGTCAAGGCCAACCGTCCAGATGGACGAAATACCTGAAGATGAGCTTCACATGTCACTATGTGGGACGTGGATTGGACATTCAGCCTGGGAACCCTGAGGGGAGGGATTTGGGGAAACGTTCAACCTGCAACTTTCGTTCCTTTTGAATCAGATCTTGCCTTGCTTCCGCCGCTATCGTTTCAACCTCAGTCAAAGTACCCCTTCTCTGCTTTAATGGAGTCGAGGGTTTTTCCTTTCTTGGATTTTGAACAGAGACAGGCCTGACAGTTTTGCTTGACCCTCTGGCTTAAATCTCTCCACAGGCCAGTTAGAGACAGCGACGATGAAGAGGAGGATGAGAGGAAGGGGAGAGGTTGCACTCTCCAGTACCAACACGCCACGGTGAGGGTCCTTACCCAGTTTGTAGCTGAGCCCTTGGACTCTAGTGGCCAGACTACCTACCTGCTGGGCTCCGACTGGCAAGTGGACATCACCGACCTGGTAAAAAATTTCATGCAAGTGGAAGAGCCAAGGATCGCCAAGCTGCAAGACGGACAGGTGCTAATGGGGCAGGAGTTAGGAATGACTACCTTACAGGTGAGCAAAATGAAGGGCTGGGTGAAAAGACAGGTTCCTTCCTAGATCAGACCCAAAGATTCAGGACTATCTTCATCTAACTGGAGGCTCTAGAGATGTTCATAACTAAAACACGAAGGCCACATGTTGCTCAGGGCTACCTGGCATGTGAATTAGGACGTTTCATTAAGTGCAAAATCCATACAACTGAATAACAGAATAACTGAAGAGTTGGGAGGGACCTTGGAGGTCTTCTAGTCCAACCCCCTGCTCAAGGCAAATGGCTGTCCAATCTCTTCTTAAAAACTCCAGTGATGGAGCACTCACAACTTCTGAAATGAAGCCATTCCACTCATTAATTGTTCTCACTGTCAGGCAGTTTCCCCTTAGTTCTAGGTTGCTTCTCTCCTTGATTAGTTTCCATCCGTTTCTTCTTTTCCTGCCCTCGGGAGCTTTGGAAAATAGGTTGACCCACTCCTCTTAATAGAATAGAAGAGAAGAGAATATGGAATGGAACGGAACGGAACGGAACAGAACATGGAATGGAATGGAATGGAATGGAATAGAATAGAATAGAATATGGAATGGAGTAGAATAGAATAAAATATAAGCGAATAGAATAGAATAGAATATAAGCGAATAGATTAGATTAGAATAGAATAGAATTATTTATGGGATGAGATGGGATAGGATAGGATAGGGAATGGAATGGAATAGAATAGAATAAAATAGAAGCGAATAGAATAGAATTATTTATGGGATGGGATGGGATAGGATAGGGAGCGTGTGTGCAAAAGTTTTGCGCATGCTGAACCGGCAGTCATGCCGGGAGCAACCCACTCCTGAAGCAGATAGGAAAATTGGGGTCCATTTCCCAGCCAGAAGAGCCTCTTAAAGTAGTAAAAATGCTGAATATTTAGCCACAGTTCTTTTGAAAAAAAAAAAGCCCAAATCTGATGTTGGTTTACTTTGAGAAGGAGGACACATAGGAAGGAACAGACAACTCTGCTAGAAAGAAAGCAAAATGATCGCACAAAGCCGAAAGAAGCGTTTTATGTTTCAAGTATGTCCCGGAAAGCACTAAGACCTTCATTTTATGCTGTTGGATTAGCTACAGATAAGGAGGGTGGTTGTTTCCCCCCCCCCCTTCCTCTCACTCCTGCATTGCAAAAAGCTTTTATGGCACTTGGCAACCGCGCGCATTGCATCGAGCAAATTTATCCGTCTTTTTTTAAAATATATTTTAAAAAGAGGGGGCTTTGTTAGAATGGCATCACTCGGCGACTCTTTCTAAAGACCTTGATCAGTTGCAGAAACTCTTCACTCTGCCTTCTGTCCCGAAATACAAAGAATATATTTGGGAGAGAAATGCAGGAAGGAAGTGAGTGACAAATTGATAATTGGTCCATTCACTTGGAAGAATACCTGTCACCTCCTGAGAATTCGTTCAAGTCACCTATATATATGGATGGCCAAGATCTCGTCCACTGGATTGCTTCATGTTTATAAATCTTTCTCTCTCTCTTTCTCTCTTTTTCTCATTCTCTTTCTCTCTCTCTCTCCCTCTCTCTTTCTCCCTCTCTCTCCATCTCTCTCTTTTTTCTCAATCTCTTTGTTTATCTGTCTTATTTTCTCTCTCTCATTGTTTTTCTCATTCTCTCTTTCTCTGTCTTATTCTCTCCCTCATTCTTTTTCTCATTCTTTCACTGTCTCTCTCTCTCTCGCCTCCTTTCCATCTTTCTCTCTCACTTTTCTCATTTTCTCTCTTTCTATCTGTCTTATTCTCCCTCATTCTCTTCCTCTGTCTTATTCTCTCTCATTCTTTTTCTCATTATCTCATTCTGTGTCTTATTCTCTCCCCCCCATCTCTCTCTCTTTTTCTCATTCTCTTCCTCTGGCTTATTCTCTCTCCCCTCTCCATCTCTCTCTCTCTCTCTCTCTCTCTCTCTCTCTCATTCTCTCTCTTTCTGTTTCTCTGTCTTATTCTCTCTCATTCTTTTTCTCATTCTCTCTGTGTGTCTTATTCGCTCTCACCCCCTTTCTCCGTCTCTTTCTCTCTCTTTTTCTCATTCTCTCACTTTCTGTCTTATTCCCCCTCCCTCCCATTTTCCTTCTTTTTCCCAACCTATCTCTTCTTTCCCTTTTCTCTTTCCTTCCCTCCCTCCCTCTCATTTTCTTCCTTTTTTCCAACAAATCTCTCCTTCCACTCTTTTCTCCTTCCTTCCTTTTCTTCTTTTTCCTTCCCTCTTCATTCTTCCTTCTTCTTCCTTTCCCCTCTTTCCTTATTTTTCCTTTCTTGCTCTCTTCCCATCGTCCCTTCTTTTTCTTTTCTTTCTTTCTTTTTCTTTTCTTTCTTCCCTTCTTTTTCTTTTCTTCTTTTCTTCTCTTCCTTCCCTCCCATTTTCCTCCTCCTTTTTCCCTCTCCCTCCCACCTGCCTTTCCGTCTTTCCTTCCCAATCCCCATTTCCTGAAACTTAACTCCCAAGCCAATCCCTCTTTGTAACGTAGCGTTGTTGTTTTACAGGGATGCGATCTGATTAACAACATGGTGATTTCTGGGGGGAAATCAATAAATAAAGGCTCTCTACATAGACAAAAGTGAGGCACAAAGACTGTTTGGAAAAAGGGATTTCCTCGGAGTGTAGAGATGAGCCGCCCTTTGGTTTCCTCCTGCAGATCCTGTCCCCACTTTCCGATGCCATATTGGCGGAGAAGACGGTGACCGTCCTGGATGAGAAGGTGACCATCACTGACTTGGGCGTCCAGCTGGTATCGGGCCTCTCGCTCTCCTTACAGCTGAGCTCCGGGAGCAACAGAGCCATCTTCGCTACGGCATTCGCCCACGAAGTGCTTCAAGCGGAAAAGCAGGTAGTAGCCTCACACCTGAAGTTCCTTTCCTCCGGTTGGGCCTCCAGGCGTCCCACCTGAGCACATTTCTTTCCAAAGCATAAGCGGTTACTTCTCCGTTGATACTTGGACAAGCCGTAGGTGAATGGAGACTCTAGTTCGTTGGGAGGGTTTTAAAGGCCCATAGGAAACTACAGGCAGCCAAATGGAGAATCAGGCAGTGCGTTAATGTCTATTTCTTCCTTGCTCCCTTCCACTTCATTTCATGAGAGAGAGAGAGAGAGAGAGAGAGAGAGAGAGAGAGAGAGAAAGAGAGAGAAAGAACCAGAGAGAAGGGGAAGAGAGAAAGAGAGATGGAGGGAGAGAGAATCAGAAAGAGGGAGGGAGGGAGAACCAGAGAGAGAGAGAGAGAGAGAGAGAGAAAGAGAGGGAGGGAGAGGGAGAGAGAGAAAGAGAGAGGGAAGAAGAACCAGAGAGAGGGAAAGATATAAAAAAGAGGAAGAGGGGGGAGAGAGAGGGAGGGAGCCAGAGAGGGGGAGAGAGAGAAAGAGAGAGACAGGGAGGGGGAGAGAGGGAGGGAGGGGGAGAGAGAGAGAACCAGGGAGAGGGAGATAATCAGAGAGAGGGAGAGAAAGAGAGAGAGGGAGAGAAAGAGGGAGAGAGAAAGAGAGAGGGAGGGAAAGAGAGAGAGAGAGACAGAGAGAACCAGAGAGAGAGAGAGAGTGGGAGAGAGAGAGGGAGAGAAAAAGAAAGAGAGGGAGGGAGAGAGAAAGAGAATGGGGGAGAGAAAGAAAGAGAGAGAGGGAGAGAGAGAAAGAGAGAGGGGGGGGTGGGAACCAGAGAGAGGGAGAGAGAGGGAGAGAGAAAGAGAATGGGGGAGAGAAAGAAAGAGAGAGAGAGAGAGAGCACGAGAGAAAGAGAGAGATGGAGAGAGAGACAAGAGAGAGAGAGAACCAGAGAGAGGGAGAGAGAGAAAAAGAGAGAGTGGGAGAGAGAGGGGGGAGGGAGAGAAAGAGAGAGGAAGAGAGAAAGAGAGAGAGAGGGAGAGAAAGAGAATGGGGGAGAGAAAGAAAGAGAGAGAGGGAGAGAGAGAAAGAGAGAGGGGGGGTGGGAACCAGAGAGAGGGAGAGAGAGGGAGAGAGAAAGAGAATGGGGGAGAGAAAGAAAGAGAGAGAGAGAGAGAGCACGAGAGAAAGAGAGAGATGGAGAGAGAGACAAGAGAGAGAGAGAACCAGAGAGAGGGAGAGAGAGAAAAAGAGAGAGTGGGAGAGAGAGGGGGGAGGGAGAGAAAGAGAGAGGGAGAGAGAAAGAGAGAGAGAGGGAGAGAAAGAGAGAGAGAGGGAAAGAGAGAGAGAGACAGAGAGAGAGAACCAGAGAAAGGGAGAGAGAGAAAGGGAGAGAGGGGGGGAGAAAGAGAGAGAGAGGGAGAGAAAGAGAGAGAGAGGGAAAGAGAGAGAGAGACAGAGAGAGAGAACCAGAGAAAGGGAGAGAGAGAAAGAGAGAGGGGGGAGAGAGGGAGAGAGGGAGGTGGGAGAAAGAATCAGAGAGAGGGAGAGAGAAAGATAGAGAGAGAGGGAGAGAAGATGCCAAACCTTCAGCGTTCCTTGGCAACGGTCCACCATTTTCCAGATCTCTTCTGCCAGCTGAGCAGGTGAACTACCTCTGCTGTTGTCCTTGTGCGATTGTTAATATTATTCTAAAAGGACATTTTCGATTTATAGGTGCTCATCCCCGAAGGCCACCAAACTCCTAAATAGAGAAGCATTGTTCCAGTAAATAGGGCGGTAAAACTAGAGCAAGCCCTGGGTGAAAAAAAATACGTATTTTTTCTTCTTCTTCTTCTTCTTCTCGTAACCTCTCATAAATAATACAACATCGCACTGCTCACCTGCCAAAAATACATGTTTTGGGGAAGAGGATTCTATACACTCTGATTGCACTGCAAATTTAGCTGTTCCTTAACCTTGGCTGTCCTTCATTCTTTATGTATATAATTTTTATTAAAGGTGTTTCTCGAGAGTAAGATCGAAAGACAATATAAATTAATTACGTAGGCAGAAAAAAGAAAAGGAAAAGAAAGCTCAAAGGGCAAGAAAGAGGAAAAAAGAAAGAAGGAGAAAAGCTACAAAGGAGTAGCACGCAATATATTCTTTAGGGCGGTTATAAGTCCAATTATCAATTTATCTCTTCCTCCATGGTTACAACATCCCTCTCCTTTTTATAATCCATCCTGTCTAATCATCCTAACCGTAAATCACAAGTTCATTCGTTTCTGTTTTTCACAGCAAAAAAAAAAAAAGTCTAGAAGGGATTTTGGTCAGCAATAAACGGAGATATTGTCTTTTTCTCTCTCTGATTAAAGGAGTCAATGTAGCCATCTCAGCAAGTTCTGTCATCTTAACCTTGTTGGTCCTTCAGCGTGGAAACCATCCAGATGTGATTTTGCCAGCCTGGTGGTTTTGGGGAGATGGATAGAAAAGTACTGTGGGTGGGGAGAAAGATAGATAGATGATAGATAGATAGATAGATAGATAGATAGATAGATAGATAGATAGATAGATAGATAGATACTTTACTTTTACTTTTATTTAGATTTTTATACCGCCCCCTCTCCCCAAAGGGACTCGATAGATAGATAGATAGATAGATAGATAGATAGATAGATAGATAGATAGATAGATAGATAGATAGATACTTTACTTTTACTTTTATTTAGATTTTTATACCGCCCCCTCTCCCCAAAGGGACTCGATAGATAGATAGATAGATAGATAGATAGATAGATAGATAGATAGATAGATAGATAGATAGATAGATGATAGATAGCAGAGAGAGAGAGAGACAGAGACAGAGACAGAGACAGAGCGAGCGAGCAAAGAGAGAGCAAAGAGAGAGCAAATACCACTAAGTAATAAGGAGAAATTTCCTGACAGGGAGAACAATCCACCCATGGAACAGAAGTTGCCTTCAGAAGTTGTGGGAGCTTCATCACTGGAGGCTTTCAAGAAGAAACTGGGTTGCCATCTGTCAGAAATGGTGTAAGGTCTCCTGCTTGGGCAGGGGGTTGGAATAGATGACCTATAAGGTCCCTTCCAACTCTGTTAATCTGTTAACCACTCTATAAAGCCCTAGGAAGACCACACCTTCAGTTCTGCATCCAGTTTTGGTCCCCACACTACAAAAAAGATGTTGAGACTCTAGAAAGAGTGCAGAGAAGAGCAACCAGGACGATGAGGGGGCCGGAGACTAAAACATACGAGGAACAGTTGCAGGAACTGGGCCTGGCTAGTCTAAGGAAGAGAAGGAACAGGGGAGACATGATAGCAGTCTTCCAATATTTGAGGGGCTGCCACAGAGAGGAGGGGGTCAAGCTATTCTCCAAGTCACCCAAAAGCCAGACAGTGTTGGGTATCATATATATATATTTATGGTAAGATGGGTGCCCAATAGATTTTATAAATTATTAATTTTATAAATTATTAATTTTATAAATTATTAATTTACATGGTAAGTTATTCAAAAGTCTGCATTCTGACTATATACAGGTAGTCCTTGACATGACCACAGTTGAGCCCAAAATTTATCTTGCTAAATGAGACATTTCTTAAGTGAGTCTTGCCCCATTCTATGACCTTTCTTGCCACAGTTGTTAAGTGAATCCCTTACTAACACTAACTAGGTTAAGTGACCCTGGTTTCCCCACTGACGTTTCTCACCAGAAGGTCGCGAAAGATGATCCTATGACCCCGGGAGAGTGTAACTGTCATAAGTATGAAACCAGTTGCCAAGCGGCTGAATTTTGGTCACATAACCATGGGGATACTGGAAGGGTCATAGGTCACTTTTTTCAATGCTGTTGTAACTTTGAGCTGTCACTAAGTGAAATGTTGTAAGTTGAGGATGACCTGTATTTTGATGGGTTTGTCCCCAGTATCATTCTGTCTCCTTTCCCCCCAAAAAATAGGAAGCCGTGATGAGTTGCTGGATCCAGTTCAGTGACGGAGCAGTTATGCCCTTAGATATATATGACGCTAAGGACTTTTCTTTGGTGGCCACGTCTCTGGATGAGAAGGTAGTGTCCATCCACCAGAGTCCCAAGTTTAAATGGCCTTTCCTCGTGGCCGAGTCAGAAGGACAGGGTCTGTTGGTGAAAGTCGAGCTGGTGATCAGCGAATCGTGCCAGAAGTCGAAAAGGAAGAGCGTTCTGGCGGTGGGTACTGGGAACATCAAGGTCAAGTTTGGCCAGAATGACACGGTCCCCAACCCAAGTGACAACAAGCATGGCAAAGACGGAGTCCATCTGGAGAACCGGACTGCTGATCGCCGTCAGAAGACAAGCCTGCAGGAGAGATCTCGTCCCGAGGGACCTTACTACAGCTCCTCTATGGGACATGAAGAAACCAGGACAACTAGCACTCAGAAGTCAGTCTTGAGTAAGAAAGAAGATCGCGAGAGTCTCCTAGATGACGACGGTCATATGCAAAATCTCCCGATAGACTTCACCAGTTTTCCAGCTCAGGTAGACCTGCCCAGGAGCAATGGGGATTTGGAAGAGGACGATCCCGATGAGACACCCAGGGGCTTAAGTGACTTGGAAATTGGGATGTATGCTTTGCTGGGTGTCTTTTGCTTGGCCATCTTGGTGTTCCTCATTAACTGCGTCACCTTTGCCTTGAAATACAGGCATAAGCAGGCTCCATTTGAAGAGCAAGAAGGCCTGAGGCATTCTCACGACTGGGTGGGACTGAGTAATAGAACTGAACTTCTGGAAAACCACCTCAATTTCTCCACCCAACAGGAGGAATGCATTACGGCCATTGACCGGAGCGTGGATCTAGAAGAAAGCAAATATCTCCTCAGTGCCAACTCTCAGAAGAACCTCAACGGCCAAGTCTTCCGATCTTCCACAGATTCTTCTACCACCCTGGAAAAGAAGGAGCAGAAGAGCGTACAAACCACCTCGCCCACCTCCAAACGGAAACGAGTCCAATTTACCACCTTCACCACTATCTCTTCGGATGGTGGCTACCCAACAGTCAATTCCATTTTGAACAGCAGTGAGGACGATATCAAATGGGTTTGTCAAGACATGGGCCTGGGGGAATGTAAAGAACTAAGGAACTACATGGAACAGCTCCATGAAAAAGTGTAACAATACAGCTGAAAAAGATTTGGTTTTCTTTCTTATCTCTTCTTTTTTCCCCCTCCCACTCACCTTTCTGCCTTTACGTTGAGATACTAGTCAAAGACAAGAAGCAGAGAGAGAGAGAGAGAGAGAGAGAGAAGGAAAAAAAATAGAACTTAGCGCACAACCCAACTGTGGTTTGTTGGGTTTTCATGGACAACATGTAGAGTATGATCAAAATCCCAAATAACAAATATATATATATTGAATGGGACTTGTAGAGAGGTGTTTGAAGCCAACACACAAGGGAAAATAAAAAAAAATTAAATAAGGAGAAGTCAAATTAAGATCTCATTCTTTGAGCTGATCCTTCCTAATCAAGACCCAAAAGTTAATCCTGGTTTAGATGCTTTCAAGCTGGTTAATTCTCAGTATTTCAGGTTTGGCACCTGGATCTTATGTTTGGGGGAAGGGGGGGGGCAATGGGCGGGAGGGAAAAATGGAAATGTTGAAGGCCATATCTCAATCCACGTGAGATGGAGGAGAATGTCTAAGCCACAAGGACCAGCAGAAACAAAATCGTAAGGTGGACTTACTTTGGTACTTCTCATTTCTCTAATTCTCTCCAGAAATAGTGCCAAAAATGTGGAATGTATTTATCCATTTTCTTTCATTCTTTTTTTCCCCCCAAAGAAGATTTACTAAGTGATTTAGTAGGAAAGATCGCAACGCGAGTCTTCGTCAAGGGGAATATAAAAGCTTCCCCCTTTTTTAATTAAATAAAACTCGGTGGCCATTTGTCACGTTCAGACTGTGTTTAGGAATCCTTTTTATTTTTTTTCCCATAGAACTTCAGCACGGAATTTTAGCACCACAGAATTTTTAGGGTCCCCCCAAAATTGGAGAGCTCACCTTCTTCTCTCAGATTTGTCTTGTTCTGGTTCTGATCAGGTCCATGTCCCACAAAAATCAAGATACAATGTGTTTTGTAACTAAATAATTTGGCCTTGGAGAAAAAGTGGAAATGTAAAAGAAAATGGTAAAGATCTGGTGTCACAGGGCTCTCTGCAACAGATCTGAATGCAGAGCTTAGAGCAGAGTGCAGAGAAGAGCAACAAAGATGATGAGGGGACTGGAGGCTAAAACATATGAAGAACGGTTGCAGGAACTGGGTATGTCTAGTTAAATAAAAGAAGGACTAGCGGAGACATGATAGCAGTCTTCCAATATCTCAGGGGCTGCCCCAAAGAAGAGGGAGTCAAGCTATTCTCCAAAGCACCTGAGGGCAGGACAAGAAGCAATGGGTGGAAATTAATCAAGGAGAGAAGCAACCTAGAACTAAGGAGAAATTTCCTGACAGTGAGAACAATTAATCAGTGGAACAGAAGTTGCCTCCAGAAGTTGTGAATGCTCCAACACTGGAAGTTTTTAAGATGTTGGATAGCTGTGTGTCTGAAGTGGTGTAGGGTTTCCTGCCTAAGCAGGGGGTTGGACTAGAAGACCTCCATGGTCCCTTCCAACTCTGTTATTCTAATTCTATTCCTCATGGACTTCTTTGATGATCAGAGAAGGAAAGATTGACTGAACTTTCTCAAGTGCCTTTCTCTTTGCCCCTTTCTATCTCCCCATTTCTGAAATACCCTCTGTCATTCCAGATATGGGAGGGTGAATTTTGACAGGTGGACTAGTTAGAATAACTCACCACCATATCTCTGGGACATGAGCAGATCGGACTCGAAGCTAGAGAGTTATGGACTTCTTTGTAATTGGTTTTTATTTGGAACCAGAGATGTTAACTTTGGAGCTTGTTAGGTCTTTGTATTCAAAGTAGAAACGATCAGGATTAGCTTCCAGCATTTTGGACATTCCAGAATGGGAGAAGGTTAATGCTTCTCTCCATTGCTTCATAAAAATGCTGACTTCCCAGATACAGTAGGTGATTGGTTTCAATATCTCGCAAATGCCGAGTGGTTTTTAACTACCAATGAAAGATTTGCACATATACAATACAATAGTAGAGTTGGAAGGGACCTTGGAGGTCTTCTAGTCCAACCCACTGCCTAGGCAGGAAACCCTATACCGTTTCAGACAAATGGCTATCCAACATCTTCTTAAAGACTTCCAGTGTTGGGGCATTCACAACTTCTGGAATGAATGGAATCTAATGCAGGATGTAGACCAAAGCAAATGTTTCAGAAGTCCTAGGGAATCTCAAAGGTGCTTTTTCAAAAGGCAAAAGGCAACTGGGCTATTTTTTTTCTAGAAAGAAGGAAAGAAGGAAAGAAAGAAAAGAAAAAAAGAAAGAAAGAAAGAAAGAAAGAAAGAAAGAAAGAAAGAAAGAAAAGAAAAGAGGAGGGGTAGGAGAAATGGAGGAGGAGGAAGAAGGAGGAGGAGGAGGGAGGAGGAGAAGAGGAGGAGGAGGAGGAAGAGGAAGAAGAAGAGGAAGAAACATTTTTTGCTTCTCATTCAAGGAGCCTCATTAGTTCTGATGGAGGGGGGAATGGATATCTTCTGACAGGAGGGAGATGGGTGGATGGGGAAATAGGATTGTGTTTCTTTGTAGTTATCTGGTCCTTAGCAGATCCTTGAGGCCAATTGGGGGTTTATCTGTGCCCTCAGGGTCACCTAAATCGGGATGCAATTGTTTGTGGAATCTTCTTAGAAGAGAGGGGGTGTCATGTTGCTCCCCCTCAATTCTAACATAAATGGATTTTTTTTTATCCCTCTTTCAATCGAGCGGTCCTCTCTATCCAAAATGTGGGACTTTGCTGTCTTCAAAATGTTTTTTCAAGCGCAGGTGGACCACCCAACCTTGTCTTGGGTGAGAAGCAAAATTATTTCTTCTTCTTCTTCTTCTTCTTCTTCTTCTTCTTCTTCTTCTTCTTCTTCTTCTTCTTCTTCTTCTTCTTCTTCTTCTTCTTCTTCTTCTTCTTCTTCTTCTTCTTCTTCTTCTTCTCCTTCTCCTCCTCCTCCTCCTCCTCTCTTCTTCTTCTTCTTCTTCTTCTTCTTCTTCTTCTTCTTCTTCTTCTTCTTCTTCTTCTTCTTCTCTTCTTTCTCTTCTTCTTCCTCCTCCTCACCTCCTTCCTCCTCCTCCTCCTCCTCCTCCTCCTCCTCCTCCTCCTCCTCCTCCTCCTCCTCCTCCTCCTCCTCCTCCTCCTCCTCCTCCTCCAGAAACCAACAGCCCCATTGCCTTTTGAAAAAGCCCCTTGGAGACAACAAGGACTTGGATGACTGAGTACCTCCAGAGACTCTCCTTAATGCTTTCAGAAAGGATCTCTCGCACCGGCAGTCTTTTCTTTTGGGGATTACTCACCCAAACCGCTAGTTAATCATCATCTACATTGATCTGGACAACGGACTCGAGGCAAGCAACAGATTCATTTGAGGAACAGAGTAATTCTTTAGGCTTTTCTCTCTCTCCAGCTAGCTAATGATGAAGACGAATGGACTTCTCACACTCCCAGTGCCGGGGTAAGTAAGTGCAGAAAATGCTTTCATACTTCGTTCAGGTAATGGATGAAACAGAAATGAAGCAATGCGGAGAAAAGAGCCAAGCATCCCAGCGGTGTTTTGCAGCTTTAAGTGGAGCTCCGTTTTGTGTGTGTGTATGTATGTGTGTGTGTTGTGTGGGCTAGAACAAACTTCAAATGAGAAGCTACGACAGATGCTTCGAGCTAGGCTTAAGACTCAATCCCCGTTCCCTGAAAATCAGGACCGCAAAAAAAAAAGATCAAGATTTGGATAAGGCAGCTTGAGGAAACAATGTTATTTGTGCCTAAAACAAGGTGTGTGTTTTTTTTTGTAATTAGGCACTGACTTCCTAATTACTTCTTTATTTATTTGAACATCCATGGTGTCCTCTTCAGGAGTGACACAGGACGGGATCATGAGCCACGGTGGCGCAGTGGTTAGACTACAGTGTCAGGGTTCCAACAAATGTCCTAATTAACTCATGAGCCTCGAGCCAAATTTCAAAAGAAACCCAGTTATTTATTAGGAGCAACATGTCAGCACTGTTCCCGAGTGAAGTCAGCTCTGACCCCACGTGATTTATGGTTCAACTGTGACCCTGTTTTCCCCCCCTCCTCCTCCCAGACTGTGTCATCAGTCACATTGTCCAACGAGACATTTCCTGGGCTGTAAAAAACATGCCTTTCAGGCTGGCTCCAGTAATCTGAGATCCAATCTTGAGGAAAGGAATGTGCTTCTGAATGTGGCTCCTAAACTGCTCCATCAGTCCTCCCTCCTTCCCGCCCCATGGCAACTCCAGAGCACACCCTGATTGCTTTGCGAGTTGACATGCAGTATTGCAGGCTACTTCTGCTGCCTGCAAATTTGGTAGTTCAAATCTCACCAGGCTCAAGGTTGACTCATCCTTCCACCCTTCCGAGGTTGGTAAAATGAGGTCCCAAATTGTTGGGGACCATATGCTGACTCTAATAAACCACTTAGAGAGGGCTGTAAAGCACTATGAAGTGGTATATAAGTGCTATTCCTATTGCTTTTGCGCTACCTTTTCTCCTTCCTTCCTTCCTTCCTTCCTTCCTTCCTTCCTTCCTTCCTTCCTTCCTTCCTTCCTTCCTTCCTTCCTTCCTTCCTTCCTTCCTTCCTTCCTTCTATGGCATGCAGTGGTTAGAATGCAGTACTACAGGCTGCTTCTGCTGATCACCGGCTACCAGCAGTTTGGCAGATCGAATCTCACCAGGCTCAAGGTTGACTCATCCTTCCATCCTTCCGAGGTCGGTAAAACGAGGACCCAAATTGTTGGGAACCATATGCTGACTCCGTTTAGAGGGGGCTGTAAAGCACTATGAAGTGGTATATAAGTACTATTCCTATTGCTTTGTGCTTCCTTTTCCCCTTCCTTCCTTCCTTCCTTCCTTCCTTCCTTCTTTCCTTCCTGCCAGCACTGTAGTCTGTGCTGTTCTTGCCTTCTCTCTACTCTCCGTGCTCGGGGATCAGGAGGGGGATGGTCCTTGCTCCTCACCGGAGCCCTTCCCCATTTTCCTCCAAAGCCAACGAAGCCGTCTCCAGTTCCAGCTCATCTCCCCACCCCACCCCAGATTCAGGCTCCGACGGGGGGGATGACACTCAGCCTCGCAGAATTGAAAGGGAAGAGATTCATGCTGGCCAGTTTCTGGTTTAAATTCTTTCCCTCCCCCCCCCTTAGTCTGCTAGGTTTTTGCTCGCCCGGTGAGATTGTTTCATCCTTGTCCTCCCTTCCTGCGTTTGATCGTCAGAACCTTTTTCACTTCACGCACACTTTGAGCTCAAAATAGCTTGCTGGATTTCTGCAGCTCTCGAGGAGTTTAATTTCCCTAATGCTTGTTGGGAAAAAAAAACCTTTTTAGAAAGATAGTGGAGAGGAAGGGGCACCAGAGATCACGTATTAAAGTCGAGTGGGATTAGGTGAAGACTCAGGAAGACTTCTGTTCCAATAGAAGGGCGTCTCTGTCGCCGAAGGGTTGAATTGTGAAGTCCTTGGTGCGCTCTGAGCTGGGTAGTTTGCTTGCACATATTTCATGACCCTGGTAGGGGACATCATGAGTGCTAGCCTAGGAGGGAGTGGGATTTGTGGAGTGGAGGAGAAGGAGAAGAGGAGGAAGAGGAGGACTGAGGGGTCCTTGGTGCTCCCTGAGCCTGGTAGCTTTCTTGCAGACATTTCATCACCCAATTAGGAGACAACATCAGTGCTAGAAGGGAGTGGATTTTGTGGCGTGGAGAAGGAGAAGGAGAAAAATAGGAGGACTGTGGGGTCCTTGGGGCTCTCTGAGTTTGATTGTTTTCTTGCAGGTGTTTCATGACCCAAGTAGGAAACATCATCAGTGTGGGAATGTATTGGTTTTGTTCCTTGCTAATATGTATATGGTAGTTTGTCCTGCCAGTGTTGGTGAGAGCGTGGTTCAACCATCCATAGACCCATAAATCACATTGTTATTTTATCTTCTTTTGTCTTCTTTTATCATTTTATTTATTTCATTAGCTTAATTTATTGTATTAGCTTTATTTATTTTATTAGCTTTATTTTATTAGCTTTATTTATTTTATTAGCTTTATTTATTTTATTAGCTTTATTTATTTTATTAGCTTTATTTATTTTATTAGTTTTATTTATTTTATCATTTTTATTTATTTTATCATTTTTATTTATTTTATCATTTTTATTTATTTTATCATTTGTATTTATTTTATCATTTGTATTTCTTTTATCATTTTTATTTCTTTTATCAGTTTTATTTATTTTATTAGTTTTTATTTATTTATTTTATTGTTTTTATTTATTTTATTATTTTATTTGTTTTATTATATTTTATTATGTTTTGCTTTGTTTTGTTTATGCTGCCATTTTCCCTACAAAGTGACTTTGGACCACAAGGTGACTTTACACGAAAACTGCCACACCTTCAGAACCAGCACTCCAGCCTTGAAAAATCCATCCTAGATCTCTTCCCCAGATTCGGTGATCCAGTCAATTCCAAATTCTTGTCTTGCCGGACAACCTCTTAGGAATGGGGTGAGATCAACAGTGGACAGACTAAGGTTAAAGTTTTGAGGGTTTGGGGATGTAACCACAGAGTCGGGTAGAGCATTCCAAGCATGGGCCACTCTGTTGCTGAAGCCGTATTTTCTGCAGTTGAGTTTGGAGCAATTTACTTGAAGTTTGTATCTATTGTGTGCTCATGTGTAGTTGTAATTGAAGCTGAAGTAGTCACTGACAGGTAGGACGTTGTAGTAGATAATTTTATGTACTACGCTCAGACTGAAGGCGGTGTAGTTCTAAGTTGTCTAAGCCCAAAATTTCAAGCTTCCCACCTGATCCCATCCTCTTCCCTTCCTAGACTTAAAGAACGAACGAATTAAAATAATATCTCCATTTACCACGGCTAAATGTATTCCTGGTCTTGCAATATGCCAGAGTGGCACTTTCTCATTGCCAATCCATCTCACCGGCTTCCGGGAGGCCTCGTTATAGTTATTGTCAGAGGACTTGGGGGAAAATGTGCACTTCCATTATTCAGTCGCTCTATTAATATTTGGAACCACTTCATTAAATTTCAGAGCATCCTGACACTGCTCGCTCCTTCCTTCCTCTCTGCCTGGCTGCCACAGATAATGTAATAAGGGTAATAAACAACCCAGCTACCCTCTCTCTCTCTCTCTCTCTCTCTCTCTCTCTCTCTCTCTCTCTCTCTCTCTCTTTCTCTCTCTCTCTCTTTTAATCGGGAGGGAGGCGAAAGTGGGCCTTCCCTTTAATTTATTGATCGTGACCACCTTGTCACCTTCTCAAGGGAGGAGGGAAAAAAAAGGTAACCCACCATGAAGCTGGTAATTGGCAAAGCCCTTAATTGACAAGATTTAAATATCTCCCACAATTAAACGTTAGGTTGTAATTTACAGGGATTGTAATTTACAGGGATTGTGAATGCAGGAAAAAGGATCAGGCAGGAAAGCTTTGTAGGGGAACAAAACCTCTGCGTTGTGTTGTTGTTGTTTTTTTAAACATCTTGAGGTTGCATTGTGGAACTGTACCAGTCATGCTATACTCTCATCTTTACTACCGGTTCGGGAGTGGGAGCAGGCGCATCTGGGCATGCCCAGAACCTTCTGTGCATGCACAGGAGATCCGTGAGGGTAAGTGGAGCCCTGCACTGCGGCTGCAACCTGTTCGCCCGAAACGGTGCGAACTGGCAGAATACCACATCTGAACTGTACACCTGAAGGAGTGTCGGGCAAACCCCAAAAATGACATAGAACAGTGATGACTAACCTTTTTCTAAAGGTGTGCCCACCCACCTATGCATGCGCAAGCGACCCACCCACCTGCATATGTGCGCATGGGGGGGAGGATTTTCATCCTCCCAGGCTCCGGAGGCTTTTCTAAAGCCTGGGGAGGACAAAAACGTCCGTTTTCACCCTCTCTATATCAGGCCTGCAGTCATATTCCTTTTTAGGGTCTTTGGCCTGCCACGCACTCTATTATTTCATGATGCTGTTTCATCAGTGTAGTAATTGGGAGGGGAGAATAGAAAGGAGTAGAATGGTGGAATGTGTTGTTGTCATTCCTTTCTAGAAGCCCAAGGTCATCTTTTGTCTCTGCCCCTCTGCACCTGACCGGAACCAGCTGGGTGGAGATGCCAGCGTGGGTGAAGAAGATTGGACCATGTGATGGGTTTATGGGTGTGGGGATAAGATCATGGACTTTCAACTGGGTGGAATCCCAGGAAGCTTTTAGATTTGGGATTCCACAGTTTGTGCCAACATGTCTGTCTTATTAAATTGGAACTTTAAGGATAGCTCTGCCTTGGACTCTGATTTAATTCTTCATGATATTTGGAACGCTGACACTCTAGGCTTCAGCAAAATTTCTGGAGCCTGGAGAGGGCGAAAAACAGGCCCAATGGGCCAACCAGAAGTTCATTCCCGAACTTCCAGTTTCCCCATTAGGCCTTTTTTTTTGCCCTTCCTGGGTTTCAGGAAAGCTGTTGGGCCTGTTTTTTGCCCTCTCTAGGCTCCGGAGGCTTTCCTGAAGCCTGGGGAGGGGGAAAACGGCCTCCCCTGGCCCTCCGGAAGGCTGAAAATCAGCTGGCCGGCACGTGCCGGATCAGAGGGCTGCCGAGGGCTGGCAATGAATAGAGCTCCATATGTTCGCCATCATGGACATAGTACAATTCAGGTGTCCGGATTTTTGTTTCCTTACACACTATAGACAGAATCTTACCAGGATAAAGCCTTAAACCTTCAGTTTAACTCCCCTCCTCCCTTGCAGCATTCTGAATCCAAACACCCTCTCAAAAAAGCAGGTTGACGTGTCCACTTGTTCTATGGAGAGGCCTCTCCTCCTTTTGCAGGAAAGATAAGATGGAGAGAAGGGGGAAAAGAAAAGAGAAGGAAAAATCGCCCTTTTCATAAGCATCAGCAATTATTCATCTATTCGGCTGATGTTCAGGTCTCCAGAGTTGAACCCCGCAGCTCTTTCCTGCCTTTTGAACCACAGAGTTAAAAGAATTCCAAAAAGGCTGCTGGATTATTATTAAATAATAATAATAATAATCATCCGAGCGTTACTTAATTTGGACAGCAGCCATCAATTAACCACCTGGTTGAAGCTCTCGCCTACTCCATCCATGCCCTGCAAGTACGTCGGCTTCTGTAGCTTCCCAAAATAGTAACCATCAAACGATGCGCGCTCTCCCGTCAACAGAGGGAAGAGCGATTAAAAAAACCGCTTGCAAGCAAGAACGCTGCCGCGTAATATGCCTTAGCCCAGCCGAACGACGTTCGTTATGTCCTACGATGCTAAATTATGACTCGGGAATGAGTGTCTCATAGCTTTGTTTGGATGCAGCCGAAGGAGGAACATATGGTCATATGGTCTGCAAACAGGGTCCCCTGGAGGGGGGGAGAGAATGTCCTTTATGCAACACCCAACGTCCAAGCTACATTTCTTGGCATTTTTTGCTGCTCCCCGTTTCTATGGCTGCAGCCAAAGGGGGCCTCGGTGACGCTGAAGATTTTGCCAGTTTTAAAATTTGTGCTTGCAGGCGGGGAGTGGCGTTCGGAAGGACTGGGTGAAAACTTGGCCCGGTGTTGAAAGTGAGACGGCTTTGGTTTGGTCTCTGGGTGACTCGCTGGATGCCAACTCTCGCTGGGCTTTTGACTTGCAGGAGGGGGTTGATGAGTTCCAGTTTGCACTCAGATAAAGACTTGAGTTCTAATCCTGTTTTAGGCATGAAAACAGGGCGAGAGACTCTGGGCCACCCACCCGGAGTTTGTGCGTTCTAATCCTGCCTTGAGCACAAAAGCTGTCTGGGTGACTTTGGACCAATCACCAGGTATCTGGGAGTTCTACTTCTGCCTTAGGCATGAAAGTTGTCTGGGTGATTTTGGGCTAATCACCAGGAGTCTGGGATTTCTAGTTCCACCTTAGGCATGAAAGCTGTCTGGGTGATTTTGGGCCAATCTCCAGGAGTCTGGGATTTCTAGTTCCACCTTAGGCATGAAAGCTGTCTGGGTGATTTTGGGCCAATCTCCAGGAGTCTGGGATTTCTAGTTCCACCTTAGGCATGACAGTTGTCTGGGTGATTTTGGGCCAATCTCCAGGAGTCTGGGATTTCTAGTTCCACCTTAGGCATGAAAGCTGTCTGGGTGACTTTGGGCCAATCACCAGGAGTCTGGGATTTCTAGTTCCACCTTAGGCATGAAAGTTGTCTGTGTGATTTTGGGCCAATCACCAGGAGTCTGGGAGTTCTTGTTCCGCCTTAGGCATGAAAGTTGTCTGGGTGATTTTGGGCCAATCACCAGGAGACGGGGATTTCTAGTTCCACCTTAGGCATGAAAGTTGTCTGGGTGATTTTGGGCCAATCACCAGGAGTCTGGGAGTTCTTGTTCCGCCTTAGGCATGAAAGTTGTCTGGGTGATTTTGGGCCAATCACCAGGAGTCTGGGAGTTCTTGTTCCACCTTAGGCATGAAAGTTGTCTGGGTGATTTTGGGCTAATCACCAGGAGTCTGAGATTTCTAGTTCCACCTTAGGCTTGAAAGTTGTCTGGGTGATTTTGGGCCAATCACCAGGAGTCTGGGAGTTCTAGTTCCGCCTTAGGCATAAAAGTCGCCTGGGTGATTTTGGGCCAATCACCAGGAGTCTGGGAGTTCTAGTTCCGCCTTAGGTATGAAAATTGTCTGGGTTATTTTGGGCCAATCACCAGGAGTCAGGGATTTCTAGTTCCACCTTAGGCATGAAAGTTGTCTGAGTGATTTTGGGCCAATCACCAGGAGTCTGGGAGTTCCAGTTCTGCCTTAGGCATGAATGTTGTTTGGCGGATTTTGGGCCAATCTCCAGGAGTCTGGGATTTCTAGTTCTGCCTTAGGCATGAAAGTTGTCTGGGTGATTTTGGGCCAATCACCAGGAGTCTGGGAGTTCTAGTTAGACCTTAGGCATAAAAGTTGTCTGTGTGACTTTGAGCCAGTCCCTCTCTCGTAGCCCATTATTTTTGAACATATATGGAGGATCACCCAATTCCCCCAGAAATAATGCCCAGTGTTCTTTCTCCCACTTCTGGCAAAACCTGAAAATTACCTACTCCCCCCAAAAAACATTTGGGAATTTGTTTCTTCCATCCCCGAGAGAGAGAGAAAAAAAGTCACATCCACCTGGATCCGATTTGCAGAAAATGCAATGGAGCAAGATCTCTCCCCCCCCCCCCCTCCAGCTTGATGGATTTGATTGGGATAATTATAACACCATGAGAGCTTTTGGCCTTGCTAAAAATAGGAGGAGCAATGGGGGCCTCGGTGGACTGACAAACAAGGCGGAATGATAATTTTTGCAGCAGACAAAAACTAGCTTGAAAAATGTATGTGTGTCGGGGTGGGGGAGGGGGGGGCAGCTCTCGCTTCAGCCTTGCCTCAAGGTCGCTCTTTGGGGCGAGGTGGAATTTAAATACCTAATTTTATTCTGTTTGTTTAAAACATTTTGCGCAAGGAAAACACCGCTGCATGAACAAAAACATCTAGGATACAAATCAAATATCTACTGCATATATCTATCTATCTATCTATATATATATTTATCTATCTATCTATCTATCTATCTATCTATCTATCTATCTATCTATCTATCTATCATCTATCTATCTATCTATCTATCTATCTATCTATAATCATCATCTATCTATCTATCTATCATCATCATCTATCTATCATCTATCTATCATCTATCTATCTATCTATCATCTATCTATCTATCTATCTATCTATCTATCTATCTATCATCTATCTATCTATCTATCTACGCAGTGGCTCAGTGGCTAAGACGCTGAGCTTGTTTATTGGAAAGATCGACAGTTCAGTGGTTCGAATCCCTCGTGCTGCTTAACGGAGTGAGCTCCCCGTGACTTGTCCCAGCTTCTGCCAACCTAGCAATTCTAAAGCAGGTGAAAAATGCAAGTAGAAAAATAGGAACCACCTTTGGTGGGAAGGGAACAGTGTTCCGTGCACCTTCGGCATTGAGTCATGTCGGCCACATGACCACGGAGACGTCTCCGGACAGCGCTGGCTCTTCGGCTTTGAAACGGATATGATATAATAAACACACACACACACACACACACACAAACAGTGGTGGGATGCAACTGGTTTAAGAACCGGTTCAGTGAGTACGACCTTTTTAAGCATCAAAACTTAACCTTCTAGGTCAGCACATGTGAGTAAAACAGCTGATGAGCGGCAATCCCCTGGTCCATGTGAATCAGCTGAGCTAAAAAACAGGGAAATATAGGACAGGAAACCGCAGGGATGGGTGGGCGGGGCCAAATGCTCACCAGAACCGGCTGAATCCCACCCCTGTAATATTACAGTAATGGAGCTTCCACAACTTCTAGTGGCACACTGTTCCACTGGTTAATTTGTCCTCACTGTTAGGAAGTTTCTCCTTAATTCCAGATTGCTTCTCTTTTTGATTCGCTTCCATCCCTTGTTTCTTGTCTGGTGCTTTGGAGAATAATTTGACCCCCTCTTCTTTGTGGCAGCTCCTCAAATATCGGAAGACTGCTATAGTTAAAGGTAAAGGTTCCCCTCACAGATCTGTGCTAGTCGTTCCCGACTCTAGGGGGCGGTGCTCATCTCCGTTTCAAAGCCGAAGAGCCAGCGCTGTCCGAAGACGTCTCCGTGGTCATGTGGCCGGCATGACTAAACGTCGAAGGCGCACGGAATGCTGTTCCCTTCCCACCAAAGGTGGTCCCTATTTTTCTTCTTGCATTTTTTATGTGCTTTCGAACTGCTAGGTTGGCAGAAGCTGGAACAAGTCACGGGAGCTCACTCCGTTACGCGGCACTAGGGATTCAAACCGTCGACCTTTCTGATCGACAAGCTCAGCGTCTTAGCCACCGCGCCCCTTGTTAGCGATATTACAGTCTTATTATGTGGCACCTCTTCATTTTATTCTCTGGAGATTCAATTGGGCCCCGACTCTGCTGTCATTTCAGAAAGCTTTAGAAATCCGGACGCCTACCTGGGCACGGTATGGAGAGGTTAATTGAACCTGTGAGTCTGATGGCGATTTGTGGATGCCTTGCATTGTCCTTGGTTGTCATGACGTGTTTTACCATTAATTTGTGTTGAACTGCCGACCTTTCTGATCGACAAGCTCAGCATCTTAGTCACTGAGCCACCGCGTCCCATTAAAAAACCACCTTACCAAATGGCAATTTTGGTTCCAAGTTGATTACCTGTTGTTCACAAAACCCAGCCCCGCCCAGTTTGCATCCTCGTTGCATTGCCCCCCACCCGGCATTAAAAAACCCCACCCGCTCCGAAAGTTAAGGAGGCTGCTGTACCATGACTGACCGTGTGTAGTATTTCTCAAAGAGAAACAGAGCGTAATCCAATCCCTTTCTCTTGTAGCTACACAACAAAGATATTCTCATCCCCTTAAACCCTCCTTGGGAACAATCTCTTTTAATGAGTGGTGTTATTGCTTTTTTTCCCTTTCAAATCAAAGAGCACGTATTTTCTAGTCATTCCCAACTCTAGGGGCCAGTGCTCATCTCCGTTTCAAAGCCGAAGAGCCAGCGCTGTCCGAAGATGTCTCTGTGGTCATGTGGCCGGCATGACTCAATACTGAAGGCGCACGGAACACTGTTCCCTTCCCACCAAAGGTGGCTCATATTTTTCTACTTGCATTTTTTACGTGCTTTCGAATGTAGGTTGGCAGAAGCTGGGACAAGCAACGGGAGCTCACTCCGTTACGCGGCACTGGGGATTCGAACTGCTGAACTGCCAACCTTTCTGATCGACAAGCTCGGCGTCTTAGCCACTGAACCACCGTGTCCCATATTCCATTCCATTTTTATTATTTTTGTCATTATTCTATTCCATTCCATTCCATTCCTTAGCCACTGAGCCACCGCATCCCTAAGGCTGCTATACGTCCCCCATAAAACTTCTCTTCATTAGCATATTCCAAACAATATTCAAACACGCAAGGCCAAGAATAGCCCAGATGAATCAAGCCAAAAATCAGTGGGGTTTTATTGAACCAACATAAAACAAGAGTTGTTGTTTTTTTTAAAGCCAGAACTCCAGAAAGGTTTTGTTTGCAAGCATTAAAAAAACAACAACCCAGTATTACCGTGAATGAAAAATGAATCATGCTTGCTCTAAGATTTATGGCCCAAAGGGTCTTCCTTTAATTGCTTTTTTGGGTTGGGGGGTGAGAGACAAATCTTATGAAAGTGTATCGAACCACAGTAATGACTAAAGGATTTAGAAGTCCGGAATAATACACCAAAGAGCCGAAATTGTCGTACGTAACCAATACAAATGAGCTTGCGCGAAGAAAATTCGCGCTTAGGAAATCCAGCTGAACGGCTGTTTTATTTGGAGGTATCTACTGTTCCCCAGGAATGTATAAATAAACAAGATCAGCTGGTCTGAAGATGGTCTTCGCTCAACAGATGAGTTGAGTTGTTTTCGCTCCCCACCCCCGGCCAGAGTTCTCGCTGTGTTACCGGCAGGAAATCATTAAAAGACATTCTCCGATAAGTAGCATTTATCTAGTTCTGCTTTCAAGATGGATTCGTCTTTTTTATTGGCTGCTTTGGACCAATAGAGTCCAATTCATTTTTTTTTATTATTATTTTAAAAAATGCAGTTGCTCACCGCAGGGAATGGAGTGTGTGCTTGTGTGTGTGTGTGTGTGTGTAAAACTACCTCGGCAGCTCCAGCTGACAAGAAGAGGAAATTAAATTTTTTTCATCCCCGTTCTTTGCACTGAGAAAAGAGACTCCTTTTTTTAAAAACCTTTTAAAGTTGTCATTTTTGTTTTTCTTTCCGTTTTGGAAAAAAAAAAGCTGCAGAGTTAAAACGGGCTGTCTCGGTTCAAATTTGATTTTGGGTCTTCTGGAGTTGGGTGAAGGGAACGAGCTGGGAATCTGTAGCGGCAGAGAGTCAAATAATTTTGTTAGGGTTGATGGTTAATTCACTCTTTCTAGACAGATCTACGATAGATATCCCTAATTGAGTATCTGTGTATCTGTGTAGAGATGCAGGTGAAATTACCCCAAATAATGGAAATAGTTACTATTTATTACCCTAACTTCAACCGCGCCCTGTCATTCAGACAGATTATTTTATTTAATGCATTATGTCCATGCAATTTTGATGCATAGAAATGATTAAGGATTCTTTTAAAAAAGGATAAAACACAATGGAAACTAAGATAGATAGATAGATAGATGATAGATAGATAGATAGATAGATAGATAGATGATAGATAGATAGATAGATAGATAGATAGATAGACAGACAGACAGACAGACAGATAGATAAATAGATAAGGAAGGGGGAGAGGGAAGGAAGGAAGAGGTAGGGAAGAAGGAAGGGAGAAGGAAGGAGGGAGGGAGGGAGGGAAGGAAGGGGGAAGAAAGGAGGGAGGGAAGGAAGAGGAAAGGAAGGAAGGAAGGAAGGAGGAAAGGAAGAGCGAAGGAAGGAAGAAAAAATCAAAGAAAAAAAATAAAAGTGGAAAAGCAAAGCGAGAAAGAAAATATATAGAAATAACTTTCGATTCTTTATATTACATCAGCTATAAGAACAATTGCAAATTTACCCCTTGCTCTGTGGACTACAGCATAACTGTAGGGAAGGAAGGAAGGAAGGAAGGAAGGAAGGAAGGAAGGAAGGAAGGAAGGAAGGAAGGAAGGAAGGAAGGAAGGAAGGAAGGAAGGAAGGAAGGAAGGAAGGAAGAAAAAAGATCATAAGAACAATTCTAAATTTACTCCTTGCTCTGTGGGCTACAGCATAGGGAAGGAAGGAAGGAAGGAAAGAAGGAAGGAAGAAAAGATCATAAGAACAATTCTAAATTTACTCCTTGCTCTGTGGGCTACAGCATAACTGTAGGGAAGGAAGGAAGGAAGGAAGGAAGGAAGGAAGGAAGGAAGGAAGGAAGGAAGGAAGGAAGGAAGGAAGGAAGGAAGGAAGGAAGGAAGGAAGGAAGGAAGGAAGGAAGGAAAGATCAAAGAAACAAAAGTGGAAAAGCAAAGAGAGAACAAAAATATATAGAAATAATTTCCAATTTTCTTTATTTACATCAGTTATAAAAACAATTCTAAATTTACACATTGCTCTACGAGCTACAGCATAACTATAATCTATTCCTTCTGATCATCCCAACCACAAATCATAAGTTCCATTTCTTATGCTTCATGCAAAAAAAAGTGTTTCCAGTCAACAATAAACGGTAGATTGATTGCATATTTAGGATTTCTTTTTTCAACGTGAGTTTCTGTAATGTGTTTCAGTTCAGTTCCCATAGTCCTTTGGTAATGACTGGTAGGGGATTATGGGAACAGAAGTCCTATGCTCCTGGAGGGCTGCCAGGCTGTAGAAGTCTACTACCTACAAAATCACAACGGTAATAACATTAATGAAGACAAATCAGAAGATTAAGATGAAGAAACCTGGTTGACCACTCATGGTTGATTAGTACAAGAACATTCATGAAGTCTCAAAACAAGGTTCTGATAGACCTTCCTTTCTTTCTCCCATGAATGGTACTTCAGGACATATTCATGGGCCTTTCTTACAATCTCTCTGTACAAAACTGGGTCTTTCATCAAAGTTTTGGCCAGCTGGACAAATTCCTGAAAAGGAAGGGTACGTCGTGGGCCATTATTAGTATAGTTCTATGACTAATAACAGCAGTACTTCTCAAAAGTTCCTTAGAAAGCTCTCCACCCTGTTTTCAAGGGTACCCCAGATTAGGAAGCAGATGCCAGACTCATGGTCTACCAGAAGATTGCCCAACATGGTTTTCCAAAACCCAAAATAACAGTTCAACTTGTTGGATCCTTGGTGTTCTCTGAGATTGGTGGTTTTCTTGATGATCCAACTAGGCAACCTCATCAGGTAGCAACATTGGTAGTGTTCCCTAGTTGGGTAATGAAATGTTGGCAAGAAAACAACCAAGCTCAGAGAGCACCAAGGACCTCAACAGTCCTTCTCCTCTTTGTCCCCTTGTCCTCCTCTTCCTCTAATCCATAAACCCCCCTCGCTTCTAGCACTTGTGATGTAACCAGGTTGGGTCATGAATGTCTGCAGGAGAACAAGCAAGCTCAGAGAGCACCAAGGACCCCTCGTAGTTCAACTCAGAGATACAAATATTCTCCTTTATTGGTGTTGTTATTTCTTCCACTTCTTCTGGCTGATGAAAGAATGGAGGAAAAGAAGGAAAGAGACCTAAGTCTCTGTCTGTCTGTCTTCTCTCTCTTTCTCTTTCTCTCCTTCTCTTTCTCCTCTCTCTTTCTCTTTACTTTTCTCTCTCCCCTTCTTTTTCTCCTTTTCTTTCTCTGCTCTTTCTCTCTCTCTCCTTCTCTTTCTCCTTTTCTTCCTTTCCTCTTTCTCTATCTCTTCTCTCTCTTTCCCTTCTCTTTCTCTCTCCTTATCTTTCTCCTTTTTGCCCCTCTTTCTCTCTCTCTCCTCTTCCTCTTTGTCTCTCTCTCTTCTCCCTTTCTCTCCTCTTTCATTTTCTCTCCTCTCTCTCTCTCTTCTTCTCTTTCTCTGCTCTTTCTCTCTCTCTCCTTCTCTTTCTCCTTTTCTTCCTTTCCTCTTTCTCTTTATCTCTTCTCTCTCTTTCCCTTCTTTCTCTCTCCTTATCTTTCTCCTTTTTGCCCCTCTTTCTCTCTCTCTCCTCTCTCTCTTCCTCTTTGTCTCTCTCTCTTCTTCCTTTCTCCCTCTTTCATTTTCTCTCTCTTTCTCTCTTCTTCTCTTTCTCCTTTTCTCTCTTCTTTCTCTCTCTCTTCTTCTCTTCCTCTTCCTCTTTGTCTCTCTTTCTTCCCTCTTTCCCTCCTTCTCTCTCTCATTTTCTCTCTCTTTCTCCTTCTTTTTCCTTTTCTCTCTCTCTCTTTCTCCTTCTCTCCCTCCCTCCCTCTCTCTTTCTCTCTCAAGATAATTCTTAGCTGTTAGTAGTGGATTCTTGGTGGGAGGGGGACACTGATCATACCCTCCCCGCCTAAAATTCTCAAAAGGTTCTAGAACCTCACCATCTTACCCAACACCAACTTTGAACACAGGACAGATCAGGAGGAACACAACTCTCAAGACAATTTGCCAAAAAACAAAACAAAAAAAACCAATTCAAAGCCTGAAGTAAGATATTGTTTTCTCTCTGGTCTTCACCCCTGGGACCTCAAGGACACATTAAAAACATCATAATAATAATGTTCTGATTCAAGAAAAACCTGCTGTAACTTATAAGAAAAAAAAGATTCATTCCTGAGCCCTGTAGGGAAACAACTATGGAGAGGAACATGTTAAGCGCAACATTTTTCTCGGAATTTTTTTTTTCCAGAAGGGGGGTAGTTCCATCAAAGACTAATGAAAACGGAACATCTAACTTCCTGGCTATACTTAACAGCATTCATCATGCTTAAAAAAAATAGGCTTAAGGAGAAAATGTATTTTCCACTTGGTGGTTTTATTTAATCTGGGTCTGCATTTTTATTCTATAAAAGAGTAGCGTTATTGCACGTACCTGATTATTGATGGGGAACTGAAATCTAATTTATGGGATCAACAGGATTAATTCCCCCGTAATTCCTCCCTCTACCCTCCCCGGACCCTTCTTTCTGAGTTTTAATAACACACTCTGGTTAATTAGGAGACGGGGTGAACCTTTCACGGCAGCGTACGTTCAGGGGACTTAAAATCTCCGTGGTTAGGAACTTTCACAGCTGCGACCTGTGTGCCACAAACGGTTCGAAAGCTTAACACAAATAAGATCAAGGTTTTCATTATGGTAGTGGAGCTATAAATTATCTGGGAGGTGACACATCCTGTTGGCTTCCCAGGGGGCAGGAGAGGCAGAATTAGGTCCTGGTTGAAAGCTTAACCACCAAGTCGGCTTTCAGCACCGTGAGTCATGGACAGCTCCTGCTATGAAATTATTTCTTTCTCCTATCCAGCATCAGTCAGGAAACAACCGAGATAGAATAGATATAGGTAGGTAGGTAGGAAGTAGGTAGGTAGGTAGATAAGGTAGGTAGGTAGAGAGATAGAGAGATGATAGACATACATACATACATACATACATACATACATACATACATACATAGACAGACGGACAGACAGACACAGACATAGATAATAGAGGTAGGTAGGTAGGTATGTAGAGATAGATAGATAGATAGATAGATAGATAGATAGATAGATAGATAGATAGATAGATGGAGGTATATATAGATAAAGATATACAGAAGATACGGATGGATGGATGGACAGACAGACAGACGGACACAGAGACAGGTAGACAGACAAACAGATAGATAGATGGAGAAAAATATACAGATAGATGATAAAGATATACAGATGATATGGATGGATGGACGGATGGATGGAGGAATGGATAGATAGAGGTAAATATACAGATAGATGATAAAGATATACAAATGATATGGATGAATGGATGGATGGATGGATGGATGGATGGATGGATGGATGGATAGATAGATAGATAGACAGACAGACAAATGTATGATACAGACAGACAGACATAGGATAGATATAGATATACAGATGTATATCTGATGGCCTGGAAGCCATCTTGGTCATTGGATCTTCAGGCCTGCCAAAAGATAGATGACACAGATGATAGATAGATAGATAGATAGATAGATAGATAGATAGATAGATAGATAGATAGATAGATAGATAGATAGATGATAGAGAGAGAAAGAGAGATGATAGAGGTATACAGATAGATGATAGATAGAAAGAGAGACAGACCTACACATATTTTAACATTACCTTTGGGGTCGTATATAATAATCCAGTCGTTTGGTGTGCAATTATGGCAGCGTTTCCTGGGATATTCCTTGCCAGCACGGGAACATTTAAATCCATTGCCTGTAACACAGAAAAGACAGGGCTCACATCTGGTAGAACGGAGGCTTTGCAGATAACTCTGGTGTGGGTTAAGTTAGTTGTTAAGGGAACCTGGCTTCCCCAGTGATTTTGTTTGTCAAGAAGTCACAAAAAAGGAGTGATCACATGATCCTGGGAAACACTGCCACTGTCACAAATAAGAGCCAGATGCCAAAGCATTCAAATTTCCATCATTTGATCACGGGGATGCTGTAGGTTGTATGTGTGAAAAAAAAACCAGGTCATAAGTCACTTTTCCCAACGCTGTTGTAACTTCAGTCACTGTTCTAAATTGAGGGCTACTTGAAGTAGAATGTAGGAGCTGAAATTATTACGTCTTTTGGGGAGATTGTCTTCGGAGAAGAGAGGTAATTTAAAGATTAAGATTAATTCATTCATTTAATTGGCCTTCAGAAGTTGTGGGAGCTTCATCCCTGGAAGCTTTCAAGAAGAGACTGGACTGACCTCTGTCAGAAATGGTGTGGGGTCTCCTGCTTGGGAGGGGGGTTGGATTAGATGACCCACAAGGTCCCTCCCAACTCTGTTATTCTATATTCAATGGAATGAGTTGCCTTCAGAAGTTGTGGGAGCTTCATCCCTGGAAGCTTTCAAGAAGAGACTGGACTGCCCTCTGTCAGAAATGGTGTGGGGTCTCCTGCTTGGGAGGGGGGTTGGATTAGATGACCTACAAGGTCCCTCCCAACTCTGTTATTCTATATTCAATGGAATGAGTTGCCTTCAGAAGTTGTGGGAGCTTCATCCCTGGAAGTTTTCCAGAAGAGAGTGGATTGCCCTCTGTCAGAAATGATGTAGGGTCTCCTGCTTGGGCTGGGGGTTGGACTAGATGACCTAAACAATCTCTTCCAACTCTGTTAATCTGTATCTGTATCCAACTCATCTGCTGAACTTTTGTTTAATACATGCACACCCACATCCTGCTATTACATCAGCAGGAACTATGGTGGCAGATGGCGAATGCAGGAGGCAAATGCTTGGCATTGTACCAACCAAACCTACCTGAATGGATTATGCAGTGTGCAATTACTGCCCTAAATGCCTGGGCCTTTTAAGGCAGTTGTCCTTTCCTTGAGCAAGGTGACTGTGTGATTAAAAATACCTGTAATTTGGATGCATTAGAATGTGACAGCTGACAAGGTGTTCCCCCTTTTCAGAAGCAAACCACTTCCAGTTGATGTACGGTTATGTTTCTCCTCCTTGTTCCTTCAACTCTTAAGCAAATATTAAAACCCTCGGGGCCAAATTAGAAGGACGGAACTCTGCAAAATTTATCAGATGTGGTGGAATGTAGTCTGGAATCCCAAAAGAGAGGGGTTGCCTTGTGGAGGATCAAGAGATGGCAACGTGTAGAGAGTTTGGTTGGGAGGAAGAGAGTTAAGAGGGCTCTTCTCTTAACTCTCTTCCTCCCAACCAAACTCTCTAAACGTTGCCGTCTCTTGCTTCTCGGAGCATATGTTCCAATATTGGAGGGGCTGCCCCAGAGAGGAGGGGGTCAAGCTTATTCTTAAGCACCTTTGAAGGTCAGACAAGAAAGAATGGATGGAAACTGATCAAGAAGAATTCAACCTGGAAATAAGGAGGAATTTTCTGAGAGTGAGAACCATCAACTCATGGAACAGAAGTTGCCTTCAGAAGTTGTGGGAGCTTCATCCCTGGAGACTTTCAAGAAGAGACTGGACTGCCATCTGTCAGAAGTTATTCTCCAAAGCACCAGACAAGAAATAATGGTTGGAAACTGATCAAAGAGAGAAGCAACCTGGAATTAAGGAGAAACTTCTAACAGTGAGGACAATTAAGCAGTGGAATTGCTTGCCACCAGAAATCATGGGTGATCCATCACTGGAGGTTTTTAAGATGAGACTGTCAGACATGGTGTATGGTCTCCTGCTTGGGTGGGGGGTTGGACTAGATGACCTCCAAGGTCCGTTCCAACTCTGTTATTCGGTTGTTTGGCTATTTTTCCTCTTTCGGAAAACCCTGCCTGGATCAGCCAACATAAACCAGAAAAGTTAACTAGTTGAAACTTGCCTTGGCTCGCTGCAACATCTAAAATCCCGACTTTACAATTTCAGGCCAGACCATCCAGCAATAAACGGGCTAAATAACTTTTTTTAAAAAAGGCTTTAGAGCGCCAACAGAAGGAAGGAAAAGGTTGCATTTCAAAGCTGGTTTCCATTGATTTTTCCCCCCCTGCACCTGTGATTTACCCGGGAGAATCTTTGGAGCTGCTGAGGTGATCGCGATTATTTTCCTTTCCAAACTGCGCTTCCAGTCCTCAGGGTCTCATTTAAAATGAGGAGGGGAGCCCAAAGGGGTTTTAACCTTGTCCAATCCTTCCTGATTTTGATTTCCAGCTTCTTCGGGTAGGAAATCCAGAGAGATTTTCTGACCTTTTGAAGATTGTGAAAAGGGAAGTGGAAACTTATGTTCTCTGCGACTTGCTTTCTTCTTCTTCTTTTGGTTTTTAAAAACTTTTCTCTTGGCACCCCAACTTTGAGGTGTTCACAGTTCAGTGAGCTCTTTGGTCTTTTCACAATTCAGAGGAAGAAGAGGCCGATAAATCAGCCAAGGAGAATTGGCCTCCCTTGCTTGTAATTGCCAGGCTAAATCAGAGCTGACTTTTAATAATAGGGTTGATTTAAACAGTGGGCTTCATTCAGGGGGTTTTATTAGAGAGCAAAAATTTTCAGTTGTGTTTTCCCCTCTGCAGTCTCTCTCTTTCTTTATCTCTTTCTTTCTCTCTCTTTCTTTTTATCTCTCTTTTTCTTTCTCTCCCTCTCTCTTTCTCTCTTCTTTCTCTTTCATTCTTTCTTTCTCCCTTTCTCTTTCCTTTTCTCTCTTCTTTCTTTCTCTCTCTCCTTCTCTTTTTTTCTCCCTCTTTTTCTTTCTCTCTCTCTTTCTCTCTCTCTTTCTTTCTCTTCATCTCTTTCTCTTTTTTCTCTTTCTTTCTTTCCTTTTCTCTCTTGCTTTCTTTTCTCTCTCTTTTTCTCTCTCTCTCTTTCTCTTCCTTTCTCTCTTTCTCATTTCTTTTTCTTTCTCCCTCCCTCTCTCTTTCTCTTTCTCTCTTTCTCTCCCTCTCCCTCCCTCTCCCTGTGTGTCTGTCTCTGTGTACACATGTGTGCTTGTATTCTCGGTCTCCATGAGGATCCAAGTCAGTGGGCCAAACAGGGGAGAGCAAACTCAAGAACAGGGTATATTTAGTCTAATGAAGAGAAGGACTAGGGGAGACAGGATAGCAGTCTTCCAATATCTCAGGGGCTGCCACAAAGAAGAGGAGAATCAATCGATGCTCCAAAGCACCTGAGGGTAGAACAAGAAGCAATGGGTGGAAACCAATCAAGGAGAGAAGCAACTTAGAACTAAGGAGAAACTTCCTAACAGTTAGAACAATGAATCAATGGAACAACTTGCCTTCATCTGGGGGTTTTCAGAAGAGATTGGCCAGCCATTTGCCTGAAATGATATAAGGTCTCTTGTTTGAGCAGGGGGCTGGATTAGAAGACCTGCAAGGTCCCTTCCAACTCTATTATTCTATGTTCTACATCTTTTAAGAGTTTTGAGAAACATCAACAGGAGGAGAACACAGGTTGCCAAGAGGAATGCTCAACACGGTTCTCCCCACCAGGAAGTAAGAAAGAATTATTACCTCTAAAATCGCAGCTGACATCCCTTCAGATACAGAACTGTTCACAACAGCAAAACAGTTTTTCATAACGGCGTGAAGATCTTCCTGGGGGACTTCCGGCAATAAGTGGACCCCATCTGACCTACAGAGTAAATCCAGCTTGTTAATTGTCTTCCAATGGATAGCCGGTAGAAGCCGTCCCCTCCTTACCACCACAATCGGGAACAGAACTTTCTTTGCTAGTTCATGAGGTCTTTACGTGAGTCATGCTCCAATTAACGACCTTTTTTTTCTCTGACGGCATCAAGAGAAAACGTGCCGTTGTTCAGCGAATCCAGCTTTTCCCCATACACTTTGCTTGTTGCAATTGGAGATTGCATGACTGTAACAGTCACGTGTACATGCCAGTTGCCAAGAGTTTTAATCATGTCATCGCAGGAAATACTGGCACGGTCCTCAGCGTAAAGACCAGTCATGGCTGTTTTCAGCGCCGTCATGACTTCAAGTGGTCGTTAAAAGGAACGGCCATAACTTAAGGACTACCTGTAACTCCCACCATCTCTGCCCGTTAGCCACCATCACTAAGAAAGAGATGGAATTCTGTCAGATTGAGGATTGATCTCTGGAATATCAATCCTCCATCTGATGAAAGAATCTCCATAGATGATCAGCGTCTTGGGGTCGTGGAGAGATTTGCCAATTCTCCCGTGATTTTAAATTTTTGTGTTCGTTTTTTTTAAAATTCATTGTTTTTCCAAAGAATTTTTTTATTTTATTCTGTTACATACCATTTTAAGTATGCATTCACATGAGGGTTATTCTTCTTTACATTTATCATTCTTATCCATTTATTATTTCATTTAATAGGTTATAATATACAGTTTGGGTTGCTTTATTTACCATCCCTTCCACCTGTTGTAGCACCACCTTATTTTCCCTTTCTTTTCTCCCTCCTCTACTATATTCCTTCCTCCTCTCCTTCCCCTTTCTTCTTCCCTTACCTTTCTCCTACTCCTACTCTTCCTCTTCCCCTTCCTATCCTCTCTCTTTCTCTCCCTTCCACCCTCCTCTCCTTACCTCTTTCCTTTTCCCTCCTCTCCTTCCCCCTTCCCTTCCCTCTCCCCTACTCCTACTCTTCCTCTTCCTATCCTCTCTCCTTCTCTTTCTCTCCCTTCCACCCTCCTCTCCTTCCCTCTTCCTTCTTCCCTTACCTCTCCCCTACTCCTCCTCTTCCTCTTCCCCTTCCTACCCTCTCTTTTTCTCTTTCACTCCCTTCCATCCTCCTCCTTCCCTCTTCCTTCTTCCCTTCCCTCTCCCCTACTCCTCTTCCTCTTCCCCTTCCTATCCTCTCTCCTTCTCTTCCTCTCCCTTCCACCCTCCTCTCCTTACCTCTTTCTTCTTTCCCCCGTCTTCCTTTCATTCTCTCCTCCTCTCTCCCTTTCTTTTTCTATTGTTGTTGGTGTATATTTCAAAACTCAGTTTATGGGATGGTATTTCCGCCAACCCAAATATAATTCAGTATCATTTCTAAATTCTGTGTTGTTATGGAATGTCCAACATACACTTTCCCTAAGCTGCTCCCTTTTATTTTATTTTTTTAACTGTCCTTCAGTTTGTAATTTCTTAGATGTTTCTCCTTCGAAGAGGTCAACTGTGAATTCATTTCTTTTAATTATTTATCCACCCATATATATATTTTTGGAGGGTATGTGTGTTAAGCTGTCTCCTGGAGAGATTCTAGCGGGTGTGTTCTGAAGCATGACATGGAATTTAGTCCGTTTCTCCTGAGGCCGGGCCACAAGGCCTCACCAAAATGTCAAGCGCAGAAGCGCGGAGCCAACCTATTTCAACAAGAAATGCTAAGTCAGGGTGTTTATTGATTTCTCGGGGAGGTTAAGAATAGGCGCCTTAAAAAGCAAGTGGTCTGATGCTAAGGCAGCCTCACTGTAGCCTGCCTGAAGAGAGGGAAGGAGAGGGAAAGAAGAAAGAGGAAAGGAGTGGAAGATGGGGAGGGGTAGGAAGAGGAGGACAGAGAGCATGAAGGGGAAGAGGTAGAGAGGAGTAGGGGAGAAGAAGGGGAAGAAGAAAGAGGAAAGGAGTGGAAGACGGGGAGGGGTAGGAGGACAGAGAGCATGAAGGGGAAGAGGTAGAGAAGAGTTGGGGAGAGCAAGGGGAAGAAGAAAGAGGAAAGGAGAGGAGGAGGAGAAGAAAGTAGAGAAGGGAGGGAGGGAGAAAAGGAAAAGAAAGAAAAGTAGAGTGGCGGTAAAACAAAATAGGTGTATGGGATGGTAAGCAAAGCAATCCCGATCATACATACATACATACATGAAAAATGAATGTTTAAAAGTTTTAAAATGTGATCAGAAAAATAACTAGGAGAATGTATACTTGTAAATGTTTTTAAAACTTTTTTAAAAAAGGCCCTGCCTACCATCTTCTAGATACGTTGCAATGCGATTCCCGATTCCTGGAGGCAGGGGGAATATTAAATTTTAATCATGCTTCCTTGCGCTGCCCGACTGCGCAGGAGCTTAAACGCTGTTCTTTCAGACTCTGACTTCTTCGTAACCCCAGAGTCAAATCGATGGACATCCTGAGACTGAGCTAAATCCGAAACTTGCTGTGGCCAGAAGAGCTGTTAGCAGAGTCAGACAGAGAGGAGGTTGGGGAGGAACATGGGCCAGTCCTGGGGGCTGAGGGAAGCTCAGACGAGGGCTCTGCATCGGAGGCAGAGAGGGAGCTCGACAGGAGCGAGGCAGAGGAACAGCAGGAGCCTGTTCCCAGTGTGCGCATGAGCAGAGCTGCCAGAAGACAAGAACAACCAAGAAAGCAGGGTCGACTTGGGAGTAAAGCCACACCTTGGAGATGATTGGCCCCTCCCAGAGGAAACAAAAGATGAGCGAAGGGGGAGGGGGCTTTTGCAGGAAACAATTCATTCCTTCGGTCCGTTCGAGAGTGGAAAGTTCTATTTGTGACTATAAGAGACTCTGGGCCAATTTTTGCCTTGCCCTGCGTTTGGAAACTAGCTTCCTGGCAGATCTCCAAGCGAGATAAGGTTCGTGTGGATAAACATTCCTCTGAAAGGCTGTTTGCCAAGCCTTGCTGACTGTGAATGAAAGGAATTCACAGTCGTGTAAATAAAAGGGGTTTTGCTGGGATCCAGACGCTGCTTCTTGATTGTGAAGGAAGCCTAGGTCAGAACAAGAAGGATCCCTGTCTGTAAGGCTTCCCGCTCTCCCAGCATCAAAGCAGGTTTCGTGGATAGGGTGAGCAGGCTAGCAGGCCTGGGAGGCTTCTTGGGCAGAAGACGAGTTTCCCCTTCAGGTGCAAATCTGTCAGAGCTGGGAAGTTTTCGTCACTTCAGAGCTGGGAAAGTGGATCATCTCTAATGGATGTGATGCCACAAGGCCCCTCTCTCCAACGCCAAGCGCCTGGGCAGCCAAAGTGGTTTTTTCGGTTGCTCAAAATGACAACTTAAATCATAGTAAGCAGCCCAGAATTGCTTTGGATAGGGAGATGGGTGGGAAAGGAAAGAAGGAAGGAAGGAAGGAAGGAAGGAAGGAAGGAAGGAAGGAAGGAGAGGGGAAAGTGGGAGGAATGATGGGAGGAAAGGAGGAAGGACAGGAGGAAAGGGAGGAAGGAAGGAGAAAGATGGGAGGGAGGGAGACAAGATGGGTTGGGAAAAAAAGGAAGGAAAATGGGAGGGAGGGAAGGAAGAAGATGGGAGGGGGGGAAAGAATGGGATGAAGGAATGATGGGAGGAAAGGAAGGGAAGATGGGAAGGAGGGCAGAAGATGGAAGGAAGGAAGTAGAAAGGAAGAGAGGAGAGTGGGAAAGAAAGGGAGAGGGAGAGAAGAGGGAGGGAGGAGGAAGATGGGAAGCACAAAGGAAGGGAGAGGAAGGGAGGAGAGGAAGAAAGAAAGGGAGAAGGAGAGGGAGGGAGGAAAGGAAGGAAGGAGAAAGATGGGAGGGAGGGCAGAGAGTGAAAGGAAGGAAGTAGAGAGAGGAGAGGAGAGGGAGAAAGAAAGGGAGAGGGAGGGAGGAAGGAGAAGAGGAGGGGAGATGGAGAGGAGGGGGAGGGAGGAGAAAGATGGGAGGGACAAAGGAAGGGAGAAAGAAAGAAAGAGAGAAGGAGAAGAAGGAAGGAAGGAAGGATCATAGCGTGAAGATCCCTGAGGCCCTCGAGGTTGTACTTCTAAACCTCTGGAGGAGAGGAGATTAGAGAAAGTTGGGGTAAGAAATTCAGGAAAATAAACAGAGGTTTCCTTCGGGAGAGAATAATAATAATAATAATCTCCTTATCATCTTGGAGCAACCTACCTGTTCACCGTCTCCTCGACTTCTTTTGCGAAAGTCGGATCAGCCTACAGCGGGGGAAAATAAAATAAAAATAAAATAAAAGACGGCAACGCACAAACGGATTGCACACCAGGAAAACAAGCTCCAGATTGTGAAAATAAAATCGTCGGTGTTGGAAAGAAGTCGTTTGCTCAGGGTAGGATGCCAAAATAAAGCATTTGTTTTAAAAAAAACCCCAAATATCTACCATGCCAACATTCACGTCGGAGGATTTAGTTCTAACGCTCTAATTTGAGGACTTCAAACTTTGCTCTTTTATTCGTTGTTTTTCCCTTCCTCCCCAAAAAACTTTCTCCTGCTTCCCACCAACCGACCTGCCCCCCTGACAACCAGGACTAAGCTCAGAAAGAGAGAGGAATTTGAGTTTTTTTCCAGATGTGTAACGTCCTGGCAGCTCCCTCCGGCACTTCCAACAACTCATTTGGGAGGAAACTTGACGCAAATAAAAATTGACAAGTGGGCTGCCTGAAGCCTCCACTAAGCAGGGAGGCATCAGAAGCCAGAAAAGGGAGGGAGAGAAAAATAGTAAAATAAAAATAAAATACATGTTTAGATTATGTACCTTTCCACAATCTTCTCTTCCACACCAGTTCGCTTTCCAATCTCGCAGTGAACCGGAGTGGAAAGGGGGGGGGAAATTAATAGGGGGGGGGGGAAATAGGAGCTGTAGCCAAACGGGAAGCGGGAAGACAAAGTTTCGACGTTGAAAGAAAACGGATTTTTTATCAAGACAAGGTAATAAAAGGAAATGTCTCCTACTGGGGGCATCTTAGAGAGCCTGTCTGGTCTAGTGGTTAAGGTGCTGGCCTACAAACCAGGAGACTAGGAGTTCTAGTCCTGTTTTAGGCACGAAAGCCATCTGGGTGACTTTGGGCCAATCACCAGGAGACGGTGAGTTCTAGTCCTGTTTTAGGCACGAAAGCCAGCTGGGTGACTTTGGGGCAATCACCAGGAGACGGGGAGTTCTAGTCCTACCTTAGCCACGAAAGCCAGCTGGGTGACTTTGGGCCAATCACCAGGAGACGGTGAGTTCTAGTCCTACCTTAGGCACGAAAGCCATCTGGGTGACTTTGGGCCAATCACCAGGAGACGGGGAGTTCTAGTCCTGCCTTAGGCACGAAAGCCATCTGGGTGACTTTGGGCCAATCACCAGGAGACGGTGAGTTCTAGTCCTACCTTAGGCACGAAAGCCATCTGGGTGACTTTGGGCCAATCACCAGGAGACGGGGAGTTCTAGCCCTGCCTTAGGCACGAAAGCCATCTGGGTGACTTTGGGCCAATCACCAGGAGACGGTGAGTTCTAGTCCTGCCTTAGGCACAAAAGCCATCTGGGTGACTTTGGGCCAATCACCAGAAGATTTCTAGTCCCACCTTAGGCACGAAAACCAACCTTGGGCCAATCTCTCTCTCCTAGTGTCGCCCATATCACAGGGCTTTTGTTGGGAAAACGAAGAGGAACTTGGGTTAGATATGTTTTCTGTGTTGATCAATTTGTAAAAATAATAAAGGTGGTTACAACTAACTAATAGGGGACATGGTGGTTCAGGGGCTAAGACGCTGGGTTTGTTGATCAGAAAGGTTGGCAGTTCAGCAGTTCGAATCCCTAGCACAGCATAACAGAGTGAGCTCCCGTTACTTGTCCCAGCTTCTGCCAACCTAGCAGTTCGAAAGCACATTTAAAAATGCAAGTAGAAAAATAGGAACCACCTTTGGTGGGAAGGGAACAGCATTTCTGTACGCCTTCGGTGTTTAGTCATGCCGGCCACATGACCACGGAGACGTCTTCGGACAGCGCTGGCTCTTCGGCTTTGAAACGGAGATGAGCACCGCCCCCTAGAGTCGGGAACGACTAGCACATATGTGCGAGGGGAAGCTTTACCTTTACCTTACAACTAACTAAATAAAATAAAATAAATCTTATGCAAAGAATTGGCTCTCTGGAAAAAAGCTTAATGCTGGGGAAGATGGAAGGAAAGAGAAGGAAAGGACAACGAGGAGCATGGAGGATGGAGTTCATTCATAGTGGTGATGGGGGCATGGAGAGAACTTACGGCAGGCCCAACAATGAGCAGGTGTACCCTGGAGTCTTCCCGATGCCACTCTGTCAAGTGAACAGGTGAGAACTCTAGTTAGATGAAAATTCAGGTGAGACTAAAGCATGGTAACATGGACTAACAATAACTGGCAGCAGAAGGTGTTCTAACCCAGGCTTCCCAAGAGCACGAAGCAAACTCCTTGTCCCGACAAAAAACCCTTTTATTAATTCTGCTCATTCACATCCAGCAAAGTCTTTCAAGGGAGGATTTACAGTCACAGACCTTATCAGGATTGGAGAGCTGCCAGGTCGATACCTGCAGAACTTGGCAAGGAGTCTCGGAGAGTCACGAACCAATTAAGCGAACTAATGGTCTCCTGCAAACTCCACTCCCCTTTTGCTCCTCTTTTATTTCCTCTGGGAGGGGCCATTCATCGTCCACCTGTGGCCTTACTCCCAAGTTGACCCCTGTTCTTTAGCTGTTCCCTTCGTCTGGCAACTCTGTGCATGCGCTCACTGGGAACAGGCTCCAGCTGTTCCTCTGCCTCACTGATGTCTGACTCTGAAGGCAGCTGATAACTGTCAGATGGCCCTGGCCCCATCTCTGCCTCCAACACAGAGCCCTCATCAGAGCCTTCCCCAGACTCCAGGACTGGCCCATCTTCCTCCCCAACCTCCTCACTGTCCGAATCTGCTGCCAACTCCTCTGGCCACTGACGGGCCACAACAGAAGGTGTCTTGATGGTGCTGGTTGAAGCAGTTTCAAGTTGTTATTTTAGTCCAGCCGAGGTGGGAAGCTACCAGAGATGCCTACAGAAACATTGGACCCAAATGGTGGAGGATTCTATTCCTGAGAAGGAACATTTCAACCAGCTGTTGGTTAGTTCTTAGCTTCCCCCAGCATCTGAAGTACGAGTAATTCCTCAACTAAATCTCCCATGGCCAACCAATTAAGAGTTATACCTCCTTTGATTAGTAAACCGTTTCCTACACCAATGTAGCGTCAATCTAAGTATCAAGGTCCCTGTTTTCTGGCTAAATTGACACCTATAATGGAATTTTTTTCCCCTTTGGGTTGCCCTATATATTTTTGCAGTATCCTGTAACTCTTTTTAATTGTTTTATGTTTGGTGTCCAGAGTCACTTGCTTGAGATAGAATAACAGGGTTGGAAGGGACCTTGGAGGTCTTCTAGTCCAACCCCCTGCTTAGGCAGGAAACCCTTTACCACTTCAGACAAGGGTTATCCAACATCTTCTTAAAGACTTCCAGTGTTGGAGCATTCACAACTTCTGGAGGCAAGTTGTTCCACTGATTAATTGTTCTGACTGTCAGGAAATTTCCGCTTAGTTCTAAGTTGCTTCTCTCCTTCATTAGTTTCCACCCATTGCTTCTTGTCCTCAGGTGCTTTGGAGAATAGCTTGACTCCCTCTTCTTTGTGGGCTGCCTCTGAGATATTGGAAGACTGCTATCATGTCTCCCCTAGTACTTCTTTCTATTAAACTAGACATACCCAGTTCCTGCAACCGTTCTTCATATGTTTTAGCCTCCAATCCCCTAATCATCTTGGTTGCTGAAGAAAAACGGCTCCAGGAACTGAATAAACAAAAGAATAAACCTGGAGAATTGAGATTTGTCTGGCGAGCAAATGGACCACTCAATCAATGAAATTAATTTTAATTTAATGTGATCAATTAAAGAGATAGGCCAAGGATGACGGTTGATATCCTGTCATCTCCGGAGCTGTTCCTTCAACCCGACAGTCAGATATTCACCCTGTCTTATATAAAATAATTTATAAAACCAAGAATCCTCAGTCCTCAAAGAAAAAGGGCTCCATTTACTTATTTTTTAATCGCTCGATTAAATTTATTTCACTGCCCAGCTCACTGATACACTAAGAGCCTCTGAGTGGTTTCCATCCATTGCTTCTTGTCTTTGGAGAATAGCTTGACTCCCTCTTCTTTGTGGCAGCCCCTGAGATATTGGAAGACTGCTATCATGCCTCCCCATGTCCTTCTTTTATTAAACTAGACATACCCAGTTCCTGCAATCGTTCTTCCTAGGTTTTAGCCTCCAGTCCCCTCATCATCTTTCTTGCTCTTCTCTGCGCTCTGCTCTAAACTCTGCATTCAGATCTGTTGCAGAGTCCTGTAACACCAGATCTTTTACCATTTTTTTTTACATTTCCCACTTTTTCTCCAGGGCCAAATTACTTAGTTACAAAACACATCATATCTTGATTTTTGTGGGACATGGATCTGATCAGAACCAGAACAAGACAAATCGGACAGATTTGGGGGGCCCTAAAAATCCTGTGGTGCTACAATTCTGAGGCTCTGAGAGGCTCTTCATTCCATAGCACCAAGTGATGTTGTAAAAAAAGGAGAATGCGCCTCCCTAACCACACACACGCACAAAATTAGAAAAATTTAGAAGTTAGAAAACCCAAACTCTGGTCAGATGGACACAACAGCTGTATCCCTCACATTCCAGGCCCCCCTGCCTCCTCAAATTATGCCTCCCAGTCATCCAGAAAGATGGCCGTTTGCAAGGTCATCCATGCCAAATGTATTGCGAAGACGTTGGATGGGAAAATATTGACCTGAGAAAACATCCAGCAGATAAAGTGGATCTTTGACTCTCCTTAGTCCACAGATCAGCAGGAAGGCGTATAGACTCTGGTCGTCCTGGGCAATCCCTGTAGAGAAAGGAGGGTTGAAGCTTCTTTTTAAATTTCAAAGGATCAGCACTTCTCGGAAAATTAAAGAAGGGCCAAGGACCCGTTTGGGAATTTGCCAAATTGTGGATTCCCAACCCAAGACCTTCCCTCTTATTAGGAACCGTGGTGGTACAGTGGTTAGAATGCAGTATTGCAGGCTAACTCTGCCGGGTGTCAGCAGTTCAATTTTTATGGGCTCAAGGTTGGCTCAGCCTTCCGTCCTTCCGAGGTGGGTAAAATGAGGACCCAGATGGTTGGGGGCAAGAGGCTGACTCTGTAAATTGCTTAGAGGGGGCTGTAAAGCACTGTGAAGCGGTATGTAAGTCTTATTGCTATTGCTCTTCCTTTTCTCCTTCGTTCCTTCTTTCCCTCCCTACCTACATGATGGCATAGTAGTTAGAATGCAGTATTGCAGGCTAACTCTGCCGGGTGTCAGCAGTTCAATTTTTATGGGCTCAAGGTTGACTCAGCCTTCCCTCCTTCCAAGGTGGGTAAAATGAGGACCCAGATTGTTGGGGAAAAGAGGCTGACTCTGTAAACCAGTTAGAGAGGACTGGAAAGTACTGTAAAGCAGTATATAAGTCTTATGCATTATTGCTATTGCTATTGCTACTGCTATTCATTCCTTCCTTCCTTCCTTCCTTCCTTCCTTCCTTCCTTCCTTCCTTCCTTCCTTCCTTCCCTCCCTCCCTCCCTCCCTCCCTCCCTCTCTCCCTCCATGATGGTGTAGTGGTTAGAATGCAGTATTGCAGGCTAACTCTGCCGACTGCCAGCAGTTCAATCCTGACCAGCTCAAAGTTGACTCAGCCTTCCGTCCTTCCGAGGTGGGTAAAATGAGGACCCAGATTGTTGGGGGGGAAAGGCTGACTCTGTAAACTGCTTAGAGAGGACTGGGAAGCACTGTGAAGTGGTATATACGTCTAAGTGCTATTGCTAAGTGGAGCCTGGAGATTCCCGCAGTCCCGCGACTGAATTTACGGAATGGTTTTTGCCCAAAACCCCGTTCAGTTCCTCCCAGTTTTCGGCGAAACCCTTCCCCTACCAATCAATGGGTTTGCACTTACAACCGCGGTGTCCCGTTTTGCGACCGGGACACAATCACACTCACGGCCGCGTTTGCTTTACAGGCGTTCACTTAACGACCGCCACAAACAAACCAAAAAAAAACCGACGTAAAAGCACCGTCGATCGTGCTTTACGACGGTGAACAATTGAGGACCGCAACAGCCGGGCTCAATACGGTCGTAACTCAAGGACCGCAGAACACCCGAAGGTGACAAAAAACGAGGCCGCCGGGTTCCAGCAGCTTTTTTGATGCCTCCATCCACTGTAGATGCTGCAAGTAATTCAGGGGGTATTTTTAAACTTTTTTTGCCAAAAGAACTGAACTGGAAACGATACAACCATCCTCTCTGTTTTTATGGTCTTTCCGTCTCTCTCTCTCTCTCTCCCTGCAGTGACCTTTCAAACAAGAAGAAAAGCAAAAAAAAAAAAGGGGGGGGAGGCTTCGATGGCTGTTTCCCCTGTCCACCACTTCGTTTTTTTTTTTTAAAAAAAACAATCTCTGCAAAATCTATTTCAAAATTGGCATAAAACAGGAGGGGGTGGGGGCAGCTGATCAGTAATCTAAAACCAGCACCACCAATGCCGTCTCTTTATCTCTCCTAAATATCACCAGGGAAGTGGGGGTAGGAGGGCGCAGTGTCCAGGCTTGTAATATTGCTTTCTGGAAATTAAAACCCAATCCGGAAAGAGAGAGAGAGGGAGGGAGGGAGAGAGGGAGGAGAAAGAGAAAAGGAGAGAGAGAGAGAAAGGAGAGAAAGAGGAGAGAAAGAGGAGAGAAAAAGATAAAGGAAAAAGAGAGAGAGAAAAGGAGAGAGAAAGAAGAGAAAGAGAGAAAAGGGGAGAGAGAAAGAGGAGAGGAAAAGAGAAAGAGAAAGGAAAAAAGAGAGAAAAGGAGAGAGAAAGAAGAGAAAGAGAAAGAGAGAAAAGGGGGGGGAGAAAGGACAGAAAGGAAAAGGAGAGAGGAGAGAGAGAGAGAAGAGAGAGAGAAAGGAGAGAAAAAGAGAAAGAGAAAGGAAAAAGAGAGAGAGAAAAGGAGAGAGAAAGAAGAGAAAGAGAGAAAAGGGGAGTGAGAAAGAGAAGAGAAAAAGAGAAAGAGAAAGGAAAGAGAGAGAGAGAAAAGGAGACAGAAAGAGAAAGAGAGAAAAGGGGAGAGAGAAAGGAGAGAAAGGAAAAGGAGAGGAGAGAAAGAGAGAGAAAAGGAGAGAAAGAGAAAGAAAGTGAGAGAAAAGGAGAGAGAGAAAGGAGAGAGGAGAGAAAGAGAGAGAAAAGGAGAGAAAGAGAAAGAAAGTGAGAAAGGAAAAGAGAGAGAAAAGGAGAAAGAGAGAAAGGAGAGAGGAGAGAAAGAGAATATGTATGTATGTATGTATGTATGTATGTATGTATGTATGTATGTATGTATGTATGTATGTATAGATAGATAGATAGATGATAGATAGATGATAGATAGATAGATAGATAGATAGATAGATAGATAGATAGATAGATAGATATGGTTCTGCTTTCCTCTAGAATTTGCAAACGCCTCATTAAGCTCCAGTTGGAACCAGGCGACGCTACAAAGCAGCAGACGACAGAAGGCGAGCGAGGGGAAACGTGAAAGGGGGAAAAAAAGAAGAAAAGGGGGAAAAAAAACCAGTCCAAATAGCTCAATTACCAAACAGGAGCTGAAAAGAAAAGAAGGCTTGGAAGAGAGAGAGAGAGAGAAAACGAGATTCATAATCAAAATATCCCTCAGTGTGCTCCGGAAAGCACAGAGCCATTCTGCTTGATAATGTAAAGAAGCAGAAATTACCCTTAATGCAATTTTAATATTCCGCGGAGGTCTAAACCCTTTCCAATTTTAATTTTTTCCCCCTCTTCTTCTTCTCCTCCTTCTCCTTCTGTGGAGGTAACTTGTTAACTGTATTCACAGCAGCCAAAAGCTGCATTTTTCAAAAAAAATATATATATGAGGAATTCTTCGTGGCGGGCTGACCTTTTCGTATTTTTTCCTTTGTCGTCCTTCACAAACGCATAGCAACGCAACGCAACCTGTGAGTATTTCAAAGCTTCCCCCACCTGCCCTTTGCTGCGTCTTCAAAATATTCTCCTCAAGTACAGGTGGCTCTTCGACTTACGACCGCAAATGGAGCCCAAACATTTCTGCTGCCAAGGGAGACATTTGATAAGTGGCCTTTGCCTCAATTTACGACCCGTCTGGCCACCGTTGTTAAGCGAATCCCTGCAGCGGGGGGAAGTTACTAACATGGTCAGTAAGTGAATCTAGCTTCCCCCACACACACACCACCTCAGAAGGTCGTAAAAAGGTATCACGGGACGCTGCCAACCGTCGTAAATAGGAGTCAGTAGGGATTTTGACCACGGGACTTCTGGGGGAGGCTGCAACAGTCGTAAGTGTGGAAAATGGTCACATAAGTTCCTTTTTTGGTGCCCTCTGTAACTTGGAATGGTCAGGAAACAAACTGCGGTTAAGTTGAAAACTTATGAGCGATAGGTAAACTTGGGGGATCAATTTGCAATGTTTTGCATCTTCCCCCCTAAGGATGACAGTGTGATACCCGTGACTACAACTCCCATCAGCCTGGAAGGGGACACCAAGATTTCTCTTGATTACAGATTAACAGAGTTGGAAGGGACCTTGTAGGTCATCTAGTCCAACCCCCCACCCAAGCAGGGGACCCTACACCATTTCTGACAAAAGTCTATTCTTTGAAGTCTCAAGTGATGAAGCCCCCATAACTTCCGAAGGCAACTTCTGTTCCATGGGTTGATGGTTCTCCCTGTCAGAAAATTCCTCCTTATTTCCAGGTTGAATCTCTCCTTGGTCAGTTTCCATCCATTATTCCTCGTCTGGCCTTCGGGTGCTTTGGAAAACAGCTTGACCCCCTCCTCTCCTCTCAGCTTGACCAAATCCAGACCTCAGTACAATTATTCCACCGAATCTCTCTGCTGCTGGTCTCGAGGACTTTGCCAATCCTAAAAACACATACTTCTACTCCCATTTCAAAAACCCTAAGAGAACCCGATTTATTCCCCATTTCTGATTAATTCCTACGATAAGTGACTTCCTGCTTGCATCTGCACTCCTTCGTGGCCCATCCATCACAAGTCACAGATGTTCTCAACGTGATGTTTTGGGGGTTTGAAACTTAAAAGGGTTATTTATTTGGGGGGGGGCTCAGAGAACTGGGGAGCAAAGAACCCTCCATAAGTACATCAAGAAACTAGCCAAGATATCCAACTTCCCCCCCAATCCAACTGCCAAACTCAACCCATCCATTTCCTGTCTCTCCACAATAGGTAAAGGTTCCCCTCGCACATATGTGCTAGTCGTTCCCGCCTCTAGGGGGCGATGCCCATCTTGGTTTCAAAGCCAAAGAGCCAGTGCTGTCCGAAGACGTCTCCGTGGTCATGTGGCCGGCATGACTCAACACCGAAGGCACACAGAACCCTGTTCCCTTCCCACCAAAGGTGGATCTTATTTTTCTACTTGCATTTTTTACATGCTTTCGAACTGCTAGGTTGGCAGAAACTGGGACAAGTAACGGGACTTCCTTAACCCCAAAGTGTTGCTCTCCCTCAATAAGAAGAGGGGCAGGGGGTGCAGGTAGGGGCGCACAAAAAGAAGAAGTGTGCTCTGGTTTCAACAGGTTTACATGAAATACAGGATAAATCCACTTAAGATGCTTACAGAAACAGGATTAATGATTTTCACAATAGGGAAAGGACCAACATACTTCGGCCCCAGTGTCTTTGATTTCTGGGTGGTTTGTAGAAACTTGGTGGACATAAACACTTGATCTCCTACTTTGTACTCCCTTTGCTTCACCTTCTTTTCGTCAGCCTGTTTCTTGTGCGCCCGGTGAGCAGCCTCCAACGCCTTGCAGGTCATGGGCCAAATTTGGCGAAGCTGGTCACTCCACTCGGAGAGGGACAAAATTTGCGGTTTTTCTCGAGGCAACTGAGGAATTGGTACAAAGTCCTGTCCAAACACAACTCTAAAAGGGATCAAGCCGGTACTGCTGTGCACAGAGTTGTTTTATGCCACCTCAGCATGTGTTAACAGTTCAGCCCAGTTATCTTGTTGATAATTGATGAAACACCAGAGGTACTGTTCCAAAACAGAATTAGTCCGCTCAGAAGCCCCGTTAGTCTGAGGATGGTGGGCGGAGCTTAGCCCCTGGGCGGAGCCAATTAGCTTCAGAAACTCCTTCCAGAAGAGGGAGATGAACTGGACCCCCCTATCCGAAATTATGCGTTCAGGTACTCCTTGTAACCGGTACACATGTGAAATAAATAACTTAGCTAACAACTTAGCTGATGGGATTTTGGAACAGGGCACAAAATGAACTTGTTTGGAAAACAGGTCGGTGATTACCCAAATCACGGTATTTCCTAGACTGGCAATTCAACAATGAAGTCCATTGATATCTCCTTCCATGGGGCCTCAGGGCGGGCCACACTTTGGAGAAGGCCCTGGGGTTTCCCCGGTGGTTGTTTTGCAGCTGCACAAATGGGACAATTGGCTGTGTAGGAAGTTTTACTCCTGGGAAGATCTCAATGCTGCAATCCGTCACGCAATGAGGGGGTAATTTATCAGAGGATTTTTCACTGAAAACGTCCTTTAGGTCCCAATATTCCTTTGGGATTTTCTCCTCCCCCTCAATTTTTTCCTGCACCGCGGCCGCTAGGTTAGGTTCAGCGTTGGTAATATTGGAAACCCTCCCTTCTCCCTCAGGGGGTTTAGCGGATCGGATAGGCAACCACCCTTTCTTCCAGTTGATGTGTGGGTTCCATTTACGTAACCAGGGTAAGCCCATTATGAGAGGCCGGTCCATCCCCGGTGCCACACAATGAAACTTAAATGTTTCCTGGTGATCTCCCATCCACATGTCTATAGGTTCAGTCACAAAATGGGCAGGAGCCCCCTCCCCCTAGCTATAGACCCATCTAGCTGGCAAAAAGCAATGGCGACTTTCAAAGTTCTCCGTTTCAAGCCCGTTTTTTTCCAGCACTTCCAGGCTAACAATGCAACGTGTACATCCCGAGTCTAAAAAGGCCAGCGTTTTTGCTTGGCTCACTCCGTTATGCGGCGCTAGGGATTCGAACTGCCCAACCACACATCTTTCTGATCGACAAGCTCAGTGCCTTAGCCACTGAGCCACAATAGCCTCCTGCCAAAGTACAGAACAATGAAGGGTTCTTCAACCTCCTTTCTGATTTGTGCTTAGTGCTTTTCTACCTTCCCAAAAGAAACCTGTTTCGGCAAATCAAGGGAGTTGCCAGGATTGGCGGAGGGGAGGCTGAGCCAGGGCCGAGCCGTCTGCGGCGCACTCTATGGAAATTTTTAATTATCTACTTGTCACCAGCGCTCAGCTTGAAGGGAAAGTCTTCCAGGCCTCTCGGTACTCGAATTGCTGACAGCTCGGAGGGTGTGATTCGTGGGCCAAGCCACAAGGCCCAGCGGAGTTGTGTGACTCCAGGATAAAGTTTGCGGGGTGGGGTGGGGTGGGGGGAGCAATAAAGCACCCAACCGGCTGAGGAAGGAGGGAGGAATGTACCAGCTCTTTTGCAGAACTTTCAGAGGGAAAATCTTAAAATCCTTTCTTTTTACCGCTAAGCAATCCACTTTCCCCGGGGTTGAAGAAGAGGAGAAGAAGAGGTTTTTGGCTCTGGGTTCAATTCCCCAGGTTTGCCTCGGTAAAATGGCAAGGGGATGGGACAGGCGTGGTGCAGAGGAATTCTGTTCAAACTGGGGTAAACAGTGTTAGGAGGTATCGTGATGGTTTCCTGGGCATTTTTCCTTCTCTTTCTTTTCCCCTCTCTTTTCTTCTCCTTCCTCATTTATTTCTTTTCTTTTCCTTTCCTTTCCCCGTCCATTTAACCCCTTCTCCTTTTCTTCCCTTCCCTTCTCCTCCTTTTCTTCCCTCCCCTCCCCTCCCCTCTTCCTCTTTCCCTTTCCTCCCATCTTCCTTTCATTTCCTTTCCTTCCCTTCCCATTCATTTATTCTCTTTCCCATACATTTACCTCCTTTCCTTTTCTCCCACCTTCCTTTCCTTCCCTTCCCTTCCCATTTATTTATTCTCTTTCCCATCCATTTACCTCCTTTCCTTTCCTCCCTTCCTTTCCTTCCATTCTCCTCCTTTTCTTCCCTTCCCTTCCCTCCCATCTTCCTCGTTCCCTTTCCTCCCATCCTCCTTTCCTTTCCTTTCCATTCATTTATTCTCTTTCCCATCCATTTACCTCCTTTCCTTTCCTCCCTTCCTTTCCTTCCATTCTCCTCCTTTTCTTCCCTTCCCTTCCCTCCCATCTTCCTCGTTCCCTTTCCTCCCATCTTCCTTTCCTTTCCTTTCCATTCATTTATTCTCTTTCCCATCCATTTACCTCCTTTCCTTTCCTCCCTTCCTTTCCTTCCATTCTCCTCCTTTTCTTTTCTTCCCTCTGTCCACCTTTCCTTTCCTTCCATTCTCCCCCTTTTCTTCCCTTCCCTCCCACCTTCCTTTCCTTCCCTTCCCTTCCCATTTATTTATTCTCTTTCCCATCCATTTACCTCCTTTCCTTTCCTCCCCTTTCCTTTCCTTTCCCCATCCATTTAATCTCTTCCCTCTGTCCACTTTTCCTTTCCTTTCCTTCCTATTCATTTATTCTCTTTCCCATCCATTCACCTCCTTTCCTCGCTTTTCCTTTCCTTTCCCTTCTCTCCCTTTCTCATTCATTTATTTTGTCCCTAATCCATTTACCTCCATTCCTTTCCTTTCTCCTTCCTTTTCCCTTGCCCCCTTCTCTTCCCCTCCTTTCCCTTCCCTCCTCTCCATTCATTTACCCTTCCCTCTCCCTTCCCAGATCTCCAAAGAGGAAGAGATTTGTGTTCAGAAAGACTTTTACTAAAAATTCTGGGACATTTCACGCTTGCATGCATTCTTACCTGCCCTCTGCAGAAATTCGGCCCAGTTATGCTGCCTATTCGGAAGGCTCACGATCCCTATAAATGAGAGCAAATTCGGGGTTTGTGTTCAGCTGCCCCTCCAAAAGCAACCCAGGGCAAGAATTTCAGCAGGTTGTTTTCATTTGGTCTATCGTTTTTCTTAATTGAAACTTTTGAACAAGTGGATAAAAATGAAGACAAACTAATGGGAAGTAAGGAAGAAGAAAAAAAGAGAACGAAGGAAAAATCACACGTGCGCATCAAACCTTTAAACAAGGAAATAAAAACCAAGGCAAAGTAATACAAGAAAGAAAAAAAGAAAATGAAAGAACTCAGAGAAAAAGCCAAAATGTGCAAGCAAAAAAAGCAGGAAAGCAGGAAAGAAAAAAGAAAGAAAAAAAAGGAAACGAGGGAGGGGGGAAAAGAAAGGAAAGAAATAAAATAATGGAAGGAAAGAAAGGAAAGAAAGAAAAGAAAGAAAAGACTAAAGAAAAAGGGAGGGAAGGAAGGAAGCAAAGGAAGAATGGAAACAAACAAAAGAAAGAAGAAAAAAGAAAAAGGAGGGAGGGAGGGAGGGAAGGAAGGAGGAGGAAAGAAAGAAGAAAGGAAGGAAGGAAAGAAAGAAACAAAAAGGAAAGAGGAAAGGAAAGAGGAAGAGAGAGAGAAAGAAAGGAAAAAGACAGAAAGAAAGAAAGAAGGAAAGAAAGAAAAAGAAAGAGGAAAGGAAAGAGGGAGAGAGAGAGAAAGAAAGGAAAAAGACAGAAAGAAAGAAAGAAGGAAAGAAAGAAAAAGAAAGAGGAAAGGAAAGAGGGAGAGAGAGAGAGAGAAAGGAAAAAGACAGAAAGAAAGAAGGAAAGAGAGAAAAAGAAAGAGGAAAGGAAAGAGGGAGAGAGAGAGAGAAATAAAGAAGGAAAGGAAAGAAAGAGCCTTCTACTCTTGCTCACAGCTGTTAAAAATACAAATATATTTTAACTTCTTTCCAAAGTTACATCATATGGCTCTTCTTTCTTTGATCTCACCTATCTAATCCTTAAATCCAGAGATGGCAAGTTCATTTTCTTCTTGTTTTTATGCAAAACCAAAGAAACCACATGAGGCTTAGAGGGAAGCAGGTGGTTGGTTCCCATTTGGAAGATAGACAGAAAGAGGAAATCGTTCTCCAGGGGGCGGAAAGAGGATTTTGAAAAAAAAAAGAAATGCTTACCTTGAGCCTGGACACAGATTTTGTCCCTGCTTTGAGGCTTTGCAAATGAATAATAAAAAAAAAAAAACAAGAAAACACAGGGGAAATACAGTTAATTACTCGAACTAAAGGGACAAGACAATCTTTTGCAAAATAGTTCACCTTTCAAAGGTTGCTATTCTAAATGTGTGCAAAGAGAGGCCAACAAAAAGAAATAAACAAGAGACTTTTGTCTGCAAGATACATCCTGGTTGCTCCCCTCATTTCATCAGGATCCCTTGCCCCCCACCTCAGCATCCACCCCCCCACCCCCCAGTCACCCCTCTTAAAAGGAAGGTCTGTATCCTCTATATCAGAGGTCTTCAAAGTTGGCAATCCTCTATATCAGAGGTCTTCAAAGTTGGCAACTTTAAGCCTTGTGAACTTCAACTCCCAGAATTCTCCAGCCAGCTGGAGAATTACAATACAATACAATACAATAGTAGAGTTGGAAGGGACCTTGGAGGTCTTCTAGTCCAACCCCCTGCCTAGGCAGGAAACCCTATACCGTTTCAGACAGATGGCTATCCAGCATCTTCTTAAAGACTTCCAGTGTTGGGGCATTCACAACTTCTGGAGGCAACTTCTGTTCCACTGATTAATTGTTCTCACTGTCAGGAAATTTCCCCTCAGTTCTAAGTTGCTTCTCTCCTTGATTAGTTTCCACCCATTGCTTCTTGTTCTGTCCTCAGGTGCCTTGGAGAATAGCTTGACTCCCTCTTCTTTGGGGCAACCCCTGAGATATTGGAAGACTGCTATCATGTCTCCCCTAGTCCTTCTTTCTCTTAAGCTAAACATACCCAGTTCCTGCAACTGTTCTTCATATGTTTTAGTCTCCAGTCCCCTAATCATCTTTGTTGCTCTTCTCTGCACTCTTTCTAGAGTCTGGGAGTTGAGGTCCACAAGTCTTGAAGTTGCCAAGTTTGGGGACCCCTTCTCTATATATAGGCCCTCCATTCAGGCAGGTGGAAAATTATTAGACCCAAGTAGACTTTGGAAAAAGTTGGGAGAAGCGCAACCAAGACGATCAAAGGCCTGGAGACGGAAACATATGAAGAACGGCTGCAGGATTTGGGTCTGGCTAGTCTAGAGAAAAGAACGACTAGTGGGGAGATGATAGCAGTATTCCAGTATTTGAGGGGCTGCCCCAAAGAAGAGGGGGTCACATTATTTTCCAAAGCATCAGAGGGCAGGACAAGAAACGATGGATGGAAACTAATCCAAGAGAGAAGCAACCGTCACTGGAAGCTTTCAAGAAGAAATCGGACTGCCATCCGTCAGAAACGGTAGAGGGTCTCCTGCTTGGGCCGGGGAGTTGGACTAGATGACCTCCAAGGAAACAATGGATGGAATTTAAGCACCCTTTGGGGCAGATTCAGCCCACAGGCCTTGAGTTCGACACCCCTGTTCTAGTCCTATTAATAGAATAACAGAGTTAGAAGGGACCTTGGAGATCTTCTAGTCCAACCCCCTGCTCAGGCAGGAAACCCTCTTCCATCTCAGACCAATGATTGGCCCGTCTCTTCTTAAAAAGCGTCCAATGAATGCTCCAACACTGGGGGGTTTTAAGAAGAGATTGGATAACTATTTGTCTGAAGTGGTGTAGGGTCTCTTACCTAAGCGGGGGGTTGGACTAGAAGACCTCCAAGGTCCCTTTCAACTCTGTTATTCTATTCTATTCTATCCCTCTATTAAATTCTATTCCAATAGCTGTTCCATTCTATTCCTATTTTATTATATTCCTATTCTATTCTATTCTTTTTCTATTCTATTCTATTCCTCTATTAAATTATATTCCAATAGTTATTCTATTCTTTTTCTATTCTATTCTATCCTATTCTACTCTATTCTATTCTATTCCTCTATTAAATTATATTCCAATAGTTATTCTATTCTTTTTCTATTCTATTCTACTTTATTCTATTCCTATTCTATTCTATTTTTTGTATTCTATTCTATTCTATTCCTCCATTAAATTCTATTCCAATAGCTATTCTATTCTATTCTTTTTCTATTCTATCCTATTCTACTATATTCTATTACTATTCTATTCTTTTTCTATTCTATTCTGTTTATTCTATTCCCTATTCAATTCTATTCCAATAGCTATTTTATTCTTTTTCTATTCTATTTCTATTCCTATTCCATTCCATTCCATTCTATTCTATTTGTTAGTCACACATTTAAGTGAATCAGGCTTTTCCATTGACTTAGCTGGTCGGAAGGTCGCATGATCCTGAGACATGGCAACCGTCATAAGTACAAGTCAGTTGCCAAGCGGCTCAATTTTGATCTCGTGGCCATCAGATGCTCCCATGGTGCTAAGTGTGAAAAATGTAGTGTCTACATCCCGTTTTTCAGTGCTGTTGTAAGTTTGAACAGTCACTAAAAGAATGGTTGTAAGTTGAGAACTGTTTTTCTTTTCGCGTTGGGCTTTTTACCCTACGCAGGCCGTTCAAAAATATATTCAAGGAAAAGAAGGAATAAATAAAGATCTTAATGCTGGCTTTAAAAACTGGGCAGTCTAAAAGACACAGCCGAGAAGATGAGCCTAGAGTTTTGGCTAAAATTACCCCTTTTAAAAAGCAGCTGCTTGGGTGACGTCAGGCGCTAATCAGAGCAGGCAGCCCTCAATGAGCTTCAATCAATATTTATGGTAAGCAGCAATCAATTTCTGTAACTTGATACTCTTATCAGGTTTTTAGCGAAGCAGATTTTTAAGAGAGAGAGAGAAAGAGAAGAGGGGGAGAGAAAGGGAAGGAGAGAGAAAGAGGGAGGGAGAGAGAGGAGAGAGAAAGGCAGGAAGAAAGAGAGAAGGAGAGAGAATGAAAGAGAGAAACAGAGAGAGAGAAAGAGAGAGAAAGAGGGAGAGAAAGGGAAGGAGGAAGAGGAGAAACAGAGAGAATAAGAGAGAGAGAAAGAGGGAAAGAAAGGGAAGAAGAATGAGAGAAGAGAGAAAGAGGGAGAATGAAAGGGAGAAAGAGAGAGAGAGGTAGAGAAAGGGAAGGAGAGAGAAACAGAGAGAATGAGAGAGAAAGAGGGAGAGAAAGGGAAGGAGAAGGAGAGAAGGAGAGAAAGAGAAAGAATAAGAGAGAAAGAGGGAAAGAAAGGGAAGAAGAATGAGAGAAGAGAGAAAGAGAGAGAATGAAAGGGAGAAAGAGAGAGAAAAGGAGAAAGAGAGAGAGAGAAAGAGGTAGAGAAAGGGAAGGAGAGAGAAACAGAGAGAATGAGAGAGAAAGAGGGAGAGAAAGGGAAGGAGAAAGAGAGAAGGAGAGAGAAACAGAAAGAATAAGAGAGAAAGAGGGAAAGAAAGGGAAGAAGAATGAGAGAAGAGAGAAAGAGAGAGAATGAAAGGGAGAAAGAGAGAGAAAAGGAGAAAGAGAGAGAGAGAAAGAGGTAGAGAAAGGGAAGGAGAGAGAAACAGAGAGAATGAGAGAGAAAGAGGGAGAGAAAGGGAAGGAGAAAAAGAGAAGGAGAGAGAAGGAAAGAGAGATAGAGAGAGAAAAGGAAGGAGAGAGAGAGAGAGAGAAAGAGAATGAGAGAGAAAGAAAAAGAGAGAAAGAGAGAGAGAGTCATCCTCCAGCACTATTTTTCTACCTTTTATTAGACTTATTTGTCTTCCTGGGCAAATGACAAACCCCCACTGCCATCATTACAGAGGGTTTTTAAAAATAAAAATCAAAAGGAAGAAAAAAGAAACAAGAACGGTTAATGAAGGCCGCCATTAAGAGAGACGGAGGGGGAAAAAAAGAAGAAGCTTGCCCACAAAAGAGGCATAATTTGTTTTCAAGGCAGAGAATCATAGCCGAAGAGGGCACTTATCTAGAGTAGTTCTTTTTGAAGGTATCGAAATAAATTAAAGGCATGTCTCTGATTGCTATCAAACACTGTATTTACACAAAAAGCAATTCTCCTCCAGGCTCCAACATTGCTGAACCAAATCTGCCTTTTTTTTTTTACCGCTTTCAAGCCAGACACAAGCCTCAATTCACTCTCCCACCCATCGCCCTTGTTTTTCTACCTGCATTCAGGTTGCCAATCCTGTTCCCAAGAGCTCTTGAGCTTGGTTTGCCAGTGCACAGGTAAGCCCCCAAACTTAGCAGGCCCCCTTTGCGCCCAACTGGTTCTAAAAAAATGGCGTACTTTGGAATTGCAGGTGTTTGGCTGGCATTGCATCTGAACGCTGCAAGGTTCAGAAGCTGATTTGTGGGCCAAAGGGAGGTACAGATGGAGCACAGAAATGGATAGAATGGGGCATGTCAAAGAAACTTTGGTCGCCTGGGCGAAAAATTTCAGTTACAATGTGGAATTGGCTAAGTGGGAAAAACTTTGGATACTTAATCAGAAACTAACATTGGCTACGGCGTATAAAGAAAATCTTTATAAGATGTTCTACAGATGGCATCTCCCCCCAGCACGGGTTTCCAAAATGTTCAAAAATTTGGCCCCAAATTGCTGGAAGTGTAAAAAAACACCAGGCACCTTCTACCATATGTAGTGGACGCGCAATGAGGCAAAAAAATATTGGAAAATGATTCAATCATGGTTAGAACAAATGGTGGGAGAACAAATTATGTTTAAACCAGAAACTTTTCTCCTAGGCATAATACCGGAGGGGTTTAAGAAAGATACACTCTATCAAATTATACATGTACTGACTGTAGCGCGCATAACCTATGCACAGCATTGGAAAAAAGAAAATACACCATCAGAGATAGATATAATCAGAAAAGTGTTGGCCTGTGCAGAAGCAGATAGGCTCACTCTTGAACTTAAAAATAAAGGGGAATCAGAATATTTTGAGGTATGGAACAGATTTTATGATTGGTATAAGACAAGATGACAAGACTGGAACAAATGTATATATTGTGATTGGACAGAAGGACAGACAATGTATTAAGTAGATTAATTGTTAATGGTTGAAACTAGCTGTTCATAATGTGAATGTATGGTCACTCCGACTCCGCGGTATTGCATTGTTTTAAATGTAAAAATAATAAAAATATATTTTTTAAAAAAGAAATGAATAGAATGGGGCTAGCAGAAATTTGAGTTGGGGGCGTGGTTTGCCAAGAGGAGAAAGGGGAAAGACAGAGGGACCAGGAGCAAAGAGGTGGTGATGTTGGTGGTGGAAGAGGAGAGAAGGAAGGATGTTTCCCATTCAAGTTGATGTGTTGATGGAGAAAAGGAGAAGGAGGAGACGAGGAAGAGATAGAAGAAAGAAAGAAAGAAAGAAAAAGAAAGAAAGAAAGAAAGAAAGAAAGAAAAAGAGGAAGAGGAGGAGGAGGAGGAAGAAGAAAGAAGGAGAAGAAAAAGAAGAGGAGGAGAAGATCAAAAAGAGGATATATCTCTGATCATTTTCTCTCTTTTCACATGAATGTCAAATCTGTTGTTATCTTTGAAGATCCTTAATGAGGAGGAGGAGGAGGAAGAGGAGAAGCAGGCAGAAGGGAGGAGGAAGAGTGTTCCCCACAAGGTTATGTTGGTGTTAATGGAGAAGAAAAGGAGAAGAGATATCTTTTCATTGACGATGAGGATGAAGATCAAGAGGAGGAGGAGAGGTAACTTCAAAGACGACCAATTTCTGTCTTTTCGCAAGAATGTCACATCTGTTTTTACCACTGAAGGTCCAGGAGGAGGAGGAGGAGGAGGAGGAGGAGGAGGAGGAGGAGGAGGAGGAGGAGGAGGAGGAGGAGGAGGAGGAGGAGGGGCATGACTTAAGCCAGGTGAGCAAACTCCTTGCAAAAGAACTTCAAACTCAAAACCAAGAATCTTCAAAACCAAGGGGAAGCAAATTAAACAAAGAGAAAGAGGCAAAATAAAAATGTCCTCCATCCCCAAGCCTCACCTACCCAATACGTTGCAGCTGCTTCTTTCATGGCTTCGGTGAAGGACACAGCAAACCTAGAGACATGGAGAAGAAAATACTTCTGAACATGACAGACTATTTTTTTTTGATGGACTCAAAAACACAACCCAACTCAGGATCTTTCTGTTCAAAGCAAACGGGCTATTTTTAGCAGCGTTCCAAATATCCAGAATTAAATCAGAGTTCAAGGCATAGCTTTCATCAAAGTTCCAATTTAATAAGAGAGACATGTTGGTACAAACTGTGGAAACCCGAATCTGAAAGCTTCCTGGGGTTTCCACCCAGTTGAAAGTTCATGATCTTGTCCCCACACCCACAAGTCCATCCCATGGTCCAGTCTTCCTCTGCCACACTGTGTCAGGCCTGTAGTTATATTCTTTTTAGGATCTTTGGCCTGCCACACTTTCTTATAATTTTCTATGCTGTTTCATTAGTGTAGTAGTTGGGAGGGGGGAATAGAAAGGAGTAGGATTGTGGAATGTATTGTTGTCATTCTTTTTTAGAAGCTCAAGGTCATCTTTTGTCTCCGCACCTCGACACCTGGCCGGAAGAAGAGGGGTGTACATGCCAGCGTGGAAGATGAAGATTGGACCATGTGATGAATTATGGGGTGTGTGGTTAGATGATGAACTTTTAACTAGGTGAACTCACAGGATGTACGTTAGAGTTGAAATTTCACAGCATAATGCCAAAATGTCTGTCTTATTAAATTGGAGTTTTAAGGATAACTTTGCCTTGGACAATGATTTAATTCTGCATGATATTTGGAATGCTGACACACTGGCATTTCCACCCATCTAGTTCCGGTCAGGTGCAGAGATGCGGAGACAAAAGATGACCTTGGGCTTCTAGAAAGGAATGTTTTATTTTGACAACAACACATTCTACAATTCTACTCCTTACTATTCCCACTCCCAATTACCCCACTAATGAAACAGCATAGTAAAATGAGAGAGAGTGTGGCAGGCCAAAGATCCTAAAAGGACTATGACTGCAGGCCTGACAGGGGGCCTCATCCAGAGAGGTTCTCCAAACTGGGGCCGTTGCCAAAATGGGCTCTGAATCGTAAGATCCCACCACCCAAGTGTCCACAGTTGAGGACTTTCCAAGACGAAGTCTTGAAGAAGGTTGACTTATAGATCCTCTGCTCCAGTCTAAGGAAGGTCCAAACAGTCTATGGAGATTCTCAATTATCCAGGCCATGGTTGCCCCAAAGATGCTTTTTCCAAAAAGGCAACTGGACGTTCTTGTTTTTGCTTCTCATCCAAGAACTGAAGAAGCTTCTTGGAGGAGAAGTGAAATGCTTTCAAAGAAAACACCAAGATAGTCCAGTGGTCTTTTGGGGGAAAAAAACAATTTGGGGACAAAGGTCCAAATAGATGTTGATTGATTCATGATAGGACAATAAGGAGAAGTAAGAGGAACATTTCTTTACCTGGCTGCATCCAACACCTTCTCCATAATTTGGGCCTTCTCCTCACTTTTGGCATCTTCATTAACATCCGTGCCTCCAAAGATAATTCCATAAGGAATGGGACTTTCTGAAAAATTGAGAATTTCAACAGTTCTTAATCCCGTGGCACAGATGGTGCCTCTTGGTCCACCAAACAAAACTCTGAGATCAGTGTTGGGTGAAACCCTTCCAAAGGGACTAAAAGACACGAGGGACGGTTGCAGGAACTGCATATGTCTACTTTGATGAAAATAAGGACTAGGGGTGACATGATAGCAGGATTCCAATACCTCAGGGGCTGCCACAAAGAAGAGGGAGTCAAGCTATTCTCCAAAGCACCTGAAGGCAGGACAAGAAGCAATGGGTGGGAACTAATCAAGAAGAGAAGCAACCTAAAACTAAAGAGAAACTTACTAAAGGTGAGGACACTTAACCAGTTGAACAGCTTGCATTCAGAAGTTGTGGTGCTTCATCACTGGAGGTTTTTAAGAAGAGACTAGAAAGTCACTTATCTGAAATAGTATAGATTCTCCTGCTTGAGTAGGGCTGGACTAGAAGATCTCCAAAGTCTAGTCTAGTCTAGTCTAGTCTAGTCTAGTCTAATCTTTATTATATTCCCTATTCTATTCTACTCTTTTCTAGTCTCATTTCATATTCTCTTCTCTTCTACTCCATTCCATATTCTATTCTATTCTATTCCAAAAGCTATTCTATTCTACTCCATTCCACATTCTATTCTATTATATTCCAATAGTTATTCTATTCTATTCCAATAGCTATTCTATTCTATTCTACTCCATTCCATGTTCTATTCTATTCTTATATTCCAATAGTTATTCTATTCTATTCCAATAGCTATTCTATTCAATTCTATTCTATTCCAATAGTTATTCTATTCTATTCCAATAGCTATTCTATTCAATTCTATTATATTCCAATAGCTATTCTACTCTTTATTCCATTCTATTGTTTCTTCTATTCTATTCTATTCCCATAGATATTCTATTCTATTCTATTCTACTCCATTCCATATTCTATTATATTCCAATAGTTATTCCATTCTATTCCAATAGCTATTCTATTCTTTATTCCATTCTATTGTTTCTTCTATTCTATTCTATTCCCATAACTATTCTATTCTATTCCAATAGCTATTCTATTCTATTCTATTCCTTATTCTCTTCTGTTCTGTTTTGCTCTGTTCTCCTGCTTGAGCTAGGCTAGAAGTTCTCCAAGATCCTATCCAACTACGTTCTGATTGAATGATCTCCCCTTTGAAGCAGCCCACCTGTTGAAGTACTCCGTTGGAAGGGGCTTGCAAATCCAGGCAGTCAACTTGCAAACACTTGTTTCGTGACCGTTTGAAATTGCAATGGCTTTGAAAAAAGGGACTTGCAACTGGCCCTTGCCCTTGTAACCATTGCAGCATCCCTGTGGACACACAATCACAATTAAAAATGGCAACCGGTAGGGATTTACGACCGTTGCCAATGGGGGTCACAGGATCGCCATTTGTAACCTTCCCAGCAGGCCTTCCAACAAGCAAAATCAATGGGAGGAACCCAGATTGGCTTAAGAACCACGCGATTCACTTAACAACTGCAGATTTGCTTAACAAACAAAAAACAAACAAACAAAAAGGTCATAAAATCAGCAATGGAAATTCCAGTCCCAACAAAGGTCGTAATATGAAGACCAACTCTCTACTTTCTATCATTAGACCTCTGGGTTTTGTTTTCCAAGGACGGTTCTTTGCTTGTGCTTTCTTCCACACGTCATCCTCGTTTAACAACCATCATCCACTGGGTCATTAAGCAAAACAATCCCTGAGTGAAAAATGGCCAGGCTCATGATCCTGTTATTCCAATCTAGGCTTCCCCAGCAGCACGGAGCTGAGCCCGAGTCCCGATAAATCCCTTTTATTGAATTTACAGTGAATTCCTCTCCAGCAAAGTCTTTCCTCTCCCACAGTCTTTCAAGAGAGTTCCCAATGACCAACCTTTATCAAGCATGGAGAGTGACCAGGCTGATATCTTTCAGATGCAGAATGCAGGAATGAATTAGTGGTCTCCTGCAAACTCCATTCCCCCTTTGCTCCTCTTTTATTCCCTATTGGGGAGGGCATTCACCGTCCCCCTGTGCCTTTACTCCTGAGTCGGCCCTTGTTCCCTAGCTGTTCCCTTCTCCTGGCAACTCTGTGCATGCGCACACTGGGAACAGGCTCCAGCTGTTCTTCTGCCTCAAGGATGAAGGCAGCTGATAACTGTCAGACGGCCCTGGCCTCATCTCTGCCTCCGACACAGAGCCCTCATCAGAGCCTTCCCCAGACTCCAGGACTGGCCAATCTTCCTCCCCAACCTCCTCACTGTCCGAATCTGCTGCCAGCTCCACTGGCCGCTGGTGGGCCAAAATACCTGTTATGAATCAATTATGAATCAATCACCCCACTTTATGAATCAATTAGGGCATTTTTAGGCAATCTGACACTTTCCTTTGTTTAACAGACCTACAAAAGTTTTCAAGGCAAGGACAGGTTGCCAAGTTACTTTCTTCACACCGCTGTGGTGGCAAACGGTCGCCACTAAACGAGGGCCGCCTGTATTATCCCTCTGCCTTTTTGAATCTTGCCCCGGCGTGCCTTTCTTGGGAGGAGGAGGTGCTTTTAGCCACGTGAAGAGCTCATTTCAAGTGGAAATGCGACACCAGCCATCTCGCAGGTTGTCTTCGGCCAAATGGAAGCCACCTGGCCACTCAAACCTGTTCTACCATGCCAGCCTTGTTGTTACGAAGAAGGGCAATTTGCATTGTGTCTTTTCAAATCAAGCATCCCTCGGCCGCCAACAGGGAAGCTCAAAAGCAGTGATGCTAGCAAAACTATAAGCCTCCCCCTTCTTTAAAAAAAAAGCATTAGGAGAGTGGAAGGGGAGGGAAGGAACAATTAACTGGGCAGTTTTACACTCCATTAAGCTAACAAACAGCAGCGGTTGATGGCAGCTAATTAGGAACAAGGCTGTTTTTAAATTCTAGGTAGAATGAGTTCACTTGTTAAAAAGGAATCAGGTAAACTGTCAAGAAGTGGCTGTCAGAGGAATTCCTGACCCATTTTGCCAGCTGTTCTCCAATGTCTGCTTTTCTAGAGAGGTTGGTCAGGTGGTCCAGCATCTCTGGACATCAGCCGTCGAAGGGGCGGGGGGGGGGGAATGCAGGCAGATAGGAAAGCAATAAGTCACTGATGTTGAAATGCCAATTAAAAGCATCTCTTGGAGAGGAACTGCCAACAGATGGCTTCTGTTGAATCCTGGCCTTATTCTCCTGCTAAAAATGGAGATTTCACGTCGCTAGAAAAGATTTGGGCCATGGTTAGGCCAGGGGTTGGCAACCTGCTTTTGGTTAGGGCAGGCAGAGGCAAAAGGATGCCACCCTAGGAGGAGACTCTATGGTGGGGGAACTGGACTTCCGGTCAGCAGAGGAAAAAGGAAGCTGCACTAGGAGGAGACTCTATGGTGGGGGAATCGGACTTCCGGTCAGCAGAGGAAAAAGGATGCTGCACTAGGAGGAGACTCTATGGTGGGAGAACTGGACTTCCGATCAGCAGAGGAAAATGGATGCCACACTAGGAGGAGACTCTATGGTGGGGGAACCAGACTTCCAGTCGGCTCCAGAATTGAATGGGAGGCTTCCGGTTTAGGACCTTTGTGGCTCTTTGAGTGTTTGAGGTTACTGACCCCTCGGTTAGGCCAAAGAACACATCCACAGTGCAAAACATCTATGTAACCAGCAGAGGGTAGCAGAGCGATACAGAAAACTAACTCTCTGCCTCCACCTAGAGGGTTATGCGTATTATGGCAGCCCTGTTATTAACAGACTTATCCAAGCTATACCACACATTTTAAAGAAGCAGGCTTTTTGTCAAAACAACAACAATAACAACAACAACACTGTTTTCCACCCCTTTTGAAACCAAGAGATCTTATCTTACCTTGAAGAAGTCTTCCGGCTTTAAAAAGATGGATGCCCAGAGCTGCCTCCAACTTCTCCGAAGTGATGAGATTTGAAATCGCCAATGGGGACTCATAATCGGAGGTGTCCTTCAAGGTGCACAAATGCCCAGCAGCTTGTAAATGATCTCTTTGGAAAAAAGGAACAGACGGAATAAGGTTAAAAAAAGGCAGGATATTAGCATTAATTTCTGCAAGGGAATTAAAGCCATGAAGTTCTACTCTTCACGTCGTCTTCCACTTACAACTAAAATTGGGAGCAGGATGTCCACTATAACACAAATCAGATTTCTTTTCTTTCTTTCCACCGTTCAGATGAATAGGCTTGCCAACGATTTGAAACTAATTTCCTAATGAGACTCAGGAGAGATATTAGCAGCCAAAGTGTGTGTGTGTGTATGTATATATATTTGGGCTTTTGAGCATAAGCCCTTCCTGAAAATATTGCAATGCACCAGCAGCCATGAGGTGACCATGCTTGCCGCCTCCTGCACCTCAAAAATAATAAGACCTCCCCGAATATAAGGCCAAGCACATATTGGGGGGGGGGGTTCAAAAGAAAATAAGACCCTGTCTTATTTTTGGGAATACACAGTATATATGTGTGTGTCTCTGTGTGTATATGAACATTGGGCACTATCTAATAAAATGAAATTCAATGGTGAAAAGAGTAAGGTTCTACATTTAGGCAAGAAAAACGAAATGCACAGGTACAGTATACAGTAGGTGGTACCTTGCTCAATAGTACTAACTGTGAAAGGGATCTTGGAGTCCTAGTGAACAACTATTTAAATAGGAGCCAGCCATGTGCAGCAGCTGCCAAAAAAGCCAACACAGTTCTAGGCTGCATAAACAGAGGGATAGAATCAAGATCAGGTGAAGGGTTAATACCACTTTATAAAGCCTTGGTAAGGCCACACTTGGAATCCTGCATCCAGTTTTGGTCACCACGATGTAGAAAAGATGTGGAGACTCTAGAAAGAGTGCAGAGAAGAGCAACAAAGAGGATTAGGGGACTGGAGACTAAAACATATGAAGAACGGTTGCTGGAACTGGGTATGTTTAGCTTAAGAGAAAGAAGGACTAGGGGAGACAGGATAGCAGTGTTCCAATATCTCAGAGGTTGCCACAAAGAAGAGGGAGTCAAGCTATTATTCAAGGCACCTGAGGGTAGAACAAGAAGCAATGGGTGGAAACTAATCAAGGAGAGAAGCAACTTAGAACTGAGGAGAAATTTTCTGACAGTGAGAACAATTAATCAGTGGAACAGAAGTTGCCTCCAGAAGTTGTGAATGCCCCAACACTGGAAGTCTTTAAGAAGATGTTGGATAGCCATTTGTCTGAAACGGTATAGGGTTTCCTGCCTAGGCAGGAGGTTGGACTAGAAGACCTCCAAGGTCCCTTCCAACTCTGCTATTGTATTGTATTGTATTGTATTGTATTGTATTGTATTGTATATATACATACATACATTTCCAGAAATTGGATCAAACATTTTTCCACCAGCATGCATTGTAATTGACCAATGGAACTAAAACACGACGAACGGTTGCAGGAACTGGGCATGGCTAATCTAGTGAAGAGAAGGACCAGGAGAGACAGGATAGCAGTCTTCCAATATTTGAGGGGCTGCCACAGAGAGGAGGGGGTCAACCTATTTCCCAAAGCACCTGAAGGCCAGACAAGGAATAATGGATGGAAAATGAACAAGGAGAGATTCAACCTGGAAATAAGGAGGAATTTTCTGGCAGTGAGAACCATCAACCCATGGAACAGAAGTTCCCTTCAGAAGTTGTGGGAGCTTCATCACTGGAAGCTTTCAAGAAGAGACTGGACTGCCATTTGTCAGAAATAGTGTAGGGTCTCCTGCTCGAGTGGGGGGTTGGACTAGATGACCTACAAGGACCCTTCCGTTAATCTAATCTAACTTTTTTCCACTAGGAATATCAAATAAATTATGTTCTCATGTAAGCCGTGATATTCCTAGTGATGCTCTATGGAAGTAAAAGCTGGACTTTCAAGAAGCTGGGTGGGAAGAGAATTTGCTTGATAATCCGTTGTTTTCCTGGCTGCCTACATGCTCAAGACGTGTTCTTCAACAAAGTTCAAAAGTTCTTGAACTCTGGCGTCAGAGAGAATGCCATGTTTGCACATTGTGCATAGAATCAACACACGGGCCAAGCGAAGATCCAAAAACCTCCTGTAAGATGGGTGTATTACGCCCAGACAAATACACATTGTTTGACATCCGGGTTACAATGCATATATAAATACAGAAAAAACTGTTGGAAGAAATTTCCATCAGGGTTCAGTTCTAAGCGGGGAGAAAGACCCTGGAAACTTGGAGGCTGCTTGGGAAGATGGTATAATGGTGAAGCAGAACCATCAATTACCTGTGATTCTGGGCAGCTGAACATTTGTTTTGATGAGCACATGGATTTTTATAGTTTGTTTTACAGTATTTTGTAATTTAGAGACTCGTGTTGTCTATTTTTAAATTTGATTTTAATTAGTTTGTCTCGCGAAGGCCTGCAACGAGTTGGTTTTTTAAAATCTTGGTTTAACAAATGTAATTAATCTTAGATGCTGGCTCCCTTGGGGTTTTTAAATCCTGCCTTGAATGGATTACCAGATCTGCATTTCTAAAAGTTGGCCTCTTAGTTTCTATTTAGGGCAGAGAGCTGAGGCTCTAAGTTTCTGTCTCTAGGAACCATAGAATAGAATATAGAATAACAGAGCTGGGAGGGACCTTACAGGTCATCTAGTCCAACCCCCACTGCCCAAACAGGAGACCCTACACCAGGGGTGTCCAAACTTTTTGCAAGGAGGGCCAGATTTGGTGAGGTGAAAATGTGTGGGGCCGATCATTCAGCCTGACATTCTTTGAACCTTTAACATTAAATGCGAATTAACTACCGTATTTTTCAGAGTATAAGACGCACGTATAAATTTGAAGAGGCAAATTTAAAAAAAAGTTTTTGCACTCTCCCCAAAACGGCCCATTTTTCGTGAAAACGGGCCTTTTTTTTTAAAGGGCATGAATAGCCCTTAAGAGGCTTCTAGAGTGCTCCTGGGGGCCGACGGGGGGAAAGTTGAGCAAAAAACAGGCCGTTTTTTGCTCATTTATGCCCTCCACAGCCCCCAGGAGCACTCTGAAAACCTCCTAAAGGCTATGCACAGCCATTTTGGTGAAGGGGGCAGAGTTTTGGGAGGCAAAAAATGCTGTATTCAGTGTATAAGATGCACCCAGATTTTTAGCCTCTTTTTTGAGGGGAAAAAGATGCATCTTTATACTCCGAAAATTACGGTATTTTATGAAAGACTAAACAAATAACTCGGTGGGGAGAAGAGGCTGCGGGCCGCTTGCAATTTGAAAAAGGGCCGCATTTGGCCTCCGGGCCGCACTTTGGACATGCCTGCCCTACACCATTTCTGATAGATGGCAGTCCAGCCACTTCTTGAAAGCTTCCAGGGATGAAGTCTTTGTCCTTTAGGATATAATATTCTGCCTTTTTAATATTCCTACAATATTTCATTCTTCTAAGAGTGGGTGGGTGCTAACTTCCTTCAATACAAAGTATCCAGAAGACAAAATAACCACCTAAAAGTATAAAACAACCATCCAGGATACAAAACAAGCAGCCAGAATACAAAACAAACTCAAAAAGTTACATTCCCACTACCCGGTTTTTCCCATTTCAGATTCACCCCACAGATGTGCACCCCTTAAGTCCCCAAAAGAGTTCTCATCGGGGCACTTGGCACCATGTCCAAGAATTTTACAAGATACACCAACAAATTGCAGCTTTCCTGCAATAACACCAGTGGAACTGCAAAAAACTGCGCTGCTTGGAACATCTTATATTTTAAGAAGGTCCTTGGTTGATACTTAGGACGCTGGCAGGAACCCGTATCAACCATTGGCACCAGTCACTGGTATTTGTAATGCATTTTTGAATGTTCAGTTGACTGAGTTTCGTGTTTAATGAAATAACAACAACAATAATAATTCTGACTATTTAAAAAACACCCTACTTGGAACAGCTTATATCCTCCGATGTTACCTTAAGAGTTCCTAGGTCCTTGGTTAGGACTGGAGGTGTTAGGCTACCAACCAGCCCCAAAGGCTGTGAATCTCACTAAAGATTAACAACAACAAGAAAAACAAGAACAACAACATAATAATAACAACAATAACAATAACAACAACAACAACAATAATAATTAGCACCAGTCACTGGTATTTGTGACACAATTTTAAATGTTCAGTTGACTGAGTTTCATATTTAATGAAATAACAACAACAACAACAATAATAATTCTGACTATAAAAAACACCCTACTTGGAACAGCTTATATCCACAGTTCCTAGGTCCTTGGTTTGGACTCGAGGTGTTAGGCTACCAACCAGCCCCAAAGGCTGTGAATCTCACTAAAGATTAACAACAACAACAACAACACAACAACAACAGCAACAATAATAATAATTAGCACCAGTCACTAGTATTTGTGATGCATTTTTGAATGTTATAAATGAGACTCTCTGCAACTGTTAGCTTAAGTCTCCTCGACCCGGGTTTGGCGGCTCGTGGGAACCCAGCCACCAACACGGGCCTCCCTTTCCGCTCCAGGGGGAAAGTCCTGAGCATCCCCTCCAGCCACTGGTCCACCCTTTGCAGCTGCACCGGACGAACTCCCGCCTGCCCACCACCCGCCAAAGCGCTGCAGAGATTTGCACCAGGCTAATTTCAGCCTAAGGGGGTGCAAAGCCGGGCATGGAGGTGGGGGGCACTTACTGTATCCTCCGGGCGGTGGTCCCGTTGCCCGTCTGGGCTCGCCCGGGAGCCAGGAGCAATAGCCGCATGGCTAGTTGGCAGCTGTGCCCTACTTCCGGCCAGGTCCCTGGCGGCTTCATTCCCTCTTTTCCCGGCACCGGAAGCCAGGGGCTCCTCGTCCACTCTTGCCCCAACTCTATGGTCCGTTCCTCCCTTCGGCTGCAGCAGTCCGCTTTAGGAACGCTCCCCCCAAGCAACAAGGTGGGCGGCCATGCCGTTCCGCTTGCTCTATTCGATAGATAGATAGACAGACAGACAGACAGATAGATGATAGATAGATAGATAGATAGATAGATAGATAGATAGATAGATAGATAGATAGATAGATAGATAGATAGATAGATAGATAGATAGATAGATAGATAGATAGATAGATAGATAGATAGATAGATGATAGATAGATAGATAGGAGATAGAGATAGATAGAGATAGATAGAAAGAGGAGATAGAAAAGATGATAGATAGATAGATAGATAGATAGATAGATAGAGAGAGAGAGAGAGAGAGAGACAGAGAGACAATGGATAGATGGATGGAGAGAGACAGACAGAGAATGATGGATGAACGGATGATGGATAGACAGATGATAATATAGACTACGGAATGTGTTGAGTCTGAGACCAAATTCAAAGAAATTCAAAAACAACAATAATAGTGCCTATTAGGTAGATGAGGTATTAGGTATTCTACTGTTTGTTCTTTATTGTCTCTTAAGGAAAAAATACTGTATTGTGGTGAAATGGTTGCAGAGATTAGTGTTTCTCAGCTTTGGTGGTTTTCAGACATGTGGAATTCAACTCCCAGAATTCCCCAGCCCCACAGCTCTGAATTCCTCCATCCCTTTCAGGTCTCCTTAACAGCAGAAGTAAACACACATTTGAATACATAATTCCCTTGGCTTTATTTAAGCCTGTGTTTTATTATTCTCTTGCAAACCGCCTTAAGCAGTGGAAACAAATATTAAATTATTGTTTTAATTATCCAAGTATTATCAATACTAATAATCAAATTATTGATACAGTAGCCTGATCAATATTTTTCAGCTGCAGCTGTTAATGAACTTCATGTCCAAAGGCAAGCAGGATTTTCTCTCTTGTGAATGACAGATGTCAGAAAGAAACTGGAAACTGGACAGCCAATCTGTTTGGCTGCAAGTTTCCTTAAAAACTCTGATTTCTTTCAGTCTCACCACTATCTGTATTTGAGGGTTTTTTTTCCTCCCCCTAGAAGAGAGATAGCAGCTAGTTTCTGATTTTAAAGCCATATCTTTCCGACTTATCTCTTGAAATAGAAAGAAACGGCTTTATCATCTGACATCTCAAGTCTAAAACCCTCTTGCCTCAGGAAGGCAGGTTTTGAATTCTGTAGCAGAAATCCAAAGAGATAAAAGCTTTGGGGGCTGTGAAGGACAAAGTCTATCATCCCCAGCCAACATGGGCATGGCACTGGAAATGCTCAGGATAAAAAGAAAGCTGGATTGATTGTGCCTCCAAATCTGTGCAGAGAAAAATAATCTTGCCAATATTGCAGTAACAATAACAATGAATCAGTTTCCAGGAGAAAAATAAAATGTTATCAGACTCTGAATTGTGTAATTCTTTCTACTGGAGATTCTGACTTATTTACTGACTGGTATTGTATGTTAATTCCACTACCTACTGTTATACCTTTCTTCCTGTATGTCTACATTTCATATCTCATTCTTACTTCTCCTTATCTGCACCTCTATAACTGTCTGGTTTGGTTACAACAAGACAGACACAGACTTCAGAGGATAATTAGAACTGCAGAAAAAACAATGGCTACCAACCTGCCTTCCATTGAGGACCTGCACACTGCATGAGTCAAAAAGAGGGCTGTGAAAATATCTACAGACCTCTCGCATCCTGGACATAAACTGATTCAACTTCTACCTTCAAAACGAGGCTACAATGCACTGCACACCAAGACAACTAGACGCAAGGACGTCCCCCTCTCAAGGCCATCACTCTGCTAAACAAATTTCCTCAACTATTTACTAAGTCTGCATTACTATTAATCTTCTCATCTTACCTATCTCCCATCTCCTCCCACTTATGACTGCAGGACTGTAACTTTGTTACTTGTATCCTTATATTATTTCCTAGTATGATTTGATTGCTTATTTGTACCCTATGACTATCATTCAGTGTTGATATCATTATGATTCATGACGAATGTATCTTTTCTTTTATGTACAGAGAGCATATACACCAAAGACAAATTCCTTGTGCGTCCAAATCACTTGGCCAATAAAGAATTCTATTCTATTCTATTCCCATTCCCTTCCTTATTCTATTCTATTCTATTCCCATTCCTTTCCTTATTCTATTCTATTCCCATTCCCTTCCTTATTCTATTCTACTCTATTCTATTCTCTACTCAAACTTGTCAATTAAGCACTGTGCATATTTGCATGCATACATACATACATACATACATACATACATGTATTTGTGTTACAACCCCTGGTATGCCCAAATATGGGAGGAAGCTCACTACTCCCTTTCTGTCCTTCGGCTCATTACAGAAAACCATCCAGGCAGAAAACCATATTTTTATTTTTAATGTTGCCTTTTTTATATTTGTTTATATTTTATATTCCCAGGTTCCCTGGAGCCCAAGTTCAAATCCCAGTAAGGGTATGGCTAGCTGATGAGAGCTAAATAGCTTGAAATAGATCTATACTACTCTCCCTTTATTTATTTATCAGCACAAATACAACATATATATATATATTCACTTCTTTTTTAGGTTTGAGATCATTGCTTTCTGGCTTTGCAAAAACAATTGGATTTGCCTTGCTTTATTAAGACCAAATTCTTAGAACCCTTCTGGAATCCGGATCTTTAGAAGAAGAAGAAAAAATCCTCAAACCTCATCCGCTTCCCACCCCCCCAATCTCAGATATAGCAAGAAACAAACTGCGCCCCCAGCAAAAAACGAACGAAAAGTCCCATGGCGACTTTCACTTCTTGGCACCCAACCCGGCCATCTGCGTCCAAAGCCGCTCACCCCGGACAGAAATAAACACCCGCGCGTGCAAAAGAGAGCCAAGCACACGCACGCAACGGCACGGCGCTGCCCCCGCCACCCCCCCCCCCCAACCCCATTCCAAAGCATGCTCGAGCATTGCAACATGGTTGCACGTGACAAAAACCCATGACTCGCTTTGGGCGTGCTCTGTTGTCGAGTCTCTCTTGGAGAGAAAGGGGAGGGGGAAACCCCCCCCCCCTCCAAGAAGGCTAAAAGACATAAAAGAACAAGAGGACCGGTTTGGAATAAAGCCGCCTCAGCTCCGGATCGCCTCCGGATTGCACCCTTTAAAACGCGCGCTTCGCAATTTTGAGTTTTGTTATTTTGCAGAACCAGGAAGAGGCGCCTGCGTTGCAAATCACGGGGGAGCTCGTGAGCGACGGCGCACGGCGGCCAATCAACGGGCGCGGCCCGGACCGAAAGGGGCGGGCTTAGAACAACCTGGCCATTCCAAAGCCAAAGAGACGAAGCGGCGGCCGGCAGAGGCGGCGGCGGGAGGGGGAGACGGCTCCGAGAACGGCGGCCAGCGCCAGGCTTTTCTAGCGAGGTGGGAGGTGGAGAGAGAATCTGGCGCGGCTGGGAAGAGCCCCCGTAATCGGGCGATTACGGGTTCGAATCCCACTTGGGGAAGAGTTTGAGTTTAGAAGCGGGGGTTAGTTTAAAAATTTCGGGGTACAGGGTTGAGCCCGGCTCTTGGAAGCCAGTCCCCCTTCGTTCTTTAGCTCCTAAGAGGGGATCTGAGCAGCCCAGGAGCTTGGAGGTTGCCTGGAGTAGGGAGGAAGGGTTGGAGCGAGGGTGCCATAGCTAGGTGAGGGTAGCAGGGGAACCTCAGAGGTCCCTAAAGGGGGGAGGACATTGGAGGGGGACTTGAGTAAGGGTTGGGGGAGACACTTTCAGTTGGGTCACCCAACAGGAGAAGTTGAGTAAGGAGTTGGCCAACCAGCAATGCAAGAGGCGGAGTCCAACGAGAGGAGCCCGCTCTTGGAGCCCAACGCTCGGTCACCCGTCTCCTTCCCAACGGCCAACGTCTTCCATGGACGGCGCCTGGCATGTGCCGCGGTGCTTCTAGCAGAGCTGCTGGAGAGGGTGGCCTTTTACGGCATCACTTCGAACTTGGTGCTCTTCCTCAATGGAACGCCATACAACTGGGAAGGCGCCCAAGCCAGCCAGGCCCTCCTACTCTTCATGGGCATCACCTACCTGGTCTCCCCGTTTGGGGGCTGGCTGGCCGATGCCTTGCTGGGCAAGTTCCCCACCATCTTGGTCAGCATGGCGGTCTACCTCTTGGGCATGCTTGCTTTCCCCGCCATGGCCATCGCTCCCAGCCGCCAGTGGCTCTGCGGGGAGCTTCACCCATGGCCCATTGAGAACTGCTCAACGCCTCTACAGAGCAATACCACGTCCGCCCCGTGCCCGTCGCAAGGAAACACGCGCTACTGTCTCATCGCCACCTATGTCGGTTTGGTGCTCGTTGGGCTGAGCGTGGGCTCTGTCAAGGCCAACATCACCCCCTTCGGAGCTGATCAGGTGGAGTAGCCTTCATTGTCTTCTTCCCTAACAATGTCTTGGGGTGGGTTGTCAAAATGGGTGGCCAAGACAACATGTCTGTCCTTGCTGCTGTCCTTGGTTGGTGTAGATCTTCTCGGAGATGTGGTCCCTGCCAAAACACCATAATCAAGTAGGAAACCAAGTGGTTCCTTAAGATAGGTTCAATAAGAGGTTGGACCATCTTAGGCTTGGGTGCTTTCATAGGAATTTCTGCACTAATTTGGGTGGTGGGAGTGGGAAGATAATTAATAGAGTCTTCTTACTCTAGATATCTATGATCATCTTCCCCATTTCCAGACATGGCTGCAGAAGCATCTGGAAAATGATGCCTTATAGCATAGACCAGCCTTCTTCAATCTGGTGGGACCCATCAACTCATAGGTTTGGCCACCATGGTCAGTTCAAACAAGGTTGGAGTGGACAATGCTGAGCTGAATGCAGCAATGGCCTCTAATGATAGTTAGCAGCTTTTGGGCTTTCAAGTGATGAGCAGTGATTGATTTTAACGGTGAGACCCACCACATCAACTCATTCCTGTAACATCCTGGTTTTAGAATAGAATTTAGAATTGTAGAGTAGAATAGAGCTTGAAGGGACTTTGGAGGTCTTCTAGTCCAGCCCCCTGTTCAAGCAGGAGAACCTATACCATTTCAGATAAACGTTGTCCAAGATATTCTGTAGGTGCGTTGCATGTGATGCTCAAAAGTGTGGAGTTTTTCTTGGCTCTCCTCCTTTAATCTGTGACTTTGTAGATTGTGAGATTAGCTTCCCATATCTAATCCTCACGATGGCCTTTTCTATCAACTGTCCCCTCCTCCTCTTTGCCTCTCCACCACCAAATTTGGTTGCGTGGTGGAAGATTCTCGGGGTTGGTTTCAAAGGCTCTTCATATCTGGAGATACCTTTGAAAGGAAAGGATCAAGAAAGGGGAAGAATTCAAGAATTAACGGCCATGAATGAGTTAAGTAACACCACAAGAAAAGCTACCTTTGAAATGTGATGTGAATTGATGTCCAAGAACGTTGAGATGGTTTTGCTCCCAAGCTTGCTTGATTTGAGTTGGTGTGTGACATAAGCACATCCTCTCCATAAACTAATGACCTGGCCAGTCTCCTGTTTGCTTTAGAAGAAGATGCAGGAAAACTGCGATAAAGAAATGTTTGGTGGTTCTTCTCAATTCTTCTGTCCTTCAACAGTGTCTGTGAGTGAGGTCCTGTCCTTTAACAGATCCTGCTTCTTCCATTCTCTTGCCTTTGGGTTGGACCATGGAGGGTTAAGAAATATTTCTGAGTAGGCCAGATTTAAAATTGGAAATCTTCAGCTGCTCTTTAGACCAAATTGTCCCCAGCAATAGTGAATATGGATATTGGTGTCTGTTTTTTGCAGTCTCATCTTTCTTCTCCAGCTCTGATGTCTTTGAGACATGTTTACATCTTTGTGTGTGGCTTGTTTAAGCTGTATCACTTTCTAGGTGGCTAAAATAGTGGTGGTTTTGGATCATGGGAGTTGTAGTCACAGTCATTTGGCCTCTACCAACTGTGTACCGAGCTGTTCCCCAGAGGCAGCCGGCTTGAGTATAAAAAAACATTTGTGTTGTATTGAGACAAGGAAATTGGCCTCTTAAACGTCCCAGTATGCTAATTTCTCCCTCTTTTGCTTACTATGCTGTGTTGTGCTAAATTTCTATATAATTCTTCCTCTGTGCTAATCGCCCTGACGTGAAATGCACACAATTGTGGCCTTGTGACCAATCAGACATGTGACACCCAAAGGGGAAGATTTGTTCCAGAAAAATGCACACAACAACTTGCTTTTCGTGGGTTTGGTCCTCCAGAAGTTGTTGATATGGCCCTCCCCATCAGCTGGTTGATAGCGAGGAATTCTTGGTGTTTAATTAGACAACATCTGGAAGCTCTGTCTCTGTGGAAATGAAACACGGGCTTTGAGGAAACAGGATCGAAAGAGGATTGACCCATTTGAACTTCCGAGTTGGAGAAGATTGCTGAGAAGACCACGGACATCCAAGGCAACCAATGGGTCGACAAAAGAGATAAATCTAGAGTTCTCACTGAAGGCATGAATGATCAAGCTCAAATTGTCCTCCTTCATGTGAAGATCTCTGGAGAAGGTTCAGATGCTAGAAAAGGTGGAAGGAATGGAGAAGATGAGATGGATGGGCTCAAGTTGGAAGATATTCTTGAAGGCATCCTTCCAGAGAAAATGTATGTATGTGGTCGTTGAGAGTCAACACTAACTTCATGGCATTCAGTCAATCACAGATGAAATCAAATTTCTGTTTCCTATCCATCAGCTTATTCTGTTGATTTAAGATGTAAACAAGGGCTGTCCAACTTGGAAATGTTAAGACCCATGGACTTCAACTCCTAAAATTCCCCAGCCAGCATATTGGCTGGGGAATTCCGGGAGTTGAATTCCTCCCATCTTAAAGCATGCCGGCTGGAGAATTCTGGGAACTGAAGTCCACTTATCTTGAAGCATGATGACTGGAGAATTGTGGGAGTTGAAGTCCACAAGGCTTAAAGTTGCCAAGATTGGACACCCCTGCCATCAACCAAAGTTTGTCAAGACACACATTCATTGTTCCCTCAAAAATGAATGTAGAGCACTTTTCATTTTCCCGATGTTGCTTTAATTATATCCGCAAAACACACTTACGCCCTGTTCCAAATAGGCAGACTTAAGCAATGCAGTGATTTCATCCCAACGTGGTGAAAATGAGGATTTTTTTTTCATTGCTCTCCCAGCTGTTTTCGAGTTCCTCTTTTGAATGTGTTTGTTTCCTGTTCCTCTCATTGACACAGTTTAAAAAGAAACAACCATGACTTCTCATAGTTCTGAATTCAGCTGTCATCGCAGCAAGGAAATGAAACTGACCTAAAACATAAAAATGGCAATGGACGAGAGGCCAAAAATCCTTCTACATCTCACCGGGGGCATGAATGGTTCTTAATTCATTATGGTCAAGGGAATCCTTGTATATATTTGCTTACTGCATATTTCTCCAAGAACTCAAAGCAGGGAGTCTATCCTCCAATCTCGACCCCCAACAACAGGTAGTTCTCGACTTACGACCACAGTAGGGACTAGAAAAATCATCATTAAGAGCCGTGATGGTGCAGTATTTAGAATGCAGTACTGCAGGCTACTTCTGCTGACTGCCAGCAGCTGGCAGTTCGAATCTCACCAGGCTCAGGGTTGGCTCAGCTTTCCATCCATCCTTCTGAGGTTGGTAAAATGAGGACCCAGATTGTTGGGGTCAAGAGGCTGACTCTATAAACTGCTTAGAGAGGGCTGTAAAGCACTGTGAAGCGGTATATAAGTCTTAATTGATAATACTATTTTCCTTCCATCTATCTATCCATCCATGGTGCACAGTGTTTACACAGCACTTGTGGTCAGTGATTGAAATACATAAGGGAAAATTGCTCCTGTTGCCTTGAGTCTGGAAGCAGTTCCGTAGGTGGAAGGCGTAGACATTTTGGTGAGGTACCGACGTTTAGGACTGTGAAGGAGTGGAACGTCTGCCAATTTGAACTGAGGTAACGGAATGTGAGGCAACTGGCAGTTGGAACAGAGTTCCTTTCAGGTGGGGAGGGGGAGTAGAATGTCTAATGCCTTAGCAACAGAGCGTGTTAATATAAGACAACTGGCAGTTGGAACAGAGTTCTTTTCAGGTGGGGAGGGGGAGTAGAACACCTTAGCATCAGAGCGTGTTAATTACTGTATAAGAATTACTAATGATCTGATGGTCATTTCGAAAAATCCTTTCTTAGCGAGCACCTAGAAGCCAAGAGGAACATACGTGCCAAGTTTCACGTTTGTAGGCTTTACAGTTCTGGAGATTTCATGATGAGTGAGTGGTATTTGGCTTTTAGATATATAGATTAGATTTTAAAACCTGGGGCACCGTGAAAAGGAAAGATGGCTACACATATCCGAATTTCAGGGGGCTTCCTTTCTTTGAGTGGTTTTTAATCAAACCAGAAAAAAAAGAGGGCTAGGGATGAGGGCAGCGATGTCCTGTGTGATCTTCCTCCAGCTGCGTTGGCAGAGATTCCGAGATTGAAACTGGACCTTTTTAATGAGGCCACGAACAAGCCCTGTTCGTTAAGGAGATTGGCTTCGTGTGAGCCGGGATGGCATCATTGACCCAAAAGACAGCAAAACAAGTCTCTGGATGATTCAGCTGGCACCGGAGGAATGTTCTGAATTTTTTTATTTTCTTCCTTTTTTTGAGAGAGAGATACAGTAGTGGCTTTTCATTCCCAGATGTGTCATAGAACAGTAGCCCCAATGAGTCATGAAGTATGGGGCTTTGGGGCCAAGGGTGTGTCTTGTGTGAATAGATATATCCCTATAACAGCTTCTGGACATTCAGTCCCCCCCAAAACGGTGAGTTATTCTCTGTTCTCAATGTTTCTCAATTTCGGTTGCTTTAAGATATGTTGACTTCAACTCCCAGAATTCCTCAGCCAGCCATGGAGATTCACCAATTTGGGGGGTGGTTTTTCTCCCTCGTGATTCTTTGATTAGGGTGGTGCTTCCTGCTTGCTTGTTTGTCTGGTGTCAATCTCTGCTTATCTACCGTGTTTCCCTGAAAATAAGACAGAGTCTTGTTTTCCTTTGACCCCCCAAATAAGCACTTGGCCTTATTTTTGGGGAAGTGTTATTATTTTTGAGGTGCAGGAGGTGGCGAATGTGGTCACCTCATGGCTGCTGTTGTGTTGCAATATTTTCAGGGAGGGCTTATTTTCGGGGGAGGGTTTATTTTAGCGCATGCACTCAAAAGCCCGATTTGGCTTATCCTGGGAGGTCCTATTTTCAGGGAAACAGGATAGTTACAGGCTGCTGGAGAGGATGTGTTAGTAAAGCTATTGTCAGGTTTCCGAAAGATGCCCTAATTAATTCATGAGCCTTGAGCCAAGTTTCGAAAGAAATCCAGTGATTTATTAGGAACACCATTTCGGCAATACCCCATTGCAGTCAGATGTGACCTCATTTAAATTATGACTGAACTTTGCCCCTGTTTCTTTCCTCCCTTCACTCTGTGTCATAAATCACATTTCCCAATGAGGTGCACCCCTCCCAAGCCTGCTGCAGAAATCTGAGATCCGACTCTAGCCGAAGGTATGCATGGAATGCCTTCTCCCCCCCTCCTTTCCTCACCATGGCAACTTGATAACAGTTATGCAAATGCTTTATGAATTGACAGCTATACAGATAGTCCTCGACTTACAACAGTTCGCTTAGTGACTGTTCAAAGTTACAACGGCACTAAAAAAAGTGACCATTTTTCACACTTACGACCCTTGCAGCATCCCTGTGGCCACAAGTTCAAAATTCAGATATTTGGCAACTGGCTTGTATTTATGATGGTTGCAGTGTCTCGTGTCATCTGATCTCCTTTTGCAACCTTCTGACAAAAAAAAGTCATTGTGGAAGCCAGATTTGCTTAACAACTGTGTTACTAACTTAAAAACTGCAATGATTCACTTAACAACTGCCAAGAAAGGTCATAAAATGAGGCAAAATTCGCTTAACAAATGTCTTACATTGCAACAGAAAGTTTGGCCTCAATTGTGGTTGTCATTCAAGGACTATTTGTATTGAGTGGATGAGAGAGAGCTGTTTAACACTAATGTTGTTAAACTTGGCAACATTAAGATATCTGGACTTCAACTCCCAGAATTCCCCAGCCAGAAAAGCTGACTGGGGAATTCTGGGAGGTTGACATCCACATGTCTTTAAGCCACCAAGGCTGAAAACCACTGGATTACAAGAATGCTACTTTATTCTTAGAGGATAAGGTAAAGATAAATGTTTCCCTCGCACATATGTGCTAGTCGTTCCCGACTCTAGGGGGCGGTGCTCATCTCCGTTTCAAAGCCGAAGAGCCAGCGCTGTCCGAAGACGTCTCCGTGGTCATGTGACCGGCATGACTCAATGTCGAAGGAGCATGGAAGCTGTTCCCTTCCCACCAAAGTCCTTCCTGTTTTTCTACTTCCATTTTTACGTGCTTTTGAACTGCTAAGTTGGCAGAAGCTGGGACAAGTCACAGGAGCTCACCCTGTTACACAGCACTAGGGATTCGAACTGCTGAACTGCCGGCCTTCTGATCGACAAGCTTAGCATCTTAGCCACTGAGCCACCGCGTCTTACAGGATAGAACAACAAAATCTTGAAAATCTGCCAAAACGTTCTTCCGCCTCCCCTTATACCAAATAGAATCAAAGTGTGGTTTTCTTGAGTTTCTTTCTTACTCTTTCCGTGGCCGAAATCCATTTCTCCTGAAAGGTCCAATCTTAGGAAACTCTGTTCTCTACGGACTAAAAATGGAATTCTGTTTTGCATTTCTTGGTTGCTTTTTATAGAGGCAAAGATTTGCACCTGCTCCTTCGAAGTTTGCTTCCTGAAATATCTTTGGTTTCTTTTTGTGGTATTATAAAAATTATGCCTGTAAAATGTTCCCACTGCAGGTGGGACCCCCTGTGATTGAAGTGCTCCTTTGAGAGAGACAGAGAAGGCATTTGCATAAATAGATTGTATACACACACACACGCACATACACACACACACACACACACACACACAGGATACCCATGCTTTGCTACGAAACTGTTTGATTAGGCTTGATAAATTGACACTTAAAGCTTGAGAATTAATGAGTAGTTCAAAAAGGCAGTGTATTATTTCGTTAGAGACGTTAAGATAAGTGTCTGTTACAGATTAAGACATTATTGCAAGTCTAACAACAATAAAATAGGTAGGCTCGAGCCCTTTAATCCCACCAACACCCAGTTGCAACTGACAGTTGGAACAGAGTTCTTTTCAGGTGGGGAGGAGTAGTAGAATGTCTAACTCCTTGGCATCAGAGCGTGTTAATATAAGGCAACTGGCAGTTGGAACAGAGTTCTTTTCAGGTGGGGAGGGAGAGTAGAATGTCTAACTCCTTAGCGTGTTAATATAATACTGTATAAGAAATACTAATGATCTGATGGTCATTTTGACAAATCCTTTCTTAGTGAGCACCTAGAAGCTAAGAGGAACATACGTGCCAAATTTTAAGTTTGTAGGCACGAAACTAAAGCAAAAAAACCTTTTCTCACAGAGTTTTCTTCTCCCTGATGGGAAAACAAATCTCCTTTAGGTGAAGGATCGGGGTCCGGAAGCCACCCGGCGTTTCTTTAACTGGTTTTACTGGAGCATCAATTTGGGAGCCATCCTTTCCCTGGGAGGCATCGCGTACATCCAGCAGAATGTCAATTTCGCCATTGGCTACATCATCCCCGCCGTTTGCATCGGGGTCTCCTTCGTGGTCTTCTTGTGCGGCCAGAGCGTCTTCATCACCAAGCCGCCGGATGGCAGCGCCTTCACCGACATGTTCAGAATCCTGGCTTATTCGTGCTGTAACCGAAAGCAGCCAGAGCGGTTTTCCAGCCCAAGGTATGTACAATTAAGGCAGCGGGGTATAGTGATAAGACAATAGTGATAATCAAACAAAGGAAGCATAATAACAATGCATACAAAGATATCTTGATTGACAATATGTGAATTTTGATAAAATTCGAGTGATGACTATGGAAAGGACGCAGAAAGACCTTGTAACCAATCGACACACTCTATATAGTTGAAGAGGCTTTGATGTTATAGGTGTTCTGTGTTGTGTGTTTGTTTGAAAATAAAATTTTTATTAAAAAATCAAAACAAACGCCCAGCTCCAAAGTCTTTGGGGGATGCACCTGAGAAGGAACCAGGGGATAAATTTTCATTCTCTTTTCAAAGGGGCACGCAGGGGGTCCTTCACCAGACTCGGCCTCCCAAGGACAGCCTCCTGGAAGCGGCCAAGGCCTCCCACGGGGGCCCTTTCCGAGAAGACAAAGTGGAAGACGTGAAAGCCCTGGTCAAAATCATCCCCGTCTTTTTGGCTCTTATCCCGTACTGGACAGTCTACTTCCAGGTGAGTGGACGGACCGTGCGTCCATCTGGATTGTTCTCTAGGTGGCCCAAACGATAACGCAAAGCAGTAGGGTAGGTGCAGCAAATTAAACCTTAGCCGCATCCAAACGTCTTCACTTTCAAAATGAGACCAAGCTCCTAGTCCTGAGAACTAGGACTAGGAGCGTGATCTTGTTATGCATTTCTTTCTCTCTCTTCTCTCTCTCTCTTTCTTTCTTTCTCACTCTCTCTCTTTCTTTCTCACTCTCTCTCTTTCTCTCTCTCTCTTTTCTTTCTCTCTGTCTCTTTCTCTCTCTCTCTTTCTCTCTCTTTCTTTCTCTTTCTCTCTTTCTCTCTCTTTCTCTCTCTCTCTCTTTTCTCTTTCTTTCTCACTCTTTCTCTTTTCTTTCTCTCTCTCTCTTTCTCTCTCTTTCTCTCTCTCTCTTTCTCTTTCTTTTTTCTCTCTCTCTCTTTTCTCTCTCTCTCTCCTTTCTCTCTCTCTCTCTCTCTTTCTTTCCTTGTGGCTATACGGTTACAAGATTGGGACCTCATCCCAACTTCGTTCAGATTAATATTTGGGGTTTTACTTCTATATAAGCTACCCAGAGTCACTGTGGGTGAGTTGAGCAGCCAGATAAACTTTCTTAATAAATAAAGCAATAAATAAACAATGCTGAAGAGATGGGGAACCTTCAGCAGCAGCTGTCAGGGTTCCAAATAGCATCCGAAAGTAAATCAGAGTCCGAGGCAAAGGATTCCTCAAAGTTCCAATTGATTAAGAGAGCCTTGTTGGCACATCTGGGAAAACCCAAATATGAAAGCTTCCCGGTTTTCCCCACCCAGTTGAAAGTTCAAGATCATGCCCCCTAACCCACAAGCCCATCTCATGGTCCAATCTTCCACTGCCGTGCTGGCAGTTCCACCCCTCCAGTTCCGGCCAGGTATAAAGACCTTGAATTTCTAAAAGAATGTTGTTATGGCTACATATTAGCCAACTCCGTATAATCCTCCCTCCCATTTTCCCACAATAGAAAATGAATAGTAGAAAGTGTGGCAGGTCCCAAAGTCCAAAAGAAAAGATGGCTTCCAGGCCTGATCGCAGCTATATTTGTAACTTATTCTTTGATTCACATGTTTTTACCATTTACTGTTTTGTTCCTTCTTAGTGGCCCCAGAGTCATGCATGCGTTTGTGTGCGCGTGCGTGCGTGCGCAGGCTCTAAATTGAGTTAAAATAACAGGTTAAGATTGGCAGTTACACACATTTAAATAAATAAATAAAATTTAGGAACTGATCTGTTGCTTTGTCAGAAGGCAACGGACCGTCCCGAAGGATGGAATAATTGCATTTAATTTTTAAGGATGAGTTGGCTAGTCAGACCAAAGTTGGTCAGCTGCTTCTAAGCCATTGACAAAGAAAGGTTGATCTTCCTGGGTTTTGTAAAGAACGCTGTTGAGCAATGCCTCCTTTTGACTTCACAGATGCAGACCACCTACGTCCTCCAGAGCCTCCATCTGAGAATTCCACAGTTTTCCAACAGCACATCAAATGGCACCATGAACGCCCACACGGTGAGCCGTAAAGTGGAAACACGATAACAGAGTTGGTGTGTGTGTGTGGAGTGCTGCCTTTGTTTCAGTAAATGGAATGTTTGGTTGTGTGGTTGTATCATGATTGGTAGATTGGTGCTGATTGGTGCTGGCTGTGTGTCCGTTGTTGTTTCGTGTTGTAACGGCCTGGGTGGTGGGTGGGGCTCGTTTATTGACTAGGGCTGGTTTCCAGATGTCTGGTAGGCGGGAAGTATCGTCACATTTATTCATGTTGTGGGGGTGTTTCTCTATTTCAATAGCTTCCATAACACTTCAACAAGAGAATAATTAGACTATAATATATAATATATATATAATATATACTATATAATAATTAGAATAATAAGATAATCTCAATCTTACATGGGAAAACACCCAAATACAACAAGACCAGCACACACACACACACACACACACACACACACAGAGAGAGAGGGAGAGGGGGAGAGAGAGAGAGTGTCTTCAAGAGATTAACAAAGTTGGACGGCACCTTGTAGGTCATCCAGTCAAACCCCCCAGGCAAGCAGGAGACCCCACACCGTTTCTGACAGAGGGCAGTCCCGTCTCTTCTTGAAAGTCTCAAGTGATGAAGCTCCCACAACTTCTGTTCCATGGGTTGATTGTTCTCACTGTCAGGAAATTCCTCCTTCTTTCCAGGTTGAATCTCTCCTTGGTCGGTTTCCATCCATTATTCCTTGTCTGGCCTTCAGGTGCTTTGGAAAATAGCTTGACACCCCCTCCTCTCTGTGGCAGCCCCTCAAATATTAGAAGACTGCTCTCCTGTCTCCCCTGGTCCTTCTCTTCACTAGACTAGCCATGACCAGTTCCTGCAATTGTTCATCGTAGGTTTTAGCCTCCAGTCCCCTCATCATCCTGGTTGCTCTTCTCTGCTCTCTTTCTAGAGTCTCTACGTCCTTTTTTATAGTGTGGTCACCAAAACTAGAGGCAGTATTCTAAGTGTGGCCTTACTAAGGCTTTATAGAATGGTATTAGTAATTCACATTTGAAGGACTGCTATAGAGGAAGGGGGCAGCCTTTCAAATATTGGAAGACTGCTGTCCTGTCTCCCCTGGTCCTTCTCTTCACTAGACTAGCCATGCCCAGTTCCTCCAACTGTCCATCGTATGTTTTAGCCTCCAGTCCCCTCATCATCCTGGTTGCTCTTCTCTGCACTCTTTCTAGAGTCTCCACATCTTTTTTTCTGCAGGGCTAAAAACAGAGGGGCTTCCAAACGCCTTTCCATATGTCCATTCGGTTAACCCAGTGCTCCTGAAGCCACCTTCTCCATGAAAGACCAGAGGTCCGCAAAACCGAAGGTCAAAATATCTCCAATTGGAGAGGCTCGTCTCCCCCGGCCACCCCAAAATCATTTGGAATGCCTGACCTATCCCTTACCCATTTCTTGCCCATTTCAGCATTCCTTCCGCATTTTCTCCGGCATGAATATTTCATCATCGTGGTTTTTTTTTTTGTTGTTTAAACCCATCGGAGATCCTGGCTGCTTCCCTGTTTAATTGGGACTTTTTACCCTTCCCCTCGTGAACTTTTCCAGTGATTACAGAGGAGGGAGTAACTTTCTGCAGGCAGCTAAGGGTATGTCGGCTTGACCCGGGTCAAAATCTTGCAAGGGAGAAATTTTAATGAAGAGCAGGGCATCTGCAGAAGGTCTGAGACAACAGCGAGACCACGAGGGGCTGCTTGTTTGTGTAAATAACTATTTTAGCAGCAATTTTGCTGCGTAGATCATGTGCTCCGAAGTTTTAACCTATGAAACCGTCATTCTTCTCCGCTTCTAGCTTGATGAAGACAGATCCTTAATGAGTTTACAGTTTCTGCGTGTCAGAAAGTGGGGAGAGGGGGTATTTTAATTTCTCTGCTGACGGGATTTTGTTTTTAGCTTCTGGGAAGTTGGCCTGCTTGGTGCCAAGGATTTAGCAGATGTTCTCCAAAGCCACAAAGTCATAGGGATAAATGCAAAGTGGAACGATTTGCATCCAGAAGTTGTGGGGGAGGTTTTTAAGAAGAGGTTGGATAACCATTTGGTCTGAAATGGCGTAGGGTTTCCTCACTGAGCAGGGGGTTGGACTAGAAGACCTCTTAAGGTCCCTTCCAAGTCTGTTATTCTGTAAATAGAGCTGCGATGGCACAGTAGTTAGAAGGCAGTACTGCAGGCGACTATTGTTGACTGCTGGCTGCCTGCAATTTGGCAGTTCGAATCTCACCAGGCTCAAGGTTGACTCAGCCTTCGATCCAGGGCTAAGTGCTATTGTTCTTCCTTCCTCCCTCCCTCCCTTCTTCCTTCCTTCCATGATGCGCAGTAGTTAGAAGTCTAATTCTGCCCACGGCCGGGAGTTTGATTCTCACTGGCTCAAGGTTGACTCAGCCTTTCCATCCTTCTAAGGTGGGTAAAATGAAGACCCAGATTGTTGGGGGCAAGAGGCTGACTCTGCAAACCACTTAAAGAGGGCTATAAAGCACTGCTCTCACACACATTAATCATTTGAGGTTCCTCACCAAGCCACATGGTGACTATCAGAGAGGCTGTCCTCTTTGTCTCCTCACCACAGTTCTTAACAGATTAACCAAGTTGGAAGGGACCTTGTAGGTCATCTAGTCCAGCCCAAGAAGAAGACCCTACACCATTTCTGACAGATGGCAGTCCAGTCTCTTTTTGAAAGCCTCCAGTGATGAAGCTCCCACAACTTCTGAAGGCAACTTCTGTTCCATGGGTGGATTGCTCTCACTATCAGGAAATTCCTCCTTATTTCTAATTCAGTTTCCACCCATTATTCCTTGTCTGGCCTTGGAAAATAGCTTGACCCCGTCCTCTCTGGGGCAGCCCCTCCAATATTGGAAGGCTTCTATCTTGTCTCCCTTGGTCCTTCTCTTCACTAAACTAGCCATGCCCGGTTCCTGCAACCGTTCATCATATGTCTTAGTCTCCAGGCTTTTGATTATCTTAGATAGATTCAGATTAACAGAGTTGAAAGAGACCTTGTAGGTCATCTAGTCCAACCCCCTGCCCAAGCAGGACACCCTACATCATTTCTGACCAATCGCAGTCCAGTCTCTTCTTGAAAGCTTCCACTGATGAAGCTCCCCCAACTTCTGAAAGAAACTTCTTTTCCATGGGTTGATGGTCCTCCCTGTTATTTCCAGGTTGAATCTCTCCTTGGTCAGTTTCCATCCATTCTTCCTTGTCTGGCCTTGGGGAGAAGAGCTTGACCTCTTCCTCTCTGTAGCAGCCCTTCAAATATTGGAAGATGCTATCCTGTCTCCCCTGGTCCTTCTCTTCACTAGACTAGCCATGCCCAGTTCCTGCAACCGTTCTTCATATGTTTTAGCCTCCAGTCCCCTCATCATCCTGGTTGCTCTTCTCTGCAATCTTTCTAGAGTCTCAACGTCTTTTTTGATAGTGTGGAATACTATTTTATATATTTTATAGTTCCCGGCGGCTTGGCTGACCATGTTTGATGCTGTCCTCATCCTCATCCTCATCCCCCTGAAAGACAAAGTGGTGGACCCCATCTTGAAGAGGAAGGGTCTCCTTCCTTCCTCGCTGAAGAGAATCGCCTTTGGGATGTTCTTCGTCATGTGCTCTGCGTTCGCTGCAGGTGAGGCGCAGGATTTTGGGTTATGGAGTGCCAACGCCGGGTACTGCAGGCCTTGTATCTAGTTTTGTACGTAGTTGCTATTGTCAATTTATCATTTCTATCGCAGAGCTTTTGCTATTTGTCTAATTCTATTGTATATCTAAAAAAATTTGCCCATGCTATTTGTTTCTTTCACTTGTTCATCTTCCGTTTTAAAGCTTAATAAATAACTATCATCATCATCTTTTAACAACCCCATAATCCCTTGTGGGGTGGAGTCTGGGCAAATGATTGGAGCTGAGCGTTTACTGGCCGGATGCCTTTCCTGTTTGCCAATGCAGTGTTTTCTTCGTCAGATATATTCTCATTGTGCCCAGAGAAAGAAATATCTGCCTCTACCTAGGATCGAACTCACAGCCTCCTGATTGTGAGGCGAGAGCTCCACCTCTAGGCCACCGCACCTCTCTTCGGAGGAATCCCTTTTATAGGGAGCTTAACCCATCCAAATTCCCTTTCAGATGGTTTGGAGTGCATTGCACGGTTGATTCTAAACAAGATGCAACCGTGCAATCAAAAGCGCATTGCTTTGAACACACGGGTGAGATCAGGGACAATGTGGCAGAAATACACAGGTTGAACATCAGATGGGCGTCAGGCCTGCAGCCATCTTTTCTTTCGGATCTTTGGCCTGCCACACTTTCTATTATTCTCATATGCATTTTCTATTGTGGGAAAATGGGAGGGGGAATTGTACAGAGTTAGATGCTATGTAGCCATAACAAACATCTTTCTAGAAAGCCAAGGTCATCCTTTGTCTCTGCAACTGGCCGGAATTGGATGGTTGTATTCTGCCAGCATGGCAGTGGGAGATTGGACCATGGGATGGACTTGTGGGTGTGGGAGGCAAGATCATGAACTTTCAACTGGGTGGGGGGGGGGGGAACCAGGAAGCTTTCAGATTCGGGTTTTCCCAGATGTGCCAACATGGTTCTCTTCATAAATTGGAACTTTGAGCAATACTTTGCCTCGGATTCTGATTTAATTTTGGATGCTATTTGGAACAACGGGTGTTGGCAATTGGGAGTCATTTCCTGTGTGCTTCTCCTTCCAGGAATATTGGAAAGCGATCGGCTGAGGAGAGTCAAGACCAAAACGATTGATCAGAAGATTGGGACAGCCGTCTACCATGCAGCCGACATGTCCGTCTGGTGGCAGATCCCCCAGTATATCCTGATCGGAATCAGCGAAATCTTAGCCAGCATTGCAGGTTGGTTTGTCATGTCGCGTGTGTGACAGGAAAACAAGCCCCCTTTAAGCTTCTTCATTTGGTCTGTAATTCCCTAGATGTTCTGACTTGGGCTTCCCCAGATAGCATGAGGCAGATTCCTGGTCCTGACAAAATCCCTTTTGTTAAATGAACGTGATTTCCTCTCGTTCACATTCAGCAAAGCCTGGCAAACAGTCTTTCAAAGGAATATTTATGACCACAGACCTTATCTATCTTGGAAAACTGCCATGTCAATATTTTCCAAAAGCAGTGCTGTGCAAAGAAAGACTGGGCACAGAGTCTCTGAGATTCACGGACAGATCTCCACACTCCTGAAACAAATGAACAAATTGTTTCCTGCAAACCTCACTCCCTTCTAGCACTGATGTTGTCCCCTAGTTGGATCATGAAATGTCTGCAAGGAAACTACCAGGCTCAGGGAGCACCAAGGACCCCTCAGTCCTCCTCCTCCTCTTCTCCTTCTCCACTCAACCAATCCCACTCCCTCCTAGCACTGATGGTGTTCCCTACCAGGGTTATGAAATGTCTACACGCAAAGCAACGAAGCTCAGAGAGCCCCAAGGACCCCTCATACACTTATTTACATTTATTTATATGTGATTTCTAAGAGACATGATGGCTCAGTGGCTAAGACGCTCAGCTTGTCGATCAGAAAGGTCGGCGGTTCGAATCCCTAGTGCCGCTTAATGGAGTGAGCTCCCGTGACTTGTCCCAGCTTCTGCCAACCTAGCAGTTCGAAAGCACGTTAAAAATGCAAGTAGAAAAATAGGAACCATCTTTGGTGGGAAGGTAACCACATTCGGGAGTTGAGTCATGCCGGCCACATGACCACGGAGACGTCTTCGGACAGCGCTGGCTCTTCGGCTTTGAAACGGAGATGAGCACCGCCCCCTAGAGTCAGGAACGACTAGCACATAAGTGCAAGGGGAACCTTTTACCTTTATATATGATTTCTAATTTTCTGATTGATCTCACTCAGACAGGGACAGCTACAGGGCTGGATATGATCTGGGTCCCATAATATGCCCAGGTCTAAACGCACTACTTATACTATTGGCTCAAACCAGGATTTAACTCACGGGAAGCAGCCAGATTGTTGGGACTTTCTCTAGGCCAGGGGTGTCCAAACTTGGGAACTTTAAGACTTGTGGACTTCAACTCCCAGAATTCCCCAGCCAGCCCATGCTGGCTGGGGAATTCTGGGAGTTGAAGTCCACAAGTCTTAAAGTTCCCAAGTTTGGACACCCCTGCTCTAGGCTGTTCCCGGTGGATTTTTAGAAAATTCCCAGCTTGAGTAAATGAGGAAGTTGTGGGCCTCTTTGCTAGTGTGTAACTATCTGGGCTCATCACCGGCGATTGATTTTCCTTCTCTCTCTCTTCCTCCCCTCCAACTTTCCTGGTGCAACCTGCAAACGGGAGGTGTGTGTGTGTGGCCATAAAATCTCATTTTCTGCTCCGTTTCACACACATTTTGGGTTCATTAGGGGGGGGAAGGCCGCCAGGCTCTCTATATTTTGCAGAGAACCTCGTTTCGCCTCGTCTTCTAATTAAATCGTAGCCGTGTTCTCGCTGTGGGGGCCCAACCAATTCTGAACAGCTTGGTTTCTCCGGGGTCCTTTTTGTGGGTTTTTGCTAGCAGTGACAAACTGGCCTCCAGGTTTAAGGGGATGAGTTGGGCGTTTTTGAGTCTTGTTGTGAAGTTGTGTTCGACCGATTGTGACCCCCATGGACAATGTTCCTCCAGGCCTTTCTGTCCTCTACCATCCTCTGGAGTCCATTGAAGCTCACGCCGACTGCTTCCGTGACTCCATCCAGCCACCTCATTCTCTGCCATCCCCTTCTTCTTCTTTTGCCCTCCATCGTTCCCAGCATGAGGCTCTTCTCCAGGGAGTCCTTCCTTCTCATTAGGTGGCCAAAGTCTTTGAGTTTCCTCTTCAGGATCTGGCCTTCTAAAGAGCAGTCAGGGTGGATCTCCTCTAGGACTGACCGGTTGGATGGCCTTGCAGTCCAAGGGACTCAATGCAGGAGTCTTCTCCAGCACCAGAGTTCAAAGGCCTCCATTCTTTGGCGCTCAGCCTTCCTTATGGTCCAACTTTCACAGCCATCCATTGCAAGTGGAAAAACCATTACCTTGACTAAACATACTTTAAAGGGACGAGGTGGCTCAGTGGCTAAAACTCTAAGCTTGTCGATCAGAAAGGTGCAAACACAGGTGAATTTAGGAAGTATTGATCGGTAGGGAAAGCATGTTTAGTAAACCTGAAACTGTCACTAGACGCACTTTCGTTAGCAGGGTGATTTTTGAGCCTAGAAACCAAATATTGCAGAGCAGCACTTGGGAGAAAAATGCCAGATCCAAGGCCTGGTGAAGACTCTTTCCAAGATTCAGAGGGACAGTTTGGTCTAGTGGTTAAAGCTCCAGGTTAGAAAGCAAGAGTCTGTGAGTTCTAGTTCCATCTTAGGCATGAAAACTGGCTGAGTAACTTTGGCCCAATCACCCGGAGATAGCGAATTCTAGTTCTGCCTAGGCATGAAAGCCTTGGACAATGAACAGGAGACTGGGAATTCTAGTCCCCTGTTAGGCATAAAAGCCAGCTGGGAGAGTTTGGGCCACTCACCAAGAGACTGGGAGTTCTGGGAGTCCGGCATGAAAGCTGGCTGGGTGATTTTGGCCCATCAGTAGGAGACTGAGAATTCTAGTTCCACGTTAGGCATGAAAGCCAGGTGGATGACTTTGCGCTAGTCCCTCTCTCTCTCACCCCAACTCACTACTCAAGCTTGATGTTGTGTGGAAAATAGGAGGAGGAAGGTGTGCTGGATATGTGTGTCCCCCCCCCCTTGAGTTACTCCTAAAGATCAATAACAGCCAGGCACAAACAAATAAATAAACACCTGCTCTGCAAAAGGACCATCTCCCTCAACCAGGAATGTGCAACTTTTGAGTGCCGTGTCTCTTTTCTCTCTGTGTGGCTCGCTCTAAAACATGAAGCGGTACACGAGAACAATCACACTGCTGGTATTTAGGTTTCATTAAAATTCAATACACCGGCTGCCCTTATTTTCCATTCGTAACATTGAATTATTTTCCCCCTCTGGACACATTTGAAATGGCAATTTGGCCATTTGCTTGAGAGGCCTCCAGAGGCACCTTTAAGGCGTGTGTGTTTGGAGAGAGAGAGAGAGAGAGAGAAAGAGAGAGAGAGAGAGAGAGAGAGAGAGAGAGAGAGAGAGAGAGAGAGAGGAATTGGGTGTGGGTTGAATTCTGGATGGAGAACAAGACTTCCCTGTTCCTTATTCTTTGGTTCCTTCCCATTGGGAACGAGCCACGTTCTTCTCCTCTCTTCTCCCGGGGGTGATTCGGATTTAGAAAATAAGGATTTTTGCTTCTCTCTTTGAGTTCTGAAGAGGCTTCGGCTGGAGAAGAGAGCTCATTTTTGGATGCCATCAAGGGATCAACGGCTCTCCAAGACTGCTCTGTTAGTTGTAGCTGCGTGTTGAGCGCGAGAGGGCGGGATTTTCAGAGATTTGGAGAGAGGTTTGCAGAGAGAATTGGAATGGAAAGAATAGAATAGAATAAGGATGCGGTGGCTCAGTGGCTAAGACGCTGAGCTTGTCAATCAGAAAGGTCGACGGTTTGAATCCCTAGCACTGCGTAAAGGAGTGAGCTCACATGACTTGTCCCAGCTTCTGCCAATCTAGCAGTTCGAAAGCACGTAAAAAATGCAAGTGGAAAAACAGGAACCACCTTTGGTGGGAAGGGAACAGCCTTCCGTGTGCCTTCGGCATTGAGTCATGCCGGCCACATGACCACGGAGACGTCTCCGGACAGCGCTGGCTCTTTGGCTTTGAAACGGAGATGAGCACTGCCCCCTAGAGCCGGGAACGACTAGCACATATGTGCAAGGGGAACCTTTATCTTGAATAGAATAGAATAGAATAGAATAGAGAGTGGAATGGAGGGGAGGGGAGAGGAAAGAGAAGAGAAAGAGAAAAGAAGAGAGAGTAGAATATAAATTAGAATATAGAATAGAACAGAATAAGAAACACAACAGAAAAGAGAATAAGGAATAGAATTGAATAGAATAGAAACTTGGATATCTTCTAGTCCAGCTCCCTGCTCAAGCAGGAGACTATACCATTCATGACAAGTGGCTGTCCACTCACTTCTTGAAAACCTCCAGTGATGAAGTCATCACAACTTCTGGTGGCAAGCTGTTCCACTGGTTATTTGTCCTCACTGTCGGGAAGCTATTCCTCAGTTCCAGGTTGCTTCTCCTCTTGATTAGTTTCATCCATTGTTTTTTCTTCTTCTTGCCTTCTGGTGCTTTGGAAAATAAATTTTCCAAATAAAAAAAAAATCTGCGCAGCGTTTTGGGCCTGGCGCTTTCGTTTTTTACATCAGAGGCGGCCACGTTTTTTTAAATTTCCAAGCACATAAGTCAGAAACGTCCTTGTCCAGTGGTGTTTTGCGCCTAGCACTACAACTCACAACAAAATTAAGCGGTGGGAAATTCGAGGCTAGAGAAACAGAGGTTTTTCTGTTGTGAAGTTAGCTTGTGAGCTTGTCAGAATATTCATGAGCCGGCAGAGACATGGTAACAAGGTCAGCCAACGGGAGCTGAAACAGTTTGGAGTCTGGGTGTGGCTGAGCTGTGAACTGAAACTAAAAGAAACTCTGTGTAGCCTGCCTGTGTTTGAACCTGCTTACAATTTCTCCTCTCTACCACGTTGGAAGAATCCGCTGTTGGCATTGTACATTTACTCATGTGTTGTTATGTATTTAAAGAAGTTAATGAATCCTGCTGAATCAGTTATCTCTGTGTGCTTTCTGGATTTGATTTTTCTGCAACAAACTCTGACAGAACTAAACCATGGTCCGTCTGTCTGTCTGTGTCTTCTCTTTTGTGTTCCAGGTTTGGAATTCGCCTACTCCGCGGCTCCGAAATCGATGCAAAGTGCAATAATGGGCCTCTTCTTCTTTTTTTCTGGAATCGGGTCTTTCGTGGGCTCCGGTCTCCTGGAGTTGGTGTCCCTCAAATCAATCGGTTGGATGAGCAATCACACGGATTTGGGTCAGTTATCTCTATTGGCTTGGATTTTTCTTTAAAAAAAAATAATAGGCAGGCAGAAAACCACATTCAAGTTTACCCCAAAGGCTGATCCCAAATTCTAGGACTTTCTGTAGTAAACACGTTCTCCTCTGAATTTTTGGGGACCCACTATCTCTCTTGGTTGTAAGTCAAGGGCTCCCTACAATAAACACATTCGCCACAGAATCTTGGAGAAACACTACCTCCCCTGGTTGTAAGTCAAGGAGTCCTCTGACTTAACAACCATGGGAGATACTGGTTCTCCAAGATTCTCCAACATATCATCCTCTGAAATCCTGGAGAACATGTGTCTTCCATGGCCATAGGTCCAGGACTACCCATAATATATTCTCCTCTGAAATCTTGGAGAACATCTGTCTTCTATGGCCATAAGTCCAGGACTACCCATAATATATTCTCCTCTGAAATCTCGGAGAACATCTGTCTTCCATGATCTAAGTTAAGGACTGCCCAAAATATATTCTCTGAAATCTTGGAAAACATCTGTCCTCCATGATCCTAAGTTAAGGACTACCCATAATATATCCTCCTATGAAATCTTGGAGAACATCTGTCTTCCATGATCCTAATTAAGGACTGCCCATAATATAGTCTCCTCTAAAATCTTGGAGAACATCTGTCTTCCATGGCCATAAGTCAAGGACTACCCATAATATATTCTCTGAAATCTCAGAGAACATCTGTCTTCCATGATCCTAGGTTAAGGACTGCCCATAATATATTCTCCTCTGAGATCTTGGAGAACATCTGTCTTCCATGTAAGTTAAGGACTACCCATAATGTATTCTCCTCTGAAATCTTGGAGGACATCTGTCTTCCATGATCGTTAAGGACTACCCATAATATATCCTCCTATGAAATCTTGGAGAACATCTGTCTTCCATGGCCATAAGTCCAGGACTACCCATAATCTATTCTCCTCTGAAATCTTGGACAACCACCATCTCATGGTGAAGAAGCTGGGTGAGATCCAACTTAGTAACGTAGAAGCGTTCTACCTCATTAAATGAGCCCATGGGGAACTTTTTTTTGGGGGGGAGGGAGGGCATCAAAGTTCTCAGGACCTTCTCAGAAACTGATTCAGCAAAACCAGCCCTTATAAATTGCTCGATGGGCAATTATTTAACCCAATGAATTGATCCAGTTTCCTCCCTTCTCCATTCACGGGGTCGGCTCAAAATCTTCTCCTTCACGGATCTGCAAGAGCCCGAAATCGCCAGCCAGCGTTCCTCTAAAACAATTAAAATTAGTTCTGCCTCGTGAGCGAGAGAAAAAGATTTTTATGGCATTCGCTGTCTGATCCGTAAAAAAATCGGGGAGGGGGAAAGGCAGTTTTTTTAAGCCCCTCTGCTTTTCAGGGGAAATATATATCCTGTTTTTAAAGTGTCAGGTGAAGGAGCTTTGGTGCAGTTCTGGGATTAAAAGAAAAAGGGTTTAATTGAATTAATGCTTGCAAAGGAAAGAGGCTTCATCTTGACCCAGGGGTATTGCTGGTGGACTGACGAAATTCAGAGAGTTTTCTGTTTCCCTCCTTCCCATCGCTTTCTCCTTCTTTTCTATCTTCCTCCCTCCCTCCCTTCCCTTCCCATCTCTTTCTTCTTCCTCCCTCCCTCCCTTCCTCTCCCTCCTCCCTCGTTCAGTCTCTTTCTCCTTCCTCCCTTCCTTTCTCCCTTCCTCCCATTCATTTTTTTCTCCTTCCTTTCTATCTTCCTTCCTCCTCTTCTCTTCTCTTCTTCCTAGCCGTACACCTTCCTTAGGCGAGTCCCAACCTTTAAAATCATACCTCTTTCCCTTTAGGACACGTCCTAACTTCCCAGGCTCCTTCCACAGACAAAACAAAACAAAAAAGAAAAGTCTCCGCTTAATTTCTCTTCTCCGTTCCGCCGCTTACTCCGCCTCTTTGTTTTTTCCCCCTCGCAGGCAACATCAACGGTTGCCATTTAAACTACTACTTTTTCCTCCTGGCGGTCATCCAGGGTGTCACTCTGCTGCTTTTCCTCATCGTGTCCGTCAAATACGACCGCCAGAAGGCCAGGACTAATGCCGGAGGGACTTGACGGCGGGACCGTAACAGAAGATAAAACGAAGTCGGTGGGGATCGGGAGAGGTTGCTGATCGAGCAGGAAACAGCCATTTGGAGGGGCATTTTCTTTTGATTTGCATGATTTTGACTTCTAGGTTGCCCCCCCCCCCATCTTACACACACACACACACACACAGACACACACACACACACACACATAAAGCAGAGAGTGCCTTATGCTAGCAAACTAATTTTACAAGCTTTATCCTGCAATGCAGGAGAGATGTTGGAACCCGGAAGCATTTCAGTTTCCCTTCCAGGGTGACGGACGGACAGAACTGCACAACGGATCAGTTCAGATCCTGGCTTGGAAAGAATTCCTTCCTCCTCCTCTCCCTCCCACCCCCCCCACCCCCCCGGACGCCTTTCATAGAGGCTCAGAGGTAAAGGCTGCAGACGTCAAGCCAGGTTTGTGAATTTTCTGTGCTGTGCATCGAAGCTTCTTCTCTCTCTCTCACACACACACACAAACACACACACACATACGCACCGGTCGTCCGCGTGGGTAGGACTCCAAAGCTCTACCAATGGCTCTGGCGTTAGGGCTGGGGATCATAGGTCATTTAGTCCAAGCTATGAAGAGGTCTAGTTAGACAGAAATAAAGGATGTTTTATTTTTAAGATACTGTAGGTTTTGGGAGATGTTGTGGTTTGGTTTTATGTTAGCAATTATTTGGGAGTGTGAAACTGATTTGGCATCGTGATTTTGCCTATTTTCTGACCCTTCCTTCCTTCTCATTGCCCTCCCTCCCTCCCTATATTATTTGCTTGCTTGCTTCCTTCCTTCCTTCCTTCCTTCCTTCCTTCTCATTGCCCTCCCACCCTCCCTCCCTATATTCTTTGCTTGCTTCCTCCTTCCTTCCTTCCTTCCTTCCTTCCTTCCTTCCTTCCTTCCTTCCTTCCTTCCTTCCTTCCTTCCTTCCTTCCTTCCTTCTCATTGCCCTCCCACCCTCCCTCCCTATATTCTTTGCTTCCTTCCTTCCTTCCTTCATTCATTCATTCCTTCCTTCCTTCCTTCTCATTGCCCTCCCTATATTCCTCCCCCTCCCCCCTCCTTCCTTCCTTCTCATTGCCCTCCCTCCCTATATTCCTTGCTTGCTTCCTTCCCCCTCCCTCCCTCCTTCCTTCTCATTACCCTCCCACCCACCCTCACTATATTCTTTCCTCCCTCCCTCCCTCCCTTCTCATTGCCCGCCCTCCCTCCCTCCCTCCCTATATTCCTCGTTTGCTTCCTTCTTTCCTCCTCCTTTATTTTCCTTCCTTCTTTCCTTCCTTCCTTCTTTGCCCTTGCTCCCTATATTCCTTGCTTGCTTGCTTCTTCCTCCTCCTCCCTTTTCCTCCCTTCCTTCTCATTGCCCTCCCTATATTCTTTGCTTCCTTCTTCCTCCCTTTTTCTCCCCCCCCCTCCCTTCCTTCCTTCCCAGGGTTTTTTTTAATGACATATGGGTTGAAATCAGAGATGAACAGGCAAACAAAATTCTCAATTTCTCCTCCGCTCATGTTTTCCAAGTTGTCTCAGACACACAATCTTGACTTGGCAACCCTTTTAAACCAATTCTTTGCACTGAATTTTAGAGTCATTGGAGGGAAGAAACTTTGCCTGTTTTGATTTTTTTAACTGAAAATTGCTCTTTAATTCTTAAACAGGGTTAGCAGGCAGCCCTTCTCTTCTCTTTTAAAAAAAATATCAAATATCTTCCCTTTAAACTTGTTTACAAAAACCTTGTGACGTGAGCCTGTGTAAATAAATTTTAAAACAAACTTCGTCTCTCTTCATTTTCTCTCCAAATGCAGTCTTTTTTTTTTTTTAGTTGCAAGGTGCAAAAGGTCTGCGAATAAACTCAATACTTAAGAAACCAGGCTACGTCGCTGTTGGAAGCTATTTTCACAGTTCATAAGGGCTAGAAACGTGAAAAACCAGTGAATACCATAACTTCTTCAAATAGGTTTTCCATCTATAATCATTACTGACAGACACCATAGCTCCTGTGTAATAACCTAAGAAATGTAAACAATTTTTATCTTCATTGGTCTATTTACATTTTATAATATTGTACAAACAACATGACTTAGTGCATCGTACACCTTGGTGGGAATATTTTGTGCTTTCTACAGGTCATCTTTATTTAGCAATCACAGTGAGACTGGCCACTTCGTTGTTTAGTGAGGAGGTTACTAAGTGAAACCCAAGCACAACTTACGGGACTGGAGGCTAAAACATATGAAGAACGGTTGCAGGAACTGGGCATGACTAGTCTTATGAAGAGAAGGACCAGGGGAGACAGGATTGCAGTCTTCCAATATTGGAGGGGCTGCCACAGAGAGGAGGGGGTCAAGCTATTCTCCAAAGTACCCAAAGGCCAGACAAGGAATCAGGGATGGAAACTGACCAAGGAGAGATTCAACCTAGAAATAAGGTTAAATTTTCTGACAGTGAGAATAATCAACCCATGAAACAGAAGTTGTCTTTGGAAGTTGTGGGAGCTTCATCACTGGAGGCTTTCAAGAAGAGACTGGACTGCCATCTGTCAGAAACGGTATAGGGTCTCCTGCTCGAGTGGGGGGTTGGACTAGATGACCTACAAGGTCCCTTCCAACTTTGTTAATCTGAATCTATCTAAGATGATCAAAGTCCTAGAGGCTAAAACCTACGATGAATGTTTGCAGGAACTGGGCATGGCTAGTCTAGGGAAGAGAAGGACCAGGGGAGACAAGATAGCAGCCTTCCAATATTTGAGGGGCTGCCACAGAGAGGAGGGGGTCAAGCTATTCTCCAAAGCACCTGAAGGCCAGATAAGGAATAATGGATGGAAACTGACTAAGGAGAGATTCAACCTGGAAATGAGGAAATTTCTGACAGAGAGAACAATCAACCCATGGGACAGAAGTTGCCTTCAGAAGTTGTGGGAGCTTCATCACTGGAGGCTTTCAAGAAGAGACTGGACTGCCATCTGTCAGAAATGGTGTAGGGTCTTCTGCTTGGGCTGGGGGTTGGACTAGATGACCTACGAGGTCCTTTCCAAATCTGTTAACCCCAATTGTACTTACCATCTTCCTTCAACTTTTCTTGCTCGGCAGACCCGCGAAAGCCATCAATTCCAGGACTAGTGGCAAAGTTAACTTTTTCATCTCCCATCACTATTAAGGGTTGCTGTGCGAGGCAGTCGCTAAGTGAAGACAGCCTCTAATGTTGCCAGGTCAGGCTCCGCCCTCTGATCCCAGGGACAAAGTGAACTTTGCAACTTTTGGCACAATTTTGCTCTTTTCTCTGCCAGTATCTAAATCTGCAAGATCCATTTATTTGGATTCCTGGAGGTGAAGGTGGCATTTTTGCCCGTTTTCTTATAAAGATTTACCACATTCTGGGTCGGTCTTTTTTTTCCCCTGAAAGCCTGACCAATTAACTTTATGGCTAATTAAAGAAATACCTTGGCAATTCATCGTTGATGCTTTCGGGTTGAGTGGCCAATTTAATGTAGCAGAAACATCGCCCTGCCTTTTTAAGTCCTTTTCTTCTGGACTGCTAATCTTTCATTGGGAAATAAATCAAGCGAGGCCAAACTTTTGGGGAGTCCGTCGGCCAGAAACCGGAGAATGGAGACACCCCTGAATGGCACCGTTTGAAAATGCCTTCATTGTAAGAGCCATGGTGGTGCAGTGGTTAGAACGTTGTACTGCAGGCTGCTACTGCTGGCTGCCTGCAATTCAGCAGTTTGATCCTGGCCAGCACAAGGTTGACTCAGCCTTCCATCCTTCCGAGGTGGGTAAAATGAGGACCCAGATTGTTGGGGGCAAGAGGCTGACTCTAAACCGCTTAGAGAGGGCTGGAAAGCACTGTGAAGTATAGAAGTCTTAAGTGCTATTGCCCTTCTGGCAGGCCAAAGACCCTGACACCCTCCTTCCTTCCTTCCTTCCTTCCTTCCTTCCTTCCTTCCTTCCTTCCTTCCTTCCTTCCTTCCTTCCTTCCTTCCTTCCTTTCTTCCTTCCTTCCTTCCCACTGATTAGAATGCAGCATTGCAGGCTAACTCTGCCGACTGCCAGCAGCTTTATTCTTACCAGCTCAAGGTTGACTCAGCCTTCCGTCCTTCCGAGGTGGGTAAAATGAGGACCCAGACTGTTGGGGGCAAGAGGCTGACTCTAAACTGCTTAGAGAGGGCAGTAAAGCATTATGAAGCGGTATATGTCTAAGTGCTATTTCTATTGCTCTTCCTTTTCCTCTTCCATCCATCCATGGTAGGCAGTGGTTAGAATGCAGTACTGCAGGCTACTACTGCTTCCTGCCGGCTGCCTGCAATTCGGCAGTTGGATCCTGACCGGCTCAAGGTTGACTCAGCCTTCCATCCTTCCAAAGTGGGTAAAATGAGGACCCAGATTGTTGGGGGCAAGAGGCTGGCTCTGTAAACAAGAGGCTTAGAGAGGGCTGGAAAGCATTATGAAGCGGTATATAAGACTAATTGCTACTGCTATTGTTCTTCCTTTCCCCCTTCTTCCCTTCCATCCATCCATCCATCCATCCATGGTAGGCAGTGGTTAGAATGCAGTACTATAGGCATCCTCCCTCCTTCCCTTCCATCCATCCTTCCTTCCATCCATCTATCCATCCATAGTAGGCAATGATTAGAATGCAGTACTGCAGGCTCACTGCTCACTCCAGAAGTTCGAATCTCACCAGGCTCAAGGTTGACTCAGCCTTCTGTCCTTCCAAGGTGGGTAAAAAGAGGACCCAGATTGTTGGGGGGCAAGGGGCTGACTCTGTGAACTGCTTAGTGCTATAAAGCACCATGGTGGTTTATAACTCTTAAGGGCTGTTGCTATTGCTATTTCCCCCGTAAGCAGAGATCCAGCATGTGCTAAGAGAAGCTACCTTTCTTCCTGCATACAGTAAAACAGGGAATTCTCGACTTACGACCACAACTGAGCCCCCAATTTCGCTTTACCAAGCAAGACACTTGTGAAGTGAGTTTTGCCCCATTTTGCGACCATGGTTGTTAAGTGAATGCTGCTGTTGTTAAGTGAGCAACACGGTTATTAAGTGTTCCCATTGACTTGGCTTGTCAGAAGGTCGTAAAAGGGGATCAGGGACCCTAAGAAATGGCAACCGTCACAAATATAAGTCAGTTGCTGAGCATCTGAATTTTGATTACGTGGCTATGGGGGATACTGCAATGGATGTAAGTGTGAATAACGGTCGTAAGTGACTTTTTTCAGTGCCGCTGTAGTAAGTCAAGGACTTACTTATGTGAAGGCCTGCCATAAAGCTAATATCCTGATAAATTAATCTGATTTGTAAACCTAACCCTTGGTGTCAATCCCGAACCCAGCTCAGTTTGCGAAACGGGTGTTTTATTCTATTTTACAATATCTTACTAGGCAGATCTCTGAGCACCTTACTAAAGTGCCTCCTCCTCCGTCTATAAAGGTATTTAAGCGACTCTCCTCTTAAGAGAGGAAATTTGGGATGATTTAACGTCTATTCCTCGGAAGGGGGGGGGGGAATTTACACCTTAATGGCTGTCAGATCTTAGTGGTTTGATGGGCTAGAATTATCCCGTCATGAAATCAAACTAACCAACCTTTAATCTCAGTCATCCGATGATGTTGACACTGTCGGGGGTTGTTCCCATATGGAGTTTTCAAAAGTCCTGCCCTTCCTTTTGAAAAAGGAAAAAGAAGGAAAGCAGAGATCAGCTGTCTGTCTGTCTGTCATCTATGTCTACCTCTCTATCATTCTATCTGTTTCATCTATCATTCTGTCAATCTATCCATCCATCCATCCACCTATCTATATCTATCCTTTCTCTCTCTTATCTATCTCTCTATTATCTATCTATCATTATCTATCTCATCTATCATAATAATCATCTCTTCTATCTATTATCTATCTATCTATCTATCTATCTATCTATCTATCTATCTATCTATCTATCTATCTATCTATCTATCTATCATCTATCTATCATTATAATCATCTGTTTTCTATCTATTATCTATCTATCTATCTATCTATCTATCTATCTATCTATCTATCTATCTATCATTATAATCATCTGTTTTCTATCTATTATCTATCTATCTATCTATCTATCTATCTATCTATCTATCAATCATTATCTCATCTATCATAATCATAATCATATGTCTTCTATCTATTATCTATCTATCATTATAATCATCTGTCTTCTATTATCTATCTATCTATCTATCTATCTATCTATCTATCTATCTATCTATCTATCATCTATCTATCTCTAATCTATCATTATCATAATCATATGTCTTCTATCTATCTATCTATCTATCTATCTATCTATCTATCTATCTATCTATCTATCTATCTATCTATCTCTATCTGTCTATCTATCTCATCTATCATAATCATATGTCTTCTATCTATTATCTCTCTCTCTCTCTCTCTCTCTCTCTGTCTCTATCTATCTATCTATCTATCATCTATCTATCTATCTATCTATCTCATCTATCATAATCAAAATCATATGTCTTCTATCTATCTATCTATCTATCTATCTCTAATCTATCATTATCATAATCATAATCATATGTCTTCTATCTATTATCTATCTATCATTATAATCATCTGTCTTCTATTATCTATCTATCTATCTATCTATCTATCTATCTATCTATCATCTATCATCTATCTATCTCTAATCTATCATTATCATAATCATATGTCTTCTATCTATCTATCTATCTATCTATCTATCTATCTATCTATCTATCTATCTATCTATCTCTATCTGTCTATCTATCTCATCTATCATAATCATATGTCTTCTATCTATTATCTCTCTCTCTCTCTCTCTCTGTCTCTATCTATCTATCTATCTATCTATCATCTATCTATCTATCTATCTATCTATCTATCTATCTATCTCATCTATCATAATCAAAATCATATGTCTTCTATCTATCTATCTATCTATCTATCTATCTATCTATCTATCTATCTCTAATCTATCATTATCATAATCATAATCATGTCTTCTATTTATTATCTATCTATCTATCTATCTCTATCTATCTATCTATCTATCTATCTATCTATCATCTATCTATCTATCTATATCTATCTATCTATCTCATCTATCATAATCATATGTCTTCTATCTATTATCTCTCTCTCTCTCTCTGTCTCTATCTATCTATCTATCTATCTATCTATCTATCTATCTATCTATCTATCTATCTATCATCTATCTAGCTATCTATCTCATCTATCATAATCAAAATCATATGTCTTCTATCTATCTATCTATCTATCTATCTATCTATCTATCTCTAATCTATCATTATCATAATCATAATCATATGTCTTCTATTTATTATCTATCTATCTATCTATCTATCTATCTATCTATCTATCTATCATCTATCTATCTATCTATATCTATCTGTCTATCTATCTATCTCATCTATCATAATCATATGTCTTCTATCTATTATCTCTCTCTCTCTCTCTGTCTGTCTCTATCTATCTATCTATCTATCTATCTATCTATCATCTATCTATCTATCTATCTATCTATCTATCTATCTATCTATCTATCTAATATATATCTATCAAATATCTATTTTCTCTAATTTTAGTCATCTATCTGATGTATATTAGGGGCCATGGTGGCACAGTGGTTTCAATGCAGTATTGCAGGCTCTGATGGCTCAAGGTTGACTCAGCCTTCCATCCTTCCGAGGTCGGTAAAATGAGGACCCAGATTGTTGGGAGTAATAGGCTGAGTTTATAAAAATAGGCTGACTCTAAAACCGCTTAGAGAAGGCTGGAAAGCACTGTGAAGAGGCACAGCGCTATTGCTATTGCTATCAATCCTGTATCTCTCCTGGTGATTACAGAAAATTTGTGAGAAGAGTTTTAAGAAAGTAAACCTCGTTTGCTGGAGAGAATGTTATCATCTGTTATCAGCCAAGAATGGGAGCGTAGTACATGGCAAAACTGATCATTGGATGATTAAAAACAAGGCAAGGAAAGTACAAATGGCTTGGTCCCAGGGGTGAGCCATTTTACCTTATGACTGTAATGGACATAAGTTGAGGACTGTCTGCAATTTACAGGGAGGACAACAGCAATCCCGAAGAAGGCAAGCATTCAGGGGTGGCTGTTTTCTATCGGTTCTTTTGGCTTTTCTTCTCGCTTGTGGTTATGTCACCTGCTTCTCTATTCAGAAGATAATGTACCTTAAATCGGTCTGCCGCTATCCATTCCAAACCCAGCCGTTGTAAATCCATTAATGCTCCAGCTAAGTATTTATGAAAGGTTAATAATTCAGAAATCGCACTCAGAGAATCATAACAGCGCCCAGATTCCAAGGCATAACATGCGCTGGCTGCCAAGGCAGTATTGTTAAATTGCTATGATTCTTGCTTTTAAAAACACATCAAAAATATTGTGTACCGAAGACTTATGCGCGGAGGGGAAAAATATATATGTGTGCAGGGAAGCAATAATTCAAAATTGCAGCGTGTGTGCACCTTCTGGAGTGTTTTTAATATTGGCAGAGAGCACTTGAAATATTTTTATATAGATTTCAGGCGGAAGGGAAATGAAATATCAGAACGGGTCTGCATTTTGGGAAGCGCGGGTTAGATTGGAGGGTTCCTGAGGTTAGCAAAACGCCGCTGTTTTTGAGGCGGGGAAGGGGGGGAATATAACAGGTCATGTCTCTTTCCAACTGCTGAGCACTTTAAGTAAGGATAGGATAAGACAGGATAGAGCAGAATAGAATAGAGAAGAATAGGAATAGAATAAAAAAGGAATAGAGCAGAGCAGAATAGAGCAGAATAGAATATAGAATGGAATTGGAATGGAATGGAATAGAATAGAATATAGAATGGAATTAGAATTGAAATGGAATGGAGTAGAGTAGAGCAGAGCAGAGCAGAATAGAATATAGAATGGAATTGGAATGGAATGGAATAGAATAGAATATAGAATGGAATTAGAATTGAAATAGAATGGAGTAGAGTAGAATAGAGCAGAATAGAACAGAATAGAATATAGAATGGAATTGGAATGGAATGAAATGAAAAATGGAATGGAATGGAATAGAATAGAATAGAGCAGAATAGAATATGGGATGGAATGAGAAAGGAGAATTAGAAAATGAAGCAGATGAGAGGGGGAGGGGAGAAGAGAAGAGAAGGAGAGGGAGGAGGAGAAAAGGAGAAGGAGAAGCAGAGAAGAGAGAGAGGGGAGGGAGGGAGGATGGAGGGAGGGAGGGAGAGAGAGAGAGAGAGAGAGAGAGATAATGCCTAGAGTAATACGTACAGCTTTCCTAAGCCAATATTTTCAAAGGCTACCTTGGACCGTGATCATAAAATCTGTCCTTCCCTCCCTCCCCCCACCCATGGCAAAACACTAAAAAAAAGCTTTCATTGGGTGAGTTTTGCTGAGGCTTGTTTGGCGCAGCGTTTTCTGCCGAGTTTCATTTCCTGCATGCCAATTGTTTTTTAAAAAAAAAACCACCAAAGTTTCCCCGCAATTAGTCATTTGTTTTCCAGCCATATTTGGAAACAAGAGACACAGACAGCCCAATTAAGAAAGAAGAAAATAATTATAACTCATCGCATGGCTTTGGAGCAGCTCTACAATAATGAGATCCTTTATGAGGCTGACCACAGCCAATGGTCTGAATTTATTCTCCAAAAGAAGTTGGGGTCCTAATTAGGAAATAAAAAGGAAAAGCATCCAAGAGATGTTTAATTCCTTGTCGAGCCAAACAAAAGTTCAATCTATCCCCCATAATATGGCAACTGCCGTCCAAATGGAGTTCATATTTTTTCCCGTTTGGTGCCAATATGAGCTTTAATAAAAAAACAATGGCTGCTTGGAATGGTCGTTTGCCAGTGGCTAAATAGGCTGCATCCATAAATCATAGAGCCACCGAATGGAGGAGCTGATGGAACCCCAAGGAACATCTCCAAGCCTTTGGTCATCTGCAGGAAAAGCAACTTGGCCAGGCTCTAGAATGGGCTGCCCAATCTCTTCATAAAAGCCTACGGATGGAGAACTTTCAACCGTAATGTAGAGTAGAGCGTTCTCTCTTCCCATATGACCAGGGAGAACTCTAAGAAGGACAAGGTGGTTGTCTTCCACCCCAGGAGGGGAAGTTGGTTTTGATCTTCCAACAATTCAGGGCTACATTATTTCCTTTCCTTCCTTTTCCCCCTTTCCTTTCCTTTCCTTTCCCTTTTTCTTCCCTCCTTTCCTTCTCTTCCTTTCCTGCATTTCCTTTTCTTCCCTTCCCTCTTTTCCTTTCCCTCTTTCCCTTCCCTTCCCCCCCATTTCCTTTCCTTTCTCCCCTTTTCTTTCCTTTCCCTTCCCTCTTTCCTTTCCCTTTTTCTTCCCCCTTTCCTTTTCTTCCTTTCCTTTCCCTTTTATTTTCCTTTTCTTCCCTTCCCTCTTCCCTTCCTTTCCTGCGTTTCCTTTTCTTTCCTTCCCTCTTTCCCTTCCCTTTTTCTTCCCCCATTTCCTTTCCTTTCTCCCTTTTCTTTTCTTTTCTTTCCCTTCCCTCTTTCCTTTCCCTTTTTCTTCCCTCCTTTCCTTTCCTTTTCCTCCTTTCCCCCTTTTTTCCTTACCTTCCCCTTTCTATTTCCTCTTTACTTCCTTTCCCTCCTTTCCTCCCCCTTTCCTTCTCTCTTCCCTTTCTTTTCCTTCCCTTTCTTTTTCTTTCCTTCCCTTCCCTTCCCTTTTCTTTCCCTCCTTTCCTTCCCTACCTTTCCCTTCCCTTCCTCTTTTTGTCTTTTCTTTTCTCTTTTCATACTTGCATTTCAACCAGGGAGTACAATTTCAACAGCTCGTCTCAAAAGCCTTTCAAAAGCTGGGGTAGCATTGACAGCAAGCTCAGCTTCTGAATCCAGCAGCCTAGCTATTCAAAAACTGTTGGATGCAGCAAAAGAAGAAGTGTGTGTGTGTGTCTGTGTCTCTGTGTGTGTATGTAGAGAAGCTTTTTTCCTCTCCCCCCAAAAGGTAGCACTTTAAAGAGCTCATAGAATCACAGAACCAATTTTAACGGTGGGAAACCGTTTACTCGGCAAACCTCCTAGTGCCAAATATTCCAAGCATAGCTAGTTGTTGTTGTTGTTTTTCCTACCAGCTCTCCCCTCCCCTCCTCCCTCTCTCTCACTCTCTCACACACACACACCAATAATAACGCTTTAACAAAGCAGTGGCTTTTTTTTTTTTTACAAAGGATTTGGAGAAGGCAGAAGTAAAGAGCAAAATTCGCAAGTTATCGGTTAGGAAGTTATCAGGCGCCCTCCTCTGGCTACATTGGAGACCAATCAACTTTCTTTTAGAACTTGGTCTATCCTGGTTCATCACACTAACTCCTGGTTTATTCCCTCCTCTCCCCCCCCCTTTTAAAAAAAAATAGACTCACTTGCTGGGAGTGGTCGCTTGGACATCAGGAGAAAAACAGCCTAGAGATTGATGTCGGTTACGTGGCCAAAACTTTGGACTGGATCTTCCTGTGATCGGCCAAATTGATCTACACGCAAACAAGGATTGACTGAACAGGAATGCCTTCGTGTCCGGAATGACAGTTTAAATAGGGGTATTTTAGTTCATTTCATGGCAAGGTTTCTATTTGTGGAAGATGGCTGCACAAGATTTCAAGGCGCAACAAGAAAATCGCGTAGACACAACACAGAGAGGATCAGCCAGAAAATATACTCCTGGGGAAGGAAACTGCAAAATCCCCATTCCCTCCTCATTCCAGGAGAAGGATATTGTAAAATCCCCATTCCCTCCCGATCAGTTGGGACTCGGGAGGCAGAGAATAGATGTGGGTGGGGCCAGCCAGAGGTGGTATCTGCCGGTTCTCCAAACTATTTAAAATTTCTGCTACCGGTTCTCCAGAACTGGTCAGAACCTGCTGAATACCACCTCTGATCTCTTCCCACGCCCTCCCCAGGACCTCAAACCATGTGATCCTGTCCATCACCAATAAACATTCTTTCCAAGCAACTTCCATGAATCGAGTGTCTTTTCCCCCACTTGGAACTGAACCCAGAAGGACATTCCTTGCAACAAAGCCATGGAAATGTTTTAATTACATCCGTGGACATGTAGAAATAAATATTACATTCATTCCATTTACAGTGAATACCAGGCCAGTCTTGTTAAAATAATAATAATAACAACAACAACAACAATAATAAAAAAGTCGGTCTACATTATGAGGTGTCAACTTCCATGGATGGAGACCATCCCAAAGAAAGAAGAGAAGTAAAATAAGACAGGTGTTTTGGGTGGGAGAAAAGCCCAAACCCAAACAGAGCACAAATAAAATGCAATGAGGCATTTAAGTATCCCTAAAGGTGATTGACAGAGCATATTCCCCCTTTGCAAGCAGTCTGGGAAGCTTTTAGAAGCTTCATTCGCACAACACGTTTAACCTGAGTAACTAAATGGACCAATTTTCTGAATTCATACAATGCCGTCAGCTGTAAATTAACACTCCCAGGCTGAGTTGATATGCTGGATTAGTGGTCACCAACTGCTGCTCCGTGGACCACTGGCGGTCTGCAAGAAAAGTTTGGTGGTTGCAGAAAAATTATTTGCATTTTTTATGTTGCACTAAATCAGGGGTTTAATTTTGGACCAATGGGAAGCTTTGGGATTGGAATCTCTGTAAAATAAGTCTCCTCTGCCCTAAATGGCTTGCAGAAAGACGATGTTGGGGAAAGAAAGAGGCACGATAAGGAGAACCAAATTTCCATATGGGTTCCTTCAAAGGAAAGATGCAGCTGAATCCAAACATGAGCCAGTTTCAATCTCTTGCACAAGGCATCATCCCCAATGTTCTTCAGCTCAAGGAATGGGAAGTCCACCATGATAGCTCCCTCAAGGTCTCTTTAGATCTCAAGACTTTTCAAACCTTTAAAGTTAAAGGGAAAGGTTCCCCTCGCACATACGTGCTAGTCGTTCCCGACTCTAGGGGGGCGGTGCTCACCTCCTTTTCAAAGCCAAAGAGCCAGCGCTGTCCGAAGACGTCTCCGTGGTCATGTGGCCGGCATGACTCAATGCCGAAGACGCACGGAACGCTGTTCCCTTCCCACCAAAGGTGGTCCCTATTTTTCTACTTGCCTTTTTTACCTGCTTTTGAACTGCTAGGTTGGCAGAAGCTGGGACAAGTCATGGGAGCTCACTCCGTTACGCGGCGCTAGGGATTTGAACCACCAAACTGCTGACCTTTCTCATCGACAAGCTCAGTGTCTTAGCCACTGAGCCACCGCATCCCTTTTCAAGACATCTAAAAAGTGTGTGGCCTTTTATCTCTACTATCCACTTGGATTCCTCTCTAAAAAAAGAATACTTTTGGTTACTTTGCACTTGATAATCTCTCCAAGCCCAACCTCTTGATTCGTAATGACATCCTGCCCTACCTATCCACCAGCTATTGTTTGGGAACTTCCATTTGACCTTAGAAACATTTTGTCAGAATATTCATGAACTGGAATAGGACATAGCAACAGGTCAGCCATTGGGGACTGGCTGGAATAGGACATGGTAACAAGGTCAGCCAATGTATAGGCATGGCAACTGGGTCAGCCAATGGGAACTGTTTGGTGACTGAGAACCATGCCAAATGGCTCGGAGCCTGGGCGTGGCTTACCTATGTAGCTCTGAGTCTGTGCAAGAGAACTTGTCTAGTCTGCTTTCTGAATTGAAACTGAAAACCAACCTCTCCTGGGTTTTGCCTGTAACTACTACCACGTTGGAAGAATCCACTATTGGTACTGTACATTTACTCATGTGTTGTTATGTGCATAAAGAAGTTAATGAATCCTGCTGAATCAGTCAACTGTATGTGCTTTCTGGATTTGATTTCTGCAGCAAACGGACACATTTGGTCTGAAGAGGATGGGGTGTGGGAGAAATCACAAGGCATCGACATCCAAGAAACTTCTTCATGAGAAGCTCCTTGGATGAGAAGCGAAACGTCTTCAAGGGAAAAAGAAAGAAAGTCCAGTTGCCTCTTGAAAAAGCACCTTTGGGACAACCATGACCTGGAGGACGGAGAATCTCCATAGACATTAGCAAATATGCTTTAGCAAATAAACATGAAATTAACTTTTATGAAAACATCCATGTAGCATCGTTGGCAACAATGTGGAAGTAATTTGCCGTTGTCTCTATCTGGTTGTATTTTATTACTTCCCAGTAGGGCCTACAGCCCAAGAACATATCGATGACGTTCTATCTAAGGATTAACTAAGTCCAACTTTTATTCCCCCCCCCTGCAATCAGTCCAGCTTGATTAGACATTGCTACCTAGCTGGGTTTATCAAAGAACGTATCTACTGGGCTGTCAAAATTGGTCCTACACATCATCTACTCAGTCCCCACTCCAGTTCATGCATATATTTGTTTATTCCCATATTTCAATGCATCCGAAGGCATCAAGGTGTGGCTGTTGACTCTTAGAACCCAGAAGTGATGCTACATTTTGTCTTTGAGTTTCTCCAGATAGTTCCTGATCTGTTTCGATTCTCCCAGGTCCATATCTTGGCAAACCCACTTAATGTCATCTTCGTTGCAATTGAGGATGGAGTTGACGGTGGGGCAACCGTCATCGGGAGGGATGGTGGTGAATGTGGTAAACTTGACCCGCTTCCGCTTGGAGGCGGGCGAATGCAGAGGATTTTCCTGCTTCAGGTCCCTGATTTGCCTATCTCCCAATTGAATTTTGGGACTGCTTTGACTCGGGAGTTTTTTTGGCGTGCCAACGAGGAGTTGACTGCCCATGTCAAAGCCTATCCCTTGGTCTATGATCGTGGTGCACTCATCCGGCGGAGGCGAGACATCTGCTGTGTTGTCCAACAGCTCCATTTCATTCCCAAGCCACACCCAGTCATGAGAGTGGTTCATGGAGGTCTGCCCTTCCATGGGAAGCTGCTTGTGGCGGTACTTCAATGTGAAGGTGGCACAGTTGATTAGGAAGACCAGAATGGCGAGGCAGAAGACTCCTAACAGGGCATACATCCCTGTCTCTAAGTCACTGAGACCTCTAGGTGTCTCAACCAGGTCGCTGTCCTTCATGCCATTATTGCTTTGGGGAAGATCGATCTGAGCCGGGAAGTTGGTGAAGTCAATCGGGATGTTCTGGAGTAGACCTTCATCTGAAAGTTTATCTCCTTCTGGGATACTTTTGAAGACTTTGTTTTTGGTTGTGGACTTGGCTGTCACACCGTTCTTCCTTGCAGGACCTTCTTCTCGTTCAGCAGAAGAGCTTCTATAATATTGTCCTTCCTGGCCATGGTGGTCTTGATCCAACACCTTCTGCCTCCGGTCACTGGCATGGTTTTCAATTTCCTCAGCACTGTAATCTCCAAGACTATGGGAGTTGCCATCGTTCTGGCCAAACTTGACTTTGATGTTTCCATTGCCAACTGCTAGGATACTCTTCCGCTTGGACTTCTGGCAAGATTCAGAGATCATCATATCGACTTTGACCAAGAGGCCTTCTCCTTCCCCTTCCGCTACCACAACTGGCCATTTGACCGCAGAGCTCTGATGGGCCGTAACAACCGATTCATCAAGCGAGGAGGCAGAGAGGGAAAAGTCTCTGGGGTCATAGATGTCCAGTGGGGTCACAGCACCATCGCTGAATTGGATCCAGGAGCTCACCAGGGCCTCCTAGCAGAAAACAAAAGGAAGTAGTTAAAACAAGGTCAAACGCCTTCTGCCTTCTGAGATGTCAGTTGAACAGCTTGTTAGTTTTCATGGAAAATGGACCAGTGAAAAAGAAAACACACCACGTGTGTTAAGTCTTTGAGACAGTCCAGACAGGAAGCAGACTCTACCTTGGCAAAATAAAAAATGAAGTACAATCACATGACTTTCTAAATCAGTTGTCAAGTGCCTGAATTGCAATGTTGTGACCTCAGAGATAATGTGACATCTTACAGATACAGATTAACAGAGTTGGAAGGGAGCTTGTAGGTCATCTAGTCCAAGCCCCCGCCCAAGCAGGAGACCCTACACATGGCAGTCCAGTCTCTACTTGAAAGCTTCCAGTGATGAAGCTCCCACAACGTCTGAAGGCAACTTCTGTTCCATTGGTTGATGGTTCTCACTGTCAGAAAATTTATCCTTATTTCCAGGTCGACTCTCTCCTTGATCAGTTTCCATCCGTTATACCTTATCTGGCTTTGGAAAATAGCTTGACACCCCCTCCTCTCTATGACAGTCCCTCAAATATTGGAACATGCTATCATGTCTCCCCTGGTCCTTCTCTTCACTAGACTAGCCATGCCCAGTTCCTGCAACCGTCCATCACATGTTTTAGCCTCCAGTCCCCTAATCATCTTGGTTGCTCTTCTCTGCACTCTTTCAAGAGTCTCAACATCTTCTTTATAGTCTGGTTACCAAAACTGGATGCAGTACTCTAGGTGTGGTCTTACTAAGGCTTTATGGAGCCGCCTTTGATCTTGATTGAATCTCTCTGTTAATGCAATTTAGGATTGCATTGGCTTTATGAATCGTGACTCAACTATTTGGACTCAACTGTTTGGGACCCAACTAAATTCAAGTTCAGAATAGAGAAGGAAGGGACCTTTGAGGTCTCCTAGTCCAACTCCTGCTCTAGCAGAAGACCCTTTACCATTTGAGACAAGTGACTAGTCCAGTCTTTTCTTAAAAACCTCCAATGATGGAGTACCCACAACTTCTGAAGGCAACTTTTGTTCTACCGGTTCACTGGCCTCACTGTGAGGAAGTTTCTCCTTAATTCCAGGTTTTGGAATTATTGCTATTGATTAATAATTAATAATTATTGCAGTTGAATCCCACTTACTACTGGGACCCAACTGCTTCCGAGGTCTCTTAACTTCAGATCACCACGAAACAGACAGTTGGAAAGTCAAGGACTTCCTTTATTTATGTTTCCCAAGTTACTATCCGTAACTCTTATTTTCTCAAGCTTGTTATTCCATACTAGCTTTGAGGTTCATGAATCTGGTGAAAGCCTACTGACTTTTCTTTCTTTCTTTAAATGATAACAATTAACACGGTGGCTCAGTGGCTAAGACACTGAACCTATCGATCAGTTTGACAGCTCGAATCCCTAGTGGAGTGAGCTCCCGTTACTTGTCCCAGCTTCTGCCAACCTAGCAGTTCGAAAGCATGTAAAAAATGCAAATAGAAAAATAAGGAAAAACTGGGAAGGGAAGGTAACTGTTCTGTGCACCTTCGGGGTTTAATCATGCCGGCCACATGACCACAGAGATGTCTTCGGACAGCACTGGCTCTTCAGCTTTGGAACAGGAATAAGCACCACCCCCTAGAGTCTGGATGACTAGGACATATGTGTGAGGGGAACCTTAACTTTATTTACTTATAATTATTAAAAAAACATACATATTTCACTTATGCATAGCAATAATACAATACAATACAATACAATAGTAGAGTTGGAAGGGACCTTGGAGGTCTTCTAGTCCAACCCCCTGCCTAGGCAGGAAACCCTATACCGTTTCAGAGAAATGGCTATCCAACATCTTCTTAAAGACTTCCAGTGTTGGGGCATTCACAACTTCTGGAAGAAACTTCTGTTCCACTGATTAATTGTTCTCACTGTCAGGAAGTTTCTCCTCAGTTCTAAGTTGCTTCTCTCCTTGATTAGTTTCCACCCATTGCTCCTTGTTCTACCCTCAATAATCTTTCTTCATCTAATTTCTACCTCTTATCTCTAACCATTGATAAAACCTCTTCCATGTTGGAAAATACGCTGTATCTCCTTTATCTTTTTCTTTTCAATGTCAACCTATCCATCTCTGCACAGTCCAATATTTTCCAAGCTATGTTTTCATCTGGTGGGGTGTTCTCATTTCCCCAATATTGTGCAAATACAATTCTCACTGCTGTCCATACATGTAGCGTTAAGTGTCTAGTCGCTTCATCATAATAATTTCTGGTATTATACCCAACAAAAATATTTCTGGCTTTAAATCTGTCATCGGTGCCACAATCATCTTATCTTTTATAAAGATTTTCCTTATATGCAGCAGCCATTGTCATTTCGTAATGTCTCTCTCAAAGTTTTTGCCGTTTATCTAATTCTATGGAACAGCCAAACATTTTGGGCCAGACTATCATTGGTTTTTTTTTACTTGTTCTAGAAAATTTTCAAGGAGATGGTTGTTTTCTGACATAAATCAGCTGTAATGGGAAGGAGAAAGAGAGTGCCTCTTTACAGGGCTGGAATGCTTAATCAATAGATCCGATCAATAAATCTGATACTTTTTAAGCAATGCAGAAGGGAGCCCTTCAGTTTAATGGTCTTCAAGGATTATTATACCTTCCAGGTAGGAAATAGCCAGAGGGTGGGGGGGGGGAATCTCTTCTAAGAGGATTTGTCCCTTGACGCAAACATCATTTAAACATGAGAACGGTCTTTTCTTCTTTGGAACAATTGGTACAAATGTGTACCCATTTAGCTTAAAAGGTTTTTACCACTGCCTTGGGAAGAACATGGCTGGACCTCTGTGGGATATTTGTGAAGAAGTAAGCTTTTAGAGGAGGCCATAAAGTAAGAAGGCGTAATGACTCTCCCCGTTTGAGGAACAGTTTCATTGCTCCATCCTGTTGTGGCTCTCCAGTGGCCAGCAGAGCTGGCAGGAGATTCGGACGGTGAGGAAGTTGGGGAGGAACATGGGCCAGTCCTGGAGTCTGGGGAAGGCTCTGATGAGGGCTCTGTGTCGGAGGCAGAGAGGGGGCCAGAGTCGTATGCCAGTTATCAGCTGCCTTCGGAGTCAGACATCAGTGAGGCAGAACAACTGGAGCCTGTTCCCAGTGTGCGCATGTGCAGAGTTGCCAGATGAATGAAATAGCTAAAGAACAGGGGTTGACTTGGGAGTAAGGCCACAGCTGGACGATGAATGGCCCCTCCCAGAGGAAACAAAAGAGGAGCGAAAGGGGAGTGGAGTTTGCAGGAGACCATTAGTTCGCTTAATCGATTTGTGACTCTCCGAGACTCCTTGCCAAGTTTTGCAGATCTCGGCCTGGCAGCTCTCCAAGCCAGATAAGGTCTGTTACTGTAAATCCTCCCTTGAAAGACTTTGCTGGATGTGAATGAGCAGAATTCACAGTCAATTAATAAAAAGGTTTTTTTTGTCGGGACCAGGTGTTTGCTTCCTGCTCTTGGGAAGCGTAGATCAGAATACATCCCTCCGTATGTTTTTGATACTAAGGACTGGTGGGTTTAAGATGAAGTGAGATTCTGGAGCCATAGGTGCTCAGTGTAACGACTCAGAAAAACCCCAAATGCTCTACCTGTTTGTGAGTGTGAAGCAAGTCTTGAGCTACGGTGGTAGCCACGAAAGCTTGATGACCAGCTGTGCTGGGCTGAAGGACCAGGGACAACCCAGCTACTAGTTGGACTCCCATATCGGTGATGGTCACCTTGTCGTCCAACACCATCACGGTCTTCTCAGCCAAGATGGAGTCAGATAGTGGAGAAAGGACCTTTGGAAGTCAACAGAGAGATCCTCTTAGGAACATTAGAATAGAAGAGAAGAGAAGAGAAAAGAGAAGAGAAGAGGAATAGAATGGAATGGGAATAGAAATAGAAATAGAATAGGAAGAGAAGAGAATAGGAATAGGAATAGAAATAGAATAGGAAGAGAAGAGAAGAGAATAGGAATAGAAATAGAATAGATTAGGAATTGGAAGAGAAGAGAAGAGAATAGGAATAGAAATAGAATAGGAATAGAATAGAATAGGAAGAGGAAGAGGAAGAGGAAGAGGAAGAGGAAGAGGAAGAGAAGAGAATAGGAATAGAAATAGAATAGAATAGGAAGAGGAAGAGAAGAGAATAGGAACAGAAATAGAAGTAGAAATAGAATAGAATAGAATAGAACAGAACAGGAAGAGGAAGAGAAGAGAATAGAAATAGAAGAGGAAGAGGAAGAGGAAGAGGAAGAGGAAGAGGAAGAGGAAGAGAATAGAAATAGAAATAGAATAGAATAGAATAGAATAGAAGAGGAAGAGGAAGAGGAAGAGAATAGGAACAGAAATAGAAATAGAAGTAGAAATAGAATAGAATAGAATAGGAAGAGGAAGAGGAATAGAAGAGAATAGGAATAGGAATAGGAATAGAAATAGAAATAGAATAGAATACAATACAATAGGAATAGGAATAGAATTCAGGATAGGATAGACAAGGCAGGGCAGGGCAGAGCAGAATAGTGTACACAAAGACAAGATACATTTGTCACAAATCATAAGGTGCAACACTTAATGACAGTCATGGGGTACAAATAAGCAATCAAATCATATTAGGAAACAATCCATATAAATCGTAAGGATGCAAGCCACAAAGTTACCGTCCTGCAGTCATACGTGGGAGAAGATGGGTGATGGGAACGATGAGAAGATTAATAGTAATAGTAAGGCAGACTTGGCAAAGATCGGAGTTTCATTGTCCCTTTCTCTCAAATATCTGTATAGAATGGAATATCAAGGCAGGGATGTTCTCATACCCAAGTGATAGACTCACCTGGACCATTGTCATGCCAACTTCCTGCCCAACCAGAACTTTGCCTCCTTGTAACTGGGCCACGTGAGGTTTCTCAAGCTTCATGAAGTCCGCCACTAAATCCGTTATGTCCATCTGCCAGTCGGAGCCCAACAAATAGGACAGCTGCCCTGATGGGCTGGCATCTTCGGCCACAAACTGAGTGAGGACCCGCACCATGGCATGCTGGTACTGGAGGGTGCAGCCTCTTCCCTTCCGCTCATCTTCATCTTCATCATCACTGTCTCGCGTCAATCTGAAAAAGGAGCATTTAGAGATGAACTTCATGCTCAATGGGTTCAAATATGCACACGACACTTCAAAACCGCCATGGTTCGTCTTCAAAGAAGATGCCCTTGTCGGGAGATTCTCTATAGTCAACGGGGAGCTCTCTGATGTTTGGAGAGGACAATCCATTGTTGGTTCATGGACTAATCTCCAGTGAAGGCTTCCTCTAAGGGAGAATTTGCAATTACCCCGAGCCAATTATATTTGTTTCTTGACTTCTTAAATGGAATTGCCCATATGTTACCCTCCCCCCCAATAATTATATAAACTACATTAGAGGGAGGGGGGAGGGGGGAGGGGAGAGAGAGAGGGAGGGAGGGAGGACAGGGGAAGGGAGAGAGAGAAAGAGAAGGAGGGAGGGAGAGGGAGAAATATGATAGATGGATGATAGATAGATAGATAGATAGATAGATAGATAGATAGATAGATGATAGATAGATAGATAGATAGATAGATAGATAGATAGATAGATAGATGATAGATAGATAGATAGATAGATAGATAGATAGATAGATAGATGAATGATGGATGGAAGACAGGTAGATGATGATGGATGGATGAATGAATGGTTGGATGGATAATAGATGATAGATAGGTAAATGATGGATAGATAAATGGATAGATAGATAGATAGATAGATAGATAGATAGATAGATAGATGGATGGATGGATGGATGGATGGATGGATGGATGGATGGATGATGGATGGATGGATAATAGATGATAGATAGACAGGTAGATGATAGATAGGTAGGTAGGTAGGTACAGAAGGTAGGTAGGTAGATGATGGAAAGTCAGACCGATAATAGATATACAGATAAATATACAGATAGATAGAAGATAGAGATATAGAGATTTTCAAATTTTATTATCCTGTACAGCTGTTAGGTTTAATTCGATTTTAAGGGTATTTAAGGGTATTTATTTTTTGTATCTGGTTTTTAATGAGATGCCTGTACACCGCCCCGAGTCCCTTCGGGGAGAGGGGGCGGTCTATAAATCTTGAAAATAAATAAATAAAAATATACAGATAGATGATGGAGATAGGTAGATAGCTAGGTAGGTAGATGATAGAGATAGAGACACATATTTCAGAAAGTCCTATGATCGAGTGGCAGCTTGATGCTTGATTCTCCCTGAATCCAATCCAACTCTAACCACTGCACCAGGTCCTCTGGAATGGAGGGAAAAGCTGAGGTGGATCACCCTAGGGAATCTATTCCTTTTCCGGTCCCCTTTGTAAACTCCTCTCCCCTATCTACTGAAAGAAGAGAACGAAGCAGAACAGTGGATTGAAAAAGAAGGCGCAACAGAAACAGAAGGACACGGAGTCCGTTGGACTTAGACCGAGGCCACAAATCTCAAGCCAACCAACAAAACCCACCTCTGGTTGGAAACAACGGGGACTCTCCAACCTTTGATCTGGTTCAGCTCCGTGTCGGACACGTCGATCTGAAGAGGCAGGCGCGGGACCCAAACCGTAAGCCGCAGGGGGGCACTGAGGTACTGGTAGGTGAAGTTGACCACAGCATTCACCTTCCCTTTCATCTCTTTGCCATTGACAAAAACATAGTCACATCGATCAGAGACCTAGAGAAGGATGAAATGAGGAAGAGGTCAAGATAGAATCAGGGGACGTCGCTGAGTGGGCGATTGCCATGGATTGGCTATCTTTGGAGGAGATCTTTGGTGCCACATCTGGAATTTTGAGAGCCAGGGTGGGTACTTGGCGTTTGACATGATCAGACCATACCCATTTAGCTTTTCGGGCCTGGGCCTTCAGTGAGGCTCAATGATTTCACTGGAAATACATATGACACAATGTGCGTGGTTGCAAGGTTTTTGGCGACATTTATGACACTTTTAAGAACTGTTATGATGACAATGTTATCATAGAGTCTCTTTGGCAACCATCTCTCCCGCCCCTCTCCCATCCATCCATCTAGCTGTAGCTATCTGTCATCTCTCTTCTCTCTTCTATCATATCTCTCTCTCTTTATCTAGCATCTATCTATCTATCTATCTATCTATCTATCTATCTATCTATCTATCTATCTATCTATCTATCTATCTATCTAATCATCTATACCTACCTACCTACCAATCATCTATCAACTATATCATCTATCTATTGTCCATCCATTCTATCTATCTATCATCTATCTCTATCTATCTATCTATCTATCTATCTATCTATCTATCTATCTATCTATCTATCTATCTATCTATCATCTATCTATCATCTATACATACCTACCTACCAATCATCTATCAACTATATCATCTATCTATTGTCCATCCATTCTAGCTATCTTTCACCTATCTCATTCTATCTATCTATCTATCTATCTATCTATCTATCTATCTATCTATCTATCTATCTATCTTCATCTTTCTCTCCTCATCTTCCTTCTCTTCCTTTCTTTCTTCCTTCTTTCCTTCTTCTTTCTTTCTTTCTTCCTACCTATCCACCCACCCACCCATCCATCCATCTATATTTCTATCCATCCATCCATCTATTGTATCTAGCTATCTATATTATCATTCTATTATCTTTCATCTACCTATCTAGCCATCATTTATCAACAGCTTACCATCATCCTCCCAACCCACCCAATGTATGTATGTATGTATGTATGTATGTATGTATGTATGTATGTATGTATGTATGTATGTATCATCTATCTATCTATCTATCTATCTATCTATCTATCTATCTATCTATCTATCTATCTATCTATCTATCTATCTATCTATCTATCTATCTATCTATCTATCTATCCATCCACTCTGTATCCTTTGTCTCTTTCAATGATTTTTATCTATCAACAATGATATCTATTATGTATAACTATCTGCCTGTCTGTTTGTCTGTCTCTATATCTGTCTGTCTGTCTGTCTGTCTGTCTGTCTGTCTGTCTATCATCTATCTATCTATCTATCTATCTATCTATCTATCTATCTATCTATCTATCTATCTAATCTACAGTATCTAATCTTTCTGTACTTTTTGTTTCTTTCAATGATTTTTATTTATCAATGATATCTATCTATTATTTATATCTGTCTGACTGTCTATCGTCCCTGTATCATCTCTCTGTTTCTCTCTGTCTTCTCTCTTTCCATCCATCATTTATCTATCTCCACCAGCCAGCTTGTCCCCAGCCATGTTAGCAGAAGAGGAAAGTCAGTGGTCTGTAAAATCCAACACTGATCAAAGAAGCGATTACGGCTTTCCCTCTGAAATTGGCTATGCTAATGTACGCTTCTATTCTGGGACAATATTTACATGCTAAATAATAAATCCAGTTCAAGGCTGCCGGTGAGAAGAGGGGAGGCTGCCCTGAAGTTGAATGAAAAGAAAAGTTCAGCAGCTTAAATCCAACCATAAAAAAGAGATAATGGACTGTCATAGAAGGAATGGAGGGTTTTTTTTTTTGTTTTTTGTTTTGGCTGGGTGTTTTATTCCTTGTACAGAACCGTCCTAGGGATTTGTAACATCTAAAGGGAGAAGAAAAAATAGAAGGGCCGCTTTGAAAAATAATAATAATGATGAAGAGTATTAATCAGCACTTGGAGCTGCTGATATATGGTTCTTGGGAAGAACTTGGCATGAATGGAGGCCAACAACCGCTAAAGAACTGGCAGCTGGATTTGGAGTCCTTCCCAAGGACTTGGGATAGGAAGAGATTGTTTGCAAAGGTAGTGTCATTTCCTAAAAATGCCCTAATTGATTAATGGGTATTGAGCCAAATTTCAATGCAAAACTAGTCGTTTATTAGGAGCGCCATTGGGCAAGGCCTTTTCCGCAGTCAGATCTAAGCTTTGTTTGCTTTATAGTTGAACTTTACCCCTGTTCCTCCCCTCCCCTCAGTCTGTGTCATAAATCACATTCTCCAATGAGGTGCACCCTCCCAAGCCTCCTGCAGTAATCTGAGATCTGACTTTAGCTGAAAGAAATTCCCCCGACCTTTCTCTCACTGTGGAAACTTTAGGAGTTGACATGTAGTACCAACAGTAAAAGGTGCCTTGGGTATAATTGCAAAACATCTGGAGCATCACTTGAACATCATCGGCATTGACACAACCCCCATAAGTCAATTGCAAAAGGCCGCCTGATTTGGAACAGCTTACATCTTTCAACAACATTTTTAGCGCCGCCACATCTGTGCAAGGGGAGGACTTGATGGGTGGAAAGAAATGCCAGATCCGATCGAAATATCTGGCTGAGTGGGGAAGCAACCATAGGAACAGAATTCCGGTGTCCCAAAGGTGCTTTTTCAAAAGGCAAGTGGACTTTTTATTTTTCCCCAGAAGATGTTTTGCTTCTCATCCAAGAAGCTTCTTCCGTTCTGACTGAATAGTGGAGGAGGATTCATCGGTCCAAGTGGCCTCAAGGACTCTCCGAAAGAGCACTAACGACCAGATGACTGCAAGGAATATGAATCCTCCCAACCTCCTCCATTCACTCAGAACCCAAGAAGCTTCTTGGATGAGAAGCGAAACATCTTCAAGGAAAAACAAAGTCCAGTTGCCTTTTGAGAGAGAGAAAAACAGACGTTTGGGGCAGCCATGGCATGGATGACTGAGAAACTCCATAGACATTTAGAATTCTGGAAAGTTGATTCTAAGTAAATTTGTATAAAATTGAGAGATGGAATCAACTTCTCTTACACCACTAGGTTGGGTTGGTTTCCCCCTTGCACATATGTGCTACTCGTTCCCAACTCTAGGGGCGGTGCTCAACTCCGTTTCAAAGCCGAAGAGCCAGCACTGTCCAAAGACGTCTCCGTGGTCATGTGGCCGGCATGACTCAACTCCCAAAGGCGCACAAAACGCTGTTACCTTCCCACCAAAGGTGGTTCCTATTTTTCTACTTGCCTTTTTACATGCTTTCGAACTGCTAGGTTTGCAGAAACTGGGACAAGTAACGGGAACTCGCTCCATTACGCGGCACTAGGGATTTGAACCGCCGAACTGCTGACTTTTCTGATCGACAAGCTCAGCGTCTTAGCCACTGAGCCACTGCGTCCTTTTACACCACTAAGCCAAGTTGATGGGAGGTATTAATCAAGTATGACATGCAAGGAATAAAGCATTAAAATGGGCTTCTTCCTAACTATTCACCTTTTCTCATAATTTAACACTCGTTGACAAGGTGGGAATAAGCCCTAGAAGGATGTTGTAAGTCTGAAAAATTCAGTTCCTTTTCACTGTAGCATCTAACACCTCCTGGTACGTGTGCTTAATTAAACAATATCCTCTCTCTAAATCTTCAGCCTGTAAGAATGCAATAAGAGATTTCACTTTGGGGGAAACAAGGGGGCAAAGAGCCTTGGTCCATGAACTCACGAAAGCTTCCTGCTACTCCGGATATATGGAATAAAATATTGCTCCCAGACATGAAATCCAACATCTGTTGCTTCTCTCGCAAACAGCTTTCATCGCAAGTAAAAGGGACCGAATAGAAATAAAGGCAGAATAAAAAAAATTAAGGTCAACATAACTCTTGTCATGGCCAATTCACATTGTCAACTCGCCTAGTCTGGAGCTGGTGATTAAGCACAGCTGGGATTAACAGAGTTGGAAGGGACCTTGTAGGTCATCTAGTCCAACCCCCTGCCCAAGCAGGAGACCCCCACACCGTTTCTGACAAATGACAGTACAGTCTCTTCTTCAAAGCCTCCAATGATGAAGCTCCCACAACTTCTGAAGGCAACTTCTGTTCCATGGGTGGATTGTTCTCACTGTCAGAAAATTCCTCCTTATTTCCAGGTTGAATCTCTCCTTGTTCAGTTTCCATCCGTTATACCTTGTCTGGCCTTGGAAAATAGCTAGACCCCCTCCTCTCTGTGGCAGCCCCTCAAATATTGGAAGACTGACTATCATGTCTCCCCTGGTCCTTCTCTTCACTAGACTAGCCATGCCCAGTTCCTGCAACCGTCCATCGTATGTTGGCCTCCAGTCCCCTCATCATCCTGGTTGCTCTTCTCTGCCCTCTTTCTAGAGTCTCAACCTCTTTTTTATAGTGTGGTGACCAAAACTGGATGCAGTACTCTAGGTGTGGTCTTACTAAGGCTTTATAGAGAGGTATTAGTTCCTCACTTGATCTTGATTGTATCTTGATGTTTTGGGGCAACCTCCCTTATAACACAGTCTTGTTCAATGGTAAGAAAAAGGAGTGAGAAAGAAAGTTCAAAGGAGTTAGAGATCTCCGAAGATCACGGGAGATCTCCTGAGGTTTGGAAGCATTTCTAGAAAGATGCCTGCAACTCACACAAGGTCTCATCTGTTAACACAGACATTTGGCCAGATTTGGGGATCATGGAACATTTGCTCATTGGGTAATCTGATAAACCTTGGGGATGATGGGATATTTCCACAGGGAAAGAGTTGAGGATTTATAAGACATTTGCTCATTGAGAAATCTGATGAGTCAGGGAATCACAGGATGCTTTCTTGCTAGGAAATCTCATCCCAAAGGTGCTTTTTCAGGAGGCAACTGGACTTTTCTTGTTTTTTTCTTTGAAGAGGTTTCGCTTCTCATCCAAGAAGCTTCTTCAGCTCTGACTTGGATGGTGGGGAATGGAAGGATTTATACTTGCAGACAGTTGGTCATTTGCATCCTTTTAGAGAGTTGTTGAGGCACTTGGAGGTTTCACCTGCGTCCTCAGAGTCAACTGAGAGGTGCAAATGTTTTCTGTAGTCTGCAATTTTTCTTCTGGAAATCCATTCCTTATTCCCACACTATTCAAAGGGTCTTCCTCCCAAATTGTATAGTTACAAGTCTACAGAGATTCTCAGGCATCCAAATCATGGTTGTCCCAAAGGGGCTTTTTCAAGAGGCAACTGGACTTCCTTGTTTTTCTTTTGAAGAGTAGGAAAATCTGGGAAATCTCATCATTTGTTGAAGATCATGGGACATTTGCACATTGAAAAAAATCTCATAAGAGTTGGGGATCATGGGATATTTGATCGACTTCTAATGCAATGGATGGATGCAGCTTGCTATGCTAAGCAGGAATTCCATCCTGAACCTCTGCAATCCTAGTCCAATCATTCAAAACACCTACTGCACATCAGGTCCTCCGACCTTCAAATTTAGCAACTCCTGAACTTCGAGGTCAGGTAGAAAGCTACCAAAGATATACACATATTTTATCTCAGCATCAATGTTAGAGGAGATACTAAAAAAGTATTGAATTTTACTAACTTCCTCAGGTTGATTAGCATTCTTTAGCCTTTACAGAGGCCCGCAGGAAAAGGCGAAAGAGATTTTTGTCCTTCAAATCCTGACACATCCCACTGGGTTCATTCACTTAGATGTATCTGAGGGATCCTTGCTGCTTCCTGGGCTTGGTTGGTGGTTGTATTTTTGCACACATTTCATTATCCAAACTAAATAACATTATCAATGCTAGAAGGGAGTGAGGTTTGCAGGGAGGAAGAGGAGGAGGAGAGGGAGAAGGAAAGGAGGAGGAGGAGGAGGAAGAGGGAGAAGGAGAAGGAGAAGGAAGAAGGAGAAGGAAGAGGGAGAAGGAGGAGAAGGGAGAAGGAAGACGGAGAAGGAGGAGAAGGAGGAGAGGGAGAAGGAAGAGGGAGAAGGAAGAAGGAGAAGGAAGAGGGAGAAGGAGGAGGAGAAGGAAGAGGGAGAAGGAGGAGAAGGAAGAAGGAAGAGGGAGAAGGAGGAGAAGGAGGAGAGGGAAAAGGAAGAGGGAGAAGAAGAAGGAGAAGGAAGAAGGAGAAGGAAGAGGGAGAAGGAGGAGAGGGAAAAGGAAGAAGGAGGAGAAGGAGAGGGAGGAGGAGAAGGAGGAAGGGGAGAGGATGAAGAAAGTAGGATTGATGGTGCTCCCTGAGCTTGGTGGTTTCTTGAAGATGTTTCATGACCCAACTAGGGAATGTCATCATGCTAGAAGGGAGTGAGGTTTGCAGAATGATGATGATGGAGGAGGAGGAGAGGGTCTTCAAGTGCTCCTCAAGCTTGGTTGTTTTCTTGCAGACATTTCATTAGCCAAGTGAGTAACATCATCAGTGCTAGCCTAGTCTAGGACTCCACAGTCCCTCTCCTTCTCTTTGCAAACCTCCCTCCCTCCTACCACTGATGATGTTCGTCTAGTTGGGTAATGAAACGTCCGCAAGAAAACCACCAAGCTCAGAGGGCACCAAGGACTCCACAGTCGTTCTCCCTCTTCCTCCTCCTCCTCCTGCAAACTTCACTCCCTTCTATAGCACTGATAATGCTGGCTACTTGGGTCCTGAAATGTCTTCAAGAAAACCACCAAGCTCAGAGAGCAGAGACTATACAATTCCTTTCCTCCCCCTCCTCCCCCCTGCAAACTTCACTCCCTTCTAGCACTGATGATGCTACCTAGTTGGGTGATGAAACGTCTGCAAGAAAACCACCAAACTCAGAGACCACTAAGGACCCCGCAGTCCTCCTCCTGTTTGCAAACCTCTCTGCCTTCTAGCACTGATGGAGCTACCTCGTCGGGTAATGAAACGTCTGCAAGAAAACCACCAAGCTCAGAGACCACCAAGGGCCCCCTCATGCGAACCCTGAGCTACAGATATTCTCCTTTATTCTGTGTCTGCTCTCTGTTGAATTCCTTTGCTGCCAACTTCAGCACATGCGTGACTCGCTTGCATTTGAATAGAGACACAGAAATAAATAGAAGGCATTTGACTGCCAAAGCAAGGCTAGAGTTCAAACTCTGAGCAATCTGTTCCAGAGAGGGAAGTGATTTCCTCACCCCCTCAAGTTTTGCAAAATAAAAAATAAAAATAACTGGCTCCTTTTCTAAGTTTCCAGGAAGGGAAGAGATTCCAAAAGCCCAGAATGGAACCCTCGTTATTAATAGACATCGAGAAAGCATCTTGGATGAATCTTGCTGAGACAGCGAAAAAAACGTGGGCTATTTATTCTTCATGGTTTAGTGCCACTGTAAATATCTTCTGGCCCACTTTTTAAAAGGTCAGACCCGTCCTTGGGAGATTGAGGGCTTTTATAACTGCAGGGAGGAGTGTAAATTCAGAATCCAGACAAGGAGAGGGCTGTTGATAAGCCAAACCAGGAGAGAGATAGCAAATGAACTGGCTAAATATCCTGGAACATCAGTTACACTTTGAGGGTGTCACTTATATTGCTAAGGATAGAGAATTGCCAACTTTTCAATGATGTTCATGTTTTATGGACCAGACTTGGTTGGTATGCCAAGAGGTATATAGCAAGAGTGAGTGTGTAAAATATTAAGTCTCACCCTTCCAGATCTGCTTTATGGTTTATTGGTCCACAATTTTCTGGTTTCCTTTAATGTTTCTTGAAATTTTTGAGCACGGTGCCAACCTAGAACTGAGAAATTTCCTGACAGTGAGAACAATTGATCGTTGGAACGACTTGCCTTCAGAAGGTGTGGGCGCGCCATCACTGGAGGCTTTTAAGAAGAGACTGGACAACCATTTGTCTGGAATGATATAGGGTTACCTGCTTGAGCAGGGGGTTGGACTAGAAGACCTCTGAATCCCTTCCAACTCTGGTATTCTATGTTCTGTAATTATCTGAGTAAAGGTTCCCCACGCACATATGTGCTAGTCGTTCCCGACTCTCGGGAAGCAAAGCACATGTGGATGCTGAATGGCGCCTCCCTGGCTGGGGAATAAATAGAAGGAAAGGGGAGTGGTGGTCGTAGGAGACAACAGTTCGTATTTCTGAAGATTTTGCTCATTGTGTTTCGTGCCTCAGAGACTGCTTGCCAGAACTTAATTTGCAGCCTTTCAGCTGGGAGCTCACAGCCTGGCAATTATCACAAGGAACTGATAAGGTCTGTACTGCAGTTAACTCCTTGAAGGACTATTGCCTGGACTTTTTGGTGGGTGAATGCCATTAATTCACAAGAGATAAATAAAGAGGGGGGGGTTGTGACAAGGAGTCTGTTTCTTGCTTCTCCTAAGGTTGGGTCAGAACAGATACGGAGGGGGGTGGTAGAGATAGCTGTATTTATTATAGTGAAAATAAAATACTCTTGGAAACCAAGGATGTTCTCACACCTGGTCAGAAGAAGGAGGGGTGATGTCACCAGGCAACCAGACAGCACCTTGATTGGACCATGTGACTGGTTGTTTGGAGAGGGGGAAAAACTTTTACTTTTAATCAGGTGAAAACCACAGGACTTTTCAGAGTTGGTTTTCACCAGGTATGCGTCAATATGATATTTCCAATAAAGCTATTCTTTGAGGAATCTACTTGCCTTGGAGTGTTGCTTGAAATGGATCTATTCAGTGGTGGGATTCAAATTTTTTTTGCTACCGGTTCTGTGGGCGTGGCTTGGTAGGTGTGGCAAGGGAAGGATACTGCAAAATCTGCATTCCCTCCCCACTCCTGGGGGAAGGATACTACGAAATCCCCAGTTCCTCCCGATCAGCTGGGACTCGGGAGGCAGAGAATAGATGGGGGTGGGGCCAGTCAGAGGTGGTATTTACCGTTCTCCGGACTACTCAAAATTTCCACTACCGATTCTCCAGAATTCATAGATTTTCACGGGTGTAGGTATGCTGGTCTTGTTGTATTCGGGTCTTTTCCCATGTAAGATTGAAATTGAGATTGTCAAACCCACACTCTGGCTTAGATATGTTGATGACACTTTTGTGATTTGGCCACACTGGAAAGGAAAACTGTGAAGAGAAGGACCAGGGGAGACAGGAGAGCATCTTCCAATATTTGAGGGGCTGCCCCAGAGAGGAGGGGGCCAAGCTATTTTCCAAAGCACCTGAAAGCCAGACAAGGATTAATGGATGGAAACTGAACAAGGAGAGATTCAACCTGGAAATAAGGAGAAAATTTCTGACAGTGAGAGCAATCAACCCATGGAACAGAAGTTGCCTTTGGAAGTTGTGGGGGCTTCATCACTGGAGGCTTTCAAGAAGAGAGTGGACTGCCATCTGTCAGAAATGGTGTAGTATCTCCTGTTTGGGCAGGGGGGTTGGACTAGATGACCTACAAGATGACCTTTCCAACTCTGTGAAACTCCTCAAAAACCAAGAATGAAATATCTCCCATGGCTGATGATCCTAGCACTTACTTTCACCACGTCCTCAGCAAACGACTTGCATTCCACCGATTCAGAGATATCCATCACCATATTGTTTTCTTCAACAGAAATCACCTTGACGGGGACAGCAACTGTTTTCCCAGTGAGGATGGCCGTATTCAAGATATCCGTGTCCTGGAACACAATGGAAACAAAAGCAGGTTAAAAAAAACCAGTAACTGTAAGAGGGACCTTGGAGTCGGGATGGACAATCACTTAAACATGAGCCAGCCGTGTGTGGCAGCAGCCAAAAATGCTAATACAATCCTTGGTTGTATAAACAGAGGGATTGAATCAAGATCACATGATGTATTAGTACCGCTTTATAAAGCCACCTGGAATCTTGCATGCAGTTTTGGCCACCACATTACAAAAAAGATGTGGAGACCCTGGAAAGAGTGCAGAGAAGAGCAACCAAGATGATTAGGGGACTGGAGACTAAAACATATGAAGAACGGTTGCAGGAACTGGGTGTCAGTGTTCTAAATACCATGTATGAAATCAATCAGAGACCAAGGCAGAATCATCCTTAAAGTTCCAATTTAATCATACAGGCAAGTTAGCACGTCTATGGAATTCCAGCTCTAATGTTCTTCCTGGAATTCCACCCAGTTGAAAGTTCATGATCTTATCCCCACACCCCATAATCCATCACATGTTCCAATCATCATCTTCCACGCTGGCATCTACACCCCTCTGCTTCGGGTCAGGTGTCGAGGTGCGGAGACAAAAGATGACCTTGAGCTTCTATAAATGAATGACAACAATACATTCCACAATCCTACTCCTTTCTATTCCCCCCTCCCAACTACTATACTAATGAAACACATAGGAAATTATAAGAAAGTGTGGCAGGCCAAAGATCCTAAAAGGAACATAACTACAGGCCTGACCCTGGGCATGGCTAGTCTGGAAGAAAGAAGGACTATGGGAGACACTGTATTTCAGTATTTGAGAGGCTGCCACAAAGAAGAGGAGGTTACTTTATTTTCCCAAGGGGGTAGACTTTTAGCTACACAATTTGGGATGAAGAACCTTTGAATAGTGTGGGAGTAGGAATGGATTTCCAGAGGAAAATAATTGCAGACTACAGGAACCATTTGCACCACTCAGGTGACCCTGAGGACACAGAGAAACCTCCAAGTGGCCTCAATGACCCTCTAAAAGGATGCAAATGACCAGCTGTCTGCAAAGAATATAAATCCTTCCACTCCCAACCATCCAGTCAGAGCTGAAGAAGCTTCTGGAATGAGAAGCAAAACATCTTCAAAGAAAAAACAAGGAAGTCCAGTTGCCTTCTGAAAAGTCATCACTGGAGGTTTTTAAGAAGAGACTGGAAAATGACTTTTCTGAAATAGTACAGGGTCTTCTGCTTGAGCAGGGGGCTGGACTAGAAGACCTTCAAGGTCCCTTCCAGCTCTATTCTGATTCTGATGCAGGTGTCAACATAGCACTGGTTGAGAGAAGTTCTCCTGATGATCAATGACCATTTTGTCAAGGCTTCAAAGCAGAGTTGACCCGTTGTGGAAGGAATCTCCCTCCTTGGGTGTAAGCCAAGGCCACGGGACAAAGTGGGCAGGATATCATTTAATTGTCTTCATCCAAACTAGCCAACATTATCTTGACATGGCAGAATCAGACTTGGTGGGAGACTACGATTAAAAAAAAACCCACTGTTGTATCAAAGTAGAATGTCAAAAAAAAAAAGAAATCAGAAGGAAGGCTGTGAAAACCATTTCCACATTGCTCCTAAAATAATTACTGAGCTCACCACGAGCTGAGCCGAATTGAGAGAATTTACATTTATATCTCAGTACTAAATTAAGTCAATGATTAAAATAATATCTTGTCTTCAGCAGGTATCTGTAAGAATTCCAGGAAAAGGATATTATTAAATCTTGGTCAAATAAGTCAACATTTCCATCACCCCTTCCTAAAGTTTTGCCAAACTGTTTTCCATTTTCATTTGGAAGGAAATATTTTCAAAACAGACCCGAGAGACATAGAAATAAATGATCCATAGACGTGCATCAAACCATCTGAAAAAAAAAATGCCTGCCATTTAAATGCTAAACACATCAATTCCAAAACATTTGTACAGTTTAACTTCGCTCCTGTTTCATAACATTTAAAGGACATTTACGATCGCGCTGTCATCAGAGATTAAGAAATGCGTATGAAAAAAACGTAGGGATGGAAAAAGAAAACAATTTCGCAGATTCTTCTTCCGTTTTTCCAAATCGAACCAAATGCAACCGTTGGATACATGGGATGTTGGGGGGGGGGGGGGGGGGGAAGCTGCAGGTTTCTAATTTCAATTGCTATCTTGGAGGAAGAAGAAGAAAAGAATTTCTTCTTCATCATCAGGCTTTTTATAAGAGCCCTGAGCTAAATAAGAAATAAATCGATTTCTTTGCAGGTTGTTTCATCTTTGCTTACTCCTTCCTTCCCACACTTTATCCCTCCTCATCTGAACTTCAGGTGTCTCTAGCAAGGCCTTACAACAATGGTCCCCAAACTTTGGGGTACCAGGGACCGGTTCCGTGATTTTGTGGCTGTGGTTTCGTTTGCTTGTTTGTGTGGCCCAGTTGCTGGCATGCTGTTGTTCTGATCCAGGCCTGTTCCAACTGGCTGGCCTGGCATAATTTTAACGTCTACCCCCTGGCATATATATTTCTTACTGGTTTTTTAGGGGGATTGTTCTTTTAAACTTAATTTTATAGGATATTGGGGTTTTAAATTCTGTACATTTTAAATTATTTACTTAGCAGTACAGTTCTGTATATCTTTTTATCCTCCTCTTATTTATGTATCTATCCACTTAATAATTTTAATTGTTTAAATTTTATAGTTATTTATGATATATTTTGATATGGACTGTACACTGCCCCGAGTCCCTTTCGGGAGAGGGGGCGGTCTATAAGCGCTAAGAAATAAATAAAAAAATAAATAAGGCTTCCTTAAAAAGCAAGAAGCAGAGTCTTGGTCCCAGCAAACCCCCTTTTATTTACACGACTGTGAATTCCTTTCATTCACAGTCAGCAAGTCTTAGCAAACTGTCTTTCAGAGGAATGTTTATCCACACGAACCTTATCTCACTTGGAGCACTGCCAGATAACTAGTTTCCAACCGCAGGGCAAGGCAACACTTGGCACAGAGTCTCCTATAGTCACAAACAGAACTTTCCACTCTTGAACTGACCGAAGGAACGAATTGTTTCCTGCAAAAGCCCCCTCCCCCTTCGCTCCTCTTTTGTTTCCTATGGGAGGGGCGTATCACTTCCAAGGTGTGGCTTTACTCCCAAGTCGACCCTGCTTTCTTAGTTGTTCTTGTCTTCTGGCAGCTCTGCTCATGCGCACACTGGGAACAGGCTCCAGCTGTTCCTCTGCCTCACCAACGCAGAGCCTTTGACTGAGCTTTCCTTAGCCCCCGGGACTGGCCTATGTTCCTCCCCAACCTCCTCATTGCCCGACACTGCTGCCAGCTCTGCTGGCCTCTGGCAGGCCACAACAGCTGTGGCCAAAGGTGGTATTCAACTGGTTCAGACCGGTTCGCCTGAACTGGTAGTGGAAATCATGAGCGGGCCTGCTCACCCACCCTGGCTCTATGCCATCCTATTTAGGCATGTTTTCAAGCCAAAGCGCATGGTTTATTGGTGAACAGGGCCACATGGGTTTGAAGTCCTGGGCAGCTGACCCATGGAGTTGAGAGAGAGGGGTATTATACTTTCTTTTGGGCCTTGCCCTTGAGCTTCCTGTTCCTGTGCAAGAAATGTATTCTATTGGTTGTCAGACTCCCATGGGGCTACGTGCAAATCCTAGGAGCTTGTCTGAGATAAATTTGGTTGAACTTTGCTGGGTGATGCCATGTCCTTAGATTTTGCAATGCAGTGAGCCCTGCTGATGGATAATCCTATTATGTCCTGGAGGGTCCTGTCTTAATCCTTTCACTCTGGAGCTGGAGGTCTTTTGTCTTGTAGATAAGATGACCCAGTCCTTCTCAATGGGCACCAAATATCTGCTGGGAGCAGGGAGCTGAAGCTCTGAGTTTCTGTCTCCCTTAAGATTTCCATTTCTGGAAATTCATATACAGCAACGAAAAGAAAAACATGGAAGGAAAGAGAAGTGGAGAGATGAAGGGAGAAGGAGAAGTGGAGGGCAGGGGAGGAGAGAAAGACTGAGGAAAGAGGAGAAGAAAGGAGACAGAAGACGAGGGAAGCAGAGAGGGGAAAGGAGAGAGGGAAGTGGAGAGGAGAGGAGAGGAGAAAGGCCAAGGGAAGAGCAGAAAGAATGAGACAGAAGAAGAGGGAAGCAGAGAGGGGAAAGGAGAGAGGGAAGTGGAGGGGAGGGGAGGAGTAGGAGAAAGGGAAGCAGAGGGAAGAGGAGAAGAGGAGAGGGGAAGGAAGGAGGGAAAAGGAAGGAAAGGGAAGTAGGGAGGGGAGAGAGGAAGGAAAGAGAGAAGGAGAGGGAAGTGGAGGGGAGGAGAGAAAGGCTGAGGAGAGAGGAGAAGAAAGGAGACAGAAGAAGAGGGAAGCAGAGAGGGAAAAGGAAAGAGGGAAGTGGAGAGGAGAGGAGGGGAGAAAGGCCAAGGGAAGGGCAGAAGGAAGGAGGCAGAAGAAGAGGGAAGCAGAGAGGGGAAAGGAGAGCGGGAAGTGGAGGGGAGGGGAGGAGAGGAGGGGAGGAGAGAAAGGTTGAGGAAAGAGGAGAAGAAAGGAGACAGAAGAAGAGGGAAGCAGAGAGGGAAAAGGAAAGAGGGAATGGAGGGGAGGGGAGGAGTAGGAGAAAGGAAAGCAGAGGGAAGAGGAGAGAAGAGAGGGAATGAAGGAGAGGAAAAGGAAAGAGAGGGAAGTAGGGAGGGGAGAGAGGAAGGAAAGAGGGAAGGAGAGGGAAATGAAGGGGAAGAGAAGAGAAGGAAGGAGGAAAGGACAGGGAAACAGAGGAGAGAAGGGAAGGAAGGAAAAGGAAAGACATGGATTATCATCGTAAAATTGAATGCAATGTATTATAAAGGAAAACGTATAATAAAAACATTAAAAAAAAGATCTCCACTTCTTTTTCAGGGGCAATCTAATATTCTGCCTCTAAAAAAGAATATTTCTCAAACTATTTCATTCTTCTAGGAGGGACGGCTTCCCTCCGTTCAAATCTACAAAGCTAAGGAATTCCTTTTCCTTCTTGCAAACGGTGATGAATTCCCCAGTGCCTTTCAGGTACAAAGGGGAGGCCAGCGATTTCATGTAAACAGATAATTAACAAGCAAAGCTATTAAGAGGTGTTTTCCTCCCTCGTTTCTGTAACGGCTTGATAAGTTCAGAGCCTCTCCTACTACAAGCGTTAACAACTGGCTCTTTCAACCCTCCACAAACGAAGCTGAAAAAGTGATGGACGAGTGGCTTTTTTTCATCTGTTTCCCCGAGAGTTACAGATTTCACTCGTTGGAACGGGGAAAACATAGCTTGCCCCTTTTTTTCTAAACCTCCCAAATGGAAATGATTTCTGAGCCTTTGCAGGACTCATTATTATTTTTATGAAACCTTCAAGAGCCTTTCCTGGTTTCCCACGGGCCCCTCAGTTACGCCAAAGTTGCAAAAATCTTAGACCTTCTATCACCGTTGCACAGTTAGGAGCAGGGAGCATTTGTCAATGTTTTAGCCTTTCAAAATAATAATAATAATAATAATAATAATAATAATAATAATAATAATAATAACAACAACAACAACAACAACAACAACAACAACAACAACAACAACAACAACAACTTGGTTTTCCTCTGTTTCGCTGACTGCGTCTCATCCCAGGGCACACACCTTTGAATGCAGCCCTTGCAATTTTCTTTCTGAAGCAGCTTCGGGGCTAACGAAGAATTATACACAACCTTCTGCATATTTCTGCCAATTGATTCTGCTGGCACCGTTTATTCTTCCTTGCTGTGGTGGGTTTCGTTTGGGATTTCTATGTTGCCATCCTGGCCTATAAATCAGGATTTATGGCTCCCGGTGATGTACAAATGCCTCCAATCAATCCACTCTTGTATGTATTTTCCAAAGTCTTAGCAAAACGGGGAGACTTCAGGCGCCAAAATAGGCAATCTTCTATTCCAACCCAAATCGGATGGGAAAGGATGTCGCCCTCCTCTTTGCAAACCTCACTCCCTTCTAGCACTGATGATGTTACCTAGTTGGGTCATGAAACATCTGCAAGAAAACAACCAAGCTCAGAGAGCACCAAGGATCCTACAGTCCCCTTCTCCCCCTTTCTGCAAATCCCACATCCTTCTAGCACTGATAATATTACCCACATTGGTAATGAAACACCTGCAAGAAGCTCAGAAAGCACCACAGTCCTCTTCCTCCTCCTCCTCCACCTCCTCCTTCTTGTTCTTCTTCTTGTTGTTGTTGTTGTTGTTGTTCTTCTTCTTCTTCTTCTTCTTCTTCTTCTTCTTCTTCTTCTTCTTCTTCTTCTTCTTCTTCTTCTTCTTCTTCTTCTTCTTCTTCTTCTTCTTCTTCTTCTTCTTCTTCTTCTTCTTCTTCTTCTTCTTCTTCTCCTCCTCCTCCTCCTCCTCCTCCTCCTCCTCCTCCTCCTCCTCCTCCTCCTCCTCCTCCTCTCCACAAACTTCTTTCCCTTCTAGTACTGATGATGTTACCTCGTTGCATAATGAAACCTCTGCAAGAAAACAACCAAGCTCAGAGAGCACTAAGGACCCCTCATTTCAATCCTGAGCTATAAATGTTCTTCATTAGAAATGAAAGTGGAAGATTTCTTTCTTTTAAACTCCAGGAAGAATTATTTGTGCAGTTGGTGCCTTTTCCCTCCCCAACAGTAGTCCAAAACGGTATAGTCCATGCCAACTATGCATAATGTTTCCTTCTCATTCTCTGGCGTGGGTAGAGAAGAATTTTTCCCCTATTTCTGCAGCCTCCATTATCCACTCTGGGCTAACTCTGGCAATGCTAAGGGCACTTGCCAATACTCTATAACTATTCCAAATATGCCTCCTCCTCCTCTTCCTCCTCCTCCTTTGTCCTACTGAATTATTTCTTCTTCTCCTCCTCCTCCTCCTTCTCAGATGTTTTATGACCCAATTTGGGAACATCATCAGTGCTGGAAGAAGAGTAGGAGGGTGGAAGAGTAGGAGGCAGGGAGGAGGATTGTGTGGTCTTTGGTGCTCTGTGAGCTCAATTGTTTTCTTGCAGACGTTTCATGACCCAGCTTGGTAATGTCTTCAGTGCTAGAAGGAATCTAGCTAATGCTAGCACTGATGGAGTTACCTGGTTGGGTAATGAAACATTTGCAAGAGAAACGCCACCACAGTTATTTTCCTCCTCCTCCTCCTCCTCCTCCTCCTCCTCCTCCTCCTCCTCCTCCTCCTCCTCCTCCTCCTCCTCTACCACCACCTCTTCCTCCTCCTCCTCCTCCTCCTCCTCCTCCTCCTCCTCCTCCTCTACCACTACCTCTTCTTCTTCCTCCTCCTCCTCTCTCCTCCTCCTCCTCCTCCTCCTCCTCCTCCTCCTCCTCCTCCTCCTCCTCCTCCTCCTCCTCCTCTACCACCACCTCCTCCTCCTCCTCCTCCTCCTCCTCCTCCTCCTCCTCCTCCTTTTTGAGTAATAAAGAGAAGGATGGATAGATAACAGATTACCAGTTGCGCCAATTTTAGGATTAGCCGCAAAGGAGAGAGGCTGGAAGGGAAGGAACAAAACAAGCAATCACGATTCCTAGCTGGCGAGACAGACCAGCGGTCTCCCTCTGCCTGGACAATTGCTAAACTGAAAATGATATTTCTCAGGTAGCCAAAAGGTGTAATTTCCTACCACGATCCCAACTTTCAAAATACGATCGTTGCCTTTCTCCTCCCCCTCCAGGCCCATCACTGTCATAGCAACACTTAAATGCTCGGTGCCAGGAAGAAGAAAAGTTAGAATAATAGACTTTAACTTTGGCAAAAGAAAAAAGATTGGGAATAGTGCCTGTGTATCTCTCTCTCTCTCTCTCTCTCTCTCTCTCTCTCCCTCCCTCTCTCTCCCCCTCCCTCTCTCTGTGTCTCTCTCTCTCCCTCTCTCTCTCTCCCTCTCTCTCTCTGTGTATGTCTTTCTGTGAAATGTGTCCACCCACCTTCAATAAGAACTTTGAGCAGGACCACAGTCTCTTTTGTTTGCGCTGACTTGCGCTGAGTTGTAGCTGAGTGTTACAAGGTGTTGAAGCACAGAATTAGAAGGCAGCCATCTTCCTTCCTTTCCTCTTTCCACACTTCCTTCCATTTTCCCTTTTCCTCCCTCCCATTGCCCTTTCTTCCTTCTCTCTTTTCCACATCATTTTTCCTCCCTCCCTCCTTTCCCCTTTCCTCCCTCCCTCCCTCCCATTGCCTTTCCTCCTTCCCTCTTTTCCACATGATTTATCCTCCTTCCTTCCTTCCATCCTTTGGTTTGACGTTAGCAATTATTTGGGAGTGTGAATGGTTTGGCATCATATTTTTGCCTGTTTCCTGACCCTCCCTCCCTTCTTTTTCTTTTCCCTTCTCCCTCCCTCCCTCCCTCCCATTGCCTTTACTTCTTCCCTTTTTTCCACTTTTTTCACCTTTTTTCCACATTTCTCCTCCCTCCCTCCCTTCGCTTTCTCCTTTCCTCCCTCCCATTGCCTTTCCTCCTTCCCTCTTTTCCACATGATTTATCCTCCTTCCTTCCTTCCATCCATCCTTCCTGCTCCTCCCTCCCATTGCCTTTACTCCTTCCCTTTTTTCCACTTTTTTCCACCCTTTTTCCACATTTCTCCTCCCTTCCTTCTTTCCTTCCATCCCTCCTTCCCCTCCCTCCCATTGCCTTTCCTCCTTCCCTCTTTTCCACATCATTTATCCTCCTTCCTTCCTTCCATCCATCCTTCCTTCCTCACCCTCCCATTGCCTTTCCTCCCATCCATCCATCCATCCTGCCCCCTTCCTTCCATCCCTCCCTCTTCTCCTCCCTTCCTCTCTAAGATGGTGGACTCTTTCATTCTATGCTTTTATGAACGAATGAACTAGATACTTCATTGTCTAGTTTCACAGTTCACAGTTCAACTAGACAGATAGACAGACAGACAGACAGACAGACAGGCCTCCAGGCACTTAATACTCAGGAAGAAGAAATTATGGAAGGTTATAAAGCAGCTGCTGAATGAAGAATGACTCTGCAAGATCAAAGCACCCATAACATGAAAACACGCTCAGAAAGGCAATTCCTTCCACACTCTTGGTACCCCAGGCCTTTTAAAAGCAAAATTAAAAATGCAAAAAGTTACACACCTGGCCCATTGGTGGAACTAAGTTATTCATTTGGTAATTTACTTAACAGCAATGGGATAATAGCAGCGATCAACAAGAATCATGGACTCCAAACACCAACAAAGCAACACACATGAATGTTTTATAAGGGAACACACATTCACGCACACCATCAAGGGACTTCCTCGGTCCTAAACGCAGACCAGATGGTTCCCAAAAAATTTGAAATAAAATAAAATCTCCAAATACCCGCAGCTCCATTGTTGCTAAACTGGAGCTTCCCGGGGAGTTGCCTTTTCAGGACAGAAAGGATGGGTGGACAAGCAGGCAAACAGCTCGATGGACTTACAGACAGGGAGATGAAGGGACAGACTGAGAGGCATGTTGACAGACAAGACGGATGAAGGCAAATATACACGTCCCAGGATAATGTGGCAGGATGCAATCGGAATTGCTCACCGGGGCCAGAAATTTAGACTTCTGAACACCACCCAGAGGCTACGATAAGAGGACAAATGATGCATTGCAAACATTGCTTGCTGTGGCCCGCCAGCGGCCAGTGGAGCTGGCAGTAGAGTCAGACAGTGAGAAGGTTGGGGGGAAACAGGGACCAGTCCTAGAGGCTGGGAAAGGCTCGGATGAGGGCTCTGCATCAGAGACAGAGATGGGACCAAGGCCGTTTGGCAGTTCTCAGCTGCCTTCGGAGTTGGAGATCAGTGAGGCAGAAGGACAGCTGGAGCCTGTTCCCAGTGTGCGCATGCGCAGAGCTGCCCGAAGTAAAAAACAGCTGAGAAATCAGGGTCGACTTGGGAGTAACGTTATAGGTAGAAGGTGGTTGACCCTCCCATAGGAAATAAAAGAGGAGCGAAAGGGGAGTGGGCTTTTGCAGGAAACAATTCATTGGTTAGATTCGTTTCAGGAGTGTGAAGATCTGCCCGTGAATCTCAGAGACTCTGTGCCCAGTCTTTCCTTGCAACAGCACCTCATTTGGAAAATATTTACGTGGCAGCTTTCCAAGCTAGATAAGGTCTGTGGTCATAAATATTCCTTTGAAAGACTGTTTTCCAGGCCTTGCTGAATGTGAATGAGAGGAATTCACATTCGTTTAATAAAAGGGATTTTGTCAGGATCAGGAATCTGCTTCGTGCTTTTTGGGGAAGCCTAGGTCAGAACATTGCTTGGAAGTGGGAGATACTTCTAATGTAATCTACCGGATCCAGTGCATAGATTGCCCTATGGCTATGCAGGACAGGTGGGGAGGAAGCTAACCTCCGAACACAAGTGAGCGGTCGGCGGAAGAGACGTGAACTCATTGATAGCCTCACACTGCAATGAACAAGGACATACACTCAATTTTGCAGCTACTTAAGATTGTTGGCTGAGCAGGTACAAAAACAGCCTTAGAAGATTATCCTCTAGTTCAGGTGACTGACCCAGATTGGATCCTGCAGACAGACATAAGAAGAGAAGGGTGGGCAGGCAGGCGGACAGGCAGGCAGATAGATGGACAGACATACAGATGAAGGGAGAGACAGAATAACAGAATTGGAAGGGACCTTGGAAGTTTTTTAATCCAACCCCTCCTTATATTATTTCAGACAAATGGCATTGGCAGAAAGCGGAGTACTTCCAAACGATGAGGAAAGCCTAGGACATCTCTAAAGGAGAATTAATAACTGCCGCTCGGTCTCGCAATGAGACAGATGCTGGCTCATCCAAACTTCAGCGTGGCCATTTTCCCCTAATAGAGGATTTCAGAAGACGTAGTAGTGTAATAAATTGTAATAAAAGAGCATTTATTATTTATTCATGTTTGGGGAGGCAACAAATCTTGCTGAAGGACAATCAGCGCAGCTAAATCTAGGAGGGGGGACGATAGGCTTGGGAGCTGGCAGATGAAAAAGCCTACTGTCAATCCTTTCCTTCAGTTGGCCATCACTTCCTTTCCCTCTTGGGTACCATTATGGTGGCTCATCGTGATGATATGGCCATCACAAAGATCCTTTAGAGGGAATAACATTGGATTTCCAAACTCTGCTGCACCAAGAGGTCCACAACCCAACTCAAAACATCCATACCCGAGACAATCCAAACGTACCGTATTTTTGGAGTGTAAGACACACCTTCCCCCCCTAAAAGAGGGTAAAAATGTGGGTCTTATACACTGAATGTAGCCCCACCCACCCACTAGCCCCCACCCTTTGGCCTCTGCCTCCCAGCAATTTACCTCCTTGCAGCAAACAGGGAAAAATGGAGCTTGCAGAGGCAGCAATAGGCTATGGCAATCCCTGCAGCCTGAAACAGCTGCTGAAACTGAAAGTGAAACTTGCTGTTTGCTCCACGAGGCAAATTGCTGGGAGCCAGAGGCAGATTTTTGTTCTTGTCCTAATCAGGCTGTTTGCTGTTTGCTGCAAGGAGGTAAGTCAATAACTGTAAATGCCTATAGAATGTTCAAATTATTAGACTTATTTTTATTATTGTTCTAGACAACTTTATTTATGTGGGCATGCAAGCCATTGGCTCAGCTCAGCTCCACTGCGCATACATGGGTGCCTAACAACAGCCAGCTGGTTTTGGGGTCTCTGCCGTGGATGTGCAGAGGGTGGGGGGAGTGGGGGGGGTCACCCATGTGCAGGGGATAGGGCGCACATGAGCGCATGTGGGGGGGAGGTTGGGACACAATGACAAAAAGATTTGCCATCCCTTCCCTATACCATTTCAGACCAGTGACTGTCCAGTCTCTTCTTAAAAACCTCCAGTGATGAATGCCTACAACTTCTGGAGCCACTCCTATTCCACTGGTTAATATTTGTGTGTCTTTTATGGGCCTAGCATCTTCCTCATACAGAACAGACCAGAATATTTTTTATTTGTGTGATTGGGCACACAAGGAATTTCTCTCCGGTGCAGAAGCTCTCAGTATATATACAAACGATAAAGTACCGTATTTTTCAGAGTATAAGACGCCCCGCAGTATAAAACACACCAAGGTTTTGAAGAGGCAAATTTTTAAAAAAAGTTTTTGCACTCTGCAGACCTCCCAAAAATGGCCCGTTTTTTGAGGAAACGGGCCCGTTTTTTCCCCCAAAGGAAAGACATGAATAGCCTTTAGGAGGCTTATAAAGTGCTACTGGGGGGAGGGACGAGCAAAAAACGGCCCGTTTTTCATGAAAACAGGCCTGTTTTTTGTCAAAGGGGGCTTATAGAGTGTTCCTGGGGGCTGTTGGGGGGCACAAATTGGCCTGTTTTGTGCTCATTTCTGCCCTCCCCAGCCCCCAGGAGCACTCTGAAAGCCTCCTAAAGGCTATGCACGGCCATTTTGGTGAAGGGGGCGGGGTTTTGGGAGGCAAAAAATGCCGTATTCAGTATATAAGACGTACCCAGATTTTCAGCCTCTTTTTTGAGGGGAAAAGGGTGCGTCTTATACTTTGAAAAATACGGTAATATAATCGTAAGATGCCAATAGGAGTAGGTAATAGGAAAGATGCGATACAGCAGATAGTGGTCCAGCTCTACTACATGGCTAAATATCTTAGGCATGACAGGGATGCGGGAATTAACTGTTCAGACGAGTGATGGCATGAGGGAAAGAAAGAGACTGAAGGGGTGTATGGTATAGGGCAGTGTTTCTCATCCTTGGCAACCTGAAAAAGGGTGGACTTCAACTCCCAGAATTCCTCAGCCAACGCAGCTGAGGAATTCAACCAACCAACCAACCAACCAATCAATCAACCAGAATAGACCTGGAAGAGACCTTGGAGAGGTGGAGCACTTGCCTCGTGATCAGAAGGCTGTGAGTTCGATTCTAGGTAACGGTAGATATTTCTCACTCTGGGCGCAATGAGCAATTATCTACTGTGAACTCTGCATTGGCGACAGGAAGAGCTCTATTCAGTTGCCCGGACTCCACTCTGATGTAAGCGATTACGGGATCATAAAAAGACTGCATGCATGTATGTAAGTATGCATGATTAGAATCTGGAAGCAACATTTCTTGCAATTTTGTGAAATTCCCCAAAATGGACATTTGGAGGAAAAAAAAAAACAGCCGCTGAAAAGAACGAGACTGTTGTATATGCAAGATGCTGGCTTGAAGATACTTATTTCCCTATCCGGAAATGTTACATGCGAGCATTCGTCTAAGAAAAAAGGAAGTTTTCTGTATCCTTATGTAAGTGTGCCTTTGTAAATTATTCAGCAGGTTGAATTGAAGGCGAGTCGAACTGAACACAAACAGATCTGGACTTCCCAATTAAACCCTGTCCCCGTTCAAGAAGGCTCAGGCTGTTGAAAAGCCAAGTTAATGCACTCACAAGCTTTGAAAAAAAGCATCCGGCATAAAATACGGTAAACCTTAAAATTCCACCCGCTAAAGAGTCAAAAAAGGCTTACCGGAGAAGAAGGAAGCCTGAAGTTAAAAAAAAAAAAACAACCAACAACTTCAGAATGACAAATTGCCTAGGTCTTTCTGTTTTACAAATCACAGTGAATTCTCCTTCCCCGTCACATCATAATAATCTCACACACGTAAATAAATAAATATAGATGCCTCTCAAGCAAAGCTGTCATTTTAATTTTGTCATTTTGATGCATTCTCTGCCTGGTTCGTTTTCGTGGTTGGCTGTCGTCTAGCGATGTGTTTTTTTGGGAGGGGGGAAGGGGCTGCGCCACAAAAACGCATCGTAGAGATATTGCAGATTGCACCCCAAAAGACATTTTGAGATTTTTGTGGGTTGCACCACAAAAGAGCATCGCGGGATGCCCAGAAGCTGGGCTCTCCAAATGGAAAACATGTCTGGAATGAATTGTTCTCCACCTTAAAATGCTTCTTAAAAAGACACCAAGGCTAAGACAATTAGAAAGGTTGACAGTTCGGTGGTTTGGATCCCTAGCGCCGCGTAATGGAGTGAGCTCCCGTTACTTGTCCCAGCTTCTGCCAACCTAGCAGTTCGAAAGCAAAAATGCAAGTAGAAAAATAGGAATCTCCTTTGATGGGAAGGTAACAGCGTTGGCTGACCTTGTTCCCATGTCTCTCCCAGTCATGAATATTTTAACAGAAACTAATCAAGGAGAGAAGCAAACTGGAACTAAGGAGTTAGAAACAATTAATCAGTGGAACAACTTGCCTCCAGAAGTTATGAATGCTCCAACACTGGAAGTTTTTAAGAAGAGATCGGACAAGTCTGAAATGGTATAGAGTTTCCTGCCTAAGCAGGGGGTTGGACTAGAAGACCTCCAAGGTCCTTTCCAACTCTGTTATTTTATATTCTATCTGCTTATCCCAGGTGCTTGGGAAGGGCTCGATAGATGGAGAACAATGCCTAATCCAATCGGAACTTCTGACTGTGTGACCAAGTATCATCGCCACCATAATAATCCCCAAACCATTCCTTGATTCCCCTCCCCACCTTGCCAATTTGGAATGAATTTGCTTCCCCTTTTTCTGTTTTTTTAAAAGCTTCCAAACTTAGAGAACTGATTCGGATATATCTGAGCAGATGGCAGCCTCAAACTTTTTTTTCCTTTGAAGCTCCTGTTTTTCTCACCCTGCGATTCCGAGCCAGGGAATTGTCAGGTAATCAGCTCGGCGGGAGATTAACGCACAAATGAAGAAGAAATTAAAAAATAATGACAGCAAAATAAGGGGCTGGCTGGAGCTGCAGAGTTAGTAGAAGAAAGAAGAGCCAATGTTGTTTTACCTTGTCTGATCCTGCCAGCATTTTATTTTTTAAAAGAAAATTCTAAGCATCGGCAGCTTTATTCACCTCAACGCTATTAGCAGGTTGCCTTTACTGGCTGTGCCAAACTCGGTGATACAGCTTGGCAGAAAACAGACGTACTCACACCTAAGAAGGCAATTCAAAGTGTATTTTTAGGAAACATCCCAGTTATAGTTTCGGGTCTATTTATAATTTATTGGCCAAGCATCACCAAATCCTTTTAACGTTCCCCAGATGAAGGACTTATTATTAACTTCTGATTAGCATCAGCTCGGCAGGACTGGCCTCGCTTGCTTTCTCTGACTAGGGTTGAGCAAAAAATATTTGTAGCGTTACATAGAGATTTGGGTGGGTGGGTGGGTGTCAAAGCTCTTCTCTTTCTGTTAATATTTTGTTTACCCCCCCAAGGATCATGTTTCGCAGATATTTGACCATGCGGCTTTCACTTGTTCTCACTTTCAGGGTGTATCGTGGTAAGGATAAAACTGGTTAATGAGCAGGTAGCATGATGTTAGCTCATCTGTTTTATGGCGGCTTGGAGAAGACAGTTGGAAAAAGGTCCATCTTTATAGGAGAACTGAAGTGCGTAATAGCAATAGCACTTAGATTTACAGTATATACCACATTACAGCCCTCTCTAAGCGGTTTACAGAGTTAGCCTCTTGCCCCCAACAATTTGAGTCCTCATTTTACCCATCTCGGAAGGATGGAAGGCTGAGTCAACCTTGAGCCTGGTGAGCTGCCAGCAGGCAGCAGAAGTAGCCTGCAGTACTGCACTCTAACCACTGCGCCACCGGGGATCTATGTTGGTGGCACATAATGGTGAAGGGTTGGAGATGGATCAGTGAGAACCAGTTTTGAGTATAACCTTAGCCATGGAAGTTCATACATTTCAACTGGATTTAATGGAACATAATTGTGGGGTTCAGGTAACTATTGAATGCTCAGACTAATCCTACTATGGATTAGCATGAAGACACAATTCACACAATGGATAAAATCTAGGGTTGGTCTTACAACATGACAACATGCAACTCCCAAACCAAGAAAGCTATGTTGAGGTTCTTCTAGGCAGTTTCTTTTATTGCTCCTCATTGATAGACAGAATCTTGCCAAACTAAAGTCATAGTGACTGGACTAATGCTCAACATTAGGGATTAGCTCATCAACTCCTTATTATGTGGCATTGTGGTTTCAAAATATTCAAGCCACTGGGTTGAATAGCTGCATTCAATATGGTGTCATGATTAGAATGATGGACTTCAGCAGATCTCCAGTCTACTGAAATGTTGGTCCTGAGTGATCCACCATCATCACCATTTAACAACCCCATAATCCCTTGTGGGGTGAAGTCTGGGCAACTGAATGGAACTAGCAGAGTGTTTACTGGCCGGATGCCCTTCCTGACACCAACGTGGAGACTTGTTCAGCAGATATATTCTCACTGTGCCCAGAAAGAGAAATATCTGCCTCTACCTAGGATCGAACTCACAGCCTCCTGATTGTGAGGTGAGAGCTCTACCTCTAGGCCACTCCTTCGTCTTGGGTAATCATCAGCCAATAAACCATTCTTCAACCTATCTTTACAAGAATCTTAGGAAGACATTGCTCTCCAAACGTCTTGGAGGGTAGGCATATTATTTTTAGGAAAAGTCATGAAGAAATTTCAAAGTTCCCATGAGAACAATACAAGAGCACAAACAAATCTTTGGTAAATGTTGTAGGGACATCAACTCAGGATCTCTTACCATTGCTAGCGGGACAATCCCCACTAGATCCTTTTGGCAAATGAAAATTTCAGAAAGGGCCATCTCTGTCAGCTTCTTCTGAGGATATTCCACTTGCCAGGATATTGGCTGGGTTCCCGAAAGGCTGCTGAAGCTGGCAATTTCAAAATTCAGTCGCACAACTTCACTGAACATGTTATTATTGTTGCTTCTGCATGAAAAGACACAGAGAAAAGGCATTTGACTAGATAGAATGGCAAAGAATGGTTTTACAAAAGATCTAGACAACCATCAAAGCAACAACACATTATGCTGTACATGGATAATTGGGAAAGAAAGAATAGGGTAATTAAAAGTCAGAAATAACATTTGTCTTTAAGCAAATAAAATGGCATCATTTTTAAGCATTTATAAATAAGTATCGGGCGTATATAGAGAAAGTCTCAGTTTTGGGATTTTTTGGGTAAAATATGTTGGAAAAAAGTGACCAGGGCAGTTAAGGAGAAAGCAAAACTATCTGTTTAAATCTGTTACAGTGAGTTGGAGAAACTGTATAACCACTTCTAACAATTGGCTTGAGGGGGAGGAATCATCATCATTAATCAATCAATCAGGTGTCACCTCTCCCCCATGCAACCTACCTGGATGCATCCATCAAATCAATTTAACTGAAGGTCAGTTTGAAAGATACTTCATCTTTATTTACGCCTTCCCCTTTGCAAAATTTCAACTCAGTGGGTGTGTCTAACTTGTCCCTGGCTAGCTGGCAATCCCTTTTTCTTTGTTTTTAGCTAGCACAAAACACTAACTGCACTGTTCTTACTCTGAATGGATTCAGGGGTGGGCTTAAAGTTTTTTTTAGCAATGGGGTCTCTGCCCAGTTGCTGGGTGGGTGTGGCCAAGGTGGGTGTGCCTAGTCAGCCTTCTGCACCATGGGGCGGGGGCATTTTTGCCCTCCTCATTCTCCAGAGGCTTTCCTTGAGCCTCTAGGAGGGTGGAAAGGGCCTCCCCTAGGCTCCAGAGGCTGCCTGGAGGCCAGAAATAAGCCCATTTCTAGACTTCCGGAGCTTCTGGGAGGCCTGTTTTTTGCCCTCCCTGAGCATCCGTGCGAGTCCTGCACTTACCTGGCATCTAAAAAGGGCTGCATGGAGACTTCTTGGAGGGGAGGGGTGGGCGGAGCCAGCCAGGAGTGAGATTTGGGGCAGTGGTGAAATTCAACATTTTTCACTACTGGTTCTGTGGCCGTAGCTTGGTGGGTGTTGTGTGGCTTGCTGGGTGTGGCTTGCTGGGTGTGGCTTGCTGGACATGGCAGGGGAAGGATACTGCAAAATCTCCATTCCCACCCCACTCTGGGACTAGCCAGAGGTGACATTTGCCGCTTCTCCGAACTACTCAAAATTTCCACTACCGGTTTTCCAGAACCTGTCAGAACCTGCTGAATTTCACCCCTGATTTGGGAGTTTGCTGAACTGTGCAAAACCTTCGCTAGAGGATCGGCCGAACACGGCCGAACCCAGAGCAGCCCACAGCTGAATGGATTTCACAATAACACGCAACCATGCGATATCATCATGAAACCAAGCTGGAGTGAGGACAATGTACCTTTGATCACGTTCTAGGGCCATCCATAAAATGGGTGGGGTCAGGTAGAAAGGAGAAGACAAGTGAGAAGAAGAGGATCGTCATTAGTCCCGAATGTTTCCACATTGTCTGAAAAGCCATCATTCAGTTGAGTTCATCTCCAAGACTCTCCACTAAGAATCCAACCTGGGTCGGTCAACTCGTGCTGGAGTCTATCCTCAGGGAATTTCTCTCTCACCAGAATGTGTCCCAAAGGTGCTTTTTTTTCAGGAGGCAACTGGACTTTCTTATTTTTTGCAGACTGCAGGAACCATTTGCACCACTCAGTTGACCCCGAGGACACAGGTAAACCTCCAAGTGGCCTCAACGACCCTCTCAAAGGATGCAAATGACCAGCTGTCTGCAAGGAATATAAATCCTTCCGTTCTCCACCATCCAGTCAGAGCTGAAGAAGCTTCTTGGATGAGAAGTGAAACATCTTTGAAGAAAAAAGAAGAAAGTCCAGTTGCCTCCTGAAAAAGCCCGTTTGGGACAACCATGACCTGGGGGGCTGAGAATCTCTGCAGACTTTTACCTATATAATTTGGGATGAAGACCCTTGGAATGGTGCAGGAGTAGGAATGGATTTCCAGAGGAAAAGATTGCAGACTAAGGGACCATTTGCACCACTCAGGTGACCCCGAGGACAGAGATAAACCTCCAAGTGGCTTCAACAACCCTCTAAAAGGATTCAAATGACCAGCTGTCTGCGAGGAATATAAATCCTTCCATTCCCCACCATCCAGTCAGAGCTGAAGAAGCTTCTTGGATGAGAAGTGAAACATCTTTGAAGAAAAAAGAAGAAAGTCCAGTTGCCTCCTGAAAAAGCCCCTTTGGGACAACCATGACCTGGAGGGCTGAGAATCTCTGCAGACTTTTAGCTATATAATTTGGGATGAAGACCCTTGGAATGGGGTGGGAGCAGGAATGGATTTCCAGAGGAAAAAATTGCAGACTAAGGGACCATTTGCACCACTCAGGTGACCCTGAGGACACAGGTAAACCTCCAAGTGGCCTCAATGACCCTCTAAAAGGATGCAAATGACCAGCTGTCTGCAAGGAATATAAATCCTTCCGTTCTCCACCATCCAGTCAGAGCTGAAGAAGCTTTTTGGATGAGAAGCAAAACATCTTCAAAAGGAAAAAAACAAGAAAATATAGTTGCCTCCTGAAAAAAGCACCCCCCAAAAAAATACCAAACGTTCTCCCTGAACAGATGGGATACCAATCATAAAAATATCTAGGTGTCGTCCTCCCCAAATTGTCATTATCAGTCAGCTAAACCTTCATCTCTTCTCCACGCAGTTTACCCAGAAGAATTCAAATGCTGTGTCAAAATGTTGGCACCGGACAATTTTGTTCTCCTTCCTGCTTAAAAGGAAAAATGGCATCAATTCCTTCAACCTTTTGGCTTCAAGCCTTTGAACGCTTCCTCTCGCTCTCTTCAAATTTCCTTCCACCCATTGGCCTAAAACTTTTACAAAAGGAACTCAGTGGTGTTTTTTTTTCAGATGGAAGGTAACCTGACTCCTTTCCCATCTCTTTCTTCCTTTGAGAGGCTGTCTCGCTTTTTAGTATTCACCCGATGTGCCATTCTTCGGCTGAGAATGTGGAAAACAAAAGACTGTGAGAAAAGCATCACTTTAAGGGCTTTAAAGCTGCAGAAAATGGATACAATTAAGAAAGACAGCCTCTTTAGGAAGGTGTGGGGGGAAAGAAGAGTCGCTTCTTCAAAAACAGATACTATTTTTACATTTCCCCCCTTTTTCACTGTGTCAATAGGAAGCCGGCCAACTAAAAAACAAATTATAACTCTAATGAAGCTGAATTTTCCTCCCACAGGCTTATGCCCTAAGCTAGATAACTGATTCAGGTCAAGGTATCCTTTGGAAGGTTGTGATGGATGAATTCACAAAAGGCTTCTAAGAAGACAGATTAACAGAGTTGGAATGGACCTTATAGGTCATCTAGTCCAACCCTCCACTCAAGCAGGAGACCCTACACCATTTCTGACGAATGCCAGTCCAGCCTCTTCTTGAAAGCCTCCAGCGATGAAGCTCCCACAACCTCTGAAGACAACTTCTGTTCCATGGGTTGATTGTTCTCCCTGTTAGGAAATTTCTCCTTATTTCTAGCTTGAATCTCTCCTTGATCAGTTTCCATCCATTATTCCTTGTCTGGCCTTTGAGTGCTTTGGAAAATAGCTTGGCCCGCTGCTCTCTGTGGAAATGAAAGCTTCCCCCAGTTGGATAATTTGGACTCTTCCCATTGGGATTCTGTGGGGTCTCGGGAGCAAGAAGGGTCAAAATCTGCAAGACATGGGTGAAGCATTGTGATGGAAGCCCCAACCCTTTGCAGCTGTCATATTTCCTATTTGTAGATGAGCAAAAACTGGTTCAGGACCTTGGAGAGCTCAGGACAGAAGCCAGTCAAATCCTGTTTCAGCTCTTGATATTTTCATCGAATCATAGAATTCTAGGGCTGGAAGGGACCTTGGAGGTCTTCTAGTCCTCTGTTTCAGCTCTTGATAGTTTCATAGACTCATAGAATACGAGGGCTGGAAGGGACCTTGGAGGTCTTCTAGTCCTCTGTTTCAGCTCTTGATATTTTCAGAGAATCATAGACTCTGAGAGCTGGAAGGGACTTTGGAGGCCTTCTAGTCTGTTTCAGCTCTTGATATTTTCATAAAATCATAGAATCCTAGGGCTGGAAGGGACTTTGGAGGTCTTCTAGTCCTCTTGATATCTTCATAGAATCATATGGAAGGGAAAGATCCTTGGTGGTCTACCACTCCAACCCCCTGCCCAAGGCAGGAGTCTTTATTCCATCCCAGACAAATGGTTGGCCAATCTTTTCTTGAAAACTTCCAGCAATGAAGCAGCCACAACTTCCAGAAGAAAGCCATTCCACTATATTCTCACTGATGGGAATGTTCTAAATTGGATCTCTCTCTCTGTTAAGCTTCCATCCATTGTATTGGAAGATGTCTATCATGTCTCCTCTGAGGCTTCTCTTCATTAGTTATCTGACCTAGTTATCTGCGGGATCGTATCCTGCCCCATACATCCCTTCGGCCGATTCGCTCTCACAGAGAGGGACTCCTCCGGGTGCCGTCCACTAGGCAATGCCAGCAGGCGACGCCCAGGAGTAGGGCCTTCTCTGTGATGGGCCCGACCCTTTGGAATGACCTCCCCCCGGATATCAGGACCACCACCGACCTCTGCTCCTTCCGTAAGAAACTAAAGACCCACCTGTTCAATTTAGCCGGCCTGGCCTAATTCCTAATTCCCAATTTTAGTTCCTCAAGCCTGCATTTTTTAAATTTTCTAGGGGTATGCTTTTAGTTGTTTTTAATTTTTACTTTTTGTACAGTTGTATGAGGTTTAATTCGTTTTTAAGGGTATAGGATATTCGTCTTTTGTATTCGTTTTAATGAGACACCTGTACACCACCCCGAGTCCCTTCGGGGAGAGGGGGCGGTCTAGAAATCCTGAAAAATAAATAAATAAATAAATAAATTAGGCTAAAGACACCCAACTCTCTTAGCCATTCATCACACAGTTTAGCCTCCAGACCCAACCAGCTTCCAACAAGCAAAGTCAATGGAGGAGTCGGATTTGCTTCACAAGCATGTGAATCATTGACTAACCACGATGAAAAGGGCTGCAAAATCAGAAGTGACTCGGCTCCCAATTGTGATTGCACGTCAAAGGCTACCAGTAGATGTGTGATGAGTTTATATTTACCGACAAAGAAATAAAGGGAGACTAGCACAGATCTATTTCAAGCTCTTTAGCTTTCATCAGCTAGCCATACTCTTTCTGGGATTCTGGCATTCTGGGATCGCATCTCTCCACACACATCCCTGCGGCCAATCTGCTCTCACAGAGAGGGACTTCTCCTAGTACCGTCCACTAGGCAATGCCAACGGGCGGCGCCAAGGAGTAGGGCCTTCTCTGTGATGGGCCCAACCCTCTGGAATGACCTCCCCCCCGACATTAGAACCACCACTGACTTCCGCTCCTTCCGACAAAAATTGAAGACACACCTGTTCCGATTGGCTGGTCTGGCATAATCATAACTGCTACCTCCTGGCAAACATATTTTTAATCTGGTATTTCAGGGGAATTGTTTTTAAATTTAATTTTATGGGATATTTGTTGGGGTTTTAAATTATTTACTCAGCTGTACAGTTCTTTATACCTTTTTATCCTCCTTCGTATCTATTAATATATTTAATAATTTTAATTGTTTATATGTTGTATTTCTGATATGGACTGTACACCGCCCCGAGTCCCTTTCGAGAGAGGGGGCGGTCTATAAGCGCTCAGCAAATAAATAAATGGGATGAGAGTGAGTGAGGGTCTAAGAAAAGTCTTGCCTTAGCACTTGGCCATCACAGGTGCCCCCGACATGAGTGACGTTGAGCTGGCCACCACCCTGGCCCCATCCTGGCCACGCCCCAGGTCAAACACATCCCTGATACGGCCCTCAAGGAAATCAAGTTTGATACCCCTGCCAGTAGAGTTATCACTACTTTATCAAGGGGCAACGAATCTCTACTGAAATGAGACTTTTTTAAAAATAAAAAATCAACAGATCAGGGGTGCAAACCCTCTTTCAGCTCACACCCTGCTTGGCGTTCTCAGGGATCAGGCTTCAAAATGTAGATCCTCCCAGTCGAGTTAACTTGACGAAGCTCCTTTGCAATCATGCGCTGTGATTTAATCCACAGCCCGAAGCAGAAGATGGGAAAGTGCTCGTATTTTTATTGGTTAAGCAGAGAAAATGACCTCGCAAAGAAATACATTGAAAGCCGAAGCATTTTAAGGAGAAAGAATGTCAGTGTGCGTGTATTTGCCAACACAGCTATTTCCCCCCTTCCCAAAGCAATTTCCATATTCTTTTTATTTAGCCGCGGAAACACTTCTTCAAACTGAAGACTATAATGCAGTTCTAATATACAACAGTAGCCCGGCTGGTGCCACTGTTCTTTATCAATCCCAAACTCAGAATTCCACTCCTAATAACAAGAATTAAAATATTCTTGAAGCTACTAGATAGAATATAGAATACTAGCTGGATACTCGTGCTTCGCTACAAAACTGGGCGATCGGGCTTGATACTTAAAGCTTGAAAATTAATGTAGAATGTATAACTCCTTAGTATCAGAGCATGTTAATATATGGCAACTGGCAGTTGGAACAGAGTTCTTTTTAGGTGGGGAGGGGGAGTAGAATGTCTAAACTCCTAACCCACAGGCTGGATGAGTCATGCACTGGCCACGCCCATGACCAGTCTAACGAAAGGGTAGCATCAGAGTATGTTAATATAAGACAATTGGCGGTTGGAAAACTACATTTGTCTGGAAGATTTCCAGACAAATGGAAAACCTGCCATCTTGGGCCCAACGTTTGGGAAGCCAGGCTCTGCCTGTCACAAGCCAGGACAGTGAGTGATGGAGGAGTAACACCTCCTTAAAAAACCTTGGTCCCGCCGGCCCGGCTGGTAGCACCTCGTAAGGGCTCCTTTCTAGGGTTACAGGAGAAGACGGTCAACGGTTATGAAGGCGGAAGAGGGCTCTACGCCCCAACGGCAGATCAAGCGGCAGGACCATCTTCTAGGAGAAGGGAAACTCTGATTGCAAACCTCCACTGCCTTGTGGCTGCATCCACTACTGGGAAAGGCTTCAGGAGTCAACCTCCAGGCAAAATCCAGAGCCAGAGTCCCAGAAGCAGTTCATGACTGTGTACAACCACGTTCTGGTAACTCCTGAGATGCAGCTGGAACCAATCCTATCGGCTCTGCCATTCCATTGGACTAATTCAGTGACACGGAGAGGGGGGAATCTGCTGCTTGTGTAACAGTCTATCCTCCATATTAATCTACCCAAGGCCTCGTTTTCTGGAGAGGACACTCCAGCTTTACTAGAGCACGATGCCCTAGTCTTTTGAGTCTGAAGGATGCCAATGCCAGTAGTTGGAACAGAGTTCCTTTCAGATGGGAAGGGGGAGTAGAGCGTCTAACTCCTTAGCATTGATGCAAGTTCTGGAGTTAAGTTGTTCCACTGATTAATTGTTCCCACTGCCAGGAAATTTCTCCTTAGTTCTAGGTTGCTTCTCTCCTTGATTAGTTTCCACCCATTGCTTCTTGTCCTGCCCTCAGGTGTTTTGGAGAATAGCTTGACTCCCTCTTCTTTGTGGCAGCCCCTGAGATATCGGAAGACTGCTATCATGTCTCCCCTAGTCCTTCTCTTCATCAAAGTAGATGAATTACTGCCGTTGATAAATTATAAATTAAGACGGTTGTTAAGTGAATCTGGATACCGCGTGGACTTTGCTTGTCAGAAGGTTGCAAAAGATAATCACATGACCCCAGGATGCCATAACCGTCATAAATATGAACCAGTTGCCCAGCCCCTGAATTTTGATCACATAACCATCAGGGTGCCTCAAAGGTCAGCACTCTGAAAACAGTCATAAGGCACTTTTTTCAGTGCTGTTGTAACTTTGGTCACTAAAAGAACTGTTGTAAGTCGAGGACTACCTGTAGTTATTTAAAAAAATTGGAATCCTAAGCAAGCTTATTTGCTGCCGAATGCATGCTTTTAGTGAGTAAATTCCATGAAACTTATCTTGGCTTAGGTTTGTTTTCAACACAACATTGTTACCCTGTTTCCCTGAAAATAAGATCTCCCAGAATAATAAATCCAATCAGGCTTTTGAAGGCATGCACTAAAATAAGCCCTCCCCTGAAATATTTAACCGCATCCACAGCCGATTCCCACCATTTCCTTGGGGGGGGGGGGAACATGCTCCATGCGTCCCATATGTACCACTTTATAAGGCCTTGGTAAGGCCACACTTGGAATACTGCATTCAGTTTTGGTCGCCACGATGTAGAAAAGATGTGCAGACTCTAGAAAGAGTGCAGAGAAGAGCAACAAAGATGATTAGGGGACTGGAGACTAAAACATATGAAGAACGGGTGCAGGAACTGGGTATGTTTAGCTTAAGAGAAAGAAGGACTAGGGGAGACATGATAGCAGTGTTCCAATATCTCAGGGATTGCCACAAAGAAGAGGGAGTCAAACTGTTTTCCAAGGCACCTGAGGGTAGGACAAGAAGCAATGGGTGGAAACTAATCAAGGAGAGAAGCAACTTAGAACTGAGGAGAAACTTCCTGACAGTGAGAACAATTAATCAGTGGAACAGAAGTTGCCTCCAGAAGTTGTGATTGCTCCAACACTGGAAGTCTTTAAGAAGATGTTGGATAGCCATCTGTCTGAAACGGTATAGGGTTTCCTGCCTAGGCAGGGGGTTGGACTAGAAGACCTCCAAGGTCGCTTCCAACTCTGCTGTTGTATTGTACCTGCCAGTGTCATGCCTGCAAGCCATCTTTTCTTTTGGATCTTCAGGCCTGCCACATTTTCTACTGTCTACTTTCTATTTGTGGGAGAATGGGAGGGGGGAATTATACGGAGTTGGATGATATGTAGCCATGACAACATTCTTTCTAGAAAGCCAAGGTCATCCTTTGTCTCTGCACCTCTGCACCTGACCAGAACTGGATAGGTGGAACTGCCAGCATGGCAGTGGACGATTGGACCATGGGATGGACTGGTGGGGATGGGGGAAGAACTTGAACTTTCAACTGAGTGGGGGAAACCTGGAAGCTTTCCGATTTGGGTTTTCCCAGATGTGCCAACATGACATCTCTAATAAATTGGAACTTTGAGGAAACACAAGCCTCTGAGTTTTATTTCGTTGGGGGTGTTTTTTGGAACCCAGAGACAGAGACAGAACATCCGGCCCTCTCTGGATCAGCTAATCTGTGGACCGAGGTTAAGGGGCCTCCTGCACCTCCAAAATAATAAGACCTCCCTGAAAATAAGGCCAGGCGCATATTTCAGGGATGAAAATAAGAGCCGGTCTTATTTTCAGGCAAACATGGTATTTCCAAGGATACAACAGCCATTCTGAGTACAAGAAGTGTGACCCTCGCTTGACACTGCGTTTGTTAGGATGCAAGTCAGCCGATAACACCCATCTCTTCATCAAGCCAAACAGAGTAAGGACCATCCTTGCTAGACTCGGCTGTTGGTTCTTCGAGAAGAACAGAATTTAGAGGACATTGTGGAAGACTCCGTAATACTTTGGTACACATCTGTCGTCCTTTTCTAGAGGATAAACAAGTCACTGTCCACACTTGGGAGCTCAACACAATTGTTTGTGTCGAATGTCCATCTTTGCGTGTTGGCCCAGCTTAATGGATCAGCAAACAGAACAGAGAGTCAAATGGCTTGAACGGTCGTAATGATTTTGTCCACAATATCCCTGCCGTGAGCCATAAAAATGCGATATAGGGCAATAAAAAGGAACAATATTCCAAACTATGTAAAAATGTTAAGGACAGCCACAGATGCTGGTGAGTACCAGAGGCTATATAGAATAGATGGGTATTTATCATCGATCAGGATCTGAATTAACTGTCTGGCTCCACTTTTTGACTTTTTAATGGGGCAGAGAAGGAGCCATCTCCCCTCCTGTTCTGCCTTCTTTGTAATTATTGATGCTTTCCTATTTTGACAGGGAGGACAAACTTATTTATGACAAGTCAAAGAACTGAGAACATCGGAGGTGTAAATGGAACGGTCCCTTTTTCCCCCACAAGCTTGGCTGAAAATAGGGATTTCAGTGAGGCACCGAGAAGAAGCAGGAACGCACAGAAGGTTTAACTCAGCTCAACTTGGTGGATTGGCCCAAAGTCACCCAGCTGGCTTTTATGCCTAAGGCAGGATTAGAACTCACCATCTCCTGGGGACTGGCCCGAAGTCAACCCCGCTAGCTTTCATGTCTAAGGCGGGACTAGAAGTCAGAGTCTCCTGGTGATTGGCTCAAAGTCACCTACTTGCCTTTGAGGCGGGACTAGAATTCAACATCTCCTGGTGATTGGCCCAAAGTTATCCAGCCAGCTTGGATGTCTAAGGCTGTGATGGTGAATCTATGGCACATGTGCCATAGGGTGCCATGCAAAGCCCTCTCTGCAGGCACGCCAGCCGTCGCCCCACCGCCTGCACATGTGCCTCGCGCCAGTCAGCTGGTCTTCGTGGCTCTGCCGCGCATGTACTGGGGGCGAGGCTCATGCGGGGGGACATTTGTGTGCATGAACTTTGTCTCGAGGCTCGTAAATCAATTAGGGCATCTTTTGGGATCCTCACAGAGAGCCAGATCTGATTTCCGTTCAATGGTTTGAATTGAATTGAATGCGCTGTGAGTTACAGTCTCTCTTCTCCCAGTTCCGACAGCTCACAAAAACGGATGCCAGGAATTGTTGGGGATCCCGGAAAGAGCAAAAAAAGCCCAAGCGAATGTCAACGATCACACCTCTCTCACACACACACACACTTGGCAATAACAACAACAGCAAAACTCTTTCTGATACCTATCAATACCTTCCTGGACGCGCTTCTCCAAAGCTCGCGTCTCAGCAGTTCCTTGACATTTAAGTCAAAACTAAATTTCGCAGAAGGTCAGAGCAGAAACATGACGGGCGGCCCCAGACAAGATCAACTCACAACTAACCCTGCCACAAGCGCAAGTGGAATGGAAAGACGATGGATGAACTTTATCTCTGTGAGGAGGTAATTCGTTTTCTCAGTGAAGTGCCAGAAACACTGTTTTGCTGTTTTAGTCCTAGAATATTGGTTAGCTTCTCCTAGCCTATTGATCAGCTGTCACATACTTCCCGCTCCCCCCTCTACCCAGAGAAGGGAGCTTGAAAAATAAGCACCTGTCTACTTAATCCAGTATTTCTGTTTCCAACCAGAGCTGCATGGTTCCCTCTAGGCAGGAACCACATAAGTAGACGTAGGAGAGATACGACCACAGTGGCACCAGAATTAGAAGTAGAGGAGAAGGTTTCTTTGCAGACACCAGCTCTTGGGTGGCATGTCTTCTAGGAGAAGAGCTGGAGGCAGTGGTGCAGGGATGGGTTCCTACTGGTGTTGGTACCGGTTTGCTTCGCACATGCTTTACTGCGTGCATATGCGCAGTTCACTGTAAACTGTTCTGCGCATGCATGAAGAATATGAAAAACTACTAAAAAGCTATGCCGGCAATGACAGCAATTGCAACCAGGGAACCAGTTCAGGGGCGTGGCCAGCCTGAGTCGCTGCTGGTTTTGTGACCAAGGCCAAATTACCACTACTGGTTTGAACCGGTAGAAACCCATCTCTGCAGTGGTGGTATTCAGTCAGTTCGGACTGGTTCATGGGAACCGGTAGTGGCAACTTGTGGGTGGGCTGTCCACCTGCCCCGGATCTATGCCATCCTATTTAGCCATGTTTTCTAAGCTGCACGCATGCGTGCAAGTTGTGTGTGCAAGCAAAGCGCATGCACAGAAGGTGTGCACGCTCATAGTTTCGGTGCGTGGTGACCCGGTGGTAAAATTATGTGAAACCCACCTCTGGCTGGAGGGTGTAGTTAAGCATGCCATCAGCTTAGCATTGTTGCGCTCCCACAAAACATTCAAGCCCAACCTCTCCTGAATGCTTATCAATATTCAGTAATACTGAACTTTAGTTGACTAGATTCATCTGGGTAGGCTTGAATAAATCTTCTAGGCTAATTAGCGTGATGAGCCACGGTGGCGCAGTGGTTAGAGTGTAGTACTGCAGGCTACTTCTGCCGACTGCCAGCTGCCTACAATTTGGCACTTTGAATCTCACCAGGCTCAAGGTTGACTCAGCCTTCCCTCCTTCCTCCCGAGGTGGGTCAAATGAGGACCAAGATAGTTGGGGGCAAGAAGTTGACTCTGTAAAGCGCTTAGAGAGAGAGCTGTAAAAGCACTGTGAAGCGGTATATAAGTCTAAGTGCAATTGCTCTTACTTTCCCTGATAGAAAACCACTTGAAGTGACTAGAAGCATTTGAAATGTGGATTGACAGGCGGCTGTTATGTATAAGCTGCGTTGACAAAATCAGAGCTGAGCTGGTGAAAAGCCACTTGGGAAAGCCAAGGGAGATCATCAAAGCCATTAAAAAGCAAAAGTTAGAATATTTTGGACATGTGATGCAACACATGGAAAAATACGCCATCCTCCCCTTAATTTTCCAGGGAAAGATTGAAGGCAAAGGAGGTCCAGGCAGAAGAAGAACCTCATGGCTTCAAAACCTAAGGGACCAGTTTGGACTAAACTCAGCAGCACTTTTTCGTGCAGCTGTTGACAAAAATAGGTTTGGCCAACGTGATCGCCAACGTCCAATGATGGATATGGCAAAAGAAGAAGAAATAGAATCATTGGCTTGAGATATCAACTCTACTCTCCAGAAGACAGATGTGCAACTAAGATATGGAGTCAGGTTTGACCACTGTGATGTGATGCAGGTGTCATCCCATGAGGTTTGATAGCACTAGCAAAGATGAGGAGGTGCATCTGTAGGTGACACTCAAGACTACTTTCTTCCTATTAGGACAATCTCTGGAGAAGATGACCTTTTCACCACTTGTTAAATAAAGATTGGACCAATTCATTTTGGGTCCATAGAACAGAGCACATCTTAACTTCCTATTCTTACCTACGTTTCCTGAGACAGTAAAAATCACACACTTAGTCCCAAAAGTCCTCTTTTTATTTACGTGAATTATGTTAATTCACACCCTGTAATGAGTCACAAACAGTTGTGAAGAATCCAACAGAAGTCTGCCACAACCTTTCGGGATAAAGCTGATAAGCATCCACCTTTATCCCCCTTGAAATGCTGCCAAAGACCTAATTGCCAATTAGTTTTGAAAGGCCAAATGGAGCACAGAGTCAAAACAGAGCTACAGAGTTTAAACCAACCAGAACGAACAAAGTTGCTTCCTGCAAAAGCTCACGTCCGTTTGCTCCACTTTGTTGGAGGGGCCAATAATCTCCAAGCCTTACTCCTAAGTCACCCCTTTTGTTTTAACTGTTCTTGCCTTCTGGCAGCTCTGTGCATGCACGCACTAGAAACAGGCTCCCTCTGTTCCTCTGCCTCACTGATGTTAGACTTTGGAGGCTTCGGAGGCAGCTCATAACTCCCAGATGGCCCTGACCCCATCTCTGTCTACAACACAGAGCCCTCATCAGAGCCTTCCCCAGACTCCAGGACTGGCCCACGTTCCTCCCCAACCTCCTCACTGTCTGAATCTGCTGCCAGCTCTGCAGGTCACCGATGGACCACAACATTTCCATCAAAATATCAAAAAGTCTTGGTCATCATAGGTGATGATTTATTAAAGTAAGAACATCGCAGAAAAAGTTAGGGGAATAGAGTCTCCCTCTGTTCTCCAAAATTTAGAGATCCATTTGATGTTCCCATCCACATCCAATTTTTATGATCTGGAGCCCCGTGTGATGTTTTCCATCCGTAATTCCGGGTAAGCAATTCTCATCTTAACTGGAGGACAATGAAAAATTAATCTCCGCTGAATGTAACTAAGTTTTTCGGAGCAACAGCAAAACTACTTAGGCATTATCACTTTCCACAGATGTTCCCTGACTGCTTTCATTTACAAAAATACCTGTCATGTTTTACTGTTTCCTTGAGGAAAACCACACAAAACACACCATCGGTTGGAATTAATAAATTTTTCCCTGCGGAAAAAGGTTTTGAGAAGAGGCATTCAAGCTGCCATTCTAACACTGATCAGAAATGATTGAAAAACAATGAACGGGGGGGAAAGCTCCCTTCTTCTCTCGATTAAGCTTCGATGTGCTTAACTACAAAAGACTGCTCAATCTTATTGCATAATCACCTCTCTTTTTATCTCTCATGAACATCTGTTTCTGCTTCTGGAAAAGCTGAGGTGTCACAAGTGAAAAGTGTGTCTACAAGGAAGGAAAGTGCCTTGAAGAAAATGATGGGGATGTCAACTCAAGGTATCTCTTGATACCTTAAAATGGTGTTTCTCAACCATCATCATCATCCTCTTTTAATGATCCCCATAAGTTTGGGCAACTCAATGGAGCACGGTGTTTACTGGCCAGATGCCCTTCCTATCGCCAACGTGGAGTTTTATTCAGCAGATATATTCTCAACGTGCCCAGAGAGAAAAATATCTGCCTCTACCTAGAATTGAACTCACAGCCTCCTGATTGTGAGGGGAGAGCTCCATCTCTAGCCCACCATGCCACTCCTGTGTTTCTCAACCATGGCCACTTGAAAATGTATGGACTTCCAGAATTCCTCAGCCAGCATGACAATCTTAAGATCTGTGGACTTCAATATTAAGATGTATGGACTTCAGCATGACTACCTAAAGATGTGTGGACTTCAACCTTATGATTCGTAGACTTCAACTCCCAGAATTGCCCAACCAGCATGACAACTTTAAGATGTGTGGACTTCAACCTTCAGTTGCGTGGACTTCAACACCCAGAATTCCCCAGCCAGCACAACAACCTTACAATGTATGGACTTCAACCTTAAGATATGTAGACTTCAACACCCAGAATTCCCCAGCCAGCACAACAACCTTACAATGTATGGACTTCAACCTTAAGCTATGTAGACTTCAACACCCAGAATTCCCTAGCCAGCACAATAACCTTACAATGTATGGACTTCAACCTTAAGCTATGTAGACTTCAACACCCAGAATTTCCCAGCCAGCACAATAACCTCACAATGTATGGACTTCAACCTTAAGATATGTAGACTTCAACACCCAGAATTCCCCAGCCAGCACAACAACCTTACAATGTATGGACTTCAACCTTAAGATATGTAGACTTCAACACCCAGAATTCCCCAGCCAGCACAATAACCTTACAATGTATGGACTTCAACCTTAAGCTATGTAGACTTCAACACCCAGAATTCCCTAGCCAGCACAATAACCTTACAATGTATGGACTTCAACCTTAAGATATGTAGACTTCAACTCCCAGAATTCTCAATCAGTGTGACAACCTTACAATGTATGGACTTCAACCTTAATATATGTAGACTTCAACTCCCAGAATTCCCCAGCCAGCACGACAACCTTCAAATGTGTGGACTTCAACTCCCAGAATTCCCCAGTCAGCAAGGCTCCCCCCCTTCTAATTCACCAACTACTCAGCACCTTCAGCTATATGCCTTGTTTCACATCCTAGTTTTATTTATATTTTTAAATGTATGGGTTGAGTCCCACCATTTTCTTCAAGGGGATTAGAACAAGTGAAGATGGTGGCTTTAATTTTGTGATCGAAGCCCCACCCTTTTTGACAGGTCACGGATGCCATCTTTATTTTTTAACCCCACCCTCCAATGACTTTGATTTAGGGGAGGATATATTCACTTTGAACCTCATCCCTTCCAATTATTTCCATGCTCCAGACGGTTCCATTTTTTAAATAAATAAAAAAAAATCCACTGTACCTTTCTGTCTGCAATAAATCCAGATAATTTATACACTTGCTCTGCCTCAGCCTTTCTGCTGAATTTGTCTAGATCTTTCTGGCACCATGGCACTGCTACTAATACCAATGTTTTTATATTGCACTGTTCCATTTTTTTAAAAGGTATTTGTGAAATAATAACAGTCACAAAAGCATCCACAATATAGATATAATGCCTCAGGAAAAAAAAAGCCTTCTGGGTGTGAAAATCCATACTCCCATCCTGGACTGGTGACAACTTGTGTTTCCCCCACACACAAAATAATCAAAAAAAAATCTCATAGCAGTTTGCAATCATAAAATATACATACGATCAATCCAAGCCCAGTAAATAAACAAGGAACAAGAAATATGAGCATCATAAAAATTAAAAAGAAATTGTTGAAAAGAGCAGACAAAGAGCTCTCTTTAAAAGAGTCAAAATGAGAGAAACATTATCTGAACTTAGCCACCACAAAAAAGAGAACACGGTGGTTTGTTTGTTTTTAACCGCAGAAGGAATCACGGTTTAGCAGCTAAAATCCATCAATTGTCAAGGCTTTGGAACTCATGAGGGAAAACTACTTCATGTGGCAAATAAAAGCATACCTGCTTCCTCCTAATTTTCTGCTTACAAGGTTGGTCTAAGCCAGCTTGGGATCCAAATCCTACCCACTCAGGGATCACAACCAGGCTAAGATGGAACAGTGTTGTGTGTCCTTTGGTGGAGATCTGTAGCTCCAGGCAAAGAACAAAAGATCCAAGGTTCAGTCCATATTTCCAAGTAAGGATGAAACCATTCTTATAGCTAGTCAAAACTAAGCTGGCGTGAAGAAGCTTCTAAGGCTTCCATAGTCCTCATCTGCACCTAGATTGCATAAAGTCCTACACTTGATCACAGGATCTCTACACAAGCTAAAAAGGGTGGGTTGAGTGATTATGGAGATTGTAGTCATATATATCTAGAGAATGTTGGAGAAGACTTTTGAGAGTTCCTTAAGACTGCAAAGGAGACTTCAAAGGAGAAGTTGTGGGAGCTTCATCACTGGAGGCTTTCAAGAAAAGATTGGACAGCCATCTGTCAGAAATGGTGTAGGGTTTCTTGCTTGGGCAGGGGGGGTTGGACTAGATGACCTACAAGGTCCCTTCCAACTCTGTTTGTGTGTATACATGATGATCAAAGGCCTGGAGGCTAAAGCATACAATGAATGGTTGCAGGAATTGGGCATGGCTAGTTTAGTGAAGAGAAGGACCTTGATAGCAGACATGATAACAGTCTTCCAATATTGGAGGGGCTGCCACAGAGAGGAGGGGGTCAAGCTATTCTCCAAAGCACCTGAAGGCCAGACAAGGAATAATGGATGGAAACTGAACTTGGAAATAAGGAAACATTTTCTGACAGTGAGAACAATCAACCAGTGGAACAGAAGTTGCCTTCAGAAGTTGTGGGAGCTTCATCACTGGAGGCTTTCAAGAAGAGACTGGACTGCCATCACTTAGAGATGGAGAAGAGTCTCCTGCTTGGGTGGGGGATTGGACTAGATGACCTACCAACTCGGTTAATCTGTTATCTATTAAATCAACCCTGACTGTCCTTTGAAAGGACAAATCCTGAAGCTACACTCGATCCCAGGATCTCTACACAAGCTAGAAAGGACTGTGTTGGGTGATGATGGAAATTGTAGTCACAGACATCTACAGATGTTGTGGAAGACTCTTGAAAGTCTCTTGGACTGCTAAGGCGAACCAATCAGTCCATCCTAAAGGAAATGAAGAACCTGGGCTGTCCTTTGGAAGGACAGATCCTGAACCTCAAATACTTCGGTCACCAAAGGAGAAGAGAGGACTCTTTGGAGAAGACCCAGAGATCAGAAAAGATGGAAGGCCAAAGGAGACGGAGAAGGGCAGTGCTTACATAGCATCATCGGAGCAGTGGGTGTGAGTTTGGGCAAACTCAGGGAGTCAGTAGAAGACAGCAGGACCTGGCGTGGTATGGTCCATGAGGTCATGAGGAGTCAGAAATGAATTAGCAACTGACCCACAAAACCCCAAGAGAAAGTTACGTGTGTGAAAGCCAAACATCTTGGAAAAGAAGATCTCTGATAGGTTCACAAAATCTCCATTTGTGAACTGGAGTGAAGTTAAACATCACCGCCATCTTCTGGCAGACAGTATAACGCAGGAACTAAGCCCTAGGAACTCTTGACGTGTCTCAAAGCACAGGCGTGAGGTGTTCGGTGGCTTCCTATGGTCTTCTCCACCCTTCGGTTTGAGGTGAGAATGGAGGAGAAAGGGCAATCTTGCTACACAGCTGGAACTACTTTTACAGGCCAGGGTGCAAGATTGCTGCGGACACCTTCTTATGAATTTAGAAACCCTTTTTAGTTGACTTTCGCCGAAGTCTCCCTTCAGAGGTCTTTGGGTAGAATACGAAATATGTTGTTCTCCAATATAACTGTTTATAGAGGTAAATTTCTTTGTTGCCTAAACGGAGGCAGGTGCAGAGGGCTGGCCCAATTCTCATGCAAGATTTAAAATACTCACTGTTCCAAGTGCCGAGGAAACTATCTATCTATCTATCTATCTATCTATCTATCTATCTATCTATCTATCTATCTATCTATCTATCTATCTATCATCTATCTATCATTTATAATCTATCATCTACCTGTCTATCATCTATTATCCATCCATTATCTCTCTCTCTTTCTCTCTCTCTCTATCATTTATCATCTATCATCTACCTGTCTATCATCTATTATCCATCCATCCATCATCTCTCTCTCATCTTTCATCTCTCATTTACAATCTATCATCTACCTGTCTATCATCTATCCACTCTATCCACCCATCATCCATCCATCCATCCATCCATCCATCCATCCATCCATCCATCCATCCATCCATCTATCTATATCTCTCTATCATTTATCATCTGTCATCTACCTGTCTATCATCTATTATCCATCCATCCATCCACCCATCATCTCTCTCTCATCTTTCATCTCTCATTTGTAATCTATCATCTACCTGTCTATCATCTATTATCCATCTATCTATCTGTCTGTCTGTGTGTGTGTGCGTGTGTGTTGTATTTGTGCTGATAAATAAATAAAGGGAGACCAGTATGGATACACACACACACACACACACACACACACACACACACACACACACACACACACACCTTTTATCTTTTATCATTTATCATCTATCACCTACCTGTCTATCATCTATCCCCTCTATCTATCTATCTATCTATCTATCTATCTATCTATCTATCTATCCACCCATCATCTATCTATCCATCCATCCATCCATCCATCCATCCATCCATCCATCCATCTATCCATCCATCTATCCATCATCTATCATCTATCATCTATCATCTATTTCTATCTATCTATCTATCTATCTATCTATCTATCTATCTATCTATCTATCTATCTATCTGTCTGTCCGTCCGTCCGTCCGTCCGTCCGTCCGTCCGTCCACCCAACTATCACATACTTTACTATATCTGGCCTTAGGGCTTAATAGACTGATTGATTGATCAAAGCCGAGAAAACTCAGGATTCCTCCTGTAGGAATCTTATCCGTGGAGAGTTATGAAGAAGTCAGTGCATCCCTTGGACCTGCCCTGCATGAGGCTATAAATAGGAAGCGCTTGACGCAACGCCTGGGAGATTCCAGGGAGGTCACCCAAACAACCTTCAACAAATTGAAAGAGGCGAAGCAAATGGATCACTAATCAAATCAATTTCCTCCGGGGGGAAATTGATTTGGAATTGAAAGAGAGAGATGAGTCGAGCGTGATTGGTATCGTTAAGCCAGAACATCAAGTTGATGAATAACAGCCATTATGTCGCACTGTACAACGTTATAAGTGGAGGAACTGCCTGCCCAAGTGATTGGAGTTAACAAGGGGAAGATTTAGGCCTTGCGGGAGAGAAAGCGAAGGATCTGGGAGGTTACAAAAGATCTGGCACCTGGCCAATCCTTGACTTGTAACTCAAGAAGAAGATGGAAAACCCAACCCTAAGGACCATACTGGTGTTACAGGACAGAACAAAATGACAGAGCTGGAAGGGACCTTAGAGGTCTTCTAGTCCAACCTCCTGCCCAAGCAAGAGACACTATACGCATGATGGTGCACCTATGGCATGTGTGCTGGAGGTGCAACACAGAGCCATCTCTCTGGGCACGCCAGCTGCCACCTGTTGCTCTTCTGAGTTCCAGTGTCCACATGCGTGCAGGCCAGCTGATCTTCAGGTGTGGGGGAGTGCCGGAAACTGGAAGAGCAGCTCCCTGGCGCGCATGCATGCACCAGGGAGCTGAGCTTCCAGTTTCTGGTGTGTGCATGCGTGCAGGCCAGCTGATCTTCGGGGCGCATGTGTGCAGAAACCAAAAGACCAGGTGACTGGTGTGCATGCACATACTGGAAACCAGACGCTCCGCTTCCTGGTGCAGGCATGTGCGCCAGGGAGCTGCTCTTCTGCTTTCCAGTGCTCCCCCATGCGCATGCTCCTGTTTCAGCACTGTCCAGTTTCTTCTTGAAAACTTCCAGTGACGGAGCATACGTAACTTCTGGAGGCAAGCCATTCCTCTTCTCTAGGTTGTTTCTCTACTTCATGGGTTTCCATCCTTTACTCCATGTTGCATGATGGGATAGTATCAACCTCCCATATGGCCACCATCCTGACTTGCAACACCTCTGCTCTTTCTCTTTTTTCTAGTTCATAAATCTACACTAAGTAAATCACGAGAGGTATATTTGCCCAGCCTGTTGTCAAGATTTCTAAGGCGTTCTTCATTGAAGCTAAATCATGGGAAGGAAAGTGGGACCTCTCGCCGTTTAACCTGGGTTAAAAAGCCTCTGCATGATTCTAGAAGATGGTTGAGCAGAAGCAATGTGTGAAGTTTGTGCAACTCGTCCCCTATCATGGGTACAAATCTCTTTTGCCGTTTTGAATCACCAGCTAGTGAGAAACTGGTTACCACAATATTAAAAAAAAGGTATTGAGACTCTAGAAAGAGTGCAGAGAAGAGCAGCCAGGATGATGAGGGGACTGGAGACTAAAATGTATGAAGAACAGTTACAGGAACTGGGCATGGCTGGTCTAGGGAAGAGAAGAACCAGGGGAGACAGTCTTTCAATATTTGAGGGGCTGCAACAGAGAGGAGGCGGTCAGGCTATTTTTCAAAGCACCTGAAGGCCAGACAAGGAAGAATGGATGGAAACTGACCATGGAGAGATTCAACCTGGAAATAAGGAGGAATTTTCTGACAGGGAGAACAATCAACTGATGGAACAGAAGTTGCCTTCGGAGGTTGTGGGAGCTTCATCACTGGAAGCTTTCAAGAAGAGACTGGACTGCCATCTATCAGAGATGGTGTAGGGTCTCCTGCTTCAGTGGAGGGTTGGACTAGATGACCTACAAGGTACCTTCAAACTCTTTTAATCTGAATATATCAAAAGCCTGGAAACTAAAACATATGATGAACGGTTGCAGGAACTGGGCATGGCTAGTCTAGAGAAGAGAAGGACCAGGGGAGACAGGATAGCAGGATAGATGTTGAGACTCCTAGAGTGCAGAGAAGAGCAACCAGGATGATGAGGGGACTGGAGACTAAAACCTACGATGAACGGTTGCAGGAACTGGGCATGGCTAGTCTAGTGAAGAGAAGGACCAGGGGAGACAGGAGAGCAGTCTTCCAATATTTGAGGGGCTGCCACAGAGAGGAGGGGATCAAGCTGTTCTCCCCAAGGCCAGACAAGGAAGAATGGATGGAAATTGAACAAGGAGAGAAACAATCTAGAACTAAGGAGACATTTCCTGACAGTTAGAACAATTAACAAGTGGAAATTCAGAAGCTGTGGGTGCTTCATCACTGCAAGTTTTCAAGAACAGACAGGAGAATCATTTCTCCAGAATGATATAGGGTTGCCTGCCCGAGCAGGGGGTGGGACTAGAAGACCTCCAAGGTCCCTTCCAACTCTGTTAATCTGTATCTATCTACCTCCAAGGTCTCTTCCAACTCCATTATTCTGTTACTCAATGGAACGCCTTGCCTCCAAAACTTATGGGCGCTCCATCGCTGGAGGTTTTTAAGAAGAGACTGAACAACCATTGATCTGGAATGGTAGAAGGTTTCCTTGCCTGAGCAGGGGGTTGGACTAGAAGACCTCCAAGCTCCCTTCTGTTATTCTATTCTGAATGCCGATAGGCTTCAAAGTTATCTGTGATTTATTTTTTATTTTCTTTTTTGTCAACAGCGCATTGTCTGGAAAAGTTTGGGGCCCTGCTGCCTGCAGAATGCTAATGGGATTGTTATTCACTTTCTTTTAAAGATGTTAGATCAAGGGGTTTCGGCCCCTCCCGGCCTTCCAACTTTTATTGCCTGGGTGATTTATTCTTCTCGCCATTATCGAAAGCCAAGGAAGTGATTTCTCTCGCTGAAGTCAGCTGCTCACGAATTCCAGCAGATGTTCTGATTTCCATGGTGCTTTGAGCCTGCAGGGGAGGGAGGGGCCCGGAGCCCACCTCTGCTATGCATCACTTTGTCTTTTTGTTTGTTTGTTTAAAGTCACAAACCCTTCTCGGCCCAGGATGATCAAGCTTGGCTATGAAGATAGCAAAAGGGGGGTGGGGAAGGCGTAGAACAGGGGAGGCAGAGAATATATATTTTTCGTGCTTTCAAAAAAGGAACAAGGCAAGAATCGGGGTGCACAACGTAGGAGCCGCGGTGGGGCAGTGGTTAGAGTGCAGTACTGCAGGCTATTTCTGCTGACTGCCAGCTGACTGCAGTTTAGCAGTTCGAATCTCACCAGGCTTAAGGTTGACTCAGCCTTCCATCCTTCCGAGGTGGGTAAAATGAGGACCCAGATTGTTGGGGGCAAGAGGCTGACTCTGTAAACCGCTTAGAGAGGGCTATAAAGCATTGTTAAGCGGTATATAAGTCTAGATGCTATTGCTGTGCTGTGCTGTGCTGTGCTGTTCCCTTCCTTCCTTCCTTCCTTCCTTCCTTCCTTCCTTCCTTCCTTCCTTCCTTCCTTCCTTCCTTCCTTCCTTCCTTCCTTCCATGGCATGCAATGTTTAGAGTGCAGTACTGCAGGGTACTTCTGCTGATCACTGACTGCCAGCAGTTTAGCAGTTCGAATCTCACCAGGCTCAAAGTTGACTCATCCTTCCCTCCTTCCGAGGTGGGTAAAATGAGGACCCAGATTGTTGGGGGCAAGAGGCTGATTCTGTAAACTGCTTAGAGAGGACTGTATAAGCACTGTGAAGCAGTATATACGTCTAAGTGTATTGCTCTTCCTTTCCCCCTTCCTTCCTTCCTTCCTTCCTTCCTTCCTTCCATCCATCCATCCATCCATCCATCCTTCCTTCCTTCCTTCCTTCCTTCCTTCCTTCCTTCCTTCCTTCCTTCCTTCCTTCCTTCCTCCCTCCCTCCCTCCCTCCCTCCCTCCTTCCTTCCTTCCTTGGTGTGCAGTTCTAGCAACTGCTATCACTTCCGTCCTGACTGGCTCAAGGTTGACTCAGCCTTTCCCTCCTTCCGAGGTGGGTAAAATGGGGACCCAGATTGTTGGGGGCGAGAGGCTGACTCTGTAAACTGCTTAGAGAAGGCTGTAAAAAGCACTATGAAGTGGTATACACGTCTAAGTGCTATTGCTATTAAGCATAATCATTTCTGGCCAGCTCAGAACTGAAGTTTCTCAAAAGAGCAGTGAGGAACATTGAAAAATGGTTTTTTTTTTGCTCAGCTGAATTTCTGAGACCGCTCGATCGATGATTGCAGTCACAGTGAGGTCTGAAGTCTTCACCGTAAGAATTTCTCTCACCCCGTTACAAGGTTGTGTTGTCAATTCAGCGTCATTTCGCCTCCTGGATGGTCAGATCTCGCCCTGAGATGCTCCTTTTTCGGGAATCCGCAATTGGATTCCTCTCCCATCCGCTGATTATCTCCAGCTTCTCCTCTTTCCCTTTCTGCATCCTTAAATCTCTGACTCCGAGGAGGGTCCCAAAAGCCCTCCTGCAAAAACTCCAAGAGGCAGGAATCTGGGGATCTGCGTCCCGTCTTGGAGGTAAATAGTTCTGTGAAATCGCTTCGTAAAAAGGAAAAAAGGCGAGAGGCAAAACAAACCCCCCCAAAAAGCCAGCCCACCACCCGGGAGCAGAATGATCCCATTAAGGGAATGTAGACCGTTGCCAAATTAAATTAGTGTTAATAAAAATAACTGCTCTGTGCAGATGGGACTGGTGAAGAAGCCTTTGGAGGATTCTGAGAGCCTGGTTCTATGGGGGAGGGGGTGAGAGGAAGGAAGGAGGGATGGAGGGAGCGAGGGAAGGAAGGAAGAAGAAGGAAGGAAGAAAGACAGGAAGGAGGAAGGAAGGAAGGAAGGAAAGGAAAAAGGGAGGGAGGAAAGAAATGAAGAAAGGAAAGAGGGAGGGGGAAGAAAGGAAGGTGGGAGGGAAGGAAGGAATAAAGGAGGGAGGGAGGAAGGAAAGGAAAAAGGGAGAGGGAAGAAATGAAGGAAGGAAAGAGGGAGGGAGGGAAGGAAGGAAAGGAAAAAGGGAGGGAGGGAAGAAATGAAAGGAAAGAGGGAGGGGGAAAAGGAAAGTGACAGGGAAGGAACAAAGGAAGGAGGGAAGGAACAAAGGAGGGAGGGAGGAAGAAGGGAAGGAAGAATGGAGGAAGGAAAGAAAAAAGAGAGAGGGAAGAAATGAAAGGAAAGAGGGAAGGAGGGAAGGAAGGAAGGAAAAGGGAGGGAGGGAAGGAAGGAAGGAAAAGGGAGGGAGGGAAGGAAGGAAGGAAAAGGGAGGGAGGGAAGCAATGAAGAAAGGAAAAAGGGAGGGAAAAAGAAGGTGGGAGGGAAGGAACAAAGGAAGGAGGGAAGGAACAAAGGAGGGAGGGAGGAAGAATGGAAGGAAGAAGGGAGGAAGGAAAGGAAAAAGGGAGAGGGAAGAAATGAAGGAAGGAAAGAGGGAGGGAGGGAGGAAGGGGAGGAAAAAGGGAGGGAGGGAAGAAATGAAGAAAGGAAAGAGGGAGGGGGAAGAAAGGAAGGTGTTAGGGAGGGAGGGAGGGAAGGAAGGAAAGCAAAAAGGGAGGGAGGGAAGAAATGAAGAAAGGAAAGAGGGAGGGAAGGAGTAAAGGAAGGAGGGAGGGTACATAGGTAGGAAGGAAGAAAGAAAGAAAGAAGGGAGGGAGGGAAGGAAGGAAGGGAAGGAAGGAAGGAAGGAAAGGAAAAAGGGAGCAAGGAATGAATGAAGACAGGAAAGAAGGGAGGAGGGAGGAAGGAAGGAAGAAAGGGCTGAAGGGAGGGAGGGAGGGAGGCATTCCAGACTAGGACAGAATAGAATAATCTGAGTTAGATGCATTTTCGTGGCCCATGTAAGCAAAATGAAGAAGTGATGCCAGAAGCTGAAGATTCAGCAAATGCTGGGAAATGCAAGAGGCTCCCAGAGGTCACTCATGCGCCTGTCGATGTTCTCAATGGGACCAGAATTCCCTGTTCACAGAAGAAGGAAGAGCTCCTTGGGCCGGGAGTTCTCTTTAGGGGGAAAAAAATATCTCTTTTCCTTTTTTGCTATCTGCAGTTTGATGGAATGGGTGACAATACCCAGGGGGAAAAAAATTGCTCCAAGGGTTTTGGCACATTAGCTTTCCACTCCCATCCCTTCGAGCCACCCTATCAATAAATGTGGCTTCGGTGCACGGGAGGGAAGGCGGCGCCCTCCGAGATCATCTCAAAATGAAAGAGAATTAATTAAGCCTTGCATCTCGACGGGTTTCCCAAATGGGTGGACGCATCTGTTGCTTTCTTCCCCACGGATGGGAAAACAGGGGAAGCTCTCTCGGTGGCCCTTTTGCGTGACTCCCAAGGTCATGCCAGGCTTACGTGGAGGAGCAAACCAACCACACGAGAGAAAGAGGTTGTCGTTGGCTGGATGATGGATGAAGCCTAGGCAGGGGGTTGGACTAGAAGACCTCCAAGGTCCCTTCCAACTCTACTATTGTATTGTATTGTAACAGTTGGCTCCATGGTTTTGTTCTATGAACTTGGCTTTTTTTCCTTTCTTTCTTTCTTTCTTTCTTTCTTTCTTTCTTTCTTTCTTTCTTTCTTTCTTTCTCTCTTTCTTCTTTCTTTCTTTCTTTCTCTCTTTCTTTCTTTCTTTCTCTCCCTCTCTCTCTCTTTCTTCTTTCTTCTTTCTTTCTTTCTTTCTTTCTTTCTTTCTTCTTTCTTTCTTTCTTTCTTTCTTTCTTTCTTTCTTTCTCTCTTTCTTTCTTTCTGATGTTTCATGACCCAATTAGGGAACATCATCAGTGCTGGAGGAAGAGGGGGAGGCAGAAGGAGGGAGAGAGATAGAAGGAGGAGAATTGTGGGGTCCTTGGTGCTCTCTAAGACCCGTTGTTTATTCGCAGACGTTTCGTGACCCAACTTGGTAACATCTTCAGTGCTGGGAGGAATCCGCTAGCCTCGATGAAGTGATCCGGTTGGGTAATGAAATTATGCAGGAAAATCGCCAATAGGCACCGCCATTATTTTCCTTCTCTTTCTCCTCCTCCTCCTCCTCCCCACAAACCCCACTCCCTCCTATCACTGATGATGTTACCTAGTTGGGTTGTGAAACGTCGGCAAGAAAACCACCTAGCTCAGAGAGCACCAAGGACCTCACAGTCCTTCCCCTCCTTTTCTTTCTCCTTTTCCTCCTCCACTCCACAAACCCCACTCCCTTCTAGCACTGATGACATTCCTTAGTTGGGTCACGGAATGTCTGCAAGAAAACCACCAAGCTCAGAAAAAAATAAGGACCCCAGAGTTGCCCTCCTCCTCCTCCCTGAAAACCCCCCTTCCTTCTAGCACTGATGATGTTCCCTAGTTGGGTCATGAAATGTCTGCAAGAAAGAACTAAGGACCCCAGAGTTGTCCTCCTCCTCCTCCGACAATCAGCTGAATGACAAACTTTGTTCATAATCTTTGGAACTTTTAAAAAACTTTTTAAAAGCATTTTTTTTTACTACCCGTTTGGGCCAATCAGCCCGAACCGGTAATATTTCACTCCTCAGTCTGGGAGATATATAGTCAAAATAACATTCCTCTCTCAGGGAGTCAAGGACATCCTGCCCTGCACCTGGAGGGGCGTGACTGGGAGGCATCTCCAGTTTTGGACGGTCCACGATTGGACCATGGGATGGACATGTGGGTGCTGGGCAGGGACTTGGACTTTCTTTTGGGTGGGGAACACCTGGAAGCTTTCAGATTCGGGTTTTCCCAGATGTGCCAATGTGACATCTCTAATCCAAGGGAACTTTGAGGAACTTCAAGCCTCGGAGTCTTCTTTCGCTGGGGGTGTTTGACTTGGGACCCTGACAGTTTGTTTCCTTCATCTATTGTCCAGCCAATGCAGTGCTAAGAGCCACTGGGAACCAGGACCCATTCGCTGGACAGGATGGTGGACGGTTGGAGGACTCCTGCTCAGATGCTCCGAGGAAGCAGAGACCGGATCAAAGCATCTCTCGCTCTGCCTGCAGAGGCCCAACGCTTCTCTCTCCCCCCCGCCCCCCCCGATCGCCTATCAAAGTAATATCGGAAAGGAGAAAGGCAGCCAATTATTTCTTTAAAAGCCCTAATGTATTTTGAATCTGGGATTCTTCATTAGAGAACAAAGCAGCGGAGTTGAGGAAAGTGCCTTCTTTCTCCTCGTAATGGGGCAAAGGAGGAGGAATGGGGGAGCCCAGCCACAAAGAGCTCAGCTGCTTCCTCCTTTCCCCCTTGATGCCTTATTCAGGTTCTGTTTAGAACATACAAAGTTCTTCTGGGTGGATTCCTGATTCTTCAGAAAAAGGGACTCTTAGAAGCTCACATTGACAAGTGATTCCTTCCTTCCTTCCTTCCTTCCTTCCTTCCTTCCTTCCTTCCTTCCTTCCTTCCTTCCTTCCTTCCCTCTCCCCTCTTTCATTGCCATCCCTCCCTTCCCCACTCCTTCTCACTGCCCTTCCTTTCCTTCCTTCTTTCTTTCCTTCCTTCCATCTCCCCTCTTTCACTGCCACCCATCTCTCCTTCCCTCCCTCCCCCACTTCCTTCTCATCACCCTTCCTTCCGTCTTTCTTTTTTCCTTCCTTCCTTCCCTCTCCCTTCTCCCATTGCCACCCTTCTCTCCCTCCCTCCCTCCCCCACCTCCTTCTCATCGCCCTTCCTTCCTTTCCTTCCTTCTTTCCTTCCTTCCTTCCCTCTCCCCTCTCTCATTGCCACCCCTCTCTTCTTCCCTCCCTCCACCACTTCCTTCTCATCGCCCTTCCTTCCTTTCCTTCCTTCTTTCCTCTCCTCCCTCCCTTCTCATTACTCTCCCCCTACCTCCCTGATTCCCTCCCTTCCTTTCTTCTCATTGCTCTCCCTCCCACCTCTTTCCTCCCCTCTTCCCTTCCTTCTCATTGCTCTCCCTCCATCCTCCCTTTCCTCCCCGCCCCTCCCTCCATTCCTTCCTTCCCTTTCCCCTCTCTCATTGCCACCCCACTCTCCTTCCCTCCCTCCCCCACTTCCTTCTCATTGCCCTCCCTCCCTCCCTCCTCTTTCCTCTCCTCCCTCCCTTCTCATTACTCTCCCCTCCCTCCCTCCTTCCCTCCCTTCCTTTTTTCCTTCTCATCGCTGTCCCTCCCTCCTCTCTTCCCTTCCCTCCCTCCTTCCCTTCCTTCCTTCCCTCTCCCTTCTCTCATTGTCACCCCTCCCTCCCTCCTCATCACTCTCCTCCTCCCTCCTTCCCTCCCTTCCTTACTTCCTTCTCATTGCTCTCCCTCCATCCTTCCTCCCCTCCCTCCCTCCTCTCCATGCTTTCCCTCAGCAAAGGGGTCCTTCCCGTTTTGATCAAAACGAAAGAGGACAGAAGGCTCAATAGGCTGAAACTCCGGCTGTCACTCACCTGCCACGTGAATTCGCCTTGATTCTGTGACACATCACAGCCATTGTCGAATGCTTCCCGCCATTACTGACCTCCTGCATCACATCCCACTGCCGTAGCTCGCTGATTTTGGCGCTCAGAATGTTTACTCCTTTCTTCACTTTGGCCCTGTGGAAGGAAGGTTGCAAAAAGAAAACAGGAAAAAATTGATATAAAGGAGAAGGATCATTCTAATGGGCACATGGCCACCTGCAGAGAATGCCACTAAAGGTAAAGGTTCCCCTCGCACATCTGTGCTAGTCATTCCGGACTCTAGGGGGCGGTGCTCATCTCCATTTCAAAGCTGAAGAGCCAGCGCTGTCCGAAGACGTCTCCGTGGTCATGTGGCCGGCATGACTCAACACCAAAGGCGCACAGAACGCTGTTCCCTTCCCACCAAAAGTGGTTCCTATTTTCCTACTTGCATTTTTTACCTGCTTTCGATCTGCTAGGTTAGCAGAAGCTGGGACAAGTAATGGGAGCTCACTCCATTTCGCAGCGCTAGGGATTCGAACCGCCGAACTACCAACCTTTCTGATCGACAAGCTCAGTGTCTTAGCTACTGAAACTAGAACTCACAGTCTCTTTCGTGACTGGCCCAATGTCACCCAGCCAGTTTTCATGGCTAAGGCGGGACTAGAACTCACCATCTCCTGGTGATTGGCCCAATGTCACCCAGCTAGTTTTCATGGCTAAGGCAGGACTAGAACTCACCATCTCCTGGTGATTGGCCCAATGTCACCCAGCTAGTTTTCATGGCTAAGGCAGGACTAGAACTCACCATCTCCTGGTGATTGGCCCAATGTCACCCAGCTAGTTTTCATGGCTAAGGCGGGACTAGAACTCACCATCTCCTGGTGATTGGCCCAATGTCACCCAGCTAGTTTTCATGGCTAAGGCGGGACTAGAACTCACCATCTCCTGGTGATTGGCCCAATGTCACCCAGCTAGTTTTCATGGCTAAGGCAGGACTAGAACTCACCATCTCCTGGTGATTGGCCCAATGTCACCCAGCTAGTTTTCATGGCTAAGGCGGGACTAGAACTCACCATCTCCTGGTGATTGGCCCAATATCACCCAGCTAGTTTTCATGGCTAAGGCGGGACTAGAACTCACCATCTCCTGGTGATTGGCCCAATGTCACCCAGCTAGTTTTCATGGCTAAGGCGGGACTAGAACTCACCATCTCCTGGTGATTGGCCCAATGTCACCCAGCTAGTTTTCATGGCTAAGGCGGGACTAGAACTCACCATCTCCTGGTGATTGGCCCAATGTCACCCAGCTAGTTTTCATGGCTAAGGCGGGACTAGAACTCACCATCTCCTGGTGATTGGCCCAATATCACCCAGCTAGTTTTCATGGCTAAGGCGGGACTAGAACTCACCATCTCCTGATGATTGGCCCCAAGTTACCTAACTGGCTTTCCTGCCTAAGGTGAAACTAGAACTCTCTCCCCGTGATTGGTACAAAGTCGCCAAGCTAACTCTTCATGCCTAAGGCTAGACTAGAACTCAGGGTCTCCCGCTTTCTAGCCCTGGTCCTTTAACCACTAGACCAAACTGTGCTAGTACAGAGTGAGGCAGCTTAGTCTTGTTGCCTTGTTAGGCTTTGTTTGTTTGTGTGTGTGTGTGTGTGTGTGTGTGTGTCTTGGACAAGGTTAGCAAAATTTAGATCTGCAGGACAAAGCCAAAGAAAGGGAAATGGGTGGGTGGGTGGAAAGCTGGAATACAAACGAGAAGGCTGATGTTCGAGCTATGAGTTAATTAACTGCTATATCAGACATTTACAATATATATATATATGCGTCTCTCTCTTTATGTCGCCAGCACAATGGCTATTTTAATAAAAGCAAAGAGAAACTGGGGCAAAGAAGCTAATCCATAGTTATAGGAATCAGGAGTGCAAAGCTCTTAATGCAGTGAAGGTCTCACAAAATGCCCCTCGAGTTTTACCTTTGAAATAAATATGGAGAGGCATAATCAGTTATGCTTAGAATCCCTTTCGCTCTCCTTTCCCTCTCTCCCTTCCTCTCCCTCATTCTTTCTCCCTCCCTCCCTCTCTCTTTCTCTCCCTCTCTCCCCCTCCCTCCTTCTTTCTCTCTCGTCCCTCCTCTCCCTCCCTCATTCTTTCTCTCTCCCTCTCTTTATCTCTGTCTCTCCCTCCATCTCTCTCTCCCCTCTCTCTTTCTCTCTCTTTCTGTCTCTCCCTTTCTCCCCGTCTCTCCCTCCCTCCTTCTTTCTCTCCCTCTCCCTCTCCCTCTCTGTCTCTCCCTCTCTCCCCCTCCCTCCTTCTTTCTCTCTCGTCCCTCCTCTCCCTCTGTCATTCTTTCTCTCTCGTCCCTCCTCTCCCTCTGTCATTCTTTCTCTCTCCCTCTCTTTCTCTCTGTCTCTCCCTCCGTCTCTCTCTCCTCTGTCTTTCTCTCTCTTTCTGTCTCCCCCTTTCTCCCCATCTCTCCCTCCCTCCTTCTTTCTCTCCCTCTCCCTCTCTTTCTCTGTCTCTCCCTCTGTCCCCCTCCCTCCTTCTTTCTCTCTCGTCCCTCCTCTCCCTCCCACATTCTTTCTCTCTCCCTCTCTTTCTCTCTGTCTCTCCCTCTGTCTCTCTCTCCCCTCTGGACCTTGGAATGGTGTGGGAGGAGGAATGGATTTCCAGAGGATAAATTACAGACTGCAGGAACCATTTGCACCACTCAGGTGACCCTGAGGACACAGAGAAACATCCAAGTGGCCTCAACGACCCTCTAAAAGGATGCAAATGACCAGCTGTCTGCAAGGAGTATAAAACCTTCCATTCCCCACCATCCAGTCAGAGCCGAAGAAGCTCCTTGGATGAGAAGCGAAAAGTCTTCAAAAGAAAAAAAAAAAGGAAGCCCAGTTGCCTCTTGAAAAAAATGGATGACTGAGAATCTCTACAGACCACTTCCCCACTTCATGACAAGAAGACTACATGGATGGTGCTTTTCTTGATGCCCTCCGTTGTCCAGATGGCAGTCATATAAATCAGCTAAATGGATAACTAAATAAAGAAGAGAGGGTTTAAAATGAAAATAAAAATTGGCGGTGCAACTTTCATGGTGGCCAGGATAGGGATGAGTTCATTTGCAATGCGCGGTATGATCTGTGCACTTCGGGGTAAAGCTGCACAGAGTGAATGGGAATTCAAGCCCTACATTTGGTCATCAAAAGAAATTATGCACATTAAAAGCATGGCTGCAGAACGAAATGCTTTATTTTTAGCCCAGAATATGAGCAGACTAGTATAGATCTATTTCAAGCTATTTAGCTCTCCTCAGCAAGCCATACCCTTACTGGGAATTGAACCTGGGCTAGCTAAGGGTATGGCTAGCTGAGGAGAGCTAAATAGCTTGAAATAGATCTATACTAGTCTCCCTTTATTTATTTATCAGCACAAATGCAACACAAATATAACAAGGCAACATTAAAAAAATGGCTTTCTGCCTGGATGGCTCCTAGGGTGAGCCGATAGACAGAAAAGGGAAGCAGTATGCTTCCTCCCATATTTGGGCATACCAGGGGTTGTGACACAATATATATATACCAAAGCTCTCTCTGTATGTGGGGTTTTAAAAGTGGGTTTAAAGGAGCCTACCATTTCATTGGACCATTTTTCCAAAGAGATCCAGGCAATAGGAAGGAAGGAAGGAGAAAGAGGGAGGGGAAAGTGGAAGAAAGGTAGGAATGAAGGAAGGGAAATATAGGAGAGGCAGAGAAGGAAGGAATATAGGGAGGGAGGGATGGAGAGTGGGAGAGAAAGAAGGAAGGAGAAAGAGGGAGGGGGAAGAGGAAGGAAGGAATGAATATAGGGAGGGAGGGAGGGAAAGTAGGAAAGAAGAAAGGAGGAAGAGGGAAGAGGAAGAGGAAGGGAGGGAGGAAACAAGGAAGAAAGAAATATAAGGAGGGAAGGAGGGAGAAAAGGAAGGAAGGAAAAAGAGGGAGTGGGACAAGGAAGGAAGGAATATAGGGAGGGAAAGGAGAGGGAGAGAAGGAAGGAATATAGGGAGGGAGATAAAGAAATTAAAGAAAGAAAGAAGAAAGGAGAAAAAGGGAGGAGGAAGAGGAAGGGAGGGAAGAAGCAAGGAAGAAAGAAATATAGGGAGGGAGGGAGAGAAGGATTGTTTTGAACTTGCTAGAACTTCACTTGTGTTCTCCATTACATCAATTTGGCTCCGAACATTCAGGACCTTCACAGGTCCCTAAAGCAAAGGAAAGCCGAAGGAAGATCGTAAGCACAGTCACAGTTTCACTTAGCAACTGATTTACTCAACAACGAAACCGTGGGACTCATTGGTGATCATTAAATGAGGACCACCTGTATGATTGCAAAAATCAAAGGCCATTGAAAAAGAAGGTTGCAGAAGGCATGGTGTCTAAATTATCATTGTTGAATAGAAGAGAAGACGGAAAGAATAGAATAGAGTACAATACAGTACAAGAACAGAGTTGGAAGGGACCTTGGAAGTCATCTACTCCAACCCCCTCCACGATCAGGAGACCCGATGACATTTGGGACAAATGGTTGTCCAGTCTCTTCTTAAAAGCCTCCAGGGATGGAGCATCCACAACTTCTGAAGGCAACTTTTGTTCCACTGGTTGATTGTCCTCACCGTTAGGAAATTTCTGCTGAATCCGTTGCTTCTTGTCCAGCCTCCAGGTGCACTGGGGAATAGGTTGACCCCCCTCCTCTTCTTCTTCTGTGTGGCAACCCCTCAAATATTGCAAGAGTGCTATCACGTCTTCTCTTAGTCCTTCTTCTCTCTAGACTAGATACAAAGATGAGCTTACAAGCACGCCGAGAAGCCATTCTGGTGAGATATGATGTCCGTTGGGCCACCAGGTTTGTGGCCCGCCAGCGGCCAGTGGAGCTGGCAGCAGATTCAGACAGTGAGGAGGTTGGGGAGGAAGATGAGCCAGTCGTGGAGTCTGGGGAAGGCTCTGACGAGGGCTCTGTGTTGGAGGCAGAGAGGGGGCCACTTATCAGCTGCCTTTGGAGTCAAACAGCAGTGAGGCAGAAGAACAGCTGGAGCCTGTTCCCAGTGTGTGCATGCGCAGAGCTGCCAGGAGAAGGGAAGAACTAAGGAACAGGGGTTGACTTGGGAGTAAGGCCACAAGAGGATAATGAATGGCTCCTCCCAGGGGAAATAAAAGAGGAGCGGAAGGGGAGTGGAGTTTGCAGGAGACCATTAGTTCGCTTCATTGGTGACTCTCCGAGGCTCCTTGCCAAGATTTTCAGATATCAGCCTGGCAGCTCTCCAAGCCAGATAAGGTCTGTGACTGTAAATCCTCCCTCGAAAGACTTTGCTGGATGTGAATGAGCAGAATTCTCAGTACCTTAATAAAAGGGTTTTTTGTTGGGACCAGGAGTTTGCTTCAGGCTCTTGGGAAGCCTCGGTCAGACCAACTGGGAATTGAAAGTGACTGAGCCTCAACAAACGGCCTCCTGTTTTTGGAATATCTAATGCATCCAATAAAAATGGTAAAGATGCTAGTCCAGGCTGCTATCAACAACTATTACCTCTCAATCAAACTCCTCTCATGCAGAAGACATTTTTTTCTTAGAAGTGGACTTCGTTTCTTTCCTCCTTAATATCCGCCGCAGCCCCCTCTCGAAAAAAAAAAAGCTCAGTTTTTCAATCAAAGTTTGCCTTGGGGGGCAGCAAGAAGGAAAAAAACAACAACAACATACTGTAATAGAAACACCGAGAAGGAAGAACCATTTCCGCACGGCGTGGAACTCTCCGAGGAGAAAAGTAAAACCGCTGCTCAAATGAAAGATGGCAGGAGATATAATGGGGCTCTCTAAGTGGTTTCTTATTGCACTCAAGTTCTTATTACAGAATTTCCACCCAGCGCTTCCACTGCCAATTGGGGACTCCCGGTTGTTTCCTGGCTTGCAATTGGGAAGCTTAGAGGAGAGTGAATATGAAGCTTGTAGCTTCGAGGCAGCGAGGAAAACCGGAAGGCCTCGTGGGAAACCCCTGGGGTGCAAGGGAGATTGGCAACTGCCATCCGTGCTGGAAGGGAGTGAGGCAGAGTGGGCTTCACGTCATTTTACCACCAGTTTGCCGTGCACCGAAACTGTGAGCGCGCTCGTGCATGCTTGCTTTACTTGCACGCCTTCTGTGCATGTGTTTTGCTTGCACACACGGCTTGCACGCATTGGAAAACGTGGCTAAATAGGATGGCATGGTGCCAGGGAAGGGGGATGGGAGCGAGCCCACTCACAGGTCGCCACTATTGGTTCGACTGAACCTGTCTGAACTGCCTGAATCCCACCACTGGAGTGAGGTTTGTGGAGTGGAGGAAAAGGGGCGAAGAGGAGGAGGCAGAGGAATGGCGACTCTCTGAGCTTGGTGGTTTTCTTGCAAGACGTTTCGCCGCCCAACTAGGTAACAACATAAGTGCTAGAAGAGAATGAGGTTTGTGGGGAGAAGGAGGATTATGGGATCCTTGTTGCTCTCCGAGCTTGGTGGTTTTCTCGCAGACATTTCATGACCCATCTAGGTAACATCATCAGTGATAGAGGAGAAAGATTCGTGGTGGGGGAGGAGGAGGAAGAGGTCTCCAACAACTACACAGTGTTTATTTCTGGTTTATCCAAGAAATTATATCTAAACCAGAATTATGTGTCTGCCTTTTCACACAATTGAAATGTATGGGGTGTTCGCTACGCTCCGAGCTTAGTTGTTTTCTTGCAGACATTTTATTACCCAACTAGGTAACAACATAAATGCTAGAAGAGAGTGAGGTTTGTGGAGAGGAGGGAGAGGAGGAGGAGGAGGAGGAGGAGGAGGAGGAGGAGGAAGAGGAGGAGGAGGAGGACTAGAATAGAATAGAAAATAGGGATAGAATAGAATAGAATAGAAAATAGGAATAGAATAGAAAATAGGGATAGAATAGAATAGAATAGAAAATAGGAATAGAATAGAAAATAGGGATAGAATAGAATAGAAAATAGGAATAGAATAGATTGAATATAGAAATAGAATAGAAAAGAAAATAGGAATAGAACCGAATATAGAAATAGAATAGAAAAGAAAATAGGAATAGAATAGAATATAGAAATAGAATAGAATAGAAAATAGGAATAGAATAGAATAGAATATAGAAACAAAATAGAAAAGAAAATAGGAATAGAATGGAATATAGAAATAGAATAGAATAGAAAATAGGAATAGAATAGAATAGAATATAGAAATAGAATAGAATAGAATAGAAAATAGGAATAGAATAGAATAGAGAAATAGAATAGAAAATAAGGATAGAATAGAATATAGAAATAGAATAGAACAGACTATAGAAATAGAATAGAATAGAATAGAATAGAATGGAATGGAATAGAACAGAATGGAATTCTTTGTTGACCAAGTGTGATTGGACACACAAGGAATTTGTCTTTGATGCAGATGCTCTCAATGTACATAAAAAGACAAGATACATTCATCAAGAATCCTAAGGGACAACACTTAATGATAGCCATAGGGTACAAATAAGCAATCAAATCATCATACTAGGAAACAATCAATATAAATCATGAGGATACAAGCAACGACGTTACCGTCCTGCCGTCATAAGTGGGAGGAGATGGGTGATACGAACGATGAGAAGGATGCAGCCTTAGTGAATAGTTTGACAGCATTATTTGTTTAGCAGAGGGATGGCGTTTGGGAAAATAAAACTGTCCTTGTGTTTAGTTGCTCTGATGTGCAGTGCTTAAGAATTGGACCCTAAGCTAAGCACTGCTCGGGATAAGCTCCAGGCCATATTCCTTCCTCGCCTAACCAAGCCTCGGTGAAATCAAGGAACTGCCAGGAGCAGAAAAGATTTTGTGACAATGACCAGCGGCCAGTTCAAAAGATGACTGCAAGCAGCCATCCTGTAGGGCTCTAGGGCAACCTGTAAAAACCTCCTTTGAAGTCCAAAGGATCACCAGAACTTCAAATCACTAGATCGCGAACCTGTCTCTCCCCCTCGAGAGCAGATTTGACAACTGTGAAGCCGTTTGAAAAACTAAGCTAGAAGGTGAAGACGCTCGGGGGATGATTCAGTGCTTTGTTTCTGAGATGAAATCTGAGGAAAAACAACTGTATTTGTGCATTCGTACAAAGTTCGTTTGTTTCGAGCAAAAGACTAAAACGTGACCGGTGGAATTGAAAATATACATTGTTTTCCTACGATCTAAAATGTTCCTTCACAATCTAGTGACTTCCAAGAGAGATGAGCTGCTTGCCATAATTTCTAAGCTGATCTAAAATAAATCAGGCCATCTAACTCAGTCTCCATCCCATGTTTCACAGATTAACAGAGTTGGATGGGACCTTGGAGGTCATCTAGTCCAACCCCCCCCCCCCCCGGCCCAAGAATAACCCTACATCATTTCTGACAGGTGGCACACCAGCCTCTTCCAGGAAAGCTTCCAGTGATGAAGCTCCCACAACTTCCGAAGGCAACTTCTGTTTCATGGGTTGATGGTTCTCACTGCCAGAAAATTCCTCCTTATTTCCAGGTTGAATCTCTCCTTGTTCAGTTTCCATCCATTATTCCTTGCCTGGCCTTCAGGTGCTTTGGAAAATAGCTTGACCCCCTCCTCTCTGTGGCAGCCCCTCCAATATTGGAAGATGCTATCATGTCTCCCCTGGTCCTGATGATGAAGCTCCCATACCTTCTGAAGGCAACTTCTGTTCCATGGTTTGATTGGTCTCACTGTCAGGCTTTCAAGAAGAGACTGGGCTGTCATTTGTCAGAAATGGTGTAGGGTCTCCTGCTTGGTGGGGGTTGGACTAGATGACCTACAAGGTCCCTTCCAACTCTGTTAATCTTTAAAATAAACCAAACCTGCTCAAGCAGGAGATATATATTTCATACAGATGGTTGTCCAATTACTTCCTAAAAACCTCTCACAACTTCTGGAGGGAAGTCCTGAAAGCTTCAGATGTCACGGAGCAGAAATTGACTATATCTCATTGACTACAATGGGGATTTGACCATCCCTGTAGCTTGTCTAGTTTGTAGGTCATTGCCAAATGAAGCTTTCCGAATGGGCAAAGTCAACCCACAGTTAGATAAATACCCTAAGAAAGATAGGAGGGTGTGTGCATGTGTGTGCGTGCATTGCGTTGTGTTGCGTTGTGTTGTTGCAGGAGTTACTGCAAGGTAGAGATCTCATCTTCCAATACGGCAGCTTTCAAAAAAGCACAGAGGTTAATCAAGAGAAGCTGCCTTGAAGTTTTAGCCTTTCCCAGTTTTCTCCTGTTGCACCAATTCTATCCAGCTGGCCTTCTCTAGGAGGTCACAGGTGTAATTCAGAAATTCACAATAATAACCCATAAGGGATTGCAAGGCCTGAAAGAATTGTAATTTCCTTTGCCGAGATGTCAGAACTTTCTCTCCTATCAGCATCACTTTCCGGGCGGTCTAATTACCATCGCAAACACCGAAATTGCTACTTGGGATTCAGTGCTTTCTCTCCTCCTTCTCGCCATACGGAAAATGCTTGAAGTTGCTGCTCAGTCAATTAACTTCCCAGACCTCACAAGGCAGCCAACAAAAGAGCAGGGTGGGCTTCAAGAGACACACCCTCAGCCCCATTGACACCTGCCACTCATCCGAGCTGGGGAAGAAGACGTCTAAATCAGTTCTGGGTGATGGTGGAAAGGAGGAATCAACGTTTTTTTTTTTAAAGATAGGCCTAAATTGGAAAAATAAAGATGTGATAGGTCCGTGACTAAGACGCTGAGCTTGTCGATCAGAAAGGTCAGCAGTTCGGCGGCTTGAATCCCTAGCGCCACGTAACGGAGCGAGCTCCCGTTACTTGTCCCAGCTTCTGCCAACCTAGCAGTTCGAAAGCACGTAAAAATCCTTTGGCGGGGTAACAGCATTCCGTGTGCCTTCGGTGTTTTATCATGCTGGCCACATGACCATGGAGACATCTTCGGATAGCGCTGGCTCTTCGGCTTTGAAACGGAGATGAGCACCGCTTCCTAGAGTCAGGAACGACTAGCACATATGTGCGAGGGGAACCTTTATGTTTTTAGATTGGAAAAAAACTAAGAAGCAAGGATTGAGAAGGAGAAGAAGGAGAGAGGAGGAGGAGGAGGAGAAGGAGAGGGAGGAGGAGGAGAGGGAGGAGGAGGAGGAGGAGGAGAGGGAGGAGAAGGAAGGGACATTTTGAGATCTCCCCAATCGCTCCAAACAAATCTGGGGTTATTAATGTCATGGTCTACCCGTCCTAAAGAGAGAAGAGGAAGTCATTGGTGAAAGGGTGAGAAGTTTCATCACCTATGTGATCTTAGATCTTCCTGGGAACAACTGGCACAATTTGACCACTCCGTGCCAAGCTCACTTTTTGTAATACTGTGTTGTGCATGGAGAGCCTATCAAGGTTTTGACTCCTAGCCACGAGAGAAGCTCCCATCCACCTTCGCCAACCAGCTGCAATGGAGGCAGCCAATTAAGAATGCCAATAAACATGATGAAAGGAAAAAGCTCGGTCATGTTTATTCATTATGAGGAGAACATTGACAATAACAAAAATCCAACTCTCCTTATCAGCTGTTGATTAAACTGATGCGATGATTACTAATCATGGAGTTTCACCCGGGGCTATAATTAAGTGTCAACCACTTAATGAGGATTTCTATTTTTTTGCTTTGATTAAACACACCCGCACTGGACAGTTTGATGATAAAGATGTGCGGTGTGTGTACACGCACACACATATGTGTGTAATTGCTTGGGCTTTGTACTCATCACATCATCAAGAAAAGCTAGCAGAATTATGACCACCCATTTAATGTGTCTGTGCATCTCTCTCTTTCTCTCTCTCTCTCTCCCACTCCCTCTCTCCTTCCTTCCCCCTCTTATCTATCCATCTCTCTCAATCATTCCTCCATTCATCCACCCACCTACCCATCCAACATTCTATCTATCTATCTATCTATCTGTCTATCTATCTATCTATCTATCTATCTATCTATCTATCTATCTATCTATCTATCTCTATCTATCTATCTATCTATCTATCTATCTATCTATCTATGATTATGATTCTATCTCTGTATCAATAATTTATCTATGATTCTTTTTTCTTTCATCTATTCATCCATCCATCTGTCTACCAATCATTATCTATATGATTCTATGAATCAATCAATCTATCTATCATCTATCTATCTATCTATCTATCTATCATCTATCTATCTATCTATCTATCTATCTATCTATCTATCTATCATCTATCTATCTATCTATCTATCTATCTATCTATCTATCTATCTATCTATCACCTATCAATCTTTTTATATGATTCTATGATTCTACCTATCTGTATCAGTGATTTATCTATGATTCTATCTATGATTTTATCCATCCATCCAACCATCCATCCATCCATCCATCCATTATATAATTATGATTCTATCTATCTCTGTAGCTATAATTTATCTGATTCTTTCTTTCTCTTTCCTTCTTTTTTTTCATCTATTTATCCATCCATCCATCCATCCATCCATATCAATCATTTATCTAGCTTTATGATGTCTGTCTGTCTGTCTGTCTGTCTGTCTGTCTGTCTATCTATCTATCTATCTATCTATCTATCTATCTATCTATCTATCTATCATCTATCATCTATCATCTATTGATCCATCCATCTCTTCAATCTATCCATCCATCCATCCATCCATCCAATGTACAGTATATGGTTGCCCACCTCAGTTGAGATCTCTGGGCAGCTTACAAGGTGATAAAAGCAATAAACATTTTTTTAAAAAAAACAACCATTATTCAAAAAATTAACAAATGACAAGGGAGAAGAGGGAATGGATGTTAACAGCAATAATGAAGCCATCTCAAGGGGACCATCCCTAGTCCCCTTCTTGAGCCTGATGAGACAATCAGATCTTGAAGGACTTCCAGAAACTCAACAGGGATGGAGCTAATCCTACTTACTTACTAGATGACCTACAAGGGCCCTTCCAACCCTTTTAATCTGTACTCTTCTCCTAATGTGGGTGGGAGAATCCTCCATAAGAATCCTCCATAAGCAGGATATGCTGAAGAGAAGACCTTCCTCCTAGGACATTCTTTGCTAACCCCTCTAAAAAATGGAGACCAACCCATTATTTCATTGAAGGTTCTTGGAAACCTTTTGTTGATGCGCTCATATCAAAACCAGTGCTTATTTTTTTTTAATATTGTGCATTTCCCAAAAGACACTGCTTCTCTTTTTCCAATATCTCTGCATTAGGAAGACTGGCAGCTGAATGGAAAGACAGAATTAATTTCTTCCACCGCGATGCCCAAGACGAGCTTTGTTGTCCAAACAAAGACATATATTTACTGATAAAATATCATCTTCGCCTCCGAGTGCTGAATTCACTTCTGCTAGGAACCCTTTCAGGTGTAGTAAACTGACCATGGCATCTTTTATTTATATTTACATTATCTTAAAATTCTCAGAGGCCATGTTGAACCAAGAGCCAAGAAGAATCAGGTCAAGGATTTCATATTTTATCAAGCCTACAAATATATGCTGAAACAAGTTGGGCTTTCGGACATCGACGTCACTTTACATCTCCTCTGTTTTTCAGCAATTTGTATTTGTTCTCTTGCCTTGTGCGTTCTCCAGCTTGGAAGGTTGCAACGTACTTGGAGAACTTGAATTGGCCAAACAAAAAATGGACACTGCAATTTGCTTTACTCCAGACTTTTTTTGCATGCTTTTTTTTAATGTCTCCACCAAGGGATAGAATCAAGATCGCGTGAAGTGTTAATACCACTTTATAAGGCCTTGGTAAGGCCACACTTGGAATACTGCATTCAGTTCTGGTCGCCACGATGTAAAAAGGATGTGGAGACTCTAGAAAGAGTGCAGAGAAGAGCAACAAAGATGATTAGGGGACTGGAGGCTAAAACATCTGAAGAACGGTTGCAGGAACTGGGTAGGTTTAGCTTAAGAGAAAGAAGGACTAGGGGAGACATGATAGCATTGTTCCAATATCTCAGGGGTTGCTACAAAGAAGAGGGAGTTAAGCTATTCTCCAAAGCACCTGAGGGTAGAACAAGAAGCAATGGGTGGAAACTAATCAAGGAGAGAAGCAACTTAGAACTGAGGAGAAATTTCCTCTCTCTATTTCTCTCTCTCTCTCTGTTCCTCTACCTACCTACCTACCTACACACACACCCTCTCTCTCCCTACTTACCTACTGTATTTCTCTCTCTCTATTTCTCTCTCTCTCTATCCCTCTACCTACCTACCTACACACACTCTCTCTCCTTACCTACCAACTGTATTTCTCTCTCTCTCTCTCCCTTTCCCTCTACCTACCTACCTACCTACCTACCTACCTACCTACCTACCTACTCTCTCTCTCTCTCTCTCCCTACTTACCTACTGTATTTCTCTCTCTTTCTCTCCCTCTCTATCCCTCTACCTACCTACGTTTTTTAAAAAAATTGTCTCTTCAAAACCTTGGTGGGTCTTATACTCCGGTGCGTTTTATACTCCGAAAAAAATGGTATGTATACCAAGTACATCATGATTTCCTTGCCAAGTTCGTCTTCCCTAAACAACTTGGCTTTTTGTTCCCTTCCTGGTACACTGGAAACTCCATGGAACCTTTTTTTTAAAAAAAAATGCATCAAAGCTTTTTGGCTGACCTCTCCTACTCCTTTGCAGAAACATGATGGATGAACGAAAGAAGACACATCAAAGCGAGAGTTTATTAGTGTGTCTGTGTATGCGAACATCCAACTCCTGCAAACCATATGTCCCCTAATCTGTCCAAGCGTTGTCTGGCGAAGCACATTTTTATGATCTCTGAAGACCCCATAAATATTTCCTTAACACAGGGAGGCCTGGCCACTTAGGATTCATGGCACCATTGATGCAAAGGGAAGCAGGAACAATGCCAAGCCTTACACTGGGGCGCATTGCCCTTTAATAAACCCAGTTATGTGCAAATCCTTTCTAAGACTTGGCTGGAAATAGATATAGTAGCTTAGGAAGGGGAACAGGCAGAGGTGTCCACAGATGTGGCCAGAAATCTTCTAGGTGGAAGCCATGACCGTGTGCATGAAAACGGACTGTTTATTATGTATGGAGGAGGTCTGTTGGGAAACTGCTAGCCAGGCTGGTAGGGAGGAGTCAAACGGGGGCCTAGCTTGGAATCCTTACACAGCCACGAATGGCAGAATCTTGACTTCCCCCTAAAGTAGAACATAAAGTGAGATTTTTGGACATTAACTTACTGGGTCAGGCTGGGCAACCTCTTGGGGCCCCTTTCCTTCTTTATGAAAAGGCCACATAGACAGAGTTTGCAGCTTGCAAAAGAACAGGAAGTGAGTGCCTAACCGCAGAGTTCAATAGATCTCACAAAACCACAAAGTTTGCTTAGAGACCCGTAGCTCAGTACCTGTGGCCCAAGACAAAAGGAGAAGTAAGACCCTATCTACTTATAAGGCTTTTTCCTCAAGGTAACCAATAAGAAGTGAAGTTAAGCATTTCCATGTGCATTGCTCTTAGAAAGATATATAAGAAACTCTCTTTTCTATAGGTTTTTCTCCAGATGTTAGAAATGGTTATCTCTGTCTGGACCTTTTGGCCAAAATAAAGCTTATCTTGATCTCGCAGTCCTATCTCACATACATCCCTGCGGCCAATCCGCTCTCACAGGGAGGGGCTTCTCCAGGTGCCGTCCACTAGGCAATGCCAGCGGGCGGCGCCGAGGAGTAGGGCCTTCTCTGTGATGGGCCCAACCCTCTGGAATGACCTCCCCCCCGATATCAGAACCACCACAGACTTCCGCTCCTTCCGACAAAAATTGAAGACTCACCTGTTTCGATTAGCTGGCCTGGCATAATTATAATTGTGACAACTGTTACCTCCTGGAAACATATTCTTACCTGGTTATCTATACGGTACGGTTTTAAATTTAATTGATTTTAGGGTTTTTAGAACCATATTTATATTCTTCCGTACAGTTCTTTTAAATTTTAACCTCCTCCTTATGTGTATTTATATCTGTATTTATATTTGTATTTGATACTTGTTGTTTGTTGTGTGGACTGTACACCGCCCCGAGTCCTTTTTGGGAGAGGGGGCGGTCTAGAAATTCGAAGAAAATAAATAAATAAATAAATCTTGATTTTCTGCAACACCCCAAGATCCATGAAGCTTTATCTCTCTAACCCCCTTGCTCAAGCAGGAGACCCTCTGCCATTTCAGACAAAGGGTTGTGCAATCTCTTCTTAAAAACCTGCACGACACTGTGGGCAACTTTAAGATATGTGGACTTCAGCTCCTAGAATTCCTCAGCCATCCAGGCGAGCTTTTACCATTCTGGGGAGTGGCTGTCTCTGCATATATGCTTCTATGCGCCTGTAATGTAAATAGTTTGGTTTAGCCCTGGTTCCCAAATTAAGCCACACATGTTCCCACCCGCTTTATTTCTTCCAACATGTACATCCAGGGGTGGGCTTCAAAAATTGAGGCAACGGGCTCGCTATCCCGTTGATGGGTGAGCGTGGCCAAGGTGGACATGACCTAATTGGCCTCTTGCACCATGCTGGTGTATGTGTGTGTGTGTGTTTTCCACCCTCCCCAGGCTCCGGAGGCTTTTCTTGAGCTTCCAGGAGGCTGAAAACTGATTCCCCCGGGCTCTGGAGGCCCTCCGGAGGCTGGAAACAGACCCGTTTCCACACTTCTGGAACTTCCATTAGGCCATTCTTTGCCCTCCCTAGGTTCTGGAGGCTTTCCTTGAGCTTCCGGGAGGGCGAAAACTGCTTCCCCCGGGCTCTGGAGGCTGGAAACCGACCCGCCTCTGGACTTCTGGAACTTCCAGGTGGCTCATTTTTTGCCCTCCTCAGGCTCCAGAGGCTTTCGTCGAGCCTCCGGGAGAGCAAAAACTGCTTCTCCTGGTCTCCAGAGGCCCTCCGGAGGCTGAAAACAGGCCCGTTTCCAGACGTCTGGAACTTCTGGTAGGCCCGTTTCCTCCCCTCCCCGAGCCTCCACGCAGGCCCTCCACTTAACTTGGCATGATGAATGGGCCGCGTGGAGACTCCTGGGAGGGGCGGAGCGGAGGTAGGCATCACCAGCCAGGGGTGGCATTTGGGAGTTCACCGAACTGGGCAGGATCTTAGCTAGAGGATCGTCCGAACCTGTGCCAGGGTTATGGGGTGAGCATTTGGATTTTCCTCCTGTGTAGAGGAAGAGGGTTCAGATCAGTGTTCCTTGGTTGTTTTCTGGCAGATGTTTCATTATGGGTAACATCAACCCTGCTAGTAATACTGTTGATGTTACCTAGTTTGGTAATGAAATGTCTTCAGGAAAACAACCAAGCTCTGAGAGCACCAAGGAACCCAAAGGCGACCTCCTCCTTCTCCTCCTCCTCCTCCTCTCCACAAACCTTTCTCCTTCTAGTTCCGATTAGGTTACATAGTTGGGTAATGGAACGTTTGCAAGAAAAAAAAATGAAGTTCAGAGAGGACCACAGATGCCTCATTTCAACCTTGAGCTACCAATATTTATATATTCAGATTCAGATCGGTTACCTGAAAATTTTTGTGCGGTGTGACGTCTCAAGGGAGATGGGATAAAAGCTGACCCCATGAAACAAGATGGCAGTCGGTTATTATGGAATCCCCAGACTTCTCCCAGACCGCTAATTCATTGGCTGCCATCTCCGGGAACATGTTCAGCCTTGACATTTTGAGCGGCATGCTCTTCCCTCAAATCCAGCTGCTCCGTCAATACTCATTAGCATCCCTGCCTCGATCTGCCTAATAGCTTTGCTAGCCACATTTAGCCTCTCTCACCCTGACAATCTGATGATTTAATATCCCGGCTAATTATCCATTGTCTTGCAGTCAACTTGCCAGCTCCTGATGGGTAATTCAATTGTCCACTTAAAACAAAGCTCAACTTTTTCAAAGGATGCCCTCTCAAAGCAAGGGTGCTGCAGAAGGAGAAGACCTCTTTGACCGGAAACAATTGAAAGGAACACCTGTAGATTACTAATGGGCAGAAGCACTTCATCCCTCCTTTTTATTTTGTGAGTTTAGCCTAACAAGGGATCCTTAAAATCTACTCCACCGGCTAGTTTATGCATCAGGTTCATAGATGCATCTGGAATATTGATGCTTTGGACAGGCGAGGAGATCTTTGCTTCTTTGTAATCTCATGCAAAACAAAACATGGTGTGTTTGTTTTCTCTGTACATGTTGGGACCGTCAATGAAAGGTCACTTGAGGGTGGGAGATCATTGGTGAAATTCATTTTTTTTTACTATCGGTTCTGTGGGCATGGCTTGGTGGGCGTGGCAGGGGAAGGATACTGCAAAATCTCCATTCCCACCCCTCTCCAGGGGAAGGATGCTGCAAAATCTCCATTCCCTCCCCACTCCATGGGAAGAATACTGCAAAATCTCCATTCCCTCCCCACTCCAGAGGAAGGATACTGCAAAATCTCCATTCCCTCCCCACTCCAGGGGAAGGATACTGTAAAATCCCCATTCCCTCCCCACTCCAGGGGAAGGATACTGCAAAATCTCCATTCCCTCCCCACTCCAGAGGAAGGATACTGCAAAATCTCCATTCCCTCCCCACTCCAGGGGAAGGATACTGTAAAATCCCCATTCCCTTCCCACTCCAGGGGAAGGATACTGTAAAATCAGAACCTGCTGAATTTCACCCCTGATGTAGTTCTAATGTAAGCAACCAGATCCCCTGCATGGATTGCCTCTGTGACTATTTAGACAGGAAAAGAAGCTAACAACCATTGCAAGAACCCGTGAGCGGTCAGACAACGAGACCTAACTCATTGCAATGATCCAAGGATCAATTTTGCAGCTACTAAGATTGTTGGCCGAGTATGTACTGTACAAAAATAGCCAGGGAAATGATTGAAGCCTGGGAAATGAGCCCTAGGTCAGTCAACAGGCATGCTGATTTACCACTAGCTTATCCAATACTCAGGACTTGGACTTGGTAACACAAGGAAACGACAGCCAATGGCTTTAGCCAGCCGTCAACACTCCAATCAACAACTAAAAAGCCACACACAGCCTGGCACCACACAAATACTATGCATAGACTAGCCCGAAGCGCACATTCCTGCTGAGAGAGTTCTCTTTAAAAAAAAAAAGTTTTGATTTTTATTTCTCATACACACATCCACAAATACACATTCTCATAGATATTATTAATATTATGTGTTGCCTTTTAACATTTATGATAAATTCATTTCTCGGCCTAAGACTTTAAGAATATAATTGAGAGTGCTTTCTTGCCATCCCATATTTCCACTTTTGTTCTACAACAACCTTACTTTTTCTTCCCTCTCCTTTTCTCCTACCTTCCCTTCTTCTCTCCTTTCTTCTTTCCTCCTCTCCTTTCTCTTTTCTTCTTCCCCTTCCTCTCCCTCACTCCTCCCCTCTTCTTCCCCTTCCTGCCTCTCTCTTACTCATACTACCCCTCCCTTTCTTCCTCCCCTTTTCCCTTTCTTCTTTCCCTCTCCTTTCCTCTCTTCTCCTCTCCTCTTCCTAACAGAAACAAATTCTCTTGAGGATGGGCTCAGGCACCAGTCCAAGAATCTTGGTAGCCAAGCAAGCAACTCATGCCTGAATTATATAAGTCTGAACTACCGTATTTTTTGGAGTATAAGATGCACCTTTTTCCCTCAAAAAAGAGGTTGAAAATCTGGCTGCGTTTTATACATTGAATACAGCATCTTTTGCCTCCCGAAACCCTGTTCCCTTCACCAAAATAACCATGCAGAGCCTTTAGGAGCCTTGCAGAGTGCTCCTGGGGGCTGGGGAGGGCCGAAATGAGCAAAAACAGGCTGTTTTTTGCTCAATTGTGCCCCCCGGCCCCCAAGGAACACTCCATAAAATTCCTAGTGCCCTTTTTTTGGACAAAAAAACGGTTTTCCGTGAAAACCAGGCATTTTCTGCTCATTTTTGGGCCTTCCCACCCCCTAGGAACACTCTACAAGCCTCCTAAGGGCTATCCGAGTCCCTTCGGGGAGAGGGGGCGGTCTATAAATTTAATAAAATAAAATAAAATTAAATTATTCATGCCCCTTTTTGGGGGAAAAACGGGCCCGTTTTCGTGAAAAACGGGCCGTTTTTGGGAGGTTTGCAGAGTGTGAAAACTTTTTTTTTTTAATTTCCCTCTTTAAAAGCTTGGTGCATCTTATACTCCAGTGCGTCTTATACTCCGAAAAATATGGTAGTGACTATTTTTTTTTTTTTTACAACAGATGAATACATATATCATGTTGAGTCTTAATATTCTGACCAGTGGTGGGTTTCACATTTTGTTACCACCGGTTCACCGCACATGCGCAAGCTCACTTCACACAGCCAGCCTTCCCCACATGCGCTTTGCTCATGTGCACCCGGCTTCAAAAACGTGGCTTAATAGAATGGTATAGAGGGCAGGTGGGCGCGACTTCACCCACAATTTTCGCCAATTTGGCCAAACCGGTCTGAACCACCTCGGATTCTGACATTATTTAGATACATTTAGCCAAGTTTAAGATACTGTAGGATTTATTGAGAGCACCAGATATAGTTTACTGCTTATTCGCTTTTATTTCCCTTCTATTGAACTATAGTAGTCAAATGACTAGCAAGCAGGGAGAGATTATTTTCTTTTGAATGCATCTTTGTGGGATTTAAATTTACACGAATGTTTTTGAGTTATTTAGCACAAAATTCCCGTTTCCGGTTAGGGCTCCAGCCCCAGTCCGAAAGCTAAACCTTTGCCTTCATTTGCCAGTGGAATGTCTCTTTTTCCTTAAGTTGGAATCAAGTTGCCAGACGTTGGTGACACGTCTTGAGAAAGCTTGTAAAGAGTTATTCTTTCAGGAACTCAGGCAAACAAAAAAAATAAAATCCTCAACCTCTATACCACTAAAGGTAAAGGTTCCTCTCACAGATATGTGCTAGTCGTTCCTGACTCTAGGGGGAAATGCTCATCACGGTTTCAAAGCCGAAGAGCCAGCGCTGTCCGAAGACGTCTCCGTGGTCATGTGGCCGGCATGACTAAATGCCGAAGGCGCACGGAACGCTGTTCCCTTCCCACCAAAGGTGGTCTCTATTTTTCTACTTGCATTTTTTACATGCTTTCGAACTGCTAGGTTGCTAGAAGCTGGGACAAGTAGCGGGAGCTCACTCCATTATTCTGCACTAGGGATTCGAACTGCCAAACTGCTGACCTTCTGATCAACAAGCTCAGCATCTTAGCCACTGAGCCACCGCGTCCCTTCAAGTCCAAAGAGATATTTGGACGATTGCATCCAACAATTCTAGCTAAGCTTCCGTGTTTCACAATGCTTTTCTTTTATGCTGAATAGCAAATTTGGAATAATGGAATAATAGCAAATTTGGAATAATGATGACTTCGCGCAACGTAAGAAGATTTCCATCCATTTTTTCCAGCTCGGGTAATCACGACACAGATATATGAGATCTTTGTGTAAAAAATGACCATATGGCCATGATATGAATCATGTTTGAAAAGGAGAAATGTAAAGCAAATATCCCATAATGTAGCTTTATCATTAGCTATAAATAAAAAGAGAGATGCCTGCCATTTCACTGCATTTCCAAAGGAAAGTTGGAAAAGAAGTCATTGGAAACTCATATTGCGTCAACTTGCCCAACGATGCTTGAACCCTGTCAAGATCTTCGCACATTCAAACCTGCAAGTCTCAAAGTTAAGCCTTCCCAACTTGGTGTCCTCCATATTACAGAGCAGGGGTGTCAAACCCAAGGCCCCGGGGGCCAGATCCACCATGGAAACAGAGAAGGATTGGCCCACAGTGCCTCTGCCAGCAAAAACGGAGCTCGGGAGAGCCTCCTGCATGCTCTATTTTCACTGGCAGAGGGTTGTAGGAGGCTGTCACAGCTGAAAAAGGAGCTCAGGAGCTCATTTTCACTGGCAGAAAGTGCTCGGGCCACCACAGGTGCCCCCGACATGAGGGACATCAAGCTGACTACGCCCACCCTGGCCACAACCTCTCTGGCTCCCCGAGGTCAAACACAACCCTGTTGCGGCCCTCAATGAAATCGAGTTTGACACCCATGTTATAGAGTTTAGAACTCTGACTACCAAGCAACTTCCGTGTCAAGAGAAAGGTAGGGTTTTAAAAGAAGAAACACTTTTAAACTTCCAAAGAGATTTAGTAGCACCAGAAGGAAAAGATAATCAGGAGAAAGAGGAGGAGGAGGAAAAGAAGGAGAAAAAGAAGAGGAGGAGGAGGAGGAGGAGGAGGAGGAGGAAAAGAAGAAGGAGAAGAAGAAGAGGAGGAAGAGGAGGAGGAGGAAAAGAAGAAGGAGAAGAAGAAGAGGAGGAAGAGGAGGAGGAGGAAAAGAAGAAGGAGAAGAAGAAGAGGGGGAGGAAGAAGAAGAAGAAGACGAGGAAGAAGAAGGTGATGACCCCATACAAAAGAGGGGATGAGACAATGAGAGAACACAAGTAAACAGATCAAGAAAGCATTACGTACCTGAGAATGAATTGATCCACCGTGATATTGTTGGTAACTGTCACGGAAGCGGTCACAACTTCTCCCTGTTTGACGGGCTTCAACGGCAGCTGGATGACTATGTTGTTGTCCAGCCACAACTCAGTCAGCTGAGAACTCTCCGGTGCCTGGTGGAGACTGATCGACCCAACACGTTGTAAGTGGGACATCCTTTCCCCTGCCCCTTCTTTTCCTGGACGGATTGCATTACCCTTCCGTAGGTCTTCAGTGCTACACTCCCCATTTTCACCTCCAGGGTGGATTGCGTAATAAAGCTCTACCGAGATCCCATCAGACCGATCGGCCATTTTCTTACGACCAGTGACAACTGTGGGTGGGTTAAACCAGGTTGGCTGAAGATCTAAACTAGCCACGCATAATCCCAGGTCTCCTTTCAGTCTGCAACTACCCCGGACTCCCAAAGTTTCCCAGAAGGCAAAAACGTGCATGCAAGGAAGCTGTTCAGACATGCTGTAGTCATCCCAATCTCTCCCCACAATGTAGAAAAGTATCTGGACTTTGGGCTTTGTCAAGTAGATTTTTTCACTCATGATGTAGGTTTTTAGCTTCCAGTTGAAGGTAAACTTGTTGGTGGGCCCAAAAGCGCTGGACGTCCACAGCAGATCCTGAGGGACATCATGTTCCACCAAGAAGGGTCCATAGCTAACGCTGACAATGGGCCTCTTCTTAGTTTTGTACGTAAAGAAGGTTTCCACACGAGATTGCAAACTTGAGTTTTTCATGAATTCATGGTTGGCTTCTCTAAGGAAAAACGAAGACTCCGTGCCAGAGATCTGATACTTTACAGGTAGATACGCTGATAAAGATGAAAATTTCTGGATATTGTCCAAGGCAACACGTCCCATGGCCACTATTATAGAAAAAAAAAAAGGGGGGGGGAGTGAAAACAGAATTAAACATTTAGTTTGTTAGGAGCCAAATAGCAATCACTTAATCAGAGATACATATGGATGCAAAGTTGAGACCTATCACATTGTCTTTTTACCTCAACAAGAGGAGCTGCTGTGAATTATAAATCAATGATGGCAACCTCTTAGAAAGAAAACATATATAAAATGTTTTATAGATGACATATACCACCTGCTAGGTTAGCAAGTCCCTTGGACTGCAAGTAGATCCATCCGGTCAGTCCTAAAGGAGATCAACCTTGACTGCTCTTTAGAAGGCCAGATCCTAAAGAGGAAACTCAAGTACTTTGGCTGCAGTTTGGCAATTCAAAATCCCACCAGGCTCAAGGTTGAGTCCACTTTCCATCCTTCCAAGGTGAGTAAAATGAGGACCCAGATTATTGGGGGCAAGAGGCTGACTCTGTAAACCATTTAGAGTGGGCTGTAAAGCTACTATGAAGTGGTATATAAGTCTATTGCTATTCCCTTTCCTTCCTTCCTTCCTTCCTTCCTTCCTTCCTTCCTTCCTTCCTTCCTTCCTTCCTTCCTTCCTTCCTTCCCTTCCTTCCTTCCTTCCTTCCCTCCCTCCCTCCTTCCTGCCTTCCTTCCTTCCTTCCCTCCTTCCTTCCTTCCTTCCTGGGCACATTGGTTACAATAAAGCATTGCAGGTTAATTCTGCCCATTGCCAACAGTTCGATCCTCACTGGCTCAAGGTTGAGTGCGCCTTCCATCCTTCCGAGGTGGGTAAAATCAGGACCCAGATTATTGGAGGCAAGAAGCTGACTCTGTAAACCATTTAGAGCGGGCTGTAAAGCTACTATGAAGTGGTATATAAGTCTATTGCTATTCCCTTTCCTTCCTTCCTTCCTTCCTTCCTTCCTTCCTTCCTTCCTTCCTTCCTTCCCTCCCTCCCTCCTTCCTGCCTTCCTTCCTTCCCTCCTTCCCTCCTTCCTTCCTTCCTGGGCACATTGGTTACAATGAAGCATTGCAGGCTAATTCTGCCCACTGCCAACAGTTTGATCCTCACTGGCTCAAAGTTGAGTCCGCTTTCCATCCTTCCGAGGTGGGTAAAATGAGGACCCAGATTATTGGGGGCAAGAGGCTGACTCTGTAAACCGTTTAGAGCAGGCTGTAAAGCCACTATGAAGCGGTATATAAGTCTAAGTGCTATGTGAAATGCCAAACACAAGTCAGATGTGGAGTCTAGTCTAGACTGGTGTTTGATGGCTGTCTGGGGAATTCTGGGAGTGGAAATCCACCTTTCTTCAAGCAGCCAAGGTTGAGAAACCACAGTGTTGGTTGCAAATGCTAAGTTTCTTACACCGACCCTTCAACAGGAGGGTGGCTTCATTAAAATTCTACCTTGCTATCCATGCCATCTTGCCTTCCTGCGAGAATGAGACTTAGTGGGATGCCATGAGGTGGAAGAACAATAAAAAGTCATGCTTCTTTTTCTTTCTCTCCCACCCCCCACTCCCAATGAGGCACGCAGGAGAAGACGGCAAGGAGAAGCTATAATTTCCAAATAGTTATTTAAGGTGATGCATCTTCATATATAATTCATACGGAGGAACGCGAGGGTAGAATTCATTTCCTTCCAAATGAGCAAAGTGCTATTAAAATCCCCCAAAAATGCAATTTATAAAAAACAAAACAAAACATCATAACCGCACGAGACAAGAAAACGTGGAGCAGGGTAAGAGCCTGCCGATGAAAAGAAAATCTAATTGACACGTAAATTATTGTCTCTCCCCCATCTCTGTCCGTCATTGTTCCATCTCCATTTCCATCTCAGTCACATCGTGGTAAAAAAAAAAAGGCATCTCGGTGCACATGTTTCGGTAGAGAAATAGAGCCGTGGGGCATCATGCAATGACATGTGTTGAAGCTCAGCAGTCTCACAATCTCTTGAATAATAGCAATAACCCTTAGACTTATATACCGCTTCACAGTGCTTTGCAGCCCTCTCTAAGCGGTTTACAGAGTCAGCCTCTTGCCCCCAACAATCTGGCTCCTCTTTTTACCCACCTCGGAAGGACGGGAAGGCTGAGTCCACCTTGAGCTGTTCAGGATCGAACTGCTGGCAGTGCGCAGAGTCAGCCTGCAATCCTGCATTCTAATCATTGTGCACTAATGGATGGAAAGGAGGAAGGAAGGAAGAATGGGAGAGAGGGCAATAGTAAGAGCACAGATACTGCTTTACCGTGCTTTACAGCCCTCCCTAAGCAGTCAGGATCAAACACCTAGCAGTGGGCAGAGTTTGCCTGCAATACTGCATTCTAACCACTGCGCCACCACAGCTACTAACCGGTTGGGGAAAACCCTTGTCTCCTCTCAAATCATTCCTCCTAAAGATTCTCCTGGAGATTCCCAATCATCCAGGTCACGGTTGTTCCAAAGATGCTTTTCCAAAAGGCAACTGGGCTTCCTCCCAGTTTACATCATAAGTAGCTGAGGTGGCACAGTGGTTAGAGTGCAGTACTGCAGGATACTTCAGCTGGCTGCTAGCTGCAGTTCGGCAGTTCAGATCTCACCAGGCTCAAGGTTGACTCAGCCTTCTGCCCTTCCGAGGTGGGTAAAATGAAGACCCAGATTGTTGGGGGCAAGAGGCTGACTCTGTAAACCACTTAGAGAGGGCTGTAAAAGCCCTGTGAAGCGGTATATAAGTCTAAGTGCTATTGCTAGTTTGGAAAAGCACCTTTGGGATATCTCCAGAGCTTTTGGACCACACAACCAAGTCTCTTTGGAATATAAATTAATTCTTCCACCACCATTCTCAGCCAACATTATCATTTTTTCCCCTTCTTTGAGGCAATGAGGTCTAGCAGGAACAGCCATCTCAAAGGAATGTCCACGCATTTGGATATTTTATCCTCAAAAATTCCCCTCTTTGAAAGAGTCATCAGACTGGAGCTGCAGAACTAAGGCGGGAGTTCCTGATCAATCCAATCCTGTTTTGCATCGTGTCAGGTCCTGTCTAGCCTGGGATAAAATCCAAAACAGATGCACCAGGGGAGAATTCAAATCAGATGTTGAAAAACGCTCTACCCTTTTGAAGTTGTCACGGTTCTTTTCGAAACATCTGTTACTTCCACCAAGATTAGTCAACCTATCAAACTGACCTCCAAAGATAAGAGATCATTATTATATTTTAAAGATCATCTTCAATTTCTGGCATGGCCAGTCTCCACTGAGACACAGTTTCTGTAAGTTCACCGACAGACATACCCTGTTTTTTTTTTTATCACAAGCATCCCTCCAGCTCGTTTCATGTTGTTTCTAAGAATTAGCTGGGAGGCAGAGAAACAGAGAGGTCTGCAAGATCAAAGGGCATGTCGAGTATTTGGAGTATGAAGAAGAGGGTATAAAAAAGGACCAGAAACTCCATGGAATGGATAAATCAAGCCAACTGTTTGTCACAGGCAGACATTAAATCAATTTGCACCATTCACTCTTTGAAGAATCTATTTTGCTATCTGTCCAGGGCATTTCCCTTGCTGGAGAATGTCCAGGCATGTCCACTCTGTTCTTGGATCTTTATTTTTATCCCATTTACTTGATTTCCACCTCATCCTTTCTAGTAAATCAGGAAGGAGGAGGAGGAGGAGGAGGAGGAGGAGGAGGAGGAGGAGGAGGAGGAGGAGGAGGAGGAGGGAACGGAGGAGGAGGAAAAGAAGAAGAAGAAAAACAAGGAGAAGGAGGAGGGGGAAAAGGAGGAGGAGGAGGAGGAGAAGAAGGAGGAGGTTAAACAATGACTTGCCTGCTATAATTAAAATCCTATATCTTATGGAAATCAACCTGTAGCAAGGTGCCAACTGTGCATTAAAGACTTCAAAAGTCCTACTTCCTTTCACATGAACTGATCCATACTCTACATGACAAATCAATCAGCTGAGTTGACTGCCGGAAGGCGATGGATGCACTTCTGAAGGAAATACCATAAAGGAGTTGCTATTCCTTGGACATTGTCCATAGCTGCATGTTCTTGGGAAACTCCCAACTGGGCAAGGAGAAGGGATCAAGCAGGCTATGAGCCTTGAGTCTTTGTGCAATCCCAAGTGGCCTAAGATTGAACCCTACAGAAGTTTCATGAAACTTTCTCTGTTTATTCCCAAGGGGAGCAGCCTGAAGAGATTCTTGTACTATAGACAATCTTCTATCTTCTTCTTCTTCTTCTTCTTCTTCTTCTTCTTCTTCTTCTTCTTCTTCTTCTTCTTCTTCTTCTTCTTCTTCTTCTTCTTCTTCTTCTTCTTCTTCTTCTTCTTCTTCTTCTCCTCCTCCTCCTCCTCCTCCTCCTCCTCCTCCTCCTCCTCCTCCTCCTCCTCCTCCTCCTCCTCCTCCTCCTCCTCCTCCTCCTCCTTCTATATATATAAAAATGGCTGTGGGTATGTATGTTCCGGCATAACTCTGGAACGCCTCGAACAATTTCAACCAAACTTGGTAAACAGATGACTTACTCTCTGGAAATGAATACCGTGGGGGTAAGACACCCCTAACCCCCCTCGGGGTGTGTGCTCTGTTAAGGTACAGCCTGTTGTGCCTTAGAATGGCTTCTACCGTACTGCTGTAAAATGGCTTTTACTGTTCAGCACCGTGGAGTTGCCATGGTAACGGCTTCACAGTACTCCACAAGGGGGGTCCTTCTGGTAAGGGGGAAAATCCAACATTAGAAATTACATTTGGTCCGGACATTTCCCCCCTATAAATAAATACCCGGGCAAGACCGGGTTATTGGCTAGTATAGAATAAAGTAGTCAACCCAAACCTTTTACGTGTGGAACTGGTTGCTTGTACTTGTCATTTCTGCCTCCAAGCACCTCTGTTACATCCTTGAGATCTATACTATGCCCACCTATAGTTAAGGATATCCAATCGCAGCTCCATAACTGTTTCCCACTGAAGTATTTTTTTAAAAATATTGTTCCAAGCTTATGCAAATGAATTGGATTGTGCCTTTCCACCAGTGATGGTGGGGTTGGAAAACAAAGCAGACATTCTCTTAATTAGGGCCAGCTTCTTCCACTCTTTGTGCTGTCAGGCTGTTCTTTTTTTCAGGCATTGTTTCCTTGCGTTCGGCCAGCTAATTAAAGAAGGGACATCAAGGAGAAGCAAGGAAATGATAGATCTGATACTGTTACTCCTTCCTTGCTTCCTTCCTTTCTTCTTCTTTTTTTTCTCTTTCCTTAATGGCAACACATTTTTCTCTCTCCTTTCAATTAGGGCCATAGCCATTAATGGATTACTCCGCAGAATTAATAGCTCCAATGCAGCTTAAAAGGAGAGAGGAGGAGGAGGGGGTACTCATTTTAATTAGAAACAGAGACTGTGACCCCAGGTTGCCATCATGGAATTGCTATTGGCTATCAAGGAAAGTTCCTCCAGAGAAAATGAGTCCTCCGTCATCAGCCGTTCCTTGCTTATTTTCCGGGCAATAAGAGGAGACACTCAAAGTTCTCAAACCAATTGACTCGGGCACCCCAGCAGAACCTAACTGGAATTAACTGGAAGCAAGTGCATTATTATGGAACTCAGCTTCCTAGGGAATACAAAAGGCACAATGGTCTCCAGATATGACATCTGACTTAAGAAGAACAACATCTTTGAGAAACCAAGAAGAAGCGCAATGGATCCAGAACTCCTGTTTGGGCAACCTGTTTCAAGAATGAGTCTTCTTCTTCTTCTTTTTTTTGCCTAGTAATTTTGTATTGTTTTTCTCTTTTCAGCATATGTTACAGTCGTTATGTCAACCTTTTGTACATTGTCATATCGTCTTATCTATACATGTTTTTCTCTTTTCACCATATATTACAGTCATTATGTTAACATTTGTACCTTGTTATATCATCTTATCCATACATGTTTATAATATTCCGCTTCTATATTTACATACTTTTATACACGGTTCTATATGTATTTATATATATTGTTTTTGGCTTAATTATTTTTCTTGTTTTCTAGCCATTCATACCAATTATTCCAGATTTCATAATATTCCGATTCCTCTCTATCTTTTAATTTTAGAGTTAATTTGTCCATCTCTGCGCAATCCAGTGTTTTTTTTTAATCATTAATTCATCTGGAGGGGTAGTAGTTTGTTTCCAGTATTGAGCGAAAGCAATTCTAGCTGTAGTTAGAAGATGTGTTAGTAAATATTTGATTTTTTGTGTGTATTTCCCTTTGATTATTCAAGAATGAGTCTTCTAAAAGGGATGGTGTCAGGATTCCAAACAGCACCCAAAAGTAAATCAGAGTCTAAGGCAAAGTATTGCTCAAAGTTCCAATTTATGAAGAGAGCCATGTTGGCACATCTGGGAAAACCCGAATCTGAAGGCTTCCCGGTTTCCGCCACCCAGTTGAAAGTTCAAGACCATGCCCCCACACCCACAAGTCCATCCCATGGTCCAATCTCCCACTGCCAGTTCCACCCATCCAGTTCCAGTCAGGTTCAGAGGTGCAGAGACAAAGGATGACCTTGGCTTTCTAGAAAGAATTTTGTTATGGCTACATAGCATCTCACTCCTTACAATCCGCCCTCCCATTTTCCCTATGCATAGAAAAGGCAAAGTAGAATAATAGAAAGTATGGCAGGCCTAAACACCCAAAAGAAAAGATGGCTGCAGGCCTGACAGATGGAAAATGATGATTTCTTCTCCCACCCCAGGCCTCAATCAAAATTTATTTAATACAGAAGATGCTGGTGGCCTGTCAGACCTGCCGCCCCAGTCAGCTCCCTCAGGAAAACAAGACTCTTGAATCCATGTGGATGAATCAAAAGAACTTTTATGGAGAGAGACGGGTTTGCGGAAATGGCAAAAATCTCAGCTTTCTTAAAAGGTCAGAAGCAGGAGAATTATATACAGGAATGGGTAAAATGGATTGATTATATACAGAATAAATATCAGATTAGGAAGTACTATGTAGCCTTTAGGTAAGAATGTTTAGATTGACAGATGAATAGAGTAAATAATACATGGGATGTTTGGAATTATTAGAGTGGTGTATAGCGGAAATCAGGGGGGTGGGTTTGAGTGGGAGGTGGGGGAGGGTTAGGGAGGAGGGTGGGGAAATATATATGTATAACTAATTTAGAGGATGGGATTAATGTTATATTGTTACTTTAAGAGAAATCTATATTATGATTTATATATGCCTAATTAATTTAGAAGATGGGGTTAATGGGCTATTGTTATTTTAAGAGAAACTTGTATTATATTGTGTTATGATTGTTGGGAGGTGAGGGGGCATAATAACTAAATGAGAAATCTATTTTAAGATGGGGGGAGGGGAGGGGGTACAGTATTTGTATGTGATCTATATTATATGTCGGGGGGGTTGGGGGGGTAAAAAGGGGAAAAATCTGTTTGTATAAAACTTTTTCAATAAAAAAAAAGAGAGAGAGAGACTGAGAGAAAGTCAGGTGGAATCTGAGGTCCCCACGCAAAGCGTAAAGCAATTCTTTCAGTTCCCAATTTTAACCCCTCTGACCAGTCCACCAGCAGCCAATGCGCATCGCGAGAAGATGTTTTGAGAACACTGAGGTGTCAGGCAGATAACAATTCACTCTCAGGGAGCAGCGGCCTTGGAACCTGGCAAAAACCGGCTAGGGAGGGGTCCATCCCATCTTCGAAGACAGTCCTCCTCACTAATCCCCAAGCGAACCGCACAAGTGGAAAAATCCCAAGCACGCCGACCCCTCCCTCCTCAGCACAATGGCAGGATATCAGAGTACAATGGTGGACCTGACATGACCATTGTACAGCCGTGGTCATTGGCTACTGGTAGACCTATTCTCTGTAAATCCAGCTTGGATGACACTTTGGTTGGTTTGTCCTAACATTGGGCATTGCTAGGTTGAAAAAAAATAATAGAGGGATGGATGCTAATATGGAGTTCTGTCTCTTCCCCCTGACCCCCCATTCGATTATCCTCTTTCCTGGAATTTCTCTGATTTAAAAAAAAATGTGGGATTCTTTTGGTGTTGTGGCCTATCGACTGTCAGCTCCTCCAGCAGCCAAATTAGAAGAGGAAGGAGGAGGCGTGGGAATCAGGATCAGCATCAAGGCAACCTGGGAGCTCCGAGGGGGAAGAGGGAATGGAGCTGTCAGAGAGAGAGAGACAGAGGTGGAGCCTAAGCTGTTCATCAGCCCTCAGATGAAGAGTCAACAGCCCCCAGTTCTGGAGGTGGCTGATGAGGAAGAGGAGGAACAGCTGGGTTCAGAGGACAGGCAGAGGAGAGGAGAGCAGTGGAAATCTATGGGCCGGTCCTTGGGACAGAAGAGCCACTGCTGCTAATGAAACCCCACCCTAGCTCTGGGGTTAAAACACAGGGGGCAGAGATGAATAGATGCAGCAGACAACTATTCCTCTCCCTGCCAGACAGACTTGTTAGCCTGTGGTGAGCGAGAAACTTTTTGCGGGGCTGCCGGCATTCCTAATAAAGGAATCTTTTGAGTTCACACGAGAGGGTTTGTCGTGTTTGGGAAGCTGGGTCAGAACCGTTGGGCTCTTAAAACCAACACCGTAACATTTTGATGGATAACAGAGCAACCCTTAATGAGAAACTACAAACAGACATATATGCATGGCCACACACAGGGACACCCATGCCTCAGTTTTTCTCCGAGAGCAAACTTTGGCAACATGAGCTATGTATGTCTGAACTTTCCCCTCGCTCTTGGCAGGGACCCAGATGACATCAAGCGCAAGAACCATCAGCTGCTTCCCATTATCCACTCCGTATAAACCCGCAGAAGACACAAACGCTCCTCCTTCTCCCCCTCCTGCCCCAAACTTCGGAAAAGTGGGACCTTCTCAACGCATGACGATCGCTGAAGTTTGGCTCTTATAAAGCTGGGAACTAATGAAAACCAGCAGCCGACCTAAGTGGACAGATTCTTTCCTCCATCCCAGCCGGGGTTAACATCGCATTCTCTTCCATCCTTACAAATGCAAAACAGGTGACTGGATTTCGGATGCACAATTGTTTTCCGGGTCTCCGAGATGTGGAGATTATGAGAAGTCCGAAGCAGCGCTTTGCTTCTTCGGTTGGGCTTAGATTTTTAGTATTTTGATAAGAAAGCACTGGTGGAAATGCAGGGACCAGTTCTTCTAATTCTTCTTTTTAACCAGTGCCGCCAAAGTCCTTTGTCTAAAGTCAAGGAAAAGCTGCAGTCAGCCTTGGTGGACCTATAATTTCCCCCCCAGATTAACAGAGTTGGAAGGGACCTTGTGGGTCATCTAGTCCAACCCTCTGCCCAAGCAGGAGACCCTACACCATTTCTGACAAGGGCAGTCCAATCTCTTCTTAAAAATCTCAAGTGATGAAGCTCTCACAACTTCCAAGGGCAACTTCTGTTCCATGGGTTGATTGTTCTCATTGTCAGAAAATTTTCTCCTTCTTTCTAGGTTGAATTTCTCTTTAATCAGTTTCCATCCCTTATTCCTTGTCTGGCCTTCGGGTGCCTTGGAAAATAGCTGGACCCCTTCCTCTCTGTGGCAGCCCCTCAAATATTGGAAGACTGATATCCTGTCTCTCCTGGTCCTCCTCTTCACTAGACCAGCCATTCCCAGTTCCTGCAACCATTCATTGTATGTTTTAGTCCCCAGGTTTTTGATCATCTTAGATAGATTCAAATTACCAGAGTTGGAAGGGACCTTGTAATTAATTAGTCCAACCACCCCCACCCAAGCAGGAGACCTTATACCATTTCTGACAGATGGCATTCCAGTCTCTTCTTGAAAGCCTCCAGTGATGAAGCTCCCACAACTTCTGAAGGCAACTTCTGTTCCACTGGTTGATTGTTCTCACTGTCAGAAAATTTCTCCTTATTTCCAGGTTGAATCTCTCCTTGTTCAGTTTCCATCCATTATGCCATAGAATAGAATAGAATAGAATAGAATAGAATGGAATGGAACGGAATGGAATAGAATAGAGAACAGAATGGAATGGAATGGAATAGAATAGAATGGAATGGAATGGAATAGAATAGAATAACAGAGTTGGAAGGGACCTTGGAGGTCTTCTAGTCCAGCCCCCTGCTTAGGCAGTTAACCCTACACCACTTCAGATGAATGGCTTGTCTGACCTTCAGGTGCTTTTGGAAATAGCACTGTGCATTCCCAGCTCAAACTGGACTTCAGAGTGGCAGCTATCTATCTCTTTTGAATGTGGTGCCAGCACCATTCTGGCATTTTCATAGCGATGAATTGTTTGAGAATTTCCAGTTCTCATCATATTGAATTATCTAATGCGCACAACACATTTAGCCAGATCAGGGAAAGACTTAGAGGCACATTGCGTTAAGCTTGGTTAGGTTCCTATTGGTTTTGTGGCTTAGTGTGGTTATGAATCCACCCACAGGGAGAAAGATCCAGCAATGGATCAATTTGGTAACCGCATTAAACACAGAGCCAGCCAGCCAGCCCTGCAAAGTAAAAGATTTTAAATCCAGAGGAATCTTATTTGTGGTTTAAGGCAACGGGGAGATCTGAAGTCAATTTCCCCTCCTCCAGTTGGAAATAATGTAAAGCAAACCAGACCAAATAGGAGCGAGAATTTGGGGGTGGGTTGGGGGGAAGAAGGAGGAGGAAAGGGTCTGATTCTCTTCTTATGAACAGAAGGTAGTCATTTATTTTGTAGTTTCTAAGTTGTGTTTTCTGGAATTTTTCTTTCCATGCTCGCCAACAGTGAGTTCATTTCATAGCTTGCTGGTTCAAACTGAATCAAAAGCAGACTTGCTCAGGGCCAAAGTTACTATTTATTGCAGCGGCAGCTACGTAAGTTGGAGGTAGGCAGGGAAGGGCTTTGTTGTTAGGTCGCAGCCACATGCTCCTTATGGCGAGACCTTCCTGGGTGCTGGAGTTGCCAAAGAATTCCTCTGATGTCTCCAGTGTGGCAAATTCACCATCTTTCCATAGATAGAAGAAAAGAGAAGAGAAAAGAGAAGAGAGGATAGGATAGGATAGAAATAAAAATAGACTAGAGATTACCGTAGATTAGAATAAAATAAAATACAATAGAATAGAGATAATTTAGAATAGAATAGAATGAATAAGAAAACAGAACAGAATAGAATAGAATTCTTTTATTGGCCAAGTGTGATTGGACACACAAGGAATTTGTCTTTGGTGCAGATGCTCTCAGTGTACATAAAAAGACAAGATATATTCGTGAAGAATCGTAAGGTACAACACTTAGTGATGGTCATAGGGTACAAATAAGCTATCAGGAAACAATCAATAGCAGTATAAATCGTAAGGATACAAGTAACAAAGTTACAGTCCTGCAGTCATAAGTGAGAGGAGATGGGTGCTAGTAACGATGAGAAGACTAATAGTAATAGTAATGCAGCCTTAGTGAATAGTTTGACAGCATTGAGGGAATTATTTGTTTAGCAGAGTGATGGCATTTGGGGGGAAAACTGCCCTTGTGTCTAGTTGTTCTGGTGTGCAGTGCCCTATAGTGTCTCATTTTGAGGGTAGGAATTGAAACAATTTATGTCCAGGATGCAAGGGGTCTGTAGATATTTTCACGGCCCTCTTTTGGACTCCTGCAGTGTACAGGTCCTCAATAGAAGGCAGGATGGTAGGAATTGATGACACCCAGCAGTAGCTCTAAAAGTTGACTGCATGGAAGGCCTAAAGGAGCATCAACCTTGATCTAATCTTCCAAGAAGATAAGAATTGTAGATACTGAAGGTGTTTCTGCCCAGAATTCATCTCGACTCTCAAATTAGGTCAGACATCAGATGCCCAACCCAGTTCCCATTGAGTTGGATGGGACTTCCTTCTTAGTTATCTATACTATCCTTGTAGTCTTAGTCTACTTCTTTGGATTGCTTAGTTTCAGTTTTCATGAGGCCCCACCAGCCACCATTTTAGCATAAAAATGTTTCTAAGAGGTTATCTAGATCTTTGGGCATGCTTAGTTTCTTGGCCATGCCCGAGGAACCGGTAGTAAAAGAAATTGAATTTCACCACTGGAGCATGGAGGGTGGGAGGGGTCTGTAGATACTTTCATGGCCCTCTTGTTGACTTGTGCAGTGTACAAGTCCACAATGAAAGGCCGGTTGGTAATTATTTTGTATGCAAATAGCAATAGCACTTAGACTTTTATACTGCTTCACAGTGCTTTACAGCCCTCTGTAAGCGGTTTACAGAGTCAGCATATTACTCCCAATAATTTGGGTCTTCATTTTACTGACCTTGGAAGGAGGGAAGGCTGAGTCAGCCTTGAGCCAGTCAGGATCAAACAGGAAGGGAGGGAAGGGGGGAGGAATGAATGAATGAATGAATGAAGGAAGGAAGGAAGGGCAATAGCAATACACTTAGACTTATATATCGCTTCACAATGCTTTACAGCCCTCTCCCAGCAGTTTACAGAGTCAGCTCTTGTCCCCCAACAATCTGGGTCCTCATTTTACCCACCTCGGAAGGATGGAAGGCTGAGTAAATCTTGAGCCGGTCAGGATCAAACAGAAAGGAAGGAAGGAAGGAAGGAAGGAAGGAAGGAAGGAAGGAAGGAAGGAGAATAGCAATAGTTATTGCTATTGCTACCCACCTTGGAAGGAGGGAAGGCTGAGTCAACCTTGAGCCAGTCAGGATCAAACAGAAAGGAAGGAAGGAAGAAGGAAAGAAGGAAGGAAGGAAGGAAGGAAGGAAGGAAGGAAGGAAGGAAAGAAGGAAGGAAGGAGAATAGCAATAGCCCTTAGACTTATATACCATCTTACAGTGCTTTCCAGCCCTCTCTAAGCAGTTTACAGAGTCAGCCTCTTGCCCCCAACAATCTGAGTCCTCATTTTACCCACCTTGGAAGGAGGGAAGGCTGAGTCAACCTTGAGCCTGGTGGGATTTGAACTGCCAAACTGCTGGCAGCCAGCAGTAGTAGCTTGCAGTACTTGCACTCTAACCACTATGCCACTGTGGCTCAGTAAACCACGCAATCTCTGATTACAAACCAGTAAATTATTCTCCTACCTGTCTTTTCTGATTTGGCCACCGAAACCCAGGTTAACAGAGAAAAACACATTCTTAGTGTTACAAGCAACCTTCTCTGTTGCTCCTGCCTCATTCTTCTCATCTTGACAATCAAGCCCTCCCTCGTTCCTTATCTCCCCCTTCCCAAGTTCTCTCCGCTCTGCTAAATAGCCAGCAGGAGGAGCCCGCTGAATATTAGACAAGCACCAGTCCCCCATCCGCCCCCCCCCCCCATGCAGCCCATTCTTCTTTTCTATTGCTGGGTCAAAATCCAACCAAGGGAAGCCTGAAAAATTGCAAGCAGGAACATCAAAACCCGAGAAACTGCCATTGCAGCCAAAGTCAACTTGAAGCAAAGAGATGGTTGCAATACGTTCTTGCGCGGGCAATTATGGGAGGTACTAGGTACTCTCATGTAACACCTCTCCTGCGCGGGCTGCACTGGCTACCTGTGGCTTTTCGGGTGCGTTTCAAGGTGTTGACGATCATCTTTAAAGCCCTCCATGGCACAGGACCTAGCTATCTGCGGGATCGCATCCTGCCCCATACATCCCTGCGGCCGATTCACTCTCACAGGGTGGGACTCCTCCGGGTGCCGTCCACTAGGCAGTGCCAGCAGGCGACGCCCAGGAGTAGGGCCTTCTCTGTGATGGGCCCGACCCTCTGGAATGACCTCCCCCCCCCGATATTAGAATAACCACCGATCTGCGCTCCTTCCGTAAGAAGCTTAAGACCCACCTGTTCAGCTTAGCTGGCCTGGCCTAACTGTAGTTTTGTGTCCCTCTAGCCTGTATTTTAAATTGTTAGGGGTAGGTTTTTAGGTTGTTTTAATTTTTAATCATACTGTACAGCCTGGTATTTAACTTGATTTTACGGGTATCTAAGAATATTTAATTTTGTATACTGTTTTTATTGTGTGGTCTGTACACCGCCCCGAGTCCCTTCGGGGAGAGGGGGCGGTCTATAAATTTAATAAATATAATATATATAAATATAAATATTGGAAGATTGCTATCCTGTCTCCCCTGGTCCTCCTCTTCACTAGACTAGCCATACCCAGTTCCTGCAACCATTCATCATAGATAGATTCAAATTACCAGAGTTGGAAGGGACCTTGTAGGTCATCTGGTCCAATCCCCCACCCAAGCAGGAGACCCTACGCAATTCCTGACAGATGGCAATCCAGTCTCTCTCTTCTGGAAAGCCTCCAGTGATGAAGCTCCCACAACTTCCGAAGGCAACTTCTGTTCCATGGGTTGATTGTTCTCCCTCTCAGGAAATTCTTCCTTATTTCCAGGTTGAATCTCTCCTTGTTCAGTTTCCATCCATTATTCCTTGTCTGGCCTTCAGATGCCTTGGGAAATAGCTTGACCCCTTCCTCTCTGTGGCAGCCCCTCAAATAATGGAAGACTATTCCCATGTCTCCCCTGGTCCTTCTCTTCACTAGACCAAAAATGCCCAGTTCCTGCAACTGTTCATTGTATGTTTTAGCCTCCAGTCCCCTCATCATCCTGGTTGCTCTTCTCTGCACTCTTTCTAGAGTCTCAACATGTTTGCTGCTATTTGCACTCTTTTTAGGGCAGTGAATCACTCGTGGACATTGCCAGAACACAATGGTATCCCACTTTCCCATCTACTGATTGAGCCTGTTCCAAATCATGTCATTTGAAGCAGGCATACAGGCAGGTGCCTCTGTTGGTAGGCATTTTCCATCTCTGTTACTTGGCGCCTGTTGTACCAAACTGCTCTGTTTGTTATAAAGCAGTCAGGCTGAATCCTCCTTTTATGGATTTAGCTAGTTGTTCAAAGTGCTTTTGGCTCCAGTTGTTCGGAAAAGGAAAAGATGATTCAGATGGTGGCAATCACTAACCGTAGTTCTACAAAAAGGAAAAGAAAAAAAAAAAACCCAAAATGAAAAAGAGATGAGAAAAAAAGCAGCAATGCCAGGAATTAATTCTGAAAGTTGAACACCCTCTCGTTTATCCCATGAGGTCCTGTTCAACTTTCAGAATTAATTCCTAGGATTAATTTCTGAGACGCTGTAAAAAGAGTGCAGAGAAGAGCAACCAGGATGATGAGGGGACTGGAGGCTAAAACCTACGATGAACAGTTGCAGGAACTGGGTATGTCTAGTTTAATGAAAAGAAGGACTAGGGGAGACATAAATAGCAGTCTTCCAATACTTGAGTGCTGCCACAGAGAGGAGGGGGCCAAGCAATTTTCCAAAGAACCTGAAGGCCAGACAAGAAATAATGGATGGAAACTGACTAAGGAGAGATTCAACCTCGAAATAAGGAGTCCTTCTGACAGAGAGAACCATCAACCCATGGAACAGAAGTTGCCTTCAGAAGTTGTGGGAATTTCATCCCTGGAGGCTTTCAAGAAGAGACTGGACTGTCCTCTGTCAGAAATGGTGTTGGGTCTCCTGCTTGGGTGGGGTGGGGGCTGGATTAGATGACCTACAAGGTCCCTTCCAACTCCGCTATTCTGTATTCAATGGAATAGAAGTTGCCTTCGGAAGTTGTGGGAGCTTAATTCCTGGAGGCTTTCAAGAAGAGACCAGACTGCCCTCTGTCAGAAATGGTGTAGGGTCTCCTGCTTGGGTGTGGGGTTGGACTAGATGACCTACAAGGTCCCTTCCAACTCTGTTAATCTTCCATGTTTCCCTGAAATAAGACCCGGTCTTATTTTCTTTTGACCCCCCCCCAAAAAAAAAAAAGTCTTGGGCTCCAATCTGGAGCTCTCTTATTGGCTTTCTGGAAGACTCTGATGACAAAATGGCGTTCAGGGACACCACAGGTGTCAACCTGTTTCTGGGCGGCAGAGGGCTTTCCGGAAGGCTCTGGTGATGGAATGGAGGCTGGGGGCGATGCAGGCGAGTGGCGGCAAGCAGACACAGAAGATGTGGGCCACAGAAGAAGGCAAGGTAGGTGTTGGGGTGTGCAAGGCCTGGCAAGTAGGCCAGCTCCACTCCCCCATCCCTACTGTAGCTTTGTTTTTACCTTGCCCCACCCCCTGCATTCCACGGTGGGCGGGGTCTTAATGAGGGCTAATTCTTAGGGTAGGGCTTAATTTGAGCGCATGCGTTCCAAAACACGAGAGAGCTTCTTTTCCGGGTAGATCTTGTTTTAAGGCAAACACGGTAATAAATGTTTTTAAAAAGTAAGCTCTAGCTCATGAAAAGTGATGCTGTTTAATAAAAAGGGCTAGCATGAACAGGTGTGGCCAGAAATAAACACAGTGCTTCTTCTAACATTTCTTAATCTCTCTGTTTCCAGAGCATCAAGCAATACCTCCAGTGGCACATTCACTCCAGTAGATTTACTGCTTGGCTTGGACTGCGTAATCATCTATCTGCTTTCCCTTCCTCTCTTTCTAATTTGGCATCCTTCCAGAGAGCTCCCATCATCCTCCAGGCCTCTGAACTCCTTTCTCTCGGAGGAGAGAGGAAGCAATATGTTACTCAACATCTGCTCCGACGTGTAGTTGGCTGACCTCGGCATCACCTGCTGCAGATGTTGCTCCATCCAAGCATGGAAGGGAAAGACCAGAAAACGAAGGACACGCTTTTTCTAAACCACCGTGTAATTTGACACACGTCCTTGGAGGGGGATGCCTGCATGCCTCTAAGCCAGCATTTGCTTTTATTGGGGTTTATTGAATCAGGCATGTCGCCTTGGGTTCAGGCCCCCTGCTAAACGCCAAGCCTTGGTTTAAAACCACATCGTTGCATCATAAAGTGTTGGAAGAGAGTGGGGATTTGTGGGGAGGAGGAGGAGGAGAACTATGGGGTCCTTGATGTTCTCTGAGCTTGCTTGTTTTTTTTTACAGATGTTTCATCGCCCAACTGGGTCGCCTCATTAGTGTTGTGGGAGCTTCATCCTTGAAAGCTTTCAAGAAGACACTGGACAAGAAACGAAATGGTATAAGGTCTCTTGCTTGGGTAGGGGTGATTGGGCCAATTAATTACAAGGTCCCTTCCAACTCTGTTAATTTGAATCTCTCTAAGATGATCAAAGACCTGGGGACTAAGACATATGATGAACGGTTGCAGGAACTGGGCATGGCTGGTCTAGTGAAGAGAAGGACCAGGGGAGACAGGAGAGCAGTCTTCCAATATTTGAGGGGCTGCCACAGAGAGGAGGGGGTCAAGCTATTTTCCAAGACGCCAGAAGGCCAGAGAAGGAACAATGGATGGAAACTGATCAAGAAGAGATTCAACCTGGAAATAAGGAGACACTTTCTGACAGTGAGAACAATCAACCCATGGAACAGAAGTTGCCTTCGGAAGTTGTGAAAGCTTCATCACTTGAGATTTTTAAGAAGAGATTGGACTGCCCTTGTCAGAAATGGTGTAGGGTCACTTTGGAACTTAAAAATAAAGAGGAATCAGAATATTTTGAGGTATGGAATAGATTTTATGATTGGTATAAGTTAAGATGACAAGACTGGAACAAATGTATATATTGTGATCGAACAGAAGGACAGACAATGTATTAAGTAGATTAACTGTTAATGGTTGAAACTAGCTGTACATAATGTGAATATACGATCACTCCAACTCTGTGGCATTGCATTGTTTTAAATGTAAAAACAATAAAAATATATGTATATAAAAAAGAAATGGTGTAGGGTCTCTGCTTGGGCAGGGGGTTGGACTAGATGACCTACAAGGTCCCTTTCCAACTCTGTTATTACTCCATTCTGTTCACCACGGGACTACTCACCACAAGATAACTGGACTACGAGCCCATTCCTCTCTTAATATTATTAGTAATCTTATTTGTCTTATTAATATTAATAAAATCCCAACCATTTTAATAAAGGTAAGAAAGGGAGGAAGAGGTCCATGGTTGCCCTAATAATATTAAGAAAGAAAGGGGTTAAGAGCAGGGGTCACCAACCTTTCGGACCTCAGGCGCCACTAAATTCATAATTTTAAATCCCGTGGACCACTAATATGAATTAGTGACGGGATGGGGTCCTTCAGGCACTTAGCTTGGCCGCCTGTTAGCGGAGAGAAGTACTCGGGGTCAATCCTAGGTTTGCTGTCCATGGCAGCTAGGAATCTCAAATATAGCCAAGAATGAATGTTTAACCTGGATGCTAGATCGCCCCCCTGCAAACTCTTTGGAGGAGTCCGGCCGAAGTTTGGCGCACCCCTCACTGAAGCGCCTGGGCTCCCAGGGAGGGAGGAGGGGAAGGGCTGGAACTAATAAACAGGCAGCCAAGCTAAGTGCCTGAAGGACCCCATCCCGTCAGCGAGCGGGAGTAATTGCTTTTGGGAGTCGTATCCGGCCCAGGGGCCGTAGTTTGAGGATCCCTGATTTAGTGCAATATTTTAAAAAATGCAAAAATGCCAAGATTTTTCTGTGGACCGCCATCATTTTCTCATGGACTAGCAGTGGTCCACAGACCACCGGTTGGTGACTGCTGGTTTAGAGCACAGTTGTGTTGAGTTGTCTTGCAGTGAAAAGGCTGCATGAGTTGTCCCATTCCGAGTTCTGGAGCTATCCGGTCGCTAGCAAAGGGAACCAGACTCCATTTGGCGGTGCAAGCTTCTCCTTTCGATTCATAGCTTTCTTTTTATTTTTCCTTCATCGATGGAGCTTTCCCTCTGATGTTTTCCTCCTTTACACAGAGGCTTGGAAAGGCCTTGCAACCCCAGATGGATTTTCTCAGCAGACAAAGGATGCCAATGGGCTGGAGCTCAAAGCAACGTCAGGACAGTGGGTGGTGTTTCAAACGTCCCCGTTTGATCAGAGACAAAGGCAGGCCTTCTCCTTTCAAAGCCCTGACAAGTGAGCAGATATAAATTCCAGCGTTTCCCAGGAGGACGCTCTTTCTTACGGCGTGGCAGGATCACAAAAGTTTCACACTGCCCCGTGTTTGAAGGAGGGGGAAAACACACACACACACACACACAAAGCAAAGCAAAATGGAAAATTGACCTGTTTTAAAAATGAAAAAGAGAGGAAAAAAATCTGAAAGTGAAAAGTGAACTACAAATTCGTGAAATCTATCTATATATATATAAAAGGCAAATACCACTCACTCATCACAAAATCTCCAGAACTGTAAAGCCTACAAATTTGACTTTTGGCACGTATGTTTCACTTGGCTTCTAGGTGCTCACTAAGAAAGGATTTTTCGAAATGACCATCAGATCATTAATATTTCTTATACAGTAATTAACACAGTTTGATGCTAAGGAGTTCTACTCCCCCTCCCCACCTGAAAAGAACTCTGTTCCAACTGCCAGTTGCCTTATATTAACATGCTCTGATGCTAAGGATTTAGAATTCTACTCCCCCTCCTCATCTGAAAAGAACTCTGTTCCAACTGACAGTTGCCTCACATTCTGTTACCTCAGTTCAAACTGGCAGACGTTCCACTCCTTCACTCAGGAGCGGTCTGGGTCTCCTTACAGTACTAAAAGTCAGTACCTCACCAAAATGTCTATGCCTTCCACCTATGGAAGTGCTTCCGGAGTCAAGGCAGTGTAAGCAATATTCCCTTATGTGTTTCAATCACTGACCACCACTGAGCCAACAGATTGAACTGGAGTGAACCGGATTTCTCCTGCATTGCCTGATCACATGGTTTTGTCGCGAAGCACGGGTATCCAGCTAGCAAATCATAAGTGAATGGCTGCCTGGTTTGCAGAGAACTCTTAAAATCAGTAAGAGAGAAGAATATTTGTAGCTCCTTGGTGCTCTCTGAGTTTGATGGTTTTCTTGCAGACATTTTATGACCCAACTAGGCAACATGATCGGTGCTAATAGGGAGTGGGGTTTGCTCTCTGTTTATATACAAGTGGCCTGCCCTATATAATATCAGACCAACAATCAAGCAGTAAACAATACCACAATCAAGGAACTATCAACTCAGTCAAATAATCAAACAGGACACAATCAAGTAACTATCAAGAAGAAAACACATCCACCAACATTGACAGACAAATCACTTGTATTTAGACAGAAAGCAACCCCCCTTCCCTTCTAGCACTGATCATGTTGCCTAGTTGGGTCATGAAACATCAGCAAGAAAATCACCAAGCTCACCAAGGACCCCACAGTCGTCGTCCTCCTCCTCCTCCTCCTCCTCCTCCTCCTCCTCCTCCTCCTCCTCCTCTCATCATCATCATCCTTCACTCCAGAACCCATTCCCATCTATCACTGATGATGTAACTGTTGGTGTCAGGTTTCCAAACAGCACCCAAAATTAAATCAGAGTCCGAGGCAAAGTATTGCTCAAAGTTCCAATTTATTAAGAGAGTCATGTTGGCACATCTGGGAAAACCCGAATCTGAAAGCTTCCCGGTTTTCCTCACCTAGTTGAAAGTTCAAGATCTTGCCCCCACACCCACAAGTCCATCCCATGGTCCAATCTCCCACTGCCATGCTGGCAGCTTCCACCCATCCAGTTCCGGTCAGATGCAGAGACGCAGCGACAAAGGATGACCTTGGCTTTCTAGAAAGAATTTTGTTATGGCTAGATATCATCTAACTCCATACAATCCCCCCTCCCATTTTCCCACAATAGAAAAATGAGTGGTAGAAGAATAGAAAATGTGGCAGGCCTGAGATCCAAAAGAAAAGATGGCTGCAGTCCTGACAGTTGGGTCATGAAACATCTGCAAGAAGATCACCAAGATCACTAAGGTCCCCACAGTCCTCCCCTCCTCCCCCTCCCCCTCTTCCTCTCCCTTCCTGCATTGATGATGCTCTATAGTTGGGTAATGAAACACCTGCAAATTAACAACAAACTCAGAGAGCACCAAGGACCTCCTAATCTCTTGGAATTATCTGCCAAGGATTGGGAGTCACTCAACCTGCTTGGATCAGGGCTTGAAACAGTCCCACATGGACAGTGGTAGGACTTTGGGAAGTGGTGTCTGTGTTTGCAGAGGCTTATTGGAAAGAAGAGATTAAAGAATGCAGATGGAGAAGCTTTGCAAATCCACGCAGGGGGAGATGCTAAGAGGTTATCTGATGCAGCTTGAAAAGTGGGGAAGGAAAGGAAGGTCCAGGGCTGCATTTTCAGCACACGGCAAAGATGCTTACTCCTGTGATGTATGCAAGAGCCACTTAAAGAGATTCTCCCTCGGGGGAATCAATGTCCTCAAATCAAAGGTCAACAGAGGATACAATCACACAATGGAGCCTGTTGCCGATCCGGGCTTTCTCAACGTGACGATGAGCCTGAAGCTTTACGGAAAGTGCAACCTCTCCAGAAAGGAAGTGACCAAAGGCATCATGGGGAGTGTGGGAAGGAAACGAGCACAATTTCTTATATGGCATGCTTCGTATTATTAAAGAGAAAAGCATGCCATCAAAGTCAGGAAATGGTATAGAAGGGGGGCTGGCTGGCTGACAAATAAAGAATTTACCAAGGTGGATTTGATGCATTTGGAATAAAAGCAAAGCTTTATTTACTCATACAGAATGGCTTGGGATAACCAAATTCCCTCGTTTGATCGTTGTAAGAGAGGAGAGGAGAGAGAGAAGAGGAGAAGGAAAGGAGAGGAGAGAGAGGAAAGGAGAGGAGGGGAGGGGAGAGGAGAGGAGAGGGGAGGAAGACTGAGAAAGAATGGAGAGGAGAATCAAGGGGAGGGGAGGGGAAGACTGGAAGGGAGAGGAAAGGAAAGGAGAGGAGAAGAGAAAAGAGGAGGGGATAGAGAGGAGAGGAGAGAGAGAAGAGGAGAAGGAACGGAGAGGAGAGAGAGGAAAGGAGAGGAGGGGAGAGGAGAGGAGAGGAGAGGGGAGGAAGACTGAGAAAGAATGGAGAGGAGAATCAAGGGGAGGGGAGGGGAAGACTGAAAGGGAGAGGAAAGGAAAGGAGAGGAGAAGAGAAAAGAGGAGTGGATAGAGAGGAGATGTGAGGAGAGAGAGAAGAGGAGAGGGAAAGGAGAGGAGAGAGAGAAAAGGAGAGGAGGGGAGGGGAGAGCAGAGGAGAGGGGAGGAGAGGGGAGGAAGACTGAGAAAGAATGGAGAGGAGAATCAAGGGGAGAGGAGGGGAAGACTGGAAGGGAGAGGAGAGGAGAGCAGACCAGAGAAGGAGAGAAGAAGGAGAAGAGAAGGAAAGGAAAGGAAGAGAGGCGAGGAAAAGGAGAAGAGTAGAACAAGAAGTATCTCTGTCCAAGAGCCAATAGAGGCCTATATAGAGAAGCTCTTCAAAACTCAACGAAACTTCAACAGCTAAGAAATGGCGCGCATGCTGCCTCAATAAATCATCCCAACCCCTACCACTTGCTTTTTTGTCATTCTTTTCACTATTTGTCATTGACTTTGGGTAACCTTGTCTCTCTACAAAAACTGATCCAGGAGAGATTCAACCTGGAAATAAGGAGGAATCTCCTGTTCCCGTGATGGAACAGAAGTTGCCTTCGGAAGTTGTGAGAGCTTCATCCCTGGAGGCTTTCAAGAAGAGACTGGACTGCCGTCGGTCAGGAACGGGGTAGGGCAGTGATGGCTAAGCTTTTTTGGATCGTGTGCCAAAAGCAAGGGGGAGCACACCCATAATACTATGCGTGTGACCCCCACACTTTGGGTGCACTTTTTTTGCCTTCCCCAAGCTCCAGAGGCTTTCTGGAAAACAGCCTCCTCCGCCTCCCTCCCTGGAGATTCTCCATAGGTTTCAGGAGCTTCGCTGAAGCCTCCGGAGCGTGGAAAACTGCCCCTTCAGGCAAACCGGAAGTCCATTCCCGAACTTCTGGTTTGCCCATAGGGCTGGTTTTTCATACTCCGGAGGCATCAAGGAAGCCTCCGGAGGGCAAAAAATGGCCTTAAAAGAAGGCCGAAGTCGGCTGGCCAGCGATCACATGCGTGCCGGAGCTTACAGGGCAACGCCTTGCGTGCCCTAAAAAATAGGTCATAGGTTCGCCATCAAGGGTGTAGGGTCTCCTGCTTGGGTGGCCGCGTGTGTGTGGACTAGATGACCTACAAGGTCCCTTCCAACTCTGCTATTCTGTTCTTCCTTTGGAAAGCCCTGGTCCGTGAGAGTGCCCTGGATGGTTTGACAAACCTGGGAGCGGTCAGAGTGGGCGAGAAGGAAAAACAAAAATCTCTCCAGACTTCAAGTCGTGAAACTCTTCTTGTTTTCTAATCGGGAGACCCTGCAAACCCTCCCTTTCCCCCCGCAACCTTGGAGTAATTAATTCTTGGACTGCCATGGCTGGGGAAATGGAATGAATGGAAGCCTGCAATTATGCAAATGGGACGAAGCTACACATGCCAAAGGAAAAAAAAAAGCACTGTCGCCCCAGCTGGAAGAGATTGGGGCAAGGATGGTTGAGGGAGGGGCGCACATTTGATGTTGGAGCAGCAAAAGCTTGGCGTTGGGACCCTGCCAAGATCCAACCTCTCCTTTCTTTGCCCAACCTTCTGCTCAAGCCAAGATCGCATCGTGAAGGCTTCCGGGATGAGTCTGTGGGAGAAGAATGGGGGGGGACTCTCCCGTTCGGTCCTCGTGGTTGACAGACTTGAGGATGGGAGGCCACAAAAAATAAAAATTCGGGAGAAGAATTTTTAAGTCGCCGAACTGGTTTGCGCTAATGGCTAAGCTAATATTACGGGTTGCTTACTTCGGCCTAGAAAGAGTTGAATAGATCCAGGCGAGCATGGGATGGATAAGCCACGATTGGTAGTTTAGGGCTCAGCTAAAGGAGCCCCTCCCCGTTCAAGAAATCCAAACGTGAATTCAATCAGATTGTGTAGTTTATTTATTTGCCTAGCGCATGGCAAAATAAAGCATCAGTGTGTGTGTATTTGTGTTACAACCCCTGGTATTTTATTTATTTATTTCAGTATTTATAGACCGCCCCCTCTCCCCGAAGGGACTCAAATACAACATATCTCTATCTCTATCTCTATCTCTATCTCTATCTCTATCTCTATCTCTATCTATCTATCTATCTATCTATCTATCTATCTATCTATCTATCTATCTATCTATATGTTGTATTTGTGCTGATAAATCCCAGTAAGGGTATGGCTAGCTGATGAGAGCTAAACAGCTTGAAATAGATCTATCCTAGTCTCCCTTTATTTATTTATCAGTACAATTACAACACAAATATAAAAAGGCAACAGTAAAAATAAAAATATGGTTTTCTGCCTGCATGGTCTTCTGTGATAAGCCGAGGACAGAAAGAGGGAGTAATGACCTTCCTCCCATATTTAGTCATACCAGGGGTTGTAACACAAATATATATAATATATATATATATATAATATATATATATATATATATATATATATATATATATATATATTATATATATATATATATATCTATATATATATATATATAATATATATATATATATAATATATATATATATATATATATATATGGCACAATACATGTATGTATGTATGCATGTATGTATGTATGTATTTATGTATTGTGTCACAACCCCTGGTATGCCCAAATATGGGAGGGAACACACTGCTTCCCTTTTCTGTCTTTTACACACACACACACACACACACACACACACACACACTTTCAGGCCTGCAGTCATATTCCTTTCTGGATCTTTGGCCTGCCACACTTTCTATTATTTACTATGCATTTTCTATTGTGGGAAAATGGGAGAGGGGATGGTACGGAGTTAGATGCTATGTAGCCATAACAAAATTCCTTTCTAGAAAGCCAAGGTCATCCTTTGTCCATGCACCTCTGCACCTGGCTGGAACTGGATGGGTGGAAGCTGCCAGCATGGCAGTGGGAGATTGGACCATGTGATGGACTTGGGGGTGTTGGGGGCAAGATCTTGACCTTTCAACTGGGTGGGGAAAACCAGGAAGCCTTCAGATGTGGGTTTTCCCAGATGTGCCGACATGACTCTCTTAATAAATTGGAACTTTGAGCAATAGTTTGCCTTGGATTCTGATTTAATTTTGGATACATACAATATATGTTTGTGTGTTGATAGATAGAAAGAGAGATATATGAAAGAGAGAGAGAGACTTGATGGAAGATAGATAGATGATAGATATAGATAAATAGATAGATGATAGATAGATAGATAGATAGATAGATAGATAGATAGATAGATAGATAGATAGATAGAGATAGATGGAAGAGACAGAGAGAGAAAGAGAGAGAGGGAGAGTCGAATGCTTTATTCTGACATTCGCTATAAATACACACTCACACACACACTGTATATATTAAAGGTAAAGGTTCCCCTTGCACATATGTGCTAGTCATTCCTGACTCTAGGGGGCAGTGCCAGCACTGTCCAAAGATGTCTCTGTGATCATGTGGCCGGCATGACTAAACACCAAAGGCGCACAGAACGCTGTTCCCTTCCCACCAAAGGTGGTTCCTATTTTTCTACTTGCATTTTTTAACGTGCTTTCGATCTGCTAGGTTGGCAGAAGCTGGGACAAGTCACGGGAGCTCACTCGGTTACGCGGCGCTAGGGGTTCGAACCGCCGAACTGCCGACCTTTCTGATCAACAAGCTCAGCGTCTTAGCCACTGAGCCACCACGTCCCCCATCCCAATACACAAACACACACACACACACACGCACACACACACACTTATATATAACATATTAAATTAAGATAAGACCATAATAAAACCTAATATAGAGCCATAGAATTGCAATGGGATAGCTAGGTGTTTTAATCCGATATCTCCTCGGAATTCTATGGCTCCACATTAAGGTGATTTTATTATGGCTTTAAGGGTTGTGTAGTCAGCATTAGTAAGCTTCTGAGTCTTCCACCATTTCCTAATCCCCCAAGACCAAAGAAGGCAGAAATTCTTGCCCGTCTCCAGTTACAAAATAGGGTTTTAGGACTTACGGATCCGAGACACATTCTTCACTAGCAGAAAAGGATTTTCGGAAGAAGCAATGTCGGGGGAGCTTAATCTTTTGCATGCAGGATTCCTCTTCTGTGTCACGCTATCTGATCCTGTTATCCATATATACCTTTTCTTCTCCTGCTCGCCGAGATCAACCGGCTGGGTGGATATACAGATTTGCATTCCTTGAAACTGTAATATTCATGTGCTTCAAATATCAACTTTGAGCGCCGAAGGGAAAAAATAAACAAACAGGAGATGCTTAACTCCAGAAGAGAAGTTAATTGACTACCACATTTGGGGTGGTTGGGGGGGTGAGAAGGCCTCCCCACCCCCATAAAGGCAGGGAAAAATCTTATCCAACAAGTAGCGCCCTTATAAAAAGAAACGCGCAAAGAGATGCAAATGGCAGGCTTCGAAGTAACACCCCCAACGAAAGAAGTCCGCCACATGTCCATGACATGATCCAATCAGGCACCATCCAAAACAGGAGATGCCTCCCAGTCACATCATCACAGCTGCACGACAAGATGTCCTTGACTCCATGAGAAAAGAATGTTATTTTGACTATATATGCTTTATATAATCTCCCCTCCTATTTTCCCACAGTAGAAAATGCCCAATGTAAAAGATGGCGTCTAGGTCTGACAGCAAAATGGTTAGGATACCAGTAATATAGACTGGGTGAAACCAGGCTTAATAGCAGTGACTGGGAGAGGGATCTTGGAGTCTTAGTGGACAACCAGCTAAATAGGAGCCAGCAGTGTGCAGTGGCAGCCAAAAAAGCCAATGCAATCCTAAATTGCATTAACAGAGGGATACAATCAAGATCAAGGGAGCTAGTGATACCCCTCTATAAAGTGTTAGTAAGACCACACTTAGAGTACTGCATCCGGTTTTGGTCACCACATTAAGAAAAAGACATTGAGACTCTAGAAAAAGTGCAGAGAAGAGAAACCAGGACGATGAGGGGACTGGAGGCTAAAACATAGGATGAACAGTTGAAGGAACTGGGCATGGCTAGTCTAGTGAAGAGAAGGACCAGGGGAGACAGGATAGCAGCCTTCCAATAATTGAGGGGCTGCCACAGAGAGGAGTAAGGGTCAAGCTACTCTCCAAAGCCCCTGAAGGCCAGACAAGGAATAATGGATGGAAACTGATCAAGGAGAGATTCAACCTGGAAATAAGGAGGAATTTTCTGATAGTGAGAGCAATCAACCCATGGAACAGAAGTTGCCTTCAGAAGTTGTGGGAGCTTCATCCCTGGAGGCTTTCAGGAAGAGACTGGACTGCCATCTATCAGAAATGGTGTAGGGCGAGGGGGGGGAAGCACCAGAGCTGGATTAGGTGGGTAGTCCTTGACTTAGGACCCCAATCGAGTTCAACATTTCCGTTACCAAACAAGACTTTAGTCTCCTTTAAGGGACTGGAGACTAAAAGGTGTGAAGAACAATTGCAGGAATTGGGTATGGGCAGTGTAGAGGACCAGGGGTGACATGATAGCAGTCGTCCAATATTTAAGGGACTGCCACAAAGAAGAGGAGCTCAAATTATTCTCCAAAGCACCTGAAGGCCAGACAAGGAATAATGGATGGAAACTGAACAAGGAGAAATTCAACCTGGAAATAAGGAGAAATTTTCTGACAGTGAGAATAATCAACCCATGGAACAGAAGTTGCCTTCGGAAGTTGTGGGAGCTTCATCACTTGAGACATTCAAGAAGAGATTGGACTGCCATCTTTCAGAAATGGTGTAGGGTCTCCTGCTTGGGCGGTGGGTTGGACTAGATGACCTACAAGGTCCCTTCCAACTCTGTGAATCTGTAATAAAACCCTATCAACGCTGCACGGCAGGTATGCTTTCCATCCCGATTCTATTTTCTAAGCCTTCTGGCCACCAGCCAAACAAATACCTCCCCACAGCTTTTAATTCCAAAAAGAGGCATTAAAAATAATGGCAATTAGTCATGCTTAGTGTAAAATCAATTCTTAATTAATTGAGGGAAAACTGGCGCCTTGACTGGCGACGTGACTAATCTCCAGAGTCAATTACAAGCCAACCTTCCAGCGTTTCTCCAGAGCCCAGGAGATCTAGAAATGCTGCTGAACAAATATGGCCAAGGGGAGAAACGGCCCGAGGGCACCTCCGATACGGATGTTACCAGATCTATCATTCAGCAAGGTCTTCAGGATGGGATCCCTGGAGATCCAGTTGCTGGGGCTCAGCAGACCGGCTTCCATATTCCTTTTTGTTGACTTTTGAAATCCCAAAGGTACTTTTTCTGGAGGCAACTTGACTTTCTTGTTGTTGTTTTTTGAAGAGGTTTCGCTTCTCATCCAAGAAGCTTCTTCAGCTCTGGCTGGATGGCGGGGAATGGAAGGATTGATACTCCTTGCAGACGGCTGGTCGGGATCGTATTCTGCCCCATACATCCCTACGACCCATCCGCTCGCACAGAGAGGGACTTCTCCAGGTGCCGTCTACCAGACAGTGCCATGGGGCGGCGCCTAGGAGCAGAGCCTTCTCTGTGGCGGGCCCAGCCCTGTGGAATGACCTCCCCCCGGATATTAGGACTACTACTGACCTCCGCTCCTTCCGTGTCAAGCTCAAGACCCACCTTTTCCAAATAGCTGGCCTGGCCCGACCATAACTTCGTAACGCTCCTGATGGGTTTTTTAATTTGGTAATTTTATTAGGGGATTTTAAATTGTATTTTTAACTGTCTTTCACTTAAGTTCATCCTCCTTCATGCACATATGTATATGTCTCTGTTCTCTTGTATATCTGTTTGTCTTATGTGTATTTTTTATCTGTTTGATTGTACGCCGCCCCGAGTCCTTTGGGAGAGGGTTGCGGCTAATCAAATAAAATTATTATTATTATTATTATTATTATTATTATTATTATTATTATTATTATTATTATTATTATTATTATTATTTGCATCCTTTTGGAGGGTCATTGAGGCCACTTGGAGGTTTATTTGTGTCTTCTTTAAAGACATTTTGCTTCTCATCCAAGAAGCTTCTTCAGCTCTGGCTGGGTGGCGGGGAATGGAAGGATTGATACTCCTTGCAGACAGCTGGTCATTTGCATCCTTTTAAGAGAGGCATTGAGGCCACTTGGAGATTTATCTGTGTCCTCAGGGTCACCTGAGTGGTGCAAATGGATGCGGAGCCTTCTTGGTGGCACAATGTTTTCTCTTCAGTGTTAAAGACAGGTGCTGTTGGGGATGTCTACTGCCAGAGCCTCAAATTGGCTCCACACCCACCTGCTCTCCTCAGGTGACCCTGAGGACACAGACAAACCTCCAGGTGGCCTCAATGACCATCCAAAAGGATGCAAATGACCAGCTGTCTGCAAGGAATAGAAATCCTTCCATTCCCCACCATTCAAGTCAGAGCTGAAGAAGCTTCTTGGATGAGAAGAGAAACGTCTACAAAGAAAAAACAAGAAAGTCCAGTTGCCTCCAGAACAAGCACCTTTGGGATAACCATGATCTGAGAATCTCTACAGACTCTTATCTACGTATACAATTTGGGATGAACACCATTGGAATGGTGCAGGAGTAGGAATGGATTTCCAGAGGAAAAACTTGCAAACTACAGGAACCATTTGCACCACTCAGGTGACCCTGAGGACACAGACAAACCTCCAAGTGGCCTCAAGGACCCTCTAAAAGGATGCAAATGACCAGCTGTCTGCAAGGAATATAAATCCCTCCATTCCCCACCATCCAGTCAGAGCTGAAGAAGCTCCTTGGATGAGAAGTGAAACATCTTCAAAAGAAAAAAAAAGCAAGAAAGTCCAGTTGCCTCTGGGGAAAAAAAAAACATCTTTGGAGCAACTGGACTTTTGTGTTTGCTTGAAGATGTTTCGCTTCTCATCCAAGAAATTTCTTCAATTTGGAACCGAAGAAGCTTCTTGGATGAAGAAGGGAAAGGTCACCAAGCAAAAACAAAAGCCCAGTGGCCTTTTTTTTTAAAAAAAAGCAATTCCTACAGAAGGAATGGTTTCACGTCGCCTCCTCAACTATTTTATTCTATTTATTTTGTCAAGCATGTATTAGATAACCTAGATAAGTATAAACGTGATTTTGAATACACGAAATGGACATGAATAAAAAGAAACATTTGGACAGGTAGGGTAGGCACGTTGGTGCGCTTATGCACACCCCTTAAAGACCTCTTAGGAATGGGGTGAGGTTGACAGAAGACAGCCTCCCTAAGGTTAAAGTTTTGGGGGTTTGGGGAAGAAACCACCGAGTCAGGTAGTGCATTCCAGGTTGTTGACCACTCTGTTGCTGAAGTCGTATTTTCTGCAATCGAATTTGGAGCAGTTTAAGTTTGTATCTATTGTGTTCTCGTGTATTGTTGAGGTTGAAGCTGAAGTAGTCATTGTGTCAGGACTGCAGCCAGCCATCTTTCCTTTTGGATCTCTGGCCTGCCACACTTTCTATTATTCTGCTATGCATTTTCTATTGTGGGAAAATGGGAGGGGGGATTGTACGGAGTTAGATGTATGTAGCCATAACAACATTCTTTCTAGAAAGTCAAGGTCATCCTTTGTCTCTGCACCTCTGCACCTGACCGGAACTGGATGGGTGGAACTGCCAGCATGGCAGTGGAAGATTGGACCATGTGATGGAGTTGTGAGTGTGGGGGAAAGATCATGAACTTTCAACTAGGTGGGGAAAACTGGGAAGCTTTCAGATTCGGCTTTTCCCAGATGTGCCAACATGGCTCTCTGCATCAATTGGAACTTTGAGGAATCCTTTGCCCCGAACTCTGATTTACTTTTGGATGCTATTTGGAACCCTGACACATTGACAGGTATGACATTGTAGAAGATAATTTTAAGTACTATGCTTAGGTCAGACCGAAGGCGGCAAAGTCCTAAGTTGTCTAAGCCTCAAAATTTCAAGCCTGGTGGCCTAAAGGATTCTGTTGCAAGCAGAAGAGTGGAGGACTTTTCTCGTGAAATATCCCTGGATTCGTTCGATTGTATTCATGTCCGATATGCAGTGCGAATGCAGTGCGTAACTCCTAGGAAACGTCATGTGGAAGAAACATGTGAAATGGCTAAGAGGAAGTCAAGGATTTCTCTCCTCAGTGATCAAACACAGGCCGATACATAAGCTCTCCTGCTCTCTCTCTCTCTCTCTCTCTCTCTCTCTCTCTCTCTCTCTCTCTCTCTTTCTGTCTCTCTCTCTCTCTCTGTGTGTGTTTTGTGTGCACACACACAAAAAATAGGATATACCCAAGCAGTCCCCGCTCTTTAGCCAACTCTGCACCCTGACTAATGCGTCTTTGCATTAGAAGTTTAAAAGGGTGAGGGTTGGGCTGGAGGGGCCCCAAGGAAAGGCATCAAAAGAGTCTTAAAGTCTAATCTTCTAATGGGGTGGAAAGGGAATAGTTGCCAAGAGAGACTGAAAAGAATCCACTCAGTGCTGAGTGAATTTCCAGCTGAGATTAATTTTATTCAAACACACACAGAGAGACACAGATGCGCAGACCTGGGAAGACCAACAACCCTCCCTCCCCCTCCCCCACCCCCTCCTAAATCTACCAGGTATTCCCTTGAACAAAGCGAAGTGCACAATCGCTTGAGTTCACAGCTGGGGAGGAGAACTCTTCCAGGCACTCAAGAAGCTCCTTAGGACAAAGTCAAACAGAGCGGGAGAGATGACGCTTGACGGTTGGAAGTTTGCAAAGGGCTGTTTTCTTTAGAAAAACAACAACAACAACAACAACAACAACAACAACAACAACAACAACAACAAGCAGCAGCAAACCCAAGCCTGCTCAGAGGAACCAAAAGGATCTCATAATCAGATTAGAACTCCATAGACCTGAACTTTCACTGATCCATATGGAATTTTCAAAGAAACCAAACAAAGGTGGGGAGGGGGGATTCAGCAAAGTTTCAGGGTGCTTTAATAGATGGAGCTAGATAGATGAATGCATGGATAGAGAGATGATAGTTAGATAGATGATAGATAGATTGACAGACAGATAGATAGATAGATGATAGGTAGGTAGGTAGGTAGGTAGGTAGGTAGGTGGGGGGGTGGATGGATGGATGGATGTAGGTAGGTAGGTAGGGGGAGAAAGAGAGACAGAGAGGTAGGAAGGTAGGAAGGTAGGAAGGTAGGTAGGTAGGTAGGTAGGTAGGTAGATAGATAGATAGATAGATAGATAGATAGATAGATAGATAGATAGATAGATAGATAGATAGATACAGGAATTTGGTAGGGGAAGAAAGAGAGACAGAGAGGTAGGAAGGTAGATAGATAGATAGATAGATAGATAGATAGATAGATAGATAGATAGATAGATAGATGATAGATAGATAGATAGATAGATAGATAGATAGATAGATAGATAGATAGATCTAGAGGTAGGTAGGTAGGTAGGTAGGTAGGTAGGTAGGTAGGTAGGTAGGTAGGTAGGTAGGGGAAGAGAGGCAGACAGAGAGAGAGACAGAAACAGAGACAGAGAGAGGTAGGAAGGTAGATGGATGGATAGATGATAGGCAAACTGATCTATCTAGAGGTAGGTAGACAAAGACAGACAGATTGATCCTAAGGCAGATATATCTCTTCTTTTCTGCCCTCCCCAAATTATGTACACAGCATGCAGTAGAAATTTCTCCTGCAGAGAAGGCAAGGCAAGAAATAATGGAGAGAAACTAATCAAGGAGAGAAGCAACCTAGAATTAAGGCGAAACTTCCTAACGGTGAGAACAATTAATCCGTGGAACAACTTGCCTCCAGAAGCTGTAAATATTCCAACACTGGAAGTTTTTAAAGAAATGACTGGACAGCCACTTGTCTGAAATTGTATAGGGTCCCTAGCTTGAGTAGGAGGCTGGACTAGAAGATGTCCAAAATCTATTCTATTCTATTCTACACTGTTGCATGCAGAAGACTTGCAGGTGATATTCTCTGCATGAAGAGCAATCAAATCCCCAAGATGGCATTGCAATAGATCCCCCTCAATGCCAAATGACCAAGAGGACACTCTCAAAATGCACGGTTAAGAATGCTCAAGACTCTTTAAGAATGACTTAAAGACTAAGCATCACATGGGAAAATGCTGAAGTATTCGCCCTTGCTGCCCCAATATGTTCCATAGCATAGAAGGATCTAACGTTAACACGAAATGCAATTGGAAATGTCCCTTTAGATACCAACCAAGTGCTTTTTCAAACACTCCTAGAAGTTAGAATATTGCACCCCAGGCTGTTACTCTCCTCATTTTAGGAGTCACATCCCCCCCTTCCCTTTCCAGATATCTAGCAAGATTCCTCCTCCCAAGGGTCAAAAGAGGAGCTGCTGATACAGTTCCCACAGAGGAATTTTTGAGTCTGTCGTCTGCACCTCTATAACTGTCTGATTTGGCTCTGCAACAGACTTCAAGGGATAATTAGAACTGCAGAAAAAAAATAATTAATACTAACCTGCCTTCCATTGAGGACCTGTACACTGCACGAGTCAAAAAGAGGGCTGTGAAAATACCTACAGACCCCTCGCATCCTGGACCTAAATTGTTTCAACTCCTACCCTCAAAAGGAGGCTATAAGTCACTGCACACCAGAACAATTTGACACAAGGACAGTTTATTTCCCGAATGCCATCACTCTGCTAAACAAATAATTCCCTCAACACTGTCAAACTATTCACTAAGGCTGCATTACTATTGCTATTAGTCCTCTCATCATTCCTATCACCCATCTCCTCCCAGTTCTGAATGCAGGATGGTAATTTTGTTGCTTGTATCCTTACGATTGATATTGATTGTTTCCTGATTGCTTATTTGTAGCCTATGACTATCACTAAGTGTTGTTCCTTATGATTTGTGATGAATGTATCTTGTCTTTTTATGTACACTGAGAGCATCTGCACCAGTGGTGGGTTTCAAATTTTTTTAGAATCTCTTCTGTAGGTGTGGCCTGCTTTGTGGGAGTGGCTTGCCAGCCATGTGACCGGGTGGGAGTGGCTTGCCAGCCATGTGACCGGGTGGGCGTAGCCAACTTGTAATATGTGGTGAAACTCACAACAACGCTCTTGCTTAGCAAAATATTGGCTCAGAAACTCTGGCATTTGAAGCACGCAAGTCTTAAAGCTGTCAAGTTACAAGACCCTTGCACCCCTAACCCTTTAGAAAAAAAACCCCCAGGTGTTCAAAGTTGATAGCTTTAAGACCTGTGGACTTCAACTCCCAGAATTCCTCCTCTCGCTCTTCATCTTGATGATGTGCGGACAGGCGGGGGGGGGGGGGAGCTGGAACCGGTTCTAAACGGCACGGTAGATTTGTGGAACCTCTTCTATAGAAGAGGTTAGAACTGGCAGGAACCCACACCTGATCTGCACCAAAGACACATTCCTTGGGTGTCCAATCATACTTGGACAATAAAGAGTTCTATTCCATTCTATTCAATGAAAGGAGAAAAGAAGGAAGGAAGGAAGGAAGGAAGGAAGGAAGGAAGGAAGGAAGAAGGAAAGGGAAAGGAAACAAAAGGCAATGGAAGGGCATATGCACCAAAGACAAATTCCTTGTGTGTCCAATCACACTTGGCCAATAAAGAATTCCATTCTATTCTAAAAGGGAGAATCCCAACATTGTGTCATCCTAAACAGGAAGATTGCATGTCGATCGCAGTCCGTCAAAACAGAAGCAGGAATTGTGGGGGGAAACCCCAGATGGTTGCAGGTGGCTCTGCAAAGCACAAACATTGACTCCCTTTTAAAAATGTTCAACTTCTTTATTTCTCTCCTACTAAATCATTGAAGGCCTCCTCAAAATTTTATTGAAGAAAGAACAGAGGGGAAGAGTTCATTTCCAGAGGACATTCTGTGCAACTAAGTTCTTTGCGTCTATGTTTCTCTCTCTCTCTCTCTCTCTCTCTCTCTCTCTCTCTCTTTCTTTCTTCCCTTCCCTGCTCCCACCAGATCACATCAAGCAACCGGGCAGCACTTAATAAATCTAATCTCCCTCGGACGGGTTTCATCTTCCACGAGGAGAAGGGGATGTGACAGGAGGGGGAATTTGTGAAAAGAGAAAGGGGAGAGGGAGAGGCGGGGAGGGGGATAAGGCAGAATCCCAGAGGAGACCATGCAGAGCTGCAAAGTGGCAGCAGCAAAGGGTTTGAAGCCCAGGTCTGCTCAGGATGACGACTGTTGAACGTAGTGAGTTCTAGTCCTGCCTTATTCATGAAAGGCAGATGGAAGGCTTTGAGCCAATCACCAGGAGACTGTGAGTTCTAGTCTTGCCTTATGCTTGAAAGCAGGATGGAAGGCTTTGAGCCAATCACTAGGAGACTGTGAGTTCTAGTCCTGCCTTATGCATGAAAACTGGATGGAAGGCTTTGAGCCAATCACTAGGAGACTGTGAGTTCTAGTCCTGCCTTATGCATGAAAACTGGATGGAAGGCTTTGAGCCAATCACTAGGAGACTGTGAGTTCTAGTCCTGCCTTATGCATGAAAACTGGATGGAAGGCTTTGGGCCAATCACTAGGAGACTGTGAGTTCTAGTCTTGCCTTATGCATGAAAGCAGGATGGAAGGCTTTGAGCCAATCACTAGGAGACTGTGAGTTCTAGTCTTGCCTTATGCATGAAAGCAGGATGGAAGGCTTTGGGCCAATCACTAGGAGACTGTGAGTTCTAGTCCTGCCTTATGCATGAAAGCTGGATGGAAGGCTTCGAGCCAATCACTAGGAGACTGTGAGTTCTAGTCCTGCTTTATGCATGAAAGCCGGATGGAAGGCTTTGGGCCAATCACTAGGAGACTGTGAGTTCTAGTCCTGCCTTATGCATGAAAGCCGGATGGAAGGCTTTGAGCCAATCACCAGGAGACTGTGAGTTCTAGTCCTGCCTTATGCATGAAAGCCGGATGGAAGGCTTTGAGCCAATCACCAGGAGACTGTGAGTTCTAGTCCTGCCTTATGCATGAAAGCCGGATGGAAGGCTTTGAGCCAATCACCAGGAGACTGTGAGTTCTAGTCCTGCCTTATGCATGAAAGGCGGATGGAAGGCTTCGAGCCAATCACCGGGAGACTGTAGTTCTAGTCCTGCCTTATGCATGAAAACTGGATGGAAGGCTTTGAGCCAATCACTAGGAGACTGTGAGTTCTAGTCCTGCCTTATGCATGAAAGCTGGATGGAAGGCTTTGAGCCAATCACCAGGAGACTGTGAGTTCTAGTCCTGCCTTAGGCATGAAAGCAGGATGGAAGGCTTTGAGCCAATCACCGGGAGACTGTAGTTCTAGTCCTGCCTTATGCATGAAAACTGGATGGAAGGCTTTGAGGCAATCACTAGGAGACTGTGAGTTCTAGTCCTGCCTTATGCCTTATGCATGAAAACTGGATGGAAAGCTTTGAGCCAATCACCGGGAGACTGTGAGTTCTATTCCTGCCTTATGCATGAAAGCTGGATGGAAGGCTTTGGGCCAATCACCAGGAGACTATGAGTTCTAGTCCTGCCTTAGGCATGAAAGTTGGATGGATTAGATTTCCACCCCATTAGAAGATGAGGTGGAGGGAGGGAGGGAGGAAAGGAAGAAAGGGAGCGAGGGAAAGACTGAGATTTTAATCCATCCATCCCCGAAGTAAACTTAAAAAAAGGAAGGCAAATAATCTTCCCAATGAATGCATTGGGATTTAGAATTGGTTCCAGGTTGGAGATATAGCACAGGCAGCTTTACAGAACAAACTATGGTCATTGGAAGGAACCTGGCTTAAAAGTAGGGTCTCAACAGTCCGTGCCATGGCTATCAAAGTCAGATAATGGAAAACCTGCCCACGCGCTGAGGTGAATGGCTGGCTGTCAAAGGATGGCCGGATGGCTCATTTGAAGATGAAAATTGAGTGCCACAGTGAGACAGCAAAATCAGAAGTTCACTTTATACTGGACAAAAGCTGTCAAGCTGTGAGCTGACAGGATTTCAGGGGAGATAAGATGAATGGGGAAGGAAGAAAGAGAGTAATTCTCCAGATCTGTGTCTCGCAACCTCTCCGAGAAAAAGAATCGAGATGAACAGGAGAAAGAGAAAAGAGAAAATAAAGAAAGAGGGCAGAGCAATCTAATTGTAAATGGGATGATAGGAAAGAGGTTTGTTAAGCTTAGGACCTAAATGTGTGCCTGGGTTGAACTGCCCAACACAATTTCACAATCGGAGGAGAAAAGCTGAGGAATGTGGAAGTTGCTGTGATGCTCTCATGGCCCAATAGTAGGAAGAAGAAGAAGAAGAAGAAGAAGAAGAAGAAGAAGAAGAAGAGGAGGAGGAGGAGGAGGAGGAGGAGGAGGAGGAGGAGGAGGAGGAGGAGGAGGAGGAGGAGGAGGAGGAGGAGGAGGAGGAGGAAGAGGAGGAGGAGGAGAGAAGAAGAAGAAGAAGAAGAAGAAGAAGAGGAGGAGGAGGAGGAGGAGGAGGAGGAGGAGGAGGTACTTTGCCTGCCAAAATGGGACCCTACATGTTAAAAATGGTGTTTCCCAACTTCATGGTTTCACCCAAATTCTTTACTCCTTGAAGAGGTGGGCATAAATGTTTATCCCACCAAATTGAATGATATTGGTTGGAAATGAAGTCCATTTCTTGCCCAGCACTCTTTAATTTATTTGCAGGCCAATGAAATTGAGTACTGATGGGGATCTAAACATCCTTCAACTTGAAATGAGATCTCTTCCTCCTCCTTCCCTTCTGCCCTACTCCTTCTCCTCCTTTCCTCCTTCTCCCTTCTCCCCTTCTTCTCCCACTTCTCCTTCACCTCCTTCTCCCTTCTCCTTCTTTCTCCTCCTCCTCCTATTCTCCTTCTCCATCTCCCCTTCTCTTTCTCCTCCTTCTCTTTCCATCCCTCTCTTTCCATCCTTCTCCCATCCTTCCTTTCCATCCTTCCACCTGCTCCTCATTTTCCTTCCATCCACCTATCCTTGTTCCTCCTCCTTCCCCTTCTTTTCCTTCCATCCTTCTCTTTCCATCCTTTCTCCTCTTCCCATCCTTCCATCTCCTCCTCATTTTCCTTCCATCCTTCTTTCCATCCATCTATCCATCCATCCTTCTTCCTCCTCCGTCTCCCATTCCCCCTCCTTTTCCTTATATCTTCTCTTTCCATCCTTCCTCCTCCTCATTTCCTTCCGTCATTCTTTCCTTCCATCCATCCATCTAACCTTCCTCCTCCTCCTCCTTCTCGCTTCCTATTCCTTCCATCTTTCTCTTTCCTTCTCCTCCCTTTTGAAGTGAGTCCTCCTCCTCCTCCTCTTCCATCAAGATTATTTTTCTTGGGTTAAATCTAGGATTTCCAATTTAGTTAATGTCTTTTTTCAGCTCCATGGGCTGATGGAGACAACGCATGATGACTTTGTCAATAACTCGAACGGTTTGTTTCCCTATGCGTGCGTATTCTCTATTGTTTGGAGTTTTAATTATTCTTAATATGCTCTAGTAATAAATACAATTGGCTTTGAAGAACCAAGAGAGAGGGTAGGGGTTTTTTCCACCCCCTTCCTTTTAAAGATTAGAGCACAAAAGCACTTTAAGCTGCCTGCTCGCTGCAGCTGAAGACAGGAAGCAGAAAGTCGCCTCTTACAGGCAGAGAGTCAAAAGCATCATGTTTTATTGGGGCATAGAAATGTCAGGTTTTAATTCTCTCTTCTTTTTTAATATCCCCTTTAAGGGGTTGGCGTGGACAAAAGAAGTGCTTTTATTTATTACTCAGACAAAAAGTCCTTGAGTGAGCAATAAAAAAAAAAGAATTAAAAAGCAGCAGCTCCCTGCATTTCTGGAGAGCCGGCTAGGATGGCATGGAGGTATTTAAAATATGTGCAACCTCCTTCTACGATAGAGGGGGGTAGCTGGCTAATCTGGGGTTTCTCTCTTAGTCTCCAGAATTGATTTCTGCTAAATTCAGGATGAAGGCTTGCTGGAGCTCTTAAGGCTGATGACGCATGGCGTTATCGAAATGTTGGGCCCACCAAGTAAGGGCAGAATGGAGTTTGCTCTCTCTGTTTATACATGAGTGGCTGGCCTTGTTAGTGTCGGTGGGAACGTCCTTGGTGGTTCCTTGGTTAGGCTGTTGTTTACCCCGCCTTCTGGCACTGATGATGCTACCTAGTTGGGTTATGAAAGGTCTGCAAGAAAATAATCCACAGAGCACCAAGGACCTCACAGTCATCCTCCTCTTCCTTTCCACAACCCTCCTGCCTTCCAACAATGATGACATCACCTAGTTTGGTAATGAAACGTCTGCTAGAAAACCACCAAGCTCAGAGGGCATCAAGGACCCCACAGTCGTCCTCCTCCTCTTCCTCTTCCTCCTCCCAATCTCCACTCCCTTCTAGCACTGATGAAGTTACCTATTTGGGTCATGAAACATCTGCAAGAAAACCATCAAGCTCTAGAGGGTACCAAGGACCTCACAGTCCTCTTCTCCCTCTTCCTCCTCCCAATCTCCACTCCCTTCTAGCACTGATGAAGTTACCTATTTGGGTCATGAAACGTATGCAAGAAAACCACCAAGTTCAGAGCGCACCAAGGAACCCACAGTCGTGGTCTTCCCCTTCCTCCGCACAACACTCCTCCCTTCTAATCATGATGATGTTACCTAGTCAGGTAATGAAACGTCTTCCAGCAAACAATCAAGCTCAGAGAGCACCAAGGACCCCACGGTCGTCCTCCTCCTCCTCCTCCTCTCCTCCTCCTCCTCCTCCTCCTCCTCCTCCTCCTCCTCCTCCTCCTCCTCCTCCCTTTCTTCTTCTCCTCCATTCTATAAATCCCCCTCCCTTTTAGCACTGATGATGTTACTGATGATGTTACCTAGTTGGGTCATGAAACATCTGCAAGAAAACCACCAAGCTCAGAGAGCACCAACTGGGTATGTTTAGCTTAAGAGAAAGAAGGACTAGGGGAGACATGGTAGAAGTCTTCCAATATCTCAGGGGTTGCCACAAAGAAGAGGGAGTCAAACTATTCTCCAAGGCACCTGAGGGTAGAACAAGAAGCAATGGGTGGAAACTAATCAAGGCGAGAAGCAACTTACAACTGAGGAGAAACTTCCTGACAGTTAGAACAATTAATCAATGGAACAGAAATTGCCTCCAGAAGTTGTGAATGCCCCAACACTGGAAGTCTTTAAGAAGATGTTGGATAGCCATTTGTCTGAAGTGGTATAGGGTTTCCTGCCTAGGCAGGGGGTTGGACTAGAAGACCTCCAGGGTCCCTTCCAACTCTGCTATTGTATTGTATTGTATAAGAGCCAACATTCAGCCTTGAACTGCAAATATTCTCCTTCTCTTGAGAAACACCACTATGGACTCTTCTTGAACTTTGTGATGGAGAGATGGGCTGTAGACACAACCCTCAATGGGCGAGGTGATGTTGATCCGTGCGGAAGCAACACCAGGGCCAAAGAAACCCGGACGGAGCCCCTTGTTGTTCTGGAATCCAGACTGGCAAAGCCGACCGCCTGACCCAGCCTGACCCCTTTCCTTTCGTGCAGCTGTTGGGCGTTTTTGTGGCCTTCCTTCTTTTCACATCGCTGTGCAGACTGAATAAATGTCAGGCACGGAATACGGTCCAATACTCCACCAAGGAAAACAAGGAGGAGGGTTGTGTGCTCTCAGAACAGCAGTGCCCATTTATGCTCAAGCTAACCATCTTCGGCTAAGCCTCATCCCTTCTTGTTTTAGGACACTGATGGCCTCATTTCGGCTTCCGCTGTCAAAATGGAGGGTGTCGCTCTCCATTTGTGGTCCCCCCTCCCCCCCCACGTCTCCTGGCTAACAGGTTCCCGAAGAATTGGGAGTTTATTTTTAGCTCCGATGTGCCATTCTCCTTCCAACAGAAGACGCTTCAGCGGCCAAGGGGTGGTGTCTCCTGCCTCCCTTTGTCCTTTTCATCCTTCTCGAAAACCTTTGCAAAACAGACAAGGCTGAAGCGAGAAAAACTGCCTCCCTCCCCACCCCCCCAAAACCCCCCACCCTTAGTGAACTTCGCAACGGGAGAAGTAGAGTTTCCTCCAGGTCTCTGCTAGATTAGAAAAGGAACCTCCACGTGGATGAAAGAGACAAAGTGAGAACCGTAGAGACGTAAGTGGCCGTGGGGATTAAAAATAGAAAAGATGGGGATTCTTTCTGGCCCTCCGGCCGATCGTCTTCCTTTTTTGATGTGATGCTTAAAAAGAAGGGAAAGAAAGACTTCTGCGGTTACTGAAAGGCAGGGATGCGGCAGAGAGAAACACAGCCTCCAGCATTATCTTGCTTTGATTCCTGTGCTTTTGGGGCTTCTCCACCTGCTAGGCTGGCTGGTGACATGAAAAGGACAGGCCGAGTGCCAAAAAGGGAACGCGCATGGGTGCTCGTCAGTTGCACCAGCGGGGAGAGGAGCTGCGAAGAGGGCACGTGCGCATATGTGGACGCTGGGAAATGAACTTCTCAGTTTCGAGCAAGGCCAGCTGATCCTCGTGGGTGCATGCCTGCCACAAACCCGGAAGAGGAAGAGGCGACACCGCGCGTGCCGGCAAAATGTCTCCGCGTGCCATAGGTTTGCCATCACGGGTACAGGGTCTCTCGCTTGAGCAGGAGGTCGGACTAGAGGATCTCCGAGGTCCCTTCCAAACTCTGTTATTCTGTTCCTCAGTGGGATTTGTAACTCTTGGAACTGCATCTCTCATCAGCTCAACTTTTTAGGAGAGGGAAGCTGAACTTCCTGAGATAACAGAAAGGGCTTTTGTGTCTGGGTGGTAATTCGTGTCGTGGCTCCCTCTGTGGCTTTCTTGTCTTCCTCCGTCTTCCCTGAGTCTTCGCGCCACCTGGTTTCGGGTTGACGTTCGAGGTTCAGGACCCCAGACAGCACCCTGGAGTTCGGAGTAGCTGGTAAAGTTTTTAAAGGGGATTTGGGTTATTGTCAGGGTTCCAAGTGACGCCCCCAACGAAAGAAGACTCCGAGGCTTGAGTTTCCTCAAAGTTCCATTTTATTAGAGATGTCCTATCGGCACATCTGGGAAAAACCAAATCTGAAAGCTTCCAGGTTTTCCCCACCCAAAAGAAAGTCCAAGTCCCTGCCCAGCACCCACATGTCCATCCCATGGCCCAATCAGGCACCATCCAAAACTGGAGATGCCTCCCAGTCACGCCCCTCTAGGTACAGGGCAGGATGTCCTTGACTCTCTGAGAAAGCCATAACTATTCTATTCTATTCTATCCTATTCTATTCTATTCTATTCTATTCTATTCCATTCTTTCTATTCTATTCCATTCCATTGCCTTCCATTCCATTCCATTCTATTCTATTCCCTTCCATTCTTTCCATTCTATTCCATTCCATTCCATTCCATTCCATTCCCTTCCATTCTTTCTATTCCATTCCATTCCATTCCATTCCATTCCATTCCATTCCATTCTATTCCCTTCCATTCTTTCTATTCCATTCCATTCCATTGCCTTCCATTCCATTCCATTCCATTCTATTCTATCCCCTTCTATTCTTTCTATTCTATTCTATTCTATCCCCTTCCAGTCTTTCTATTCTATTCTATTCTATTCCCTTCCAGTCTTTCTATTCTATTCTATTCTATTCTATTCCTATTCCACCTTATCAGTAACCTATGACTATTACTAAGTGTTGTATCTTATGATTCTTGAAGAATGTATTGTATTTTTCTTCATGAGCATTGAGAGCCTATGCACCAAAGACAAATTCCTTGTGTGTCCAACCTCACTTGGCCAATAAAGAATTCAATTCAGGCTCAGTTCCATTCCATTCCACTCCACTCCACTCCAATGTCTATTCTATTCTGTTCCATTCCGTTCTATTCGATTTCTTTACATTTAAAACCATTTCTAACAGCCCTGAGGCTATTTCTTATTACTGCCAAGTAAGGGATTGGCTGAGGACTTCCCTCAAACAGGAATCATGTCCAACTGATCATTTCAGGAAACCGAGCTTGCAATCCGAACTCCCAATTACACCCTTCTTGTCGATGAATTAATAAACCTCCCAATCAAAGGACTGGGTGCGCCTGCATCTCTAATGCCCGGGTGACTTCATTATTTAAAGTTTAGCAAAAAGAAAAAAAAATAGGTATCTGTGCATATATAGCAGGATCTGATCAGATGTTAGCAAATGGGGGGGAGGGGGTTGTCGTCTCAGCAGGGTTTCAATTATCTTTTGCATAATCGGTCCCTAATTCAAGACAGTTGTAATTAAGAGTGCAATTACCCCGGCAAAGCTCTGCTGATGTCATCACGTCTGTAAGAGCACCTGATGGGGAAATAACTACCTGAGGTAGGACGGGGGAAGACAACGGAAGACGGTTAATGAAGAAGAAGAAGAAAAATAACCCTTCAAGTCCAACATCCATATTGCATGCGGGGATGCGAGGAAAGTCATAAGAAAACCAAGAGCAGAGGGGAAGAAGCTACGCTTCAGAAGACCAAAAATGTTCTCCCTTTTGCAGTTCTCCAGATCATGCTGATGAATCTGGGGACAAAGCAAAGAAAGGGAGGGGAGTGATGGCCCATGGGAAATTGTTCTGGATCCAGCTTCTCAAACACGACAAACCCTCTGTAGTTAAATCAATGATCCCTTTATGAGGAGCGCCTCATAAAGTTTCTCTCTCACCACAGGCTAAGAAGTCCATCCGGCAGGGAGATGAATAGTTGTCTACCACACCTATTCATTTCTGCCCCCTGCCCTTTATTCCCAGAATTAGGATGGGGGTTCGCTAGCAGCGGTGGTCTCTTCCGTCCCAAGGACCAGCCCATAGATTTCCACTGCTCTCCTCTCCTACACATCCACATGTCAGGCACTGGACCCAGCTGTTCCTCCTCTCACCTGTTCCGATTAGCCGGCCTGGCCCACTTATAGTTCTACTCTTACCTCCTGGCGGATATTTTATTGGGGATAGTTTTTAGGTAAATGTTTTTAGAATTTTTAGAATTTTAATCTAACTTAACTAAATTGTACAGTGAATCATTACTACCTCCTCCAGTCCTATATTTAATTTATTGATTTTGTATTTATACCATGTATATTTGTTGTTCAATTATTTTAATATGACTGTACACCGCTCCGAGTCTCTTTTGAGAGGGGGGCGGTCTAGAAATTGAATAAAGTTAAGTTAAGTCTTCCTCATCAGCCACTTCTAGACCTGGGGGTTGTTGACTCTCCATCTGAGGGATGGATGGACCAGGCTCTGCCTCTCTCTCTCTCTCTCTCTCTCTCTCTCTCTCTCTCTCTCTCTCTCTCTCTCTCTCTCTCTCCCTGATTCCCACACTTCCTCCTCCTCTGATTCAGCTCCTGGAGGGGCCAGGGGCTGACAGGCTACAACAGAAATTAAATAACATGGTTTAACATAGATCTGGGCATTTTAAGTTCCCTAAACCACCCCTGGCCCTTTGGCTGCCCCTATCTGCCCTCATAAATTGCTTTTATCTTATAGGTGATTGCTATTTCTTTTTTTCAATTTACATATTTGTGTCCATGCATGCCTACCCTGTTTTCCCGAAAATAAAACCTCTCCAGATAATAAGCCCAATCGGGCTTTCGAGCCCATGCTCAAAACGTGAACTTTCATCATGAACTTTCAACTGGGCGGGAACCCCAGGAAGCTTTCAGATTCGGGTTTCCCACAGATGTACCAACATGTCTCTCGTATTAAATTGGAACGTTGAGGAAAACACTGCTTTGGACTCTGATTTAATTCTGGATGATATTTGGAATGCTGACAGCTCCTACTTCTCGGTTTCAGAGCCACCTCATTTTTGGAAGATTGTTTGACCAGATACGAAGAATGGACTAGATACAACTTCTCTTAGCAGAATCGCACCTTCCTGATATACTCCAGTTACCAGAAAACAGCCCGAAGACACCCCTCTCCTTCCTCTACAAGCACCTGGCCAAATCTGCCAGCACTAAGACCAGAGATGCAAATTCTTCCCCGTGGAGGAAGACATATTTGCGCAGAGGATAAATCAAGCTGACAACTTAATCCTTTGTGTATCGTTTGTTGGGAAAGGAAACCAAGCAGAGCTCAGGTGTGCCTGTGGTAGGTTGACCCTTCTATGTTTTCAGCCAGAATATAAACAGGCGATTTGTGAACAACAGTAAACCAAATGAGCATGGGAGGACCATGGACAGTGGTGAATACCGGTTCTGTGGGCGTGGCTCGGTGGGTGTGACTTGGTGGGGGGGGTGTCATGTGACTGAGTAGGCGTGGCTATGTAGCGATGTAACTGGGGGATCAAAAGACCGAAACAATGTCCTGCCGGAGCAGGGTTGGACTAGATGACCTCCAGGTCCCTTCCAGTTCTGGATTATCCTCTGAAGCTGCGTCTAGTGGCAGGTTTGTAGTCCTTCCTTCCTCTCATTTTTCCCCTCCCTCCCACCCTCCCACTTCCTTCCTTCCTTCCTTCCTTCCTTCCTTCCTTCCTTCCTTCCTTCCTTCCTTCCTTCCTTCTTTCTTTCTTTCTTTCTTTCTTTCTTTCTTTCTTTCTTTCTTTCTTCCTTCTTTCCTTTCTTTCTCAGCACTCAGACTGAGTGCTGGCACTAAGTAGACTGGCATTCAGTCTAGTGCCAGGTTTGTAGTCCTTCCTTCCTCTCCTTTTCCCCCTCCCTTCCTCCCTCCCCTTCCTCTCTCCCTCCCTCCCTCCCTTCTCTCTCTCTCTCTCTCTCTCTTTCTTTCTCTCTCTCTTTCTTCTTTCTTTCTTTCTTTCTTTCTTTCTTTCTTCTTTCTTTCTTTCTTTCTTTCTCAGCACTCAGATTGAGTGCTGGCACTGAGTAGACTGGCACTCTAGTTTGTAGTCCTTCCTTCCTCTCCTTTTTCCCCTCCCTCCCACCCTCCCACTTCCTTCCTTCCTTCCTTCCTTCTTCCTTCCTTCCTTCCTTCCTTCCTTCCTTCCTTTCTTTCTCAGCACTCATACTGAGTGCTGGCACTGAGTAGACTGGCACTCAGTCCAGTGCCAGATTTATAGTCCTTCCTTCCTCTCCTTTTTCCCCTCCCTCCCCCCTCTCTTTCTTTCTTTCTTTCTTTCTTTCTTTCTTTCTTTCTTTATTTCTTTCTTTCTTTCTTTCTTTCTCAGCACTCAGACTGAAACATATGATGAACGGGTACAGGAACTGGGCATGGCTAGGGAAGAGAAGGACCAGGGGAGAGATGAGTGCAGTCTTCCAATATTTGAGGGGCTGCCACAGAGAGGAGGGGGTCAAGCTATTCTCCAAAGCACTCAAAAGCCAGACAAGGAATAATGGATGGAAACTGACCAAGGAGAGATTCAACCTGGAAATAAGTAGAAACTTTGTGACAGTGAAAACAATCAACCCTTGGAACATGGAAGTTGTGGGAGCTTCATCCCTGGAGGCTTTCAAGAAGAGACTGGACTGCCATCTGTCAGAAATGGATGTAGGGTCTCCTGCTTGGGCAGCAGGTTGCATTAGATGACCTTCAAGACCGCTTCCAACTCTGTTAATCTGTAATCTAATAAAGCAAATGAAAATCCAACCTCTAGAAGGCTCATTAACCATTTTTGATGCAGTTTCTTGCTCTCCAGCTCTTATTGTAGAACTCTAAACAAACCTTGGATGTCGTCAAGATTTGCCCCGGTGGAAGAATTGCAGGAGATATGAACATAATGGTTTGGGGGAAGAGAATACCTAAATAAGCCACCGAATCCACTTTGGGCCCTTCTAACAAAAGCGATGCCCGTTTGCAACAGATGTAACGGAGCATCAAAGCTTAGCCTACACCAGCAAAGCTCTTTGTGAAGGAAGCCGATCAGTTTTTGAACAATTCCCAGACTGCCTGGAAGCCAAAGTCAAATCCACAGGCTAAGTCTCCACCTCCATTATGCCAACCGCCAGCCCGATAGGCTTATGTGCTTTGTGTTAGGGCTAGCTTTTTCACATCTGGTAAAAGCCAGGGGTTTGGGAGAGCTCAGGAAGTCAAAGATACTTTGCACTTTCCAAATATATAAAGCAAAGGTATTTTGGAACAGGCCATTTTTAATGACCTGTTTCCAAATATCTTGCTTTATATATTTGGAAAGTGCAAAGTCTCTCTCTCTCTCTCTTTCTCCCCCCCCCCTCTCTCTGTGTCTCTATGTGTGTGTCCTCTGCCTCTCTCTCTGTGTCTGTCTCTCTCTCTCTCTCCCCCCCCTCTGTCTCTCTCTCTCTGTCTGTCTCTCTCTGCCCCCTCTCTGTCTCTCTCTCTCTCTCTGTGTTTCTCTGCCTCTCTCTCTCCCTCTGCCTTTCTCTCTGAGTGTCTCTCTCTCTCTCTCTCTCTGCCTCTGTCTCTCCCTCTGTCTCTCCCTCTGTTTCTCCCTGTCTCTCTCTCTCTCCCTATGTCTCTCTGCCTCTCTCTCTCTCTCTCTCTGCATCTGCCTCTCTCTCTCTCTCTCTCTGTCTCTGCCTCTCTCTCTCTCTCTCTCTCTGTCTCTGCCTCTGTCTCTGTCTCTCTCTCCCTCCCACTCTCTCTCTCTGCCTCTCCCTGTTTCTCCCTCCCTCCCTATGTCTCTCTGCCTCTCTGCCTCTTTCTCTCTCTCTGCCTCTCTCTCTCTCTCTCTCTCTCTCTCTCTCTCTCTCTCTCCCTCCCTCTTTCTCTCTCTGTCTCTCCCTCTGTTTCTCCCTGTCTCTCTCTCTCTTTCTTTGTCTCTCTGCCTCTCTGTCTCTCTCTCTCTGTCTCTGCCTCTCTCTGTCTCTCTCTCTGTCTCTCTCCCTCTCTCTTGGCTGCAGACCAACGTATTTGCTAATTGGGTTCTTGTTTAAAAATCTCAAAGCAGCTTATGGTATCTTTAAGATGCCATCCTCTCTTTACACTTTTTTGACCTAGAGAACAAACAGTGAGCAATAGATTCATGGAAGTCTCTTCAAGTATTATTTGCGTTAGTTTCTTAGGTCTTCTAACCATCAAACTAGATTCCACTATCCATGAAGCCTTAGTAAGACCACACCTAGAATACTGAACCCGGTTTTGGCCACCATACTGTAAAAATGGTGTTGAGACTCTAGAAATAGTGCAGAGAAGAGCAATCAGGATGATGAGGGGACTGGAGATTAAAACATACGATGAACGGTTGCAGGAACTGGGCATGGCTAGTCTAGGGAAGAAGAAGATCAGGGGAGACATGATAGCAATCTTCCAATATTTCAAGCTATTCTCCAAAGCACTTGAAGGCCAGACAAGGAATAATGGAAAGGATGCATAAAAGTTTGGTAGCCAAAGGTAAACAATTTTATAAAACATGGGACTTATCTTATTAATGGTTAGACCAAGAATTTTATAAAGATGTATTATTACTGGATGGATTTAGGGTGAGGTAATGAAATGTCATAATATAAATTTAGCTAAAATGTAGAATATCTCACAAAAATTGTAGGAATGACAATTATAGTCAAATAAATGTATAATAATGATAATAATTGTATACAGATATAACAGATTGATAATACGAGATGTCTATATAAAGTGTAAGCGAAGACTATGGTGAGAATGTACAAAAAGGTTTTGTAACCAATCGACACGCTGTACGGAATTGGAAGATGTTTTTATGTTTTATGTTTGTCTGTACTTGTTTGTTTAAAAATAAAAAAAATGTTTGTGTGTGTGTGTGTGTGTGTATATATATATATGTATTTGTGTTACAACCCCTGGTATGCCCAAATATGGGAGGGAGCTCACTACTCCCTCTTTCTGTCCTTCGGTTCATTACAGAAGACCATGCAGGCAGAAAACCATATTTTTATTTTTAATGTTGCCTTTTTTATATTTGTGTTGTATTTGTGCTGATAAATAAATAAAGGGAGACTAGTATAGATCTATTTCAAGCTATTTAGCTCTCATCAGCTAGCCATACCCTTACTGGGATTTGAACCTGGGCTGTATTACATATTAGGCAGGAGTCTTAGCCACTAAGCCACAGGCTCTCCTCCTTATCAGCTGAGCCAGGGAAATAGGTTTGTCCCACTTTTGGCACGCATGCCATAGGTTCGCCATGACGGTCCTATAGCAATTGAGACAAGTGTCTGTCCAGTTTCTTCTTAAAAACCTCCAGGGATGCGAAATGTTTTCAAGCAAAGCAAAGAAAGTCCAGTTACCCTTTCATCAAGAAGGAGGAGGAGGAGGAGGAGGAGGAGGAGGAGGAGGAGGAGGAGGGAGGAGGAGGAGGAGGAGGAGGAGGAGGAGGAGGAGGAGGAGGAGGAGGAGGAGAAGAAGAAGAAGAAGAAGAAGAAGAAGAAGAAGAAGAAGAAGAAGAAGAAGAAGAAGAAGAAGAAGAAGAAGAAGAAGAAGAAGAAGAAGAAGAAGAAGAAGAAGAAGAAGAAGAACCACCCTTTGGGACAATTTCTCTAAGATCCTTCCTCAGCCCATCCACAATTCTTTCCAAAGGGAGAAAAAGGATCCACCCAGGAGAGACAAATATCGCCTTGCTTGGCTCGCTTCACGCAGAGGAGTTGAAAAGACAGTGGAAAGGGATCCCCCCAGGCTGGCTGCTGACCCATAACCGGGGTGATCACATCACAAGTGCACATGTGTGTGTGCGCGTGCGCGTCGTGCCAACAACAGCATCTTTCCCTTTGCTAACTCCAACAGACACCAGAAACGGAAGAGCACAATTACACAAAGCTCGCCTCCCCTCCACCCCTCAGGCCTTTTAGCCTTTGAACACATACACACACACACACAAACACACACACACGTCAACAAACCCCTGAAAACTGGGTGAACTTTCACTGGGGCTATTCAACTGCCTTCCTTTCAAAGAAAGCATCATCAGAAAAAGCCATCAAGTCTCAGACAATACAGGAGAGAGACGATGGCAAAACGGCCAGAGGGGGGGAAGTTGTGATATTTGTGTTTTATACATCCACCGTTTGTGGCCCGCTCGCCACAGAAGGAGAACACTTCAAAAGCAGACTCAAACATCTTGCTTTTCGCGGGGCGCCTTCTGCACCGGTCCAGCACCCAAACGCTAAACGTTTCTGGGCTCGGTGAATCTGGAACAGGGATGGCTAAGCTTTTTGTCCTCGTGGGCTGAAAGCACGCACTCGCCAACATGACCGTGCGTCCCCACACCCATAATGCAATGCGCACACAACGCCCTCCCCGCACCCTGCACATGCGCGTGCAACACTCCTGCACTCCCCCCCCACATGCGCACGCAACTCAATGGTGGGTTGCATATATTTTTACTACTAGTTTGGGTATGCTCCAGTGCCAGGGGTGGGTTTTAAAATTTTTTTAGAACCTCTTCAGTAAGTGTGGCCTCCTTTATGGGAGTGGCTTGCCAGCCATGTGACCGGGTGGGAGTGACTTGCTGACCATGTGACTGGGTGGGAGTGGCTTGCCGGCCATCTGACCGGGTGGGAGTTGCTTGCTGGCCATGTGACTGGGTGGGAGTGGCTTGCCGACCATGTGAATGGGTGGGAGTGGCTTGCTGGCCATGTGACCGGATCGGAGTGGCTTGCCGACCATGTGACCGAGTGGGAGTGGCTTGGCAGTCATGTGACTGGGTGGGCGTGGCCAACTTGTAAAATGTGGTAAAACTCACTTAACAATGCTCTTGCTTAGCAGCCAAAATGTTGGCTCAGAAACTCTGGCATTTGAAGCACGCAAGTCTTAAAGCTGTCAAGTTACAAGACCCTTGCACCCCTAACCCTTTAGGAAAAAAAAACCCAGGGGTGTTCAAACTTGACAGCTTTAAGACTTGTGGACTTCAACTCCCAGAATTCCTCCTCCAGTCATGTTGGCTCAGGAACTCTGGCATTGAAGTGTGCAAGTCTTAAAGCTGTCAAGTTACAAGACCCTTGCACCCCTAACCCTTTAGAAAAAAAATACCCAGGGGTGTTCAAACTTGACAGCTTTAAGACTTGTGGACTTCAACTCCCAGAATTCTTCCTCTCGCTCTTCATCTTGATGATGTGCGGACGGGCGGTGCGAGGGAGCTGGAACCGGTTCTAAACGAGCATGGTAGATTTATGGAACCTCTTCTATAGAAGAGCTTAGAACTGGTAGGAACCAACCCCTGTCCCGTGCGCATGTGCAATGTTTCTGTCCCGCCGCCACTAATATTAGTTCAGCTGAACTGGGCCGAAACTGGAAGCAACCCACCACTGATGCGACCCCCCCCTCTGTGCCCCATTTTGGGCCTAGCAGGCCTCCCTGAAGCCTCCACACATCCTGTGCTCCCCCCCCGTGCATGCGCGTGCACTCCCTGCCGCCACCATGCATGTGCATAGGCCTTCCGCATGCCTGGCAAGGACCCAAAAATTAGGTGGCCGGTGGGAGGAGCATGCGCATGCGCGGTGCAGTTCAGCTGGGGCGACAGCTCGCGTGCCCACAGAAAGGGCTGCACATGGCTCTTGTGGCACAAGTGCCATAGATTCGCCATCACGGATCTAGAAAATTAAATAAGGTTCCATGCATTGCCCAAATACAGAATAGGGATTTTGGTATTTGGGGGGTTTGCACCCATGTGCAGATATTGGCGCATTCCATGCGCACTTTGGGCACTCGGCACCAAAAAGGTTAGCCATCCCTGATATAGGGTCTCCTGCTTAGATAGTGGGTTGGACTAGAAGACCTCCAAGGTCCCTTCTAGCTCTGTTATTCTGAAGGAAAAGCAAGAGGTGGGAAATAAGCTTAATTACAGTATATCTAACCCGATGTCCTTCAAAAACAATGAAACAAACAATGCAATCCATGGAATGGAGAAAGAATTGGCTTTATTTTTGAAAAGAAAACAGAAAAGAGAACACATCAATGCAGAATCTTTGGGGTACAACGAAGGCCTATGATGGAGGCTTGATAATAGACTACACAAGGAAAAGAAATACTAAGAAAGGACAAGCTTTTAAAACATTAGAGGACGATTACAAGAGACTTGAAAAAGACCTAGGGAAACGTCCACAAAAAAAGGACGTTAAAATAAAAATGGACACAATTAAACATAAAACGGGGCTAATGGAAAAGGAGGAATTAGCACGAAAACCTTCGAGGCGCTAAACAGAATTATTTTGAAGATGCAAATAAGCCAGGTAAGATGATAAGCGCTATAAACTGAAAAGAGAGAGAGAGAAACAAGAAAAATAATGCCACTAATAAGACGATCGAAGGGCAAATCTGCCGTGGAAATAGAGAGAAGAAAACAAATTATACAAGAGTGCTACGGAAAATTGTATGAACAAGAGAAGATAGAGGAGGGGAGAGTTAAACAAAAAACAATGAAATAGCGAACCTGAAAATGACTAATTAAAAGGAAAGCAATGCTCACAGGTTATGAGATTAACACCAGGAAATAGGAGCCCATCTATCCAGCCTAGCATTCAATGGATGGAGAGCATGGATCGCGTGGAATGTGAATGAGTCCTAATCTTCCATGTCTTGGAGGTTTTCAAGAAGAGACCAGACAGCCAATTGTCTGGGATGTTCTAAGGCCGTGAGGACGAACCTATGGCACGCATGCCAGAAGTGGCACGCAAAACCCTCTCTGTGAGCATGCACGCTCTCGCCAGCTGTTCTTCTGGTTTCCGGCATGCACATGCCTCCTGGGCAGCTGATCTTTGTGGGCGCCAGAGCACCAGAAAACGGTGTGAAAAACAGCCAAAAAAGAGGCTGTTTTTTGGGCATTTGGGGGCTGTTTTGGGGCCAAAAACGGCCTGAAACATGGCTCAAAAACCAGCCAAAAATGGCCAAGAAACAGATATGCACGCACCGGCCAGCTAGTCTTCGGGTTTCCAGCGCTCTGGCACGCACACGCGAAAAGGTTCGCCATCCCGGTTATAGGGGCCTCCTCTCCTGCTTGAGTAGGGGGTTGGACTAGAAGCCCTCCAAGGTCCCTTCCAACTCTGTTATTCTGTTGTTTCCAAGGTATCCCCCTTAAAAAGAGGCAGTGGCAGCCAGCTGGGGGGAGAGAGAGCCGGGGAAAACAGCTACCAAAAGCAAGTGCCTTTTATTAGTAATCTCCTTACGTCATTCCCAACAGCTCAGCCGCTGTTGGTAGGATAAACAGAGGAATCAAGTTGTTTGTAGGTCAAGAGGTACACAGTGGCAACCAACCTTGCCAGCCCTTCGTTCGTCTGTCGCCCGGCATTGTCTGACAGCCTCTCAGACTTTTAAAAGCCAGGATAAAGCAGAGGTTTAGCCCCCAACAGCATCTGTCTCCCTCCCTCCCTCCCTCTCTCTCTCTGTCTCTCTCTTTCCTCCCTCCCTCTCTTTCTCTATCTTCTCTCCCTCTCCCCCTTCTGTCTTTCTCTCTCTGTCTCTCTCTCTCTTTCCTCTCTGTGTCTTTCTGTCTTTCTCCTCTCTGCCTCTCCCCCTTCTCTCTCTCTCTCTCTTTCCTCTGTCTCTCTCTCTCTCTCTTTATCTCTCTCTCTCCTCTCTGTCTCTCTGTATCTTTCTCTCTCTCCTCTCTGTCTCTCTGTATCTTTCTCTCTCTCCTCTCTGCCTCTCCCCCTTCTCTCTCTCTCTCTCTTTATCTCTCTCTCTCTCTCTCTCTCCTCTCTGTCTCTCTGTATCTTTCTCTCTCTCCTCTCTGCCTCTCCCCCTTCTCTCTCTCTCTTTCTGCCTCTTTGTCTTTCTCTCTTTCTCTTTTTCTCTGTCTGTCTGTCTGTCTGTCTCTCTCTCTCTCTGTGTCTCTTTCCTCTCTGCTTCTCTGGGTCTTTCTCTCTCTCTCCTCTCTGCCTCTCTCCTTCCTCTCTCCCTCCCTCCCTCCCCCCCTCTCCCTTTCCTCTCTCTTTCTCTCTTTCTGTCTCTATGTGTCCTTCTCTCTTTCTCCCCCCCTCTCTGTGTCTGGCTCTCTCTTTCCTCTCTCTCTCTCCCTCCCTCTCCCCCTTCGCTCTCTCTCTCTCTCTCTCTTTCCTCCCTCCCTCTCTCTCTCTCTCTCCTCTTTGCATCTGTCTCTTTCCTCTCCTCTCTCTCTCTCTCCCCCTTCCTCACACAATCACACATGATCATTTGGGGGGGAGCAGAAGATGGCAGAAGATTGAACGAGGTGCTGACGAAGGTCGACAATTTTCACTAAAAATAATAAAATTATCCTGTTTATTGGACTCATTTTGAGGCTTGCTGGGAGGAGGGGCAGAACAGTTCAGTTTTCCTACTTCCAGGCAAATGCTCCTGAATGAAATGGACGGGCAAATTAAATGCTGATTTTCTTTGCTTTGATCTGGGTGCAAAGCATTGGCTGTGTTGGCAAGGAAGGGGAAGGGAATACCTCCACATGCATTCACAGTGTCTTCTCCCTTGGGTGGAAATGGAAGATCTCTTGACCGAAAAGCCAAAATGCTTTGCAGAAGGCGGCAAAACATTTGTGTAGGGTTTCCTGCCTAAGCAGGGAGTTGGACTAGAAGACCTCCAAGGTCCCTTCCAACTCTGTTATTCTATTTCCATAAAACTTTTCTCCCTTTAGTTGGGAATACAGAAGGAGAAAGGGAAGTATGATGAAGCAGTTTAGAGAATTTAAAATTCTACCTTGGATGTGTGATCCAATGAAGCTTGAAGGTTTCACAGGACAGAGATTTTCCCAGCCCTACTTATACAAACCTAGACTTGAACCCAGTACCGGGGCCTTGATCACAGCCAGATAGTTTGCCATAACTCAACAACCATCCTCAAGTTGTTCTTCTGCAGAAATGTTCAACTACAACTCCGATTCCACCCAGCAAGGAGCCACCATGCGAGGGAGAAATTGAGAATTGGGACTTCTGCTACCCGATTTTTAACTCATCTGATTCAGAAGCCATTTTTCTCTAGTTTCTACAATCCCTCATTCTTCAAATCTCACTAGAGACAAATGGGAGACCTTGAGACTTTCAAAACAGCTGCCTTTTAAATAGGCAACGGGGATAGACCATTTCGGGTGATGGGGCTGCCTCTAAATTTGACCCCATCCATCCCTTTCACCCCTTTAAGATATTAAATAAAGTCACGTTGCTTCTTAAACTATTGCATTAGAGCAGCGTATCCATTCATACCGGTGAATTCCCCTATCTTGGTCAACACAAGAGACATGGTTTAAATGCCTTGCTCTAAGCTCTGAAGCCAGTTCATATGTCATCCAAGGAAACATGCTAGGATGAGGAGGGGAGGAAAGGGGGGATATGTGCAAAGTAGACCCTGCACAAACTCTAATATGATCTGGAAGCTACCAATTGCATTAAGGAAACAAAAGACCTTATCTCCACATCCTATTATATTGTTTTCAGGTCTATTATTGTGAACATTATCCAGAATACATTTAAAGCTGGGCAGTCTCAGCCTCAATGAATGAATGAATGAATGAATCAATCAATCAAAGGGGAAAGGACACTTAAGAGGTCTATTTCTGTTGTATCCTGAAAGGTTGCAACAGAAATGAGTTGTCAGATGGCTCCAAAAAAGAAATGGGCCCCTGGAAATATTTCACTCAATTTTTGGCGCTGTCTGTGAGTCAGATAAACAGATATCCAAGTTGCAGTCCTAACAAAATCAACTGTTAAATATTCCACTTGGGTTTCCTGCCTAGAATCATTGGGATTTGTTATGATTATGATTAGAAAAAGCAATTACTGCCAACCTGCCTTCCATTGAGGACCTGTAGACTGCATGAGTCAAAAAGAGGGCCGTGAAAATATCTACACACCCCTCACATCCTGGACATAAATTGTTTCAACTCCTACCCTCAAAACGATGCTATAGGGCACTGCACACCAGAGTAACTAAACATACTCTTCTCTCATTCTCTTCTCTTCTCTTCTCTTCTCTTCTCTTCTCTATTATTATTATATACTTTATTCATTAAACATGAAACTCAGCCAACTGATCATTCAAAAATGTATCACAAATACCAGTGACTGGTGCTAATGGCTGATACGGTTTGCTGCCAGCGTCCTAAGTATCAACCAAGTACCTTCTTAAAATATAAGATGTTCTGAGTAGCGCAGTTTTTTGCAGTTCTGTTGGTGTTATTGCAGGAAGCTGCTATTATTGTTGTTGTTGTTGTTGTTGTTGTTATTGTTGTTGTTATTGTTATTATTATATTATTATTATTATTATTATTATTATTATTATTATTATTATTATTATTTGCTACAGTCCTCTCTCTTCTGCCACACTTCTGCTCTGTGGTCCCCCATCCCCCTCTTTGATCCATTTAAATACAGACACAGAGGGATAGAGGTTATTTGACCCTTAAGCCATCCCTCTGCTGACCCCCTAATTCTCTCCATGCTGTCTAATGTCCACATATATTAAACCATACAGTGCGGCTCTATTATTATTATTATTATTATTATTATTATTATTATTATTATTATTATTATTATTATTATTATTATTATTATTATTATTATTATTTATCCTTCTCCTTATCTCTTCCCCGCCCTTCCTTTTATTGGTATTATTATTTAAGATTTAATCTTCAATTCAATTCAGAGTGGGACTTGTAAAAAATTATGCTATGGTTAATCTTCAATTTGATTCAGAGTCTGGGACATCATCATTACTATTATTACTATTATTATCTTTTATTCATTAAACATGAAACTCTAGTCAACTGAACATTTAAAAATGTATCACACATATCATTGACTGGCACTGATGGTTGGTACATACAGAATAGAATAGAATAGAACAGAACAGAATTCTTTATTGGCCAAGTGTGATTGGACACACAAGGAATTTGCCTTTGGTGTAGATGCTCTCAGTGTACATAAGGAGAACAAAATACATTCATCAAGAATCAACACTTAGTGATAGTCAAGGTTACCAATAGGCATTCAAATCGTACTAGTAAACAAATGAAACAATATAAATTGAAAGATGCAAGCAACATGGTTATAATCACAAGTGGGAAGAGATAGATAGTAGGAAGGAAAATAATAATAATAATAATAATAATAATAATAATAATAATAATAATAATAATAATAATAATAATACAGTCTTAGTAAATTATTTGACTGTTGTATGAATTAGTTGTTAAGCAGAGTGATGGCATTCAGGCGAAAACTGCCCTTGTCTCCAGTTGTTCTCCCAAGTATCTTCTTAAAATGTACGTTGCTGTTGTTATTATTTCCATATTATTATTATTGCGTGGTTAATCTTTGGTGAGATTCACAGCCTTTGGGGCTGGTTGGTAGCTCAACAGCTCGAGTCCTAACCAAGGACCTAGGAACTCTTAAGGTAACGTCGGAGGATATAAGTTGTTCCAAGCAGGGTGGTTTTTTTTTTTATAATCAGAATGTTCAAGTCAGGTAAATTTAGAATTTCCAAATAGCGAGGTAGCTCTTTACATATTGCTCCAAGGGCTCCAATTACAATCGGGACAACACACGATTTATTATTATTATTATTAATAATAATAATATGATAATAATAATCATAACAACAACAACTACTACTAGAAAAAATAATGGAATATCGCGACCTGGCCATTGAAACTACACAGCTATGGATGAAGCATGTAACAGTGATACCCATTGTCATCAGGGCACTTGGCACCATGTCCAAGAATTTTACAAGATACATCCACAAATTGCAGCTTCCTGCAATAACACCAGCGGAACTGCAAAAGACTGCGCTACTCGGAACATCTTATATTTTAAGAAGGTCCTTGGTTGATCCCTAGGACGCTGGCAGCAAACCGTATCAACCATTAGCACCAGTCACTGGTATTTGTAATGCATTTTTGAATGTTCAGTTAGCTGAGTTTCATGTTTAATGAATAAAGTAAATAATAATCATCATCATCACAATAATAATCATAATCATAATAATCATAATAATAATCATAATATCACTATTTTACTCTTAAATTGGATTCACAGTCTGGGACTGGTAGAAACTTAACAGTTCAAGTCCTAACCAAGGAGCTAAGAGTTGTTAAGGTAACATCTGAGTATATAGGCAGTTCCAAGTAAGATGTGGGGTGTGTTTTTTCCTTTGCAAAGTCAGAATATTCATGCCTGATAAGGTCAACATTTCCATGTATCTAGGCAGCCCTTTGGGTATTGCCAGGATACTGTTACTATTGGTACAACCATTGCTTTCTTCCTCCACGGTCGCTCAACTTCAATTTGTAAATCAGGCTATTTTATCATACCCCCCCCCTCCCAAGTTATTACTATTATTATTCTCTGTTGCTTTGCATGTACAGGGAGAGCTTCTGCACGGGAGGCAAATTCCTTACGTGTGTCTAATCACACTTGGCCAAATGAAGTATTCCATTCAATCCATACAGATGCTAACACAGTTCCAAGCACACTCCTGGTGCAAAATACGACTTCAGCAACAGAGTGGCCGATGCCTCCAAGGCACTACCCAACTCTGTGGTTTCATCCCCCAAACCCCCAAAATTTAACCAATGAATGCCTACTGTTGACCCCTCACCCCATTCCTAGGAGGTCTGTTAAAGGGGTGTGCATAAATGCCCCAGCGTGCCTACCGTCCCTATCCTACGGTCTCCATTTATTCGTACCCATTTCCTGTATTCAAAGTCATGTTTACACTTATATCTGTTACCTTCTACATGCTTGACAAATAAATGAAATAAAGTGAATACAATCAGGAGACAAAGGAGAAAAGGAAATCCCTCCCAGTTTAGGAATCACATCCAGATGCTCCCTTGGCATGGAAGCCCCCCAACGGAACAAAACAGGGGTACAGTTGGTAACTCGTGGATTCCAACTCAAGTGTCAGTTGCACAGAGAGTTGTGCCCTTCCTACTGCCAGGATTCGTTATCCAACAGTGTCTTGCGTTTTCCTTTAAAAAAAAAGTTGCCAGCTGCACTTTTGACACGTTTGATCTGGGCAAAGCTCTATATACTCCTTGTGGGTGAAAAAATCCTCACCTCTCAGTCCCGCCCTTCCGAGAGGTTGAAAGCCTAAAACCAGCGGGGGGGGGGTGTTACCCTGAGAAGTTGGCCACCCTGTTCCCTGCAGCGCGCCCACCTACCCATCCACCCCTTCCCCAGCTCAGCTCCGAAGGCGCCCGCGGACTCACCTTTGCAAAACAGGACTCCCAAGAGTGAGCTGACAGCCAGGAGGCCGCTGGGCGCAGCCCCCATCCTGAAAGAAACACTCCCTCCTCTCCTCGCCTTCCTTCCTTCCTTCCTTCCTTCCTTCCTTCCTTCCTTCCTTCCTTCCCCGCGGTCGGGGGAGCCGCTTTTCAAGACTTCAAGCCGGATCCCCAAGCCGATCGCCTTCGTTTTGCCGAGAGGATGCGTCCCCGGTACGTCTCCATCCACATCAGATCGAGCGCCTTCTCCCGGTCAGACGCTGCTCCAGACGGGGGAGGCGGGAAGAGACGAGCCTGTGCCCAGCCACCCGCCAGTTTTTCCCGATTCTCGGACATCCAGGGAAGGCTCCTTTCTCCCTCCCCCTTCCAAGCCCCGAAGAGGGCGCGCAGCTAGGGATGCCGCGCAGCGCAAAGGCACAGCCGAGGAAGACAAAATAGTGTCGGGGAAGGAAAGTTTTCTGCTTCTTCTGCTTCTTTTTCTTCTTCTTCTTTCTTCTTTTTTTTTTCCTGGCGCCTCCCTGCTGCAGCCGGGGTGGTGCCTGGAAACTGAGGCGGGGAAGGGGGAAGGGGAAAGGGTCCTGGAGGATGAGTGGGTGGGCGACCGACGGATAGCACCCTTCCTTTGGCGACTTCAACGCCGTCCCTTCGAGGGACGCTTCCTCGCCAAGCGTGGGAAAGCCAACTTGCTCTTGCTGGAATCATCAAAAGAAGAAGAGTGAGCCATCCTTCTTTAAGGAGGAGGGGGAGTTGGGGGGAGTTGGGGGGCAATCTTCCGTCCGACAGGACCCCCCCAGAAAGGCTTCCCGGGGGTCGAGCCTTCAAGCCCTGCAAACCCCAGAGACTCGCAGACAGAGCGAGAAAGACGAAGAGGCGGATCCTTGCTAACCGCTCTCTCCAATCCGAGGAAGGTTTTTCCCCCCCCTCTCTCGACCCCCCCTTCCTCCTTTCGCTTTCTTTTTACACCCACCCCCTCCTTTCGCTCTCAGTCCAAAGATCTGCCGTGACTAAAGCCGGCTGGCGAGCCCAGGATGAACAGATTAACAGAGCTGGAAGGGACCTTGGAGGTCATCTAGTCCAACTCCCCGCCCAAGCGCCCCCCTCCCTACCCCACCCCAACCTCCCCGCGATTACTCGCTTGGAGGTCTACTTTGGGAAGCTTTCCCCGGCCACAAAGGTTACAAAAGGGGCGACGAAAAATGCGCCCCCCAGATCCGGCAGCCTGTTGCAAGCAAGGTAGAACAAGGGGTGCACCGCTCCTGCAAGACCGCTAGGGGGCTTGCAAAGAGAACTACTGTCTGTGGCCCTCTGGTGGCCGGCTGAGGGATGACAGCCCGGATGAAGTCGAATAGAATAGAGCTGGAAGGGACCTTGGAGGTCTTCTAGTCCAGCCCCCTGCTCAAGCAGGAGAACCGACCAATTCCAATAAGTGATTGTCTAGTGTCTTCTTAAAAACGTCCAGTAGTTTAGTTGAAAGGCAGTTATTCCGTTCTCTTACATTCGTTACTGGAGAGTAAGTCGTGATTAGCTCAGTGGTGGCTCAGTGGAGCTTGTCGACCAGAAAAGTTGGCAGTTCGGTGGTTCGAATCCCTAACGGAGTGAGCTCCCGTGACTTGTCCCAGCTTCTACCAACCTACAGTTCGAAAGCACGTAAAAATGCAAGTAGAAACATAGGGACCACCTTTGGTGGGAAGGTAACAGAGTTCTGTGCGCCTTCGGCGTTTAGTCACGCCGGCCACATGACCACGGAGACATCTTCGGACAGCGCTGGCTCTTCAGCTTTGAAACGGAGATGAGCTCCGCCCTCTAGAGTCGAGAACGACTGGCACATAGATGCGAGGGGAACCTTTATCTTTTAAGATTTGAGAAGGCTTGCAATGCATCCTTGAACTCCTAGAATACAAATAAAGATGGCCTCATCTGGCTTATCCCAGAACTAATAAACAGAAGTAGATTCAACTGGGGTAACTGAGGAACCTCTTAGAGATGTTTCGGGGGGCCCATCACCTCTGGGCAAGTCAGGCACTGAAGAAGAACAGCTGTTGACCCAAAGGTGCCTTTTTTCAGGACTTTCTTATATTTTTTCTTTTGAAGACGTTTCGCTTCTCATCCAAGAAGCTTCTTCAGCTCTGACTGGATGGTGGGGAATGGGAGGATTTATGCTCCTTGCAGACAGCTGGTCCTTTGCATCCTTTTAGAGGGTCGTTGAGGCCACTTGGAGGTTTATCAGTGTCTTCAGGGCCACCTGAGTGGTGCAAATGGTTCCTGGAGCCTGCAATTTTCGGACACAGATAAACCTCCAAGTGCTTCAAGACCCTCTAAAGCAGCAACCTTTTGTTGGCCATGCCCCACCTAAGCATCTCTAAAATCCTGCTACCCCCCCCCCCCCCCCGCCGGTGACATATAATTCTTACTTTACTCAAAAAGTGAACTCTGCTCATGCGGAGGAAGCCTAAAAGGCCATTCACTTGGTTTAAACAAGGTTCAAATTGCCCCGATTAAAAATCAAATCCCGCCCCTGTGGGGCCTGGGCAGTTGGGAGCCACTGCTCTAAAGGGATGTAAATGACCAGCTGTCTGCAAGGAATATAAATCCTTCTCTTCCCCACCATCCAGTCAGAGCTGAAGAAGCTTCTTGGATGAGAAAGGAAACGTCTTCAAAAGAAGAAGAAAAACACCACAAAGTCCAGTTGCCTCTTGAAAAAGCACCTTTGGGACTCCAAGTGGCCTCAACAACTCTCTAAAAGGATGCAAAGGACCAGCTGTCTGCAAGGAGCATAAATCCTTCCCTTCCCACCATCCAGTCAGAGCTGAAGAAGCCTTCTTGGATGAGAAGCAAAATGTTTTCAAAAGAAAAAAAACAAGTAAGCCCAATTGCCTCCTGAAAAAAGCACCTTTGGGACAACCATGATGTGGAGGACGGAGAATCTCTACAGACAAGGACACCTGTTGTCCCCTCTATCCCCCATCCCAGATACCACTTCCTTCCTGGCTTAAGAGTAGGAGCTCTGTTGGCCTTAAGGATAGGAGAAATTGGGTTATCTTAGCAACGTACGCCTCTTTCGCTACTGGAACTGCCTTAGTCATCGGAAGCGGTGGAGTCCTCAAAACACCTGAGCTCACCTTAGTCACCTAAGTGCGTTTGGGGCCCCAGCATTTCTATCAATAGCTTAGTTTGGTGCTTCGGGTCAAGTAATTGGGAGGTGAATTGCAAGCTACACGGAACGAGGACAACTGGAGCTTCTGAGTCACACATGGAAGAATAGACGGAGTGGGCTGCTTTTCGTTCGAAGCAGAGATGCAGGTGCGTCCATGCACAGTTCTCAAAGGTCTTTCAAGGGTGGCCTCCTCTTTCAACGCTCAATCACACACGCGCACACACAGCCAGTACAGGCAATCCAATTTCCAAGCCTGTTGACTTCAGCGGATGAAGCAAACTGACATTGATATAGGACGAGGATGGCTAAACCTTTTCCCATTGCGTGCCAAAAGAGGGGGGAGCGCAGGAGGGGGGGTCATGCATGGGCGTGCCCACACCCATAATGCTGAGCCCCGGGGGCATACACACGCAACCCCCATCCCCCAGCTTTTGGCATGCGATGGACCCATTTTCGCCCTCCCCAGGCTCTGGGAAGGGCAAAAACAGGCTCCCCAGCCTCCCCGCGCACAAAAAACAGGCTCCCCAGCCTCCCAGCTCACAGGCAAACCAGAATATCAGGAATGGACTTCCAGTTTGGCCATAGGGCCGTTTTTCACGCTCTTGAAGTCTCTGGACCGTCCTGCATACCAACCTGATGATGCTCCTTGAAGATGGAACTCACATGACACCTAAGGGATTTGTAGATTGGACAGTGGGATGAGGGTTACCAGGGGGAGGGGGTTTGGTCACATATTGATATGTATGATTTCGCCCGCTTTTGCCTCAGATCTTGCTTTGCTTAGCTGCTATCTTTTTATAACCAGTAAAAGTACTCTTAATTCTGCAAAATGGAGTTAAGTGGTTTCTTTCTTGGTTGCTGAGGGAGGCCGGCTTGACCCAGTGGCTCACAGACTAAGATGTTGAGCTTGTCGATCAGAAAGGTCGACAGTTCGGCGGTTCGAATCCCTAGCGCTGCGTAACGAAGTGAGTTCCCGTGACTTGTCCCAGCTTCTGCCAGCCTAGCAGTCCGAAAGCATGTAAAAATGCAAGTAGAAAAATAGGAACCACCTTTGGTGGGAAGGGAACAGCGTTCCGTGCGCCTTAGGCATTGAGTCATGCCGGCCACATGACCACGGAGACGTCTTCGGACAGCGCTGGCTCTTCGGCTTTGAAACAGAGATGAGCACCCCCCCTAGAGTCGGGAATGACTAGCACATATGTGTGAGGGGAATCTTTACCTTTACCTAACACCTAAAGTTGCTCTTTCCCAAAGGAGATATTGGTTTCATTTTGATTTGGTATTTAGAAATCAACCACTCCGATCTTTTAATCACAGTTCCTTTGCTCCTTCTCCTTGATTTTGCCACCCCTGGTGTAGGAGAAGGAGAAAACATGAAATTCATGGCCTCCTGGTAGATTTGGAGAGGAGTACCACTGGCCTCTGGAGAGCCAAAGTGAAGGATGAAATGATGGCCATCTTCTCCTCTTTCCTTTTTCTTGCTCATTCTTCACTTCATTGGAGGCGAAAACAATTCATTGAGGGCCTTCAGAGGTAGCAAGGCATTGGACATTCATGTGTGAAGACAAAGATAGATCAGCTTTGAAGCTATCTTCTTCTCTTGATCTTCATCCTCATTTTCACATTTCTTCCTCCTCCTCCTTTTCCTCCTCTTCTCTATCAACATCAGCTCAACCTGAGTGGGGAACTACCCTCCTTCTCCTTCTTCTCCTCCTTCTCCTTCTCTTCCTCCTTCCTCCTCCTTCTTTTTCTTCCTTCTCCTTCTCCTCCTTCTCCTCCTCTTTCTCCTTCTTCCTCCTCCTTCTCCTCCTCCTCCTTGTCCCTTTTCCTCCTCCTTTTCCTTCTTCTCCCTCCTTCTCCTCCTCCTTCTTCTCCTCCTACTCCTTCCTTCTTCTCCTCCTCCTCCTCCTCCTTCCTCCTCCTCCTCCTTCTCTTTCTTCCTTCTCCTTCTCCTCCTTCTCCTCCTCCTCCTTCTTCCTCCTCCTTCTCCTCCTTCTTCTCCTTTTCCCTTTTCCTCCTCCTTTTCCTTCTTCTCCCTCCTTCTCCTCCTCCTTCTTCTCCTCCTTCTCCTCCCTCTTCCTCCTCCTCCTGTATTCCAATATCTGTTTTAGACTCTCACTTCCGGTTCCTATACCCCACCAATCTGCGCTTTAGGAATTCTGTTGGACTGAGAAGTCAGAATAAATTCAGGGCCACAGACAAAGGAAATGGAAACTGTCTAGTTTTGTTGAGCGAGCATTTCTGACTTGGGGATTACCCGACTCCAATTTGTGTTGGTTAATTAAACAGCAAGGAAAGAAGAGAGGGAACTGTGGAAAGCCAGCACTGTCAATCCTGAAAAGCTACGGAATAAAAGGTAGGCATTTTTCTTATTCCGCTGAGGCTTGCAACTTGATTATTGCCCCTTCAAAATAAATGGGGAAAACAAGTACATTTTCCTAGGAAAATGAAATATTTTAGGAAATATTAAAAGGGCAGAATATTTCCCCCTAAAAGGGAGGCAGAAAATCACACCTCCCCCCCGCTTTGTCAATGGGGCATTAAGGCCTGAGCCAGTCTATTCTACATAACAAAGATCTGCCTCCTTCAGGCAGAGGCATGGGAGGAATTGCCCAAAGCCCTTTCATTACATCATCAGCCCTGGTGGGTTCTGGCAGAGACTACTGCCGGTTCGCTCAGGGGCATGCCGTACATTGCGCAGTACAACTAAAATTGCTCTGGGCATGCGCAGAAGGAAAAAAACAAAATGACGGTTCTGTAGAATCGGTTCGGGGGGGTCTGGCAGGCCTGGGTCGCTGCCAGTTCCAGTGACTGGAACCGGTAGGCCAAACCGGTAAGGAGGCACCACTGATCATCACCCAGCAAGAATTAACTAAGCCTGGGACTCAGGACAGCCTACAGAGTGGCCCCTGAATGGCCCCATGGGAGTCTGGCAACCAATCAGAACACAAGCTCAAATTCAAAAGCCCAGAGAGGGCATAAAACCCAGGCACTCTCCGCGTCTCTTCCCTTTTTTCTTCTTCACCCAACATCTTCAAGCCATGTGATCCTGTCCACCATTAAAACCATCTTTCTAAGTGGCCATCATGTTTCCAGTGTCTTCCTCGCCACTTGGAACTGAACGCAGAAGGACATTTCTTCCAACACAAGCAAGGCTCCTCCAAAGTCCCAGGGAAGTGTTCTGATATTTAGAATAGAATAGAATAGAATAGAATAGAATAGAATAGAAAATAGAACAGAACATGGAATAGAATAGAATGGAATGGAATGGAGGGAAATGAAATGGAACAGAATTGAATAGAATGGAACGGAATGGAATATACTAGAATGGAATAGACTAGAATAGACTAGAATAGACTAGACTAGACTAGAATAGAAAATAGAATAGAACAGAACAGAACATGGAATAGAATAGAATGGAATGGAGTGGAGTGGAATGGAATAGAATAGAATACAATAGTAGAGTTGGACGGGACCTTGGAGGTCTTCTAGCCCAACCCCCTGCCTAGACAGGAGACCCTACACCACTTCATACAAATGGTTATCCAACCTTTTCTTAAAAACTTCCAGTGTTGGAGCATTCACAACTTCTGGAGGCAAGTTGTTCCACTGATTAATTGCTCTCACTGTCAGGAAGTTTCTCCTTAGTTCTAAGTTGCTTCTCTCCTTGATTGGTTTCCACCCATTGCTTCTTGTCCTGCCCTCGGGTGCTTTGGAGAATAGCTTGACTCCCTCTTCTTTGGGGCAGCCCCTGAGATATTGGAAGACTGCTATCATGTCTCCCCTAGTCCTTCTTTTCATTAAACTAGACATACCCAGTTCCAGCAACCGTTCTTCATATGTTTCAGCCTCCAGTCCCCTCATCCTCTTTGTTGCTCTTCTCTGCACTCTTTCCAGAGTCTCCACATCCTTTTTGCATCGTGGTGACCAAAACTGAATGCAGTATTTATAAATAAATGATATTTAAGTGTTTATGGGAGGCTCAGTACTCCTTACTCCTCCAGTATTTAGATTCACGGAAGATGGTTGGACGGCTGAATTAATCCATTTTCAAGGTTTGCATAACATTTTGCAAACAATCACCCACCAAACATGCTAGGCTTACATAATGACAAAAACCCCACAGCCCCCTTCCTCGCTCACAGAGGCACACACAACCGCTACAGATAACACCAAGCCAGCTCAATCTTCTTTTGCAAACTCCCTCCCTGGATCTCTAATCCAGTTATGCATGTTGTGCGAACTTCCACGGTTTTTAATGGAGCGGATTGAGAGTGGGTTGGTGTTGGAAACCTGGCATTCCTTGCAAATTCTTTTCCGAGCTATCGGAGAGGCCAGGAACACACTCTGGGGCTGTTGTCATGCACAACATCGAGGTTGCTGGACTTTCCGTTGCACAGGTGAAAACGTGAATTTCTAATAGTAGATATTCTGACTGCAATGTTTGTTAGCAGCTGCAGCGCTGCCAGGAGCATAGCAATGAATTCTTAGAGCAACTTGCTTTCAGGGCACACAAACAGTTTCCCTCACATATACATGCTAGTTGTTCCCGACACTAGGGGGCGGTACTCATCTCCGTTTCAAAGTCGAAGAGCCAGCGCTGTCTGAAGACGTCTCCGTGGTCATGTGGCCAGCATGACTAAACGCCGAAGGCGCATGGAACGCTGTTCCCTTCCCACCAAAGGTGGTTCCTATTTTTCTACTTGCATTTTTAATGTGCTTTCGAACTGCTAGGTTGGCAGAAGCTGGGATGAGTCACGGGAGCTCACTCCGTTACGCGGCGCTAGGGATTCGAACCGCCGAAATGCCGACTTTTCTGATCGACAAGCTAAGCATCTTAGCCACTGAGCCAGCATGCAATTCTTCCAGGAGAGGAGAGGAGGAGAAGAGAAGGAGAAGAGGAAGAGAAACGAGAGAAGAGGAAGAAATGAGAAAAGAAAGACAAGAAGAGAAGTAAAAGGGAGGAGAAGAGAAATAGAAGAGAAGAGAAATAGAAGAGAAAAGGATCAAGTCTTAGCAGTGGAAAGAGCGCCCCCTGCTGGATGCTTCCCATCAACTCCATTAAAGAAGGACACCATTACATCCCATCGAACAGAGAAAAGGGGGGAAAAACAACAACTCCCTTTCTAGGTTTGATCCACGTACTATCAGACTGGTTTGGTGAACCAGTAGTGCCAATCTGCAGCTCGCATGCCCCGGCTCCATGCTGTCCTATTTAGCCACATTTTCTAAGCTGCACGCATGTGTGCAAGCTGCGTGCACGATCAGAATGCATGCGTGGAAGGCGTGCATGCTGACAAAGCCAGCGGCCGCGCAGGGGGCGAACTGGTAGTGAACTTGTGTGGAACCTACCTCTGCACACCATGCTCTAAAATTAACTCAAAGAGTAAGTTTGCTCAACTTCTGCACCAGTGAGATCTCCACCAAGCGTCGCAGTCAAGAGTGAGGTCTTTGTGGCAAGCTCCGTTGGGCAAAATCAAGGTGAGGGCATATTGGCTCCAAAGAACATTTAGTTCTTTGCCTTTATGCAATCCTCAAGCAAGATGCTTTAGCTAGGATTGATCGGTCCCGTGAAGGTAGCGAAGAGATTGGTGGCATGCCTGCTTTCGGGCCAACCAAACCCACCATATTGATTTTCCCAGCATGCCTGCAAGGAGTTGCGTGAGATCCAGCGGTCTCCTGGGAAGTCTAGATATTGTCAGTCGCTCTCTTCTTGCAACACAACTTTTCTCCTTGTTAAAAGAACCTAAAAATAATCCAGAATCCTTGCCGGCTGCCCGTTCACATGCTTCAAATTAAAACCAACCGCTCTCCCAGTCTAAATTTTGGAGCTTCTTTGTTAAAAAGCCAACAAATTTTTGGTGCCTGGTTGGAAAAGCCCTGAGTGAGAAATGATTCCCGACCTTCCATCCATCCATCCATCCATCCATCCATCCATCCATCCATCCATCCTTCCTTCCTTCCTTCCATGATGTGCAGTGGTTAGAGTGCAGTACTGCAGGCTACTTCTGCTGACTGCTGGCTGCCTGCAAATTGGCAGATCGAATCTCACCAGGCTCAAGTTTGACTCAGCCTTCCGTCCTTCCGAGGTGGGTAAAATGAGGGCCCAGATTGTTGGGGGGCAAGAGGCTGACTCTGTAAACTGCTTAGAGAGGGCTGGAAAGCACCGTGAAGCAGTATATAAATCTATTGCTATTGCTATTTCCTTCCTTCCTTCCTTCCTTCCTTCCTTCCTTCCTTCCTTCCTCCTCCCTCCCTCCCTCCCTCCCTCCCTCCCTTCCTTCCTTCAACTCTGCCCACTGCCAGCAGTTCAATTCTGAGTGGCTGACTCAGCCTTCCGTCCTTCCGAGGTGGGTAAAATGAAGACCCAGATTGTTGGGGGCAAGAGGCTGACTCTGTCAACCGCTTAGAGAGAGCTGTAAAAGAATTGTGAAGCAGTATAGACGTCTAAGTACTATTGCTCTTCCTTTTCCCCTTCCTTCCTTCCTTCCTTCCTTCCTTCCTTCCTTCCTTCCTTCCTTCTTTCCTTCCTTGGTGTGCAGTGGATAGAATGCAATTCTACCAACTGCTATCACTTCAGTCCTGACTGGCTCAAGGTTGACTCAGCCTTTCCATCCTTACGAGGTAGGTAAAATGAAGACCCAGATTGTTGGGGGCAAGAGGCTGACTCTGTAAACCGCTTAGAGAGGGCTGTAAGGCACCGTGAATATAAATCTATTGCTACTGCTATTCCCATTTGCAGCCTTCCCAGCCAACTTCCAACAAAGCCAAGTCAACGGGGGAAAGCTGGATTGTCTTAATGATCACATGACCCACTTACCCATTGCCCGATTCACTGTTCCAACCGTGGTCATAAGTGAAGGACTACCTATATAAACAAGCATTCCGTTCCTAACTGGGTACTTTCAGGATTTTATAGGACGGCCTGGATTGGATTTTACGAGGCTTCATCTCTATTTATTCTGTTATTAGGCTGCCTTAATTGCTGTTGTGTCTCTGTTCCTGAGTGGTGTTTATTGTTGCACTGCAAACCACTGTTGACAGTTTACTAAGCGCTGTGAACGGCAAATGAATTTAAAAAGCCGCCGTGTTGGATCTTGCAAATAAAAGCAGGCAAGTCTTCTTGCAAGGGGACTAGCCTGCAAGGGATGACAATATGGATCATTTACAGGCCTCTACCTTTCTTTTTGATCCGGTTTGGTTTGAAAATTGCATCACCTTTCATTTGAACCGCACAGTAGAGGGCTCTGCAGCACAGCAAGACGTACCGATGGTAGTTTAACAATCCAGTGACTTACGGGGGTTGTGTAGGGGGGGTTCTCCAACGTCGTGTTAAATGTGTACGTGTTTTACCACTTAGGAAAAAAAATTAGGCTGGCTCCAGCTACGGTGATGGTATGAAATTTGTATAAAGAGTCAAGCAACGAGGCTGTGTATCATTCGATTAGGGGAGGGGGAGATTACGCCGAGCCTCGGAGAGAGCGCAGATATGCGTTCTCGAGGCTTTCTGCAGTTCCGGAATGTATCTGGAGAGCATCTGAACCTCGACTTCATGTTTTAAAGTTCCCTCTAGAAGCAAAGTGGGGGAGCTTTAAACCACCTCTTGGAAGCCCTGCTGGGTAGGCCAGTAATAAGAGAAGTGGGGAGTTAGAATTCAGCAATCTCTCCAAAAGGGTCCCAAGTAACACCCCCAAGGAACGAAGACTCCGAGGCTTGAGTTTCCTCCAAGTTCCATTTGATTAACGGTAAAGGTTTCTCTTGCACATATGTGCTAGTCATTCCTGACTCTAGGGGGCGGTGCTCATCTCCGTTTCAAAGTCGAAGAGCCAGCGCTGTCCGAAGATGTCTCCGTGGTCATGTGGCCGGCGTGACTCAACACCGAAGGTGCACGGAACGCTGTTCCCTTCCCACCAAAGGTGGTCCCTATTTTGCTACTTGCATTTTTTACATGCTTTCGAACTGCTAGGTTGGCAGAAGCTGGGACAAGTAATGGGAGCTCACTCTGTTACGCGGCGCTAGGGATTCGAACTGCTGAACTGCTGACCTTTCTGATTCGTGTGGTGAGGGGTTTTTTTTGTAATCAGTGGAGACTTTTAAAAAAATCTAATGTTTATTACGATGTTAATTTCCCTTGACTAAATTCAACAGAAATAGGAAATATGGAAATACCTTATTATTGTAGCTGCTGATATGTTATTTAATAACATCCACAAGATTTTGAGTAGAGACATTTAAAATGAATTAATTTGGAAACATCCCAAGATGATGAAGGGACTGGAGACTAAAACATACAAAGAACGGTTGCGGGTACTGGGCCTAGGTAGTCTAGTGAAGAGAAGGACCAGGGGAGACAGGATAGCAGCCTTCCAATATTTGAGGGGTTGCCACAGAGAGGAGGGGGAGGTCAAGATATTCCCCAAAGCCCCTGAAGGCCAGACAAGGAACAATGGATGAAAACTGAGCAAGGAGAGAGAGATTCAACCTGGAAATAAGGAGGAATTTCCTGACAGTGAGAACAATCAACCATTGGAACAGAAGTTGCCTTCGGAAGTTGTGAGAGCTTCATCCCTGGAGGCTTTCAAGAAGAGATTGGACTGACATTTGTCAGAAATGATGTAGGGTCTCCTGCTTGAGAGGGGAGGGTTGGACTAGATGACCTATTAGTTCCCTTCCAACTCTCTTAATCAAGTTGGAGAAGTCTGGTTACTTCAATTCACATGCATGAGAAGGCTACTCTGGACTTGTGATTCTCACAGATGCTGCCATCGAGATAGCTATAGGTACTCTAACGACCACGCAGTCACCCAGAAAGTATTCAGTGGCCCTCAAAATTGGCCAAGTTCTGTCCTAGCAGTGCCACCGTCCACTTCCCCTGTTGCTCAGTATGGGTGACATGTAGCAAGCATAATTCACAGCTCTCCTCGTACATATATGCAGCCACTTATGGTTGACAGCTGTGCTTGTCACTTTTATGAAGGTTTTAGTGCTAAAGTATCAGCTGTCAGCAGCGAGCAGGTGTTGATAAATATTATGGAAGGTGGATATATTATTATTCAGGTGAATAGACAAGAGGAAAACAACAGTTGGTCAAAAGAAAACAATTTCTGCAACAGACAATGATAGCAAAGGCAGTTCTGGTACCCAACCAAGGTTTGAAGAATGGATGGCAATCGGCAGTCTCGGGTTATGTTAAAAATTAACTTGAAGTCCAAAAAATCACCTCACCTTCTATGTTAGTTTAGCATGATGAATTTAGAGGGTAGAAAGTATTTGCATTTGGTCCGAGAGAAGGCCATTTTTAGAATGGTAAAGGTAACAGTTCCCCTGCATATGTGTGCTAGTCGTTTCCGACTCTAGGGGGCAGTGCTGATCTCCGTTTCAAAGCCAAAGAGCCAGCACTGTCTGGAGAAGTGGTCATGTGGCCAGCATGACTCAACACCGAAGGCACACGGAACGCTGTTCCCTTCCCACCAAGGGTGGTCCTTATTTTTCTACTTGCATTTTTTAACGTGCTTTCGAACTGCTAGGTTGGCAGAAGCTGGGGCAAGTCACGGGAGCTCACTCCGTTATGCGGCACTAGGGATTCGAACCGCCGAACTGCCAACAGCATTCACACAAAATGCCAACCTGGATAATCTTAGACTATCTTTTTCTAGTAGCGAGGGATGTCAACTCCACCAATTCACTTATCTTATAACTCCGGGTATTGTGTGAAGGCGACCAAGTGGTGAACTTAGGAATCAGCTTAACCTAGATTGTTATTTTTAAGATGATTCTAAAAGGCCCCCAAAGTTTAGGACCCCCACATTTAACAGAATAAGAGGGTTGGAAGAGGCCTTTGAGGTCTTCTAGTCCAACCCCCTGCTCTGGCAGGAAACCCTCTACCATTTCAGACAAATGGTTGTCCTGTCTCTTCTTAAAGACCTCCAGTGATGAAGCCCCCACAACTTCTGAAGGCAACCTGTTCCATCGATAAATTGTTCTAACTATCAGGACACTTCTCCTTATTCTAGGTTGCTTCTCTCTTTGCTTAATTTCCACCATTGCTTTTTGTTTTCCTGGTGCTTTTCCACATATTCCAAACCTTTTTTAGACATAACCATCTCTGATGGAGCACACCCACAACTTCTGGAGGCAATTCATTCTACTGATAAATGGTTCTCACTGTCAGGAAGTTTCTCCTGAGTTCCAAGTTGCTTCTCTCCTTACTGAGTTTCCATCCATTGGTTCTTGCCTTGCCTTCTGGTGGTTTGGGAAATAGGTTGACCCTCTCCTCTTGAGAATAGAATTGAATAACAGAGTTGGAAGGGACCCTGGAGGTCTTCTAGTCCAACCCCCTGCTTAGGCAGGAAACCCTATACCACTTCAGACAAAGGGCTATCCAACATCTTCTTAAAGACTTCCAGTGTTGGGGCATTCACAACTTCTGGAGGGAAGTTGTCCCACTGATTAATTGTTCTCACTGTCAGGAAGTTTCTCCTCAGTTCTAAGTTGCATCTCTCCTTGATTAGTTTCCACCCATTGCTTCTTGTTCTATACTCAGGTGCTTTGGAGAATAGCTTGACTCCTTTCTTTCTTTCTTTCTTTCTTTCTTTCTTTCTTTCTTTCTTTCTTTCTTTCTTTCTTTCTTTCTCTTCCTTCCTTCCTTCCTTCCTTCCTTCCTTCCTTCCTTCCTTCCTTCCTTCCTTCCTTAGAATAGAATAGAATAACAGAATTGGAAGGGACCTTGGAGGTCTTCTAGTCCAACCCCCTGCCTAGGCAGGAAACCCTACACCACTTCAGACAAATAGTTATCCAGCATCTTCTTAAAAACTTCCAGTGTTGGAGCATTCACAACTTCTGGAGGGAAGTTGTCCCACTGATTAATTGTTCTCACTGTCAGGAAGTTTCTCCTTAGTTCTAGGATGCTTCTCTCCTGGATTAATTTTCATCGGCTTCCATTTCGCTAATCCTAAATCAAAAAAGAATCAATGAAGAGGAAGAAGTCATCTTAGAGTCTATGGGTTGCTATGGGACATCAGAGTAGGTCAACAAACACCTTATATAGCTTTCATGTCACATCTCATCACAAAGAGGAGAGTCTATCAAACTATTCATCTCCCTAGCAGCCGAACTCGTCAGCCTGAGAGAGAAACCTTTTGCCGGGGCTGCTGACACACACACACACACACACACACACACAAACACACCAGGCAAGTGCCTGTGTACTGACCCAGCTCCCCAAATATTACAGACCTTCTGTATTTAAATCAATGATTCCTTTATTAGAAGCATCCCGGCAAAAAGTTTATCTCTCCCCACAGCCTAACAAGTCCATCCGGCAGGGAGATGAATAGTTGTCTGTCACATCTATTCATCTCTGCCCCCTGCCTTTTATCCCAAGAGCTCAGGTGGGACTTTTGTATCAGCAGTGGCTCTTCCGTCCCAAGGACTGGCTCATAGATTTCTACTGCTCTCCTCTCCTCTGGCTTCTGTGCATCCACATGTCAGGCACTGGAGCCAGCTGTTCCTCCTCTTCCTCATCAACCCCCTCCAGACTTGAGGGCTGTTGAGTCTCCATCTGAGGGTTGACGGATGGCCCAGGATCCGCCTCTCTCTCTCTCTCTCTCTCTCTCTCTCTGCCAGCTCCATTCCCTCTTCCCCCTCAGAGCTCTCGGGTTGCCTTGATGCTAGGGTGGGGCTTCACTAGCAGTGGTTACTCTTCTGTACCAAGGACCAGCTCATAGATTTCCACTGCTCTCCTCTCCTCTGCCTTCTGTCTGCACGTCAGGCACTGACTGGACCTAGATGTTCCTCCTCTTCTTCATCAGCCACCTCCAGACCTGGGGGCTGTTGACTCTCCATCTGAGGGCTAACGGATGGTCCACACTCTGTTTCTCTCTCTCTCTGCCATCTCCATTCCCTCTTCCACCTCACAGCTCTCAGGTTGCCTTGATGCTGACCCTGACTCCCACACCACCATCTCCTCCTCCTCCTCCTCTTCTGATTTGGCTGCTGGAGGGGCCTGTGGCTGACAGGCCACAACATCCTGTTGTAATTTTGAATGGTCGCTAAGAAGACCGTTGTAAGTTGAGGGCTACCTCTAGTGATGCTTCACAAGGCCAGGAGAGGCGAGAGGCTTTTAACGCTCCTTGCCATGAAGATGAGCAACTCTTCCGACCACTTTTCCTGGCCTGACTGCAGAGTTCCTCATTTACATCTGGACCAGCAGGGAGTCATTTCCGCCTCTGAATAGACTTTGCGTTATGTAAATACAAATAGCCCCATGCCTGTCCCCAGCAGATGGAAAAGAGAGAGAGGGGGGGAGGGAGGGAGGGAGAGGGAGAGAGGAGTGTGTGTGTGGGTGGGTGGGGGGAGAGAGACAGAAAGTGCAGACTCTGACTTATTATTGTGAATCAGTTCTTTCGTTGGCTTAATTGCTTGCATTTGGCTTTTTCTTCCAGTAGTGCAGCTGCGGAGTGGCTCCGTGTCTGTGTGCGTTGCATCCTTAAAAAATAAAATAACATAAAAATAAACAGGCTCCCTTTTCGGTCTGCACGGAAGAGCAAAATGACACAGTGGCGATCGCCAGATGGGATCGTCCCAAAATCAAGGAGAAGATCGATTTAGTACAGGGAGAACCAGGGGTGGGATTCAGCCGCTTCGGACCAGTTCGAGTGAACCGGTAGCTCCGACGGTCAGCTGAGAGTGAACCGGTTCGCTCCGATGACCAGGTAGGGCCTCCCTGCCCGCCCCTGCACTATACTGATGTATATTTGCTTGAAGCCCAGATGATAGACGTGACAAAGCGGATTACCACACCTCAGCTGTTTTACTTACCAGGGATGCTGTAGAAGGTAGGTTTTTGAGCCGTTTTCGAATGCTCTGTGCATGCTCAGCGAACCGGTTGTTACACCATTTGAATCCCACCAGTGGTGAGAACCTGCCTGTGGTACAAGAGCTCAAAGCTCTGTAGATCAATTTTCCTTTCACCCACGCTTCTCCGCAATGACAACCCTGTAGCAAGTGGTGAAATTCAATTTTTTTTACTACCAGTTCTGTGGGTGTGGTTTGGTGGGCATGGCAGGGGAGGGATACTGCGAAATCCCCAGTTCCCTCCCCACTCCAGGGAAAGGATACTGCGAAATCCCCATTCCCTCCCCACTCCAGGAGAAGGATACTGCAAAATCCCCATTCACTTCCCACTCCAGGGGAAGGATACTGCAAAATCCCCATTCACTTCCCCACTCCAGGGGAAGGAGACTGCAAAATCCCCATTCCCTCCTCACTCCAGGGGAAGGATACTGCAAAATCCCCATTCCCTCCTCACTCCAGGGGAAGGATACTGCAAAATCTCCATTCCCCTCCCCACTCCAGGGGAAGGATACTGCAAAATCCCCATTCCTTCCCCACTCCAGGGAAGGATACTGCAAAATCCACATTCCTCCCCATTCCAGGGGAAGGATACTGAAAAATCCCCATTCCCTCCCCACTCCAGGGGAAGGATACTGTAAAATCCCCATTCCCTCCCCTCTCCAGGGGAAGGATCTGCAAAATCCCCATTCCCTCCTCACTCCAGGGGAAGGATACTGCAAAATCCCCATTCCCTCCTCACTCCAGGGGAAGGATACTGCAAAATCCCCATTCCCTCCTCACTCCAGGGGAAGGATACTGCAAAATCCCCATTCCTTCCCCACTCCAGGGGAAGGATACTGCAAAATCCACAGTTCCTCCCCATTCCAGGGGAAGGATACTGAAAAATCCCCATTCCCTCTTAACTCTAGGCGAAGGATACTGCAAAATCCCCATTCCCTCCCCACTCCAGGGGAAGGATACTGCAAAAGCTCCATTCCCTCCCTACTCCAGGGGAAGGATACTGCAAAATCCCCATTCCTTCCCCACTCCAGGGGAAGGATACTGCAAAATCACCATTCCCTCCTCACTCCAGGGGAAGGATACTGCAAAATCCCCATTCCCTCCCCACTCCAGGGGAAGGATACTGCAAAATCCCCATTCCCTCCCCACTCCAGGGGAAGGATACTGCAAAATCCACATTCCTCCCCTCCAGGGAAGGATACTGAAAATCCCATTCCCTCACTCTGGCGAAGGATACTGCAAAATCCCGATTCCTTCCCCACTCCAGGTGAAGGATACTGCAAAATCCCAATTCCCGTTGCTGGAGCTAAGCAGCCACCAGGAGAAAGAGTTGGCAAAAGAGCTAATTTCAAATTGGATCTGACTGAGAAGGAAGCTCAGCAGAAGCACCTCACTGAGGACTAGGAGCGTAGGCTTTCCAAGCAGAGGAAAGATCTGCAGGAGTGCAATGCCAGGTACCAGTGCCTGGAGGCTCAGAGGGCTGAGATGGTCAGCCAGTTCCAGGCCATGATGCAGTCCCACTGGAACAAGGCCCTCTGGCTCTTTGCCACTAGCAATACTTCCCTCCAGCCTTCTCCCAAAGCCCCCCACCAGGAGGTTGAAGCAGACCCCCCTCCAGCACACACAAAAAGACCCCGAAGGAGGGAGACTCTCTGCAGCGACACAAACGTTCATTGCAAGTATCCATCCCAGGGGCCGTAGTTTGAGGACCCCTGTTTTAGTGCAGTATAAAAAATGCAAATAATTTTTCTGCGGACTACCAAAATTTTCTCACGGCCCACCGGTGGTCCACAAAGCAGCAGTTGGTGACCGCTGCTATAAGTGACAATCTTCCTGGGGTCAAATAAAGATCAGTGGACGATGGAGCTCCTCAAACAGAGATCCCAATTTCATCTGCTTCCTTGGCAATCTCCAACAGACGTATCTGTAGGTCAGGGGTGTCCAACCTTGGGAACTTTAAGACTTGTGGACTTCAACTCCATTCTGGGAGTTGAAGTCCACAAGTCTTAAAGTTCCCAAGTTTGGACACCCCTGCTGTAGGTGGACCAAGCCTTTTCCCACGGATTGTCCTTCAGCTCTTCTCTCCAGACAAAATGTCCAGGAACAGCATTTTCAACCAGAACAAGAAAAAAAAAAAGAAAAGAAATGGAATGATACATCTTTCTCCCTTCGTTCATCAAGAATTGTCAGACAATTCTGTCCCATGAGGATAGAAAGAGGAGAATTTAGGATGGGAAGGATGAAGCACAGGATTGGGGGGAGGTGGGGAAATCACTGCTGTGAGCCATTAAACAAAATTCTAGTTAGGTTTTATGTAGAGTTGAATAAAGGCCCTGCATTATTATCCTGGTTGGACGTGAGAACCCATGTTTAAAAAAAGATGGATTTGGTGTCCTTTGCAAAGGACGAAAAGGTTAGCGTACTGCAGGATTTCATATGGATATAACCTTTCCGCTAACGGAGGTACTTAGTAATTGATATAAACAGGGAATAAATCGCTCTTGATATTTATTAATAGCTTGAGCAGAATTTTTATGGCAACGGTTCCTTTCTTCCTTCCTTTCTTTCTTTCTCCCCCCCCTTTCTTAATCCATTCCTTGGCTGACCCAAGCTTGTTAGCCCAGCAACACCTCAAATCCATGAAGCAAAGGACAAAACAACATATTGCAATTTCACAACGTGGCAGGCACATATGCAAATCAATTTGGGTGCTTTGAGGAGGAGGCGCGTACGTTTTCCACTTTTGGTGAAATCTCGGCCTGCAGCCAAAACACAGGACGGAGTCTAACTAGATTGTAGGTAATTTAGCTCGTGGGCTGGGTGTAAGGGCTTACGGTCTTGAGCAATCTCTGAAGAGTTTGTTCTGGGAGCAAAGTTACAAGAGCTATACAAATCCTGCCATTGCCAAGTCCTGTTGTGGTAGTAAAATGTGTTCTTGGCCTGCCAGATGTAACGCACAACAAAAACGATGTGTACATTAAAAGGAAAGTAAACCCCAGCATAGGAACTCATTAAGGGTGGAGAAAAAATGTATTATCTTGTTAGAGTTACGTAGCACTTAGCAATAGCACTTCGACTTATATATACCACTTCACAGAGCTTTTACAGAGTCAGCCTCTTGCCCCCAACCATTGGGTCCTCGTTTTACCCACCTCGGAAGGATGGAAGGCTGAGTCAACCTTCAGCCAGTCAGGATCCAGGAACTCCTGGCAGTGGGCAGAGTTAGCTTGCAATACTCCATTCTGACCACTGTGCACCATGGATAAAAGGAAGGAATAGCAATAGCCCTTAGACTTATATACCGCTTCACAGTGCTTTTACAGCCCTCTCTAAGGGGTTTACAGAATCAGCCTCTCGCCCCCAACAATCTGGGTCCCCATTTTACTCGGAAGGATGGAAAGCTGAGTCAACCTTGAGACAATGAGAATCGAACTCCTGGGTGCGGGCAGAATCAGCCTGCTATGCTGCATTTTAACCCCTGTGCCACCATGGATGGATGGATGGATGGATGGATGGATGGATGGATGGATGGATGGATGGAAAGAAGGAAGGAAGGAAGGGCATTAGGAATAGCACTTCTATACCGCTTCACAGAGCTTTTACAGCCCTCTCTAAGCATTTTCCAGACTCAGCCTCTTGCCCCCACAAACTGGGTCCCCATTTTAGTGACCTCAGAAGGACGGAAGGCCGAGTCAACCTTGAACCTGGTGAGAATCGAACTGCCAAATTGCAGTCACCCAGCAGTCAGCAGAAATGGCATTGTAATTTCTGTGCCACCAAAGTTCATGTAAGGGTAGTCCTCAACTTAAAACCATTTTAGTGACTGTTCAGAGATACAAAAAAAAAAAAACAACTTAAAACCAATCCTCTCACTTATGACCCGTGGTAGCAACTGCACAATTGTACAAATTGTGGTAGACTGTATAGGACTGTAAATCACCTACAGTCATCTCAGCGTGATGGGGGGCATAGAGGTTTGATAATAAATGTAAAAAATATGAGCAGCTTTAAACAGTCGATGGGTGTTCCCTGCGCCATGTTGAACCTCTGGATTAACAGAGGCATAGAATCAGGTCACTTGGGGGGGGGTTTCAATTTCTTTTACTACTGTTTCAGTGGCCCTGGCTAGATGGGGCACATGACTGCGTGGGCGTGGCCAACTTGACGTCACTCACGCCCACTCAGTCACATGACACCACCAAGCCATGCCCGTGAAGCGGTCCCTATTTTTCTACTTGCAATTTTTACGTGCTTCCGAACGGCTAGGTTGGCAGAAGCCGGAACAAGTCACGGGAGCTCCCTCCGTTATGTGGTGCTAGGGATTCGAACCGCCGAACTGCCGACCTTTCTGATCGACAAGCTCAGCGTCTTAGCCACTGAGCCACCCATTTGAGCCACCGCATCTGTGGTTTACTTGGCTGCAAAGCCACTTTGGCTACAGAGTACAGACATCAGCTCCTGAGCAAAAGTTTGAAGAGAATTTTCATGAATCCCACGCCGGCTTCTTTTTCATTTGTCTTCCTCCTTTTCTGGTGGGAGGGGAGGAGGGGAGGGGAGGGGAAGAGAAGCCGAGAGGCTGCCTAAATTACAGCTCTACCCTGCTGAACAGCTGAGGGCCCTGGTTGCCTCATCCATCTTTGACAGAGAGCCATGACAATAGGCAGGGATCCAGCGGGGAGACACGGAGGGCTGGTGCCACCGGGAGGCCAGAGATTTATTTATGGAAGGGCAAAGCGTGCCATTTTGGGAAGCCACTCTACGAAAAGGGCAATCCTGCCGGTTGGGCTTAATGACAGTCGAAGTCTCTTCAGTTTCAGCTTAGCTGTGGACCGCAGTGGGTTCTTCTTCTCTCCCTAGACAATTAAGCGCATTTGTCCTCCAGCGGAGAGGAGAGAAGGAATGACAGAGAAGAAAAAAAGATAGAGAGAGAGAGAAAATGAAGACCTTCTCCGTGACTCTGCTCTTTCGCTCGCACTCCCAAGTCCTCCATCTCCATCAGCGAACATGCTGAATTCTACACGCCCGTGTATAGAATTTGCAAACTGGGCACGCATAACTAATGGGGTTTAATCCACAGAGACAGAAACAGTTGTTGCTTCTCCCCCCCCCCCCCCCCCCCCCGATGCGATGGTAAACTTGGCCAGTCACTCCAGGACGGCGGTGGGGAAAAGTAAATTAGCAGCATCAAAAAGCCATTTTCTTCATGAGTAGCCACTGTGGTGATGGCACTAATTTAACATTTGCTTGGGCCTCTGACCAAACTTAATGCGGAGAGAAAGATGCGTTTGTTACAAGGAAGATACTGTAGACAGTGGGAAGGGGAGGAAAGGGAAGGAAAGGGAAGGAGGAAGGGAGAGATGGATGGAAGGAAGAAAGGAAGGAAAGAAAGAAGGGAGGAAAGAAAGAGGAAGAGACAGGGAAGGAGTGAGAAATGAAGGAAAGAAGGAAAGAAGGGAGGGAGGGAGAAGAAAGAGGGAGGGGGGATGGGAGAGGAAGGAAGAAGGGAGAGAGAAGAAAGAGGGAGGGAGAGGAAGGGAGGAAGGAGAGAGGGAGGGAGAAGAAAGGGGAAGGGAGAGGAAGGAGGGAGGGAGAAGAAAGGGGGAGAAAGGAAGGAGGGAGGGAGAAGAAAGAGGAAGGGAGAGGAAGGAGGTGGGGAGGGAGAAGAAAGAGAGAAGGAGGGAGAAGAAAGAGGAAGGGAGGGAGAGGGAAGGAGAAGAAAGAGGGAGAAAGGAAGGAGGGAGGGAGAAGAAAGAGGGAGAAAGGAAGGAAGGAGGGAGAAGAAAGAGGGAGAGGGAGGGAGCGAGAAGAAAGAGGGAGGGAGAGGGAGGGAGAAGAAAGAGGGAGAAAGGAAGGAGGGGGAGAAGAAAGAGGAAGGGAGGAAGGGAGAGGAAGGAAAGAAGGAAAGAAGGAAGGAAGGAACAAGGAGGGAGGGAATGAGGGAAGGAAGAAAGCCTAGCTCAAATGCAAATTAAAGTCACGACCGACTGGCAACCTTCAAGCCCTAAGTCCTTTCGAATGCAAAGGGATGTTCTTCTGAATATCTGCAGGATTATCCTATAAAAGCAGAATTACAGAAGGCGGGAGAGGAGAATGCCAGCGAAACGTCCACTCTCCCTTCTACAGTAACAGAAAGATTCTGCTGAACCTCAAGGCTACATTCTGCTTCATCTTGAAGGAAGGGATTGTGTGCACGCACCACCTTGTGTGAGTATGCACAGATTGCTGTGCATCAGCAAGCATCACACTTGCTCCATGGCCCTGTTTAGAGGTGGCCCCATCTCTAACCGTCCTCAGATTCCTACGATTCAAACATCCTTTCCAAGATCTGTGCTACAATAATGGGTAACTATTATGGGCAACATTTTCCCTCCATGCATTCCCTGGTCCATATTCCATCCCTGTCTGGTGCTTACAGAGGCCGAGAGATGTCATATATTAGATTACATATCAACAGACATGGAAAGGACCTTGTAGCTCATCTAGTCCAGCCCAAGCAGGAGACCCTACGTCATTTCTGACAGATGGCAGCCCAGTCTCTTCTTGAAAGCCTCCAGTGATGAAGCTCCCACAATTTCCGAAGGCAACTTCTGTTCCATGGGTTGATTCTTTACACAGTCAAGAAAATTTCTCCTTATTTCCAGTTTTGAATCTCTCCTTGGTCAGTTCCCATCCATCATTCCTTTTCTGGCCTTCAGGGGCTTTGGAAAACAGCTTGACCCCCTTCCTCTCTGGGGCAGCCCCTCAAATATTGGAAGATGCTCTCCTGTCTCCCCAGGTCCTTCTCTTCCCTAGACTAGCCATGCCCAGTTCCTGCAACCGTTCATCGTATGTTTTAGCCTCCAGTCCCCTCATCATCCTGGTTGCTCTTCTCTGCACTCTTTCCAGAGTCTCAACCTCTTTTTTATAGTGCGGTGACCAAAACTGGATGCAGGATTCTAGGTGTGGTCTTACTAAGGCTTTATAGAGTGGCATTAGTACCTCACTAGAAGGACTCACTGGAAGGACTTACTGGAGAAGAGCCTCATGCTGGGAAAGATGGAGGGCAAAAGAAGAAGGGGATGACAGAGAAGGAGGTGGCTGGATGGAGTCACCAAAGCAGTTGGCGTGAGCTTGAATGGACTCCAGAGGATGGTAGAGGACAGGACAACGTTGTCCATGGGGTTGTGATGGATCAGACATGGTTTTGTAAGTAACAACATTAGTACCTCACTTGGTCTAGATTGTATCCCTCTGTTGTATCCCTCATGTCACTGCAGACATTGTCGTTGTATGACAATACCAGCAAAATTTTGCAAAATGCAACCTGAAGCATCTTTGGTGTTCTCCCTGTTCATCCCATTTCACAAGACTGGCTTTTTTTAAAAAAAATAGTTTTGTTTCCTAGAGGGAAAAAAAATGCCTTTCCTTCCTTCCTTCTTTTTCCTCCTTCCCCCCATACCCTTCGATACAGGTGTTTTGCTTATTCCTGTCTGGAATCTCTCTTTTTCTTTTTTTTAAAAGAAGAGGGAATGAAAATGCTCTTGAAAAATTTACAAACCATCTGGCTGGTGTTTAATTTTAATTAGGCCGACAGTAGGAAAATAAATTTCTTTTTTCTTGTAATTAAGTTAGCCAGCCAAACAAGTGTATTTTGTTAAAGAGGCGACGCTACCCCCAGAGCACCGAAGGGCAATTTGGAAAATGACTCCTATTCTTTATTGATTAGGAATATTCTCCTCGTCCGATCTCGAAGGACCTTTGTTCAGTTGATAGAGAAAGCTCAGAATGAATAAAAGGAGTTGGACGTTGTTCGCTCAGCCCAAAAGGAGTTGTTTTATATTCCACAAAGACATTGCCCAAAAGCTTAAGAGCTACCTTATTGGTTTTTAGAGGGACTGTCTCTTTTAAATTTCATCTTACAGGATATTGGGATTTTAAATTTTATATATTCTGATTTATTTACTTAGCCGTACAGTTTGGCATATCTTTTTATCCTCCTCACATATACGTATATATGTATCTATTTATTTAATAATTTTAATTTGTTGTATTTTTGATACGGACTGTACACCGCCCCGAGTCCCTTTCGGGAGAGGGGGCGGTCTATAAGAGCTAATAAATAATAATAATAATAATAATAATAATAATAATAATAATAATAATAATAATAATAATAATAATAATAATACCTCACTCTTTGAACATGCAATGAAAACATTTGGCTTTTTTTTTTTTACCCCAAAGGACCAGACAGTGTGGTCTTACATAATTTTAAGTCTATCTTAACTTGTCTAAACCCAAAATCTCAAGCCAGCAGAATTGAAATGTTGGGCTTAGACAACTTAGAACTACGCCGCCTTAAGTCTGACCTAAGCATAGTACATAAAATTATCTGCTACAATGTCTTGCCTGTCAATGAATATTTCAGCTTCAACTACAACACCCAAGAATTCTGTTATCATGTCACTCTGCAACAGGGGTGTCCAAACTTGGGAACTTTAAGACTTGTGGACTTCAACTCCCAGAATTCCCCAGCCTTCTTCGATGGTAACACTGTCCGACTAACCAGAGCATACAAAACCTTTGCTAGACCAATTCTCGAAGACAGCTCATCTGTCTGGAACCCGCACTGTATATCGGACATTAATACAATCGAGCAAGTCCAGAGATATTTCACGAGAAGAGTTCTCCACTCCTCTGCTCGCAATAGAATCCCTTATGCCACCAGACGTGACATTTTGTTCTTAGACAACTTAGAACTTTGCTGTCTTCGATCCGACCTAAACATAGTACGTAAAATTATCTGCTACAGTGTCCTGCTTATCAATGATGACTTCAGCTTCAACCACAGAAACACATGAGCACACCAGAGATACAAACTTATGGTAAACCGCTCCAAACCCAATTGCAGAAAATACGACTTCAGCAACAGAGGGGTCCATGCCTGGAATGCTCTACCTGACTCTGTGGTTTCTTCCCCAAGCCCCCCAAACCTTTAACCTCCTACTGTCTACTGTTGACCTCACCCCATTCCTAAGACGTCTGTAAGGGGTGTGCTTAAGTGCACTAATGTGCCTATTGTCCCTGTCCTAATGTTCCCTTTTATTCATATCCTTTTATTCATATCCATTTCATGTATTCAAAATCATGTTTATACTTATATATGTTATCTAATACATGCTTGACGAAATAAATCAATCAATAAATCTTGAATTTCATTAGGGCTGACTGACTGAGAAACAAGGGTGAGTCTTGTCTGAGACTCTCTTGTGCCACCTATTGTCCAGTTGTGGACTATGCAGCCTGTTATCTGAACATTCCTCTGGCAGCCCGAACATTTCGTCCCGTCTGCCAAGATCTGTCCCGCCTACCACGACCATCAGTAAACAAATTTAAGAAAGGAGATGCCACCCGTAGAGGTGGCTTTGGGTCTGATCAATCAGTGGTGTGGTCAAATACAAAATTCTGCTGAACGAAATAAGCTTCGGTCTTGGCCCCCGAACATAACTTCTACATACCGTAAGTCCAAAGTTCTACTAAACACCTGAGATGCTTTTGTTTGGATCCCGGCTTACTCATTTAGATACACGGAAATGAACTTTTGGGGAGAAGGTAGATCCAATATTTATTTTGCCATGTTGCTGCGCGGCAATATATCATCCTTGTCAACAATTTGAAAACATGTTGATACCTTCCATTGGACAAGCCAACCCACTTGGATCATTTAATTAGGGCCCTTCGGTAATTTATCATTGCAATTATATTTTTCACATGAAGCCTTTTGTCCATAAAAAAAAAATTAACCATTTGCCCCAATCGATGTATTTTATTTTTCATAATTTAGTAATAAAGCAAGGTCCCCTCTCCACTTTGTCCTTCCTTCTATCTTATTGTCTTCCTTGGCATTGACTGCTCAGATAACCTTCCCAACCTGTTCTGATTTATGATTTAATTTCATTTGCTCTTGTCTTGGTTTTTTATCGTGGCATTGAAAATAGAGCATGCAGTTGGTATTGCTTACCATAAAATCATATTTTCAGTCTCTGGCAAGGGTATCCAAAAAAAAGGGGGAAAGAAATTAGACGGTCCTGGTCCTTTGAGCAATAAAAGTGACACCGTCTTGAGTTAGGACATCAGCTCATGTTACAAAGGTCATTTTGTGGAGAAAATAAGAACTCTGCCACTGAAAGGATTCCTCTCTGCGTGGTAAGATTTGCTAAGGGTAGCACCCCGGGATATTGCAGACCAGGGTTATTGCTTCCTGAAGAAGGACATGGAGAAATGGAAGAGGAATAGTCAGAAAACTGAAAATGCTGGAGACCAACTCCCATAATGAATGATTGCAAGACCTGAGTATAAGATCTAAGATCTAAGCCCAGAGCTCACTGTAACAGCATTGCCAAAGAGGCATTAAGAGTTGTTAACCTAATTTTGCAAAGCTTCTTCTCCGGTAACATTGCCCTGCAAACTCCAGCATACAAAACCTTTGCCAGACCAATCCTCGAATACAGCTTGTCTGCTTGGAATCCACACTGTATATCGGACATTAATACGATTGAGCGGGTCTAGGGGTATTTCACGAGAAGACTACTCCACTCTTCTGCTCACAATAGAATCCCTTACGCCCCAGGCTCAAAATGTTGAGCTTGGACAACCTGGAACTATGCCACCTGTGGTCTGACCTAAGCGTAGGACACAAAATTGTCTGTTACAACGTCTTACCTGTCAGCGACTCCTTCAGCTTCAACCTCAATAATACACGAGCAAACAATCAAACTTAAGATGAACCCCTCCAAACTCGATTTCAGAAAATACGACTTCAGCAACAGAGTGATCAACGCCTGGAATGCTCTACCTGACTCTGTAGTTACATCCCCAAACCTCCCACAGCTTCAACCTCAAACTGTCTACTGTGGAGCTCACCCCATTCCTAAGAGGTCCGTAAAAGGGGCGTACATAAGCGCACCAGCGTGCCTACCAGCCCTGTCCTACTGTCCCCATTTATCTGCATCTATTTCCTTTCTTCACAGTTATGTTCACACTTATACTTGTTACCTTGTACATGTTAGACAAACAAATAAATAAAATAAAAAAATAAAAAAAATAACTTAGAGATCGAAAGAACAAATGAGGCAAAGCAGAAGTCTGGAAAATTTCCAAAGGGTGTTGATGGAGAAGATGGAAGAGGCATGTCCTTTCTTGCTCTAGAAGACAAGGCTCGCATCTAATTTTCAGAAAGAATGAAAGTCCAACACTTGGAGGACTAGAAGATCTGCAAGATCCTTTCCAGTGCTGTTATTCTGTTTTATGTTCCATGTTTCAAGAAATGCAACAGGAAGAATGAGCAGAACCCAGGAAAGAAGATGAGGTAGAAGGAGTTGGTATGCTTCCATGTGAAAAAAAAGGAGGATATGACAAGTATGTGAAGATTATCATGCTGAACAAGACCAGAGAATCTTTGGAATCATTCTAGATCCCAGGAAATGTTCCTTAGAGAATTTAGGCATGGAACGGATGACTGGGGGAAGAAGTGAGTCTTCCCTGTTCAAGCACAGGCTGAATAATCTTCTATCTGGGAGGGTTTAATTATAATTGCTGCATCAAGCAGGAGCTGGGCTCCATAACTTTGGTGGCACCAATTCTAAGATTCCCTGATGCAATGAGATGAAATTTCAGGATAGACTAAAGCAGTTTTGCATCATGAGAACAAGACAAGAATGAAGATCAGTAAGAAGATGATACAGATGACCCTGGAGACCACAAAAATACCAGGAGATGATCCAGTGATTGTTAAGGAGAGATCAGGATTTAGCGCAGAGACGTCACTTTAACAGATTTAACAGATTAACAGAGTTGGAAGGGACCTTGTAGGTCATCTAGTCCAACCCCACCCACCCCAACCCAAGCAGGAGACCCTACACCATTTCCAACAGATGGCAGTCCAGTCTCTTCTTGAAAGCCTCCAGGAATGAAGCTCCCACAACTTCTGAAGGCAGCTTCTGTTCCATGGGTTGATTGTTCTCTCCTTATTACCAGGTTGAATCTCTCCTTGGTCAGTTTCCATCCATGATTCCTTGTCTGGCCTTTGGGTGCTTTGGAGAATAGCTTGACCCCCTTCCTCTCTGTGGCAGACCCTCAAATATTGGAAGACTACCCTGTCTCCCCTGGTCCTTCACTAGACTAGCCATGCCCAGTTCCCGCAACCGTTCTTTGTATGTTTTAGTCTCCAGTCCCCTCATCATCTTGGGATGTTTCCAAATTAATCCATTTTAAATGTCTCTGCTCAGAACCTTGTGTATGTTATTAAATAACTTATCAGCAGCTACAATAATAAGGTATTTCCATATTTCCTATTTCTGTTGAATTTAGTCAAGGGAAATTAACGTCGCAATAAACATTAGATTTTTTTAAAAGTCTCCACTGATTAAAAAAAACACACACACCACACCAATCTTTTGCAGTGTGTCTAAATACAGCAAGGGAAAATTATTCACGTTGTTTTAAGAAAATAATTTTAAGAGGGATGCAGGGACAGAAAAAAAAAAGCTTGCTGTATCAAGGCTATCCTGTTTGAACGCGACTGCCAAGCGGTGGAATGTAAACAAATCCAGTGATAAAAGCAAAGTATGGAGAGGATTGTCTCTTCAGATATGTCTTCCCACCCTTAATGAGACTTTGAGCAAGCCATTAGCCAAATTCGCTGCGTTTTCCAAGACAAACTTCTTCAGTAAGCAAAAATAAAAAATAAAAAATGGCACATCTGAAATGTCTATTAATTATACATATTCCCCTGTACGCATAAGCACTTCTCAGGCGTTAGAAGAAGCTTTTTCCCAGCTGAGGAGGATCAAAAGGGAGAGGCAGAGAGGTGCAAAGTGTGTAACAGAATAATGAGTGTGTTGTGTTGTTTGTGAGTACTTTGTTGGGGTGTAGTTGGCCTCTGTGATGGGCCACCACTGTTAAAAAGGGCTCTTTCGCTGGGCAAGTCTTGGTGCTCTGAAATAGCACCACGAGAGGAATATCCCTTCCTTGTTTCCCTGTAGAGCCCAGAAAAAAGTACCATAGAAAGTCAAAGAGGTTGAGGACCACTCAAGATGGGCTTGTTCAAGAAAGATCATTTAGACCAACTCTTTCCCCGATTCTTCTGATTCAGTTCCACAGAGGAATGATTGAGTCTCTCATCTGCACCTCCATAACTGTCTGGTTTGGTTCTGCAACCCAACAAGACAGACACGGACTTCAGAGGAGAATCAGAACTGCAGAAAAAACAATGGCTACCATCCTGCCTTCCATTGAGGACCTGGACACTGCACCAGTCAAAAAGAGGACTGTGAAAATATCGACAGACCCCTCACATCCTGGACATAAATAGTTTCAACTTCTACCCTCAAAATGATGCTATAGAGTACTGCACACCAAGACAACTAGATACAAGAACAGTTTTTCCCCCATGTCATCACTCTGTTAAATAACTAATTCCCACAACACTGTCAAACTATTTACTAAGACTGTATTGCTATTCTTCTTCTCACTCTTCCTAGTACCTATCGCTTCCCACTTATGACTATAACCATATTGCTTGTATATTTGCAATTTAAATTGTTTTATTGGTTTCCAGGTATGATTTGATTGCTTATTAGTAAGCTATGACTATCGCTAAGTGTTGCATATTATGATTCTTGATGAATGTAATTTATTTTTCTTTATGTACACTGAGAGCATATGCACCAAAGACAAATTCCTTGTGTGTCCAACCACACTTGGCCAATAAAGAATTCCATTCCATTCCATCTTCTAATCTATTCTATTCTATTCTATTCTATTCTATTCCATTCCTAGTAGGTGATTGCAAACCTGATCCCCACACACTGAAGCTTTCTTGACCTGGGTGATGGGGACACTATTGGAGATGTTTAGAACTTCTGTTCTTGCTCTGTGGATGTTGTGGGTGCCTCAACTTGAAGGAGAACTGTCAAAAACTGCGGAAGAGTTATGTAGGGTAGCACTCAACATGCATGCAGCTTGAAATGTTAGCAAAGGTACTTTCAGTGCCGAAATGTATTACGGGAGTTCTAGCAGGAATCTTATAAATGTGGGCATGATCCTATGGTGGGAAACCTTGGGAAATTTGTGGCTTGGGACTTCTCTATCTCCATCTCTATCTCCATCTCTTTCTCCATCTCCTTCTCCTTCTCCATCTCCTTCTCCATCTCCTTCTCCTCCATCTCCTTCTCCTTCTCCATCTCCATCTCTTTCTCCATCTCCTTCTCCTTCTCCATCTCCATCTCCTTCTCTATCTACATCTCTTCTTCCTCCTCCTCCTCCTCCCCTTCTTCATACTCTGCAAATCCCAAGCCCTCCTAACACTGATGATGATTCCTAGTTGGGTAATGAAACATCAGAAAGAAAACAACCAAGATAAAAGAGCACCAAAGACCTTTTTAAAGGAATGAGGATGGCCTGATTTAGTTACAGGTAATCCCCGACTTACAACGGTTCATTTAGTGATGCCCAAAGTTACAATGGCACTGAAAAAAAGCAGTTTATGGGCATTGAACAAACCATTGCAGCATCCCCATGGTCACACCATCAAAATTCAGGTGCTTGGCAACTGACTTGTATTTATGACGGTCACAGTGTTGCAGGATTGTGTGATCCCCTTTTACAAGCAAAGGGAATGGGGAAGCCAGATTCACATTTCACAGCCGTGTTACTAACTTAACAGCTGGAACGATTCACTTAACAACTGCAGCAAGAAAGGTCATAAAATGAGGCAAAATTCACCCCACAAATATTTCACTTAGCAACATACATTTTGGATTCAAACTGTTTGAATGTTCATTTTCTTGGCTTTAAGGGTATCCTTATAATGAAAAAGTGGGGATTTAAAACCTTTAAATATATGTACAGATAAAGGAAACACAATGGATATGTTTAAAAAAAAGTATAATGTGTTGCAAAGTTGTTATGTTTGTATAAACAACATAATTGTTGATATTATTATTGTTGTTGTTGTTTTTGTTGTTATTGTTATATTATCATTATCAATTATGTGGTTAATCTTTGGTGGGATTCACAGCCTTTGGGGGTGGTTGGTAGCCTAACAGCTCGAGTCCTAACCAAGGACCTAGGAACTGTTAAGGTAACGTCGGAGGATATAAGTTGTTCCAAGTTAGGGTGTTTTTTTTGTAGAGGCAGAATGTTCAAGTCAGGTAAATTTAGAATTTCCAAATAGCCAGGTAGCCCTTTAGATATTGCTCCAAGGGCTCCAATTACAATTGGGACAACGCATGGTTTCTTTTTCCACGATCGTTCAACCTCAATTTGCAAGTCCTGGTATTTTGTGATTTTTTTCTTGCTGTTTATCTTCAATTCGCGCATCACCAGGTATTGCAATGTCAATGAACCATACTTTTTTCTTTTCAATTATTGTTATATCAGGTGTGTTGTAGGCTGGATTCAGTCTGGATTCTGAAGTCCTACAAGATCTTGCCTTTCTCATTCTCTAAAACCTCCTCTTCCTCCTCCCCCTCCCCCCTCCCCCCTCCCCCCTCCCCCTCCCCTTCCTCCTCCTCCTTATTATTATTATTATTATTATTATTATTATTATTATTATTATTGCATCAACAGAATTGTATCACAGCGGCCAGCTGTTTCACCGAATTTGGCATTGATTACTAGTCGGGCCCCACCCAGGGGCTTATTATTATTATTATTATTATTATTATTATTATTATTATTATTATTATTATTGCTGTATGCCCAGAACTTTCCCAATCCTCAAGTGCAGAAATGCAATTTTTGATATTAACGCTTTTTTTTGTGCTGTTCCCTTTGTCAACGAAACATAATAAATGCGGCGGGAAACATCCATAAGCCATTTCACAGAAGGAAAAAAAAAACTCAGTTAACAACAGCTTACAACAGGAACATCGCAACGCAAAAATAAAGCTGCAAACCATTATTCTTCCTTTTATCTTTTGCCCCAGAGAACTTATTGCAGATTGGAGCAGCGAGTTATTTAAAACATGCTCTTTACTGGTGAGGTTATGTGTGACACGTATTTATGTGTAAAGACTTTATTTTGCTTTAGCAGGTTGTTAGTCACTCCAAGGTGAGGTGGTCCCAGAGGCATCCCCAAACTGTAAACAATGATTGGATTTTGAGGGTAGGAGCCATTCTTTAACCTGGAGGTTTGCGTCTGAAAAAGCAGGCAACCAGAATACCGATAAGCAGCGAATATTGGTAGCATGGCGTTGAACTGTGGGGTCCTTGGGGCACTCTTGCAGACGTTTCATTACCCAAGGAGGGAACATTCTCAGTGCTAGAAAGGAGTGGGGTTTGCGCAGTGGCGTAGCGTGGGTTGTCAGCACCCGGGGCAAGGCAAGTAATTTGCGCCCCCTAACCCCAACTGTTATTATTGTATTTTTATCTGCATTTGACTGTACACCGCCCCGAGTCCCTTTTTGGGAGAGGGGGCGGTTTAGAAATCCAAGAAATAAACTGTCATATGAGAGCAGCCTGGATAGTTGTAATTAGAGGGAGATTAACTCTGCCCTCCAAAAATGATAGATATGGTATTTCAGAAGCAAGTGTACTACTGTCTCAATTTCAAAGTCTGAGCAGAGATACCAATGGTCTTCATAAGGAATACTATTGTATCTTTCTATCAGCTCCACCCAGTTAAGAGCATCCAAATGTGACAATATATGTGAAACAAAACCAATAAATGAGACAGCTACTGGGGGGGATAGTAAAATGGGACTCTGTTAACATTGTAACAGAGGTGAAAAATGATTTATTTTTTGTAAAACAACACCTAAAATTCTGTTTTACTCCTTTCCAGGTTTCAACCAAGCGTAGCATGACTTTGGGGGGGGGGGGTGAACCATGTCATCCATTATTTCTTTCTTCCAACAAGACTTGGTATCTGTCAGGACTTGTTGGGATAGTAATTCATCTCCCAAAAATTTGTTTAAGCTAATAATTCAATTAGCTCAGACAAGAGAAAGGCAGAGATTGGATAAACTCTACAATGAGCCAGAAGTCAGCAAAATACTGGCTTTGGCAAATAAGTCTCTTTGCTTACTTGCTCCAAAGAGAAGCAGTTTCAAGCAATGCTAGTGTACTTTCCTCCAGCCATTTACTAAGAGATAATATCTCAATCCAAAATGAATAAAGTATATATTTGTAAGGGAGGTGGGGGGAGATGAGTAGCAGCCTCTGCTAAGTGGCCTGAAAACTTAACTCTCCCTTGAAAATGCCTTTAGAAGTAAAGGTTTCCCCAAACACAGTTCAGCCGGTTTACACCTACAGATCAATTTAATACTCTAGAAAACCTGATCACGAATGTCATCTCCTTTTAATACCTTTAGTAAAGGGACTGAGCATTTTGTAAGAGGTCTAAGGAACAAAGGGAAGTTTTCTCCTCCTCTGCCTCCCCCCACACCCTATTTTTGACAAAACACAAAGTATTTTGGATTTGTTAGCAATTCTCCACAAGATGCAATGTGCATTTTTTTTTAATCAGTGCAACGCTTCCAAAACTGCATGGAGCTAAGAAATCAAATTCCCATAGACTCCAGCGGGGTTCGTTCCTGGATAAACGAATCTAGGCTTGCAAAATCTGGCGTCATACCCATCGGAAAAAGAACCCATCTCTCTGCTAGCCTCATAAGGCTGGGTTCAATACCGAAACCGGTCTGCGTAACCCTAAGGCCTACGCTTTGCCTTAAAACCAGGATGAGGAACAAGAACCAGATTCGGGGCTGGGACGCATTCCCACGAAGAGACTCCGCTTCCAGCAAGACAGTCGTGGATACCGCCTCCAGCAAATCTGGGGAGGATACCCATTCGCGTGCTTTCTTAACTACTTTATTTACTAGCTACTTACTGCTTAAAAATAATTCTTATTAATCGGCTGCCAGGTCTCGTTTGCTTGCAAAACCCAAAACCCACCCCAGCCCGGCACTCTTATCTCGCTTTACAAACTACCGTCCCAGCCGGTAGACCTTTCTGAAAAGTGCTTGGAAGAAGGAAGAGAGAGGAGAAGAAAGTCAAGGAGAGTCGCTTTCCACCTCTTTCCAGCCCGAAAGAAAAGGAGCCCACAGACCCTTCCCGCCGGCCACCACGTGAGCCAGAAAAGACAGCCCACCGTCTCAGACAACGGCAAGCGAGGAGAACTACTACCTACCGCCCGAAGAGCGGCGAAGGGCACCAGCGGGGACGAGTCGCGGAGGGAGGAGTCGCGGAAGCTCAGCAAGAGCGCGCGCGTCACAGGATGCCCGGGACTCGCGCGCTGGGTCGGCCCGGAGTGGCGTTTGGGGAGGGGCAACTAACTTCCACCCAGCGGGAACTTGGGCTGGGTGACCTAAGCCAGCACTGCAGTGAGAGAGAGGGAGTGAGCCACGCAGGGGCAGAGAGCTGCGAGTGCGAGCGCCCCCCCCAGATGTTGCGCCCGGTGCGCCCGGCCCCCCCCCCTGCACCCCCCACGCTACGCCACTGGGTTTGCGGAGTGGAGGAGAAGAGGAGGACAATGAGGACGACGAGGACTGTGGGGTCCTTGGTGCTCTCTGAGCTTGGTGGTTTTCCTGCAGACGTTTCATTGTCAGACTAGGTAACATCATCAGTGCTAGAAGGGAGTGGGGTTTAAAGGAGAAGGAGAACTGTTGGGACCTTGGTGGTCTCTGAGCTTGGTAGTTTTCTTGCAGATGTTTCATGATACAACTAGACTACATCATCAGTGCTAGAAGGGAGTGGGGTTTAAGGAGGAGGAGGAGGAAGAGGACTGTGGGTCCTTGGTGGTCTCTGAGCTTGATGGTTTTCTTGCAGACATTTCATTGTCAAACTAGGAAATGTCATCAGTGTTAAAGGGGAGTGGGGTTTAAGGAGGAGGACGACTGTGAGGTCCTTGGTGCTCTCTGAGCTTGGTGGTTTTCTTGCAGACGTTTCATGAACCAACTAGGAAATATCTCCAGTGCTAGAAGGGAATGGTGTTTCTGGAGTGGAGAAAATGAGGAGGAGGAGGAGGAGGAGGAGGAGGAGGTGGTGGTGGTGTTGATTTTTCAAAACAAACCCTCTCAGTTAAAGGACAGTTCCTACTTTCAAAACCCAACTGGTATTGAATTGAACCAGAAATGAAGTCCCAAGAGAGACTTGAGATCTTGAGATCCTTCAGCCATCTTGACAGTCATTGGGAAAGCTGGTGAGAGCTGGGTTCCAAATATGGAATGTTGATTGTGAAATGGCCAGTAGAAGGACGTATGTGGTCTTTTTATCATATGTTTCAGTAGAATGCAGAACAAAAACATCTCTGGTTTCAAATCTATATGTTGTTTTGTCATTTTCTCCAGCCATGTATGTATTTCCATCCAATATTTTCTTGCTTTAGGGCATGTCCACCACATATGATAGTATGAACCAGATATGGATCTTGATGAACTTCTAGGGTAGGGTGTCAGACCTGGAAGCCATCTTCCCCACGAGAGATGAGTCCCACCACTGTTGTATCATCTGCAAATTTAGGAATGTTCTGTCTTCCCCATCAGCATGAAGCCGAGTCCTCATCCCGAGAAACCCCTTTTCTTTAATTTACAATGAATTCCTCTCCAGCAAAGTCCCGGCCCACTGTCTTTCAAGATAGTTCACAATTACCGACCTTTATCAGTCTTGGAGAGTGGCCAGGCTGATATCTTTCAGATGCCGCAATACTTCATAAGAATGCAGGAATGGACTACCGTATTTTTTGGAGTATAAGACACACCTTTTTTCCTCTAAAAAGAGGCTGAAAATCTGGGTGCGTCTTATACACCAAATACAGCATTTTTTTGCCTCCTGACGCCCCACCCCTTTCACCAAAATGGTCGTGCATATCCTCATGGAGGCTTTCAGAGAGCTCCTGGGGGCTGGGGAGGGCAGAAATGAGCAATAAACGCTCTGTTTTTGCCCCCCCAGCCCCCAGCAGCACTCTATAAGCTTCCATAAGGCTATGCATGCATTTTTTGACACCCCCCCCCCCCCGGAGCACTCTGCAAGCCCCCCCACAAGGCTATTCATATCTTTTATTTGAAAACAAACGGGTCCATTTTTGCGAAAAACAGGCCGTTTTGGGGAGGTTTGCAGAGTGGAAAACCTTTTTTCCCCTTTCAGAAAGCTGTTTAGTTAGAGTGATTGATGAGTTTTAGGTGCTACGGATTGTCAGCGATTTCCTTCTCCAGCACATGGATAAATACACCTGGAAACATCTACCTATCTACCTACTCTCTCTCTCTCTATTTCTCTCTCTCTCTCTATCCCTTCATCTACCTACCTAACTACTGTACCTACCTTCCTACCTACCTATTCTCTCTCTCGCCCTACGTACCTACTGTATGTATGTATGTATGTATGTATGTATGTATGTATGTATGTATGTATGTATGTTAGGCATACCAGGGGTTGTAACACAAATACATACCTATTTCTCTGGCTCAACTGATAAGGAGGCGAGCCTGTGGCTTAGTGGCTAAGACTCCTGCCTAAGATATAATACAGCCCAGGTTCAAATCCCAATAAGGGTATGGCTAGCTGATGAGAGCTAATTAGCTCGAAATAGATCTATACTAGTCTCCCTTTATTTATTTATCAGTACAAATACAACACACACACACACACACATATATATTTCTCTCTCTCTCTCTCTCTCTCTCTCTCTCTCTCTCTCTCTCTCTCCTTATATACCTATCTACCTACTCTCTCTCTCCCCCCTATCTACTGTATTTCTCTCTCTCTCTATTTTTCTCTCTCTATCCCTCTACCTACCAACCTACCTACTCTCTCTATCTACTGTATTTCTCACTATTTCTCTCTGTTTCTCTCTCTATCCCTCTACCTACCTACCTACCTACCTACCTACCTACCTACCTACCTACCCACTCTCTCCTTACCTACCTACCTACTGTATTTCTCTCTCTCTCTCTCTCTCTCTATCCCTTTATCTACCTACCTATCTAACTACTCTCGCTCTCTCCCTACCTACTGTATTTCTCTCTCTTTCTCTCCCTCTCTATCCTTCTAGCTACCTACCTACTTTTTTTTAAAAAAATTGCCTCTTCAAAACCTGGGTGCATCTTATACTCCGGAAAATACGGTAATGGGCTCCTGCGAACTCCCCTCCCCTTTCGCTCCTCTTTTATTCTCTCTGGGAGGGGCCATTCACCGTCCATTCTCCCCAACCTTGTCACTGTCCAAATCTACTGCCAGATCCGCTGGTTGCTGATGGAGCACAATAAGTAATACTAGTAATAGTGTTGTTAGCGTGAGTGGGAATGCAGTCATGCGCTTTGACTGAAGTTCAACTCTGATTGAAGTGCAACCAACCAAGCAATATCATGTGTTCGGAACCATGGACAGATCCAGAGATTCAGCAGGAGAAACCTATGATACACAGAGGGGAAATATGTAGAGATGCAGCTGGATCACAGTAGACACAACAACATAATTTATTTAGTTCTCTCTGCCTCTGTCTGTCCCTGTCTATCTCTCACACTCTCAAGTGCGGCTTTTCTGTTGTGTATTCATTTGTGTTGGACAAAATGTGAAAATGGAAACGTAGAGGCAGGGAGAGAGAGGACATGCTACCCTCTTGTAGCTTACACACAAAACTTAATTAGAGACAAGTACCGACAGAGATAAGGAAACGTGGATTTGTGTTTGTTCATTTGTCCATTACAACCAAATCACATGTTTTTCATGCAGAAGAAAATGCAGGACATTAAAAAAAAAAAAAGAACAACATTGTAATTTTGAAAGGTGCCAGGCTTGTATTTGCATGCACAACAGAAAAGAGAAGGGAGTTGTGTTGTAACTGTAGATGACTTTTTAACTCTTCCCAGGCTGGCAAAAATCAAGTCTAAATTGTACAGCTCAGAAAACCAGGCAGTTTATCTGTTCATTTATAAATCACATTATACAAGTACCTGTAATCTGTTGTGGCCCTCCAGCGGCCAGCGGAGCTGGCAGCAGATTCGGACAGTGAGGAGGTTGAGGAGGAAGATGGGCCAGTCCTGGAGGCTGGGGAAGGCTCTGATGAGGGCTCTGTGTTGGAGGCAGAGTGGAGGCCAGGGCCATCTGATAGTTATCAGCTGCCTTCAGAGTCAGACATCATTGAGGCAGAAGAACAGCTGGATCCTGTTCCCAGTGTGCGCATGCGCAGAGTTGCCAGACGAAGGGAACAGCTAAAGAACAGGGGTCAATTTGGGAGTAAGGCCACAGGTAGACGATGAATGCCCCCTCCCAGAGGAAATAAAAGAGGGGTGAAAGGGGAGTGGAGTTTGCAGGAGACAATTAGTTCGCTTCATTGGTTCGTGAATCTCCAAGACTCCTGGCCAAGTTCTGCAGATATCAGCCTGGCAGCTCTCCAAGCCAGATAAGGTCTGTGACCGTAAATCCTCCCTTGAAAGACTTTTCTGGATGTGAATGAGCAGAATTCACAGTCAACTAATAAAAGGTTTTTTTTGTCGGGAACAAGAGTTTGCTTCATGGTCTTGGGACGCCTCGGTCAGAACAGATTCCTTGACTTACAACAGTTCATTTAGTGACCGTTCAAAGTTAGTTCAAATGACTTACGATTGTTTTTCAACTTTATGACTGTTGCAGCATCTCTATAGTCATGTGATCAAATTCAGACGCTTGACAACCGACTCATATTGATGATGGCTGCAGTGTCCCAGGGTCATGTGATGTCCTTTGGTGACCTTCCAACAAGCAAATTCAATGGGGGAAGCCTGATTCACTTAACAACCGTGTCCCTAACTTGTGACAAGAAAGATCATAAAATGGGACAGAACTGAGTTCACAAATGTTTTACCTAGCAAGTGTTGTGGCCCGCCAACAGCCAGTAGAGCTGGTGCACACTCGGACAGTGAGGAGGTTGGGGAGGAACAGGGGCCAGTTCTGGAGTCTGGGGAAGGCTCTGGGTGGGAGTCAGAGTGGGGGCCATTGCTGCCTGACAGTTATCAGCTGCCTTCAGAGTCAGATATCAGCGAAGCAGAAGAACAGCTGGAGCCTGTTCCCGATGTGCCCATGCGCAGAGCTGCCAGGCGAAGGGAACAGCTAAGGAACAAGGGCCAATTTGAGAGTGAAGGTGGATGGTGAATGGCCCCTCCCATAGGGAATAAAGAGGAGGGAAAGGGGAGGGGAGTTTGCAAGAGGCAATTCCTTCTGGCCAAGGAATTGTTGCTACAGCATGGAGTTTGGAAGATATCGGCCTGGCAGCTCTCCAAGCCTGATAAAGGTCTGTGGTTGTGAAATCTCATGAAAGACTGTTGGCCGGGACTTTGCTGGAGAGGAATTCCCTTTAACCTCAATAAAAGAGGTTTTATTGGGACAAGGAGTAGGCTTTGTGCACTTGGGAAACTTCGGTCAGTACAGCAACTTAAATTTTGGGCTTAATTGTGATCATAAGTCAATGATTACCAGTAATTCTCCCCACCTCACCAGGACTCTGAGAAGTTAAAAACTAAACCCAGCACAAGAAAAACAAGATAAAATATCGCTTAAAAAAACCCCCAAACTGCCAGATGTATCTAATACGTTAATGCAGTAATGAGGCAGCATGCACCAATTTTTGTACGAGTATTTATGCTTTTCCATTTTCAAATTACAATCAGTTAAGGATAAGGTGAAATTTGTTTTGTTCACATTTATGCATGAACGGAGCTAATTAATACTTTCCAAACTAGGAAATGGAATTGCCATTTTCATTCGGTTCCCCTCCTCCTCCCCGTCTCCAAATTCAGCACTGCATGCCTCTGATCCCAGAACAGGCTGAAAATTAGAAAGGAAATTAGGCACCCACCTAGCAAATGTGCTTTAAAATGTATTTAACGGAAACCGGATAATGAAAACTGATAGGGGAATGTTTGCTCTCAACAGAAAGCAAAAGTCGCGTTTAATGTACAAAAAAACCCCTACCCTCTTGGGGAACTGATGTGGAAATAGTTTGTAGGTCCATAAACAAATGTGATTCTTGTTTAAACATTTGGGATTCCTCCTTTGTGTCTTTCTTTATGTTTGACCTAGGTCAGTGATGGCGAACCTATGGCACGCGTGCCACAAGTGGCACGCAGAGCCATTTGTCAGGGCACGTGAGGCGCTGCCCTGTCAGCTGGCCAGCGCGCATGTGTGCTCTGGCCAGCTTATTTCACCTTTTTAAAAGCTATTTTTCGCCTTCCCCAGGCTCCAGAGGCTTTATAGGAGCCTGGGGAGGGTGAAAAGAGCCTCCTCCGCCCCCCCCGGAGGCTTCAGGGACCATCCCTGAAGCCTTCGGAACGCTTAAAACCACCCTCCGAGCAAACCGGAAGTGACTTCCGGGTTGCTCGGAGGGTGGTTTTAAGCGTTCCGAAGGCTTCAGGGACCGTCCGAGGCTTCCCTGATGCCTTCGGAGCGCTTAAAACCACCCTCTGCTTGGAGGGTGGTTTTAAGCGCTCCGAAGGCTTCAGGGACCGTCCGGAGGCTTCCCTGATGCCTTCGGAGCACTTAAAACGACCCTCCGAGCAACCTGGAAGTCACTTCCGGTTTGCTCGGAGGGGGGTTTTAAGCGCTCCGAAGGCTTCTGGGAAGCCTCCGGACGGTCCCTGAAGCCTCCGGAGGGCCTCCGGGGGGTTGGGGGAGGCTCTTTTCACCCTCCCCAGGCTCCTGTAAAGCCCCTGGAGCCTGGGGAGGGCGAAAAAAGCATGTAAACATGAGGGGGGTTCGCGCATTGCATTATGGGTGCGGCACGCCCGCACTCGACCCCCCTGCGCTCCCCCCACTTGTGGCACACGAGCCAAAAAAGGTTCGCCATCACTGACCTAGGTACTGTGCATGTTGGAATGTTTCAAATGGTGACATCTAAGCATAACTCCTTGAAAATAGAATAGAATTGGTATTGGACTAGAATTAGAATTAGAATAGAATAGAGCAGAAGAGAAGAGAATAACAGAAAGAACAGAGGAGAGGGGAAGAGAAGAGAAGAAAAGAGAAGAGCTTTATCGGCCAACTGTGATTAATACACAAGGGATTTGTCTCTGGTGCATAAGCTCTCAGTGTCCACACAAAACAACAAAATAATAATAATGTCTAAGTATTAATAATCATAATAATGATACCAATAAAAGAAGGTAGTGGAACAGATGAAAAGGATAAAAGTAATCCTGCCATACAACGTGAGTAAACATACTTAGACATAAGACAAATGACTTATTAATTAACTCCCACAAAACCTAATAAGCTTTCTAATCATTCACAACTTCCCAATGGACAGAGCAGGGATATAATATTCTGCTTCTTAGAAAAAAAGAAAAAGAAAAAAAAGCTCCGTGTAATTATTGATATGCTAGAAATAAAGAAGGTCTAGTAAGCCTTATATTAAAGCAGCAGCCAATCAATGCCAATACCGATTGATTTTTTTTCACAGGTCTAAACTCTGATTAATTAAAGACCCAACTGGGACACACTATTTTTACTTTCTAAAAGGTTTCTTATTATTATATTATTTCTAAAAGGTAAAGGTTCCCCTTTCACATGCATGCCAGTCGTTCCCGACTCTAGGGGGCGGTGCACATCTCTGTTTCAAAGCCGAAGAGCCAGCGCTGTCCGAAGACGTCTTCGTGGTCATGTGGCCGGCATGACTAAACGCCGAAGGCGCACGGAACGCTGTTCCCTTCTCAACAAAGGTGGTTCCTATTTTTCTACTTGCATTTTTACGTGCTTTCGAACTGCTAGGTACAAAATTTTATTGGTTTTTAAAAAAATATATACAAGGAAAGGGGTAGTGGATGAAGTACAAATTTTGACAGTTACATTATGCAGGAGATGGCCCTCCCCCCCCATTCTCATAACTTTCATTTATTAATACATTAGATTGTTGTTACTTATTAGTATTTTGTCAGCATATAAACTTTTATCTTAAAATAATTTCAATCATTTTATATCAAACAGATTTTCAAGTTCATTTTTGTGATCTGAGTTTTCTCAATGTTGCCTCTTCTCCTCCCCCCGGCAGAGCTCCGGCATCTCCCGTGTCCTGTATGTCCGGTGTAGTGTCATCAGGTTTATCTAGGAGGACTTTATTTTTTTCCATGAAGGCCTCAGCCTCAGTAGTTGTATTAATTCTAACTCTCGTGTCCTCCCAGAATATTAGCATACCTTCTGGAAAAAGCCATCGAAACCACACCCCTTTCTGGTATAATTTCTTCGCTAAATGCGAATAGTTTTTTCTTTTATCTCTAACTTTCTTTGGGATCTGTTTCAGAATGGCTATTTCTCTATCCTTTTATTTTAATTCTCAAAGTTGTATTGACTCACTGAATTGGAAACGTGACTTTTTTTTTAATTGGCGGAAACAAACTTGGGCAAATATTTAATCGGTGGAACAGCTGGCCTCCGGGAGTTGTGGATGGTTTATCACTGCAGGTTTTCAAGAAGAGATTGGATAGCTGTTTGTCTGGGGTGGTTTAGGGTCTCCTGCTTGAGCCAGGGGTTGGACTATAAGACCTCGGAGGTCCCTTCCAACTCTGCTATTCTGATTTTCGGGCTCTCCAGGAAGGCACAAAGGAATGAATTCAAGCCTTAAGCAGATGGCAACGCAACACATTTCAGAAAATCAGCCGTTGTTTTGGCCTGTTGCGTGAAGCGTGAAGCTTCAGTGAAGCCATAATACAATACAATACAATACAATACAATACAATACAATACAATACAATACAATAAAATAGCAGAGTTGGAAGGGACCTTGGAGGTCTTCTAGTCCAACCCCCTGCCTAGGCAGGAAACCCTATACCGTTTCAGTCAAATAGCTATCCAACATCTTCTTAAAGACTTCCAGTGTTGGGGCATTCACAACTTCTGGAGGCAAGCTGTTCCATAATATAAACAAGTTCACAACATCAGAGATTCTCAGTCATCCATGGTTGTCCCAAAGGTGCTTTTTCAAGAGACAACTGGCTCTTCTTTGTTTTTCTTTGAAGATGTTTCGCTTCTCAACCAAGAAGCTTCTTGAGTTCTGACTGGATGGGGGAGAATGGAAAGATGTATATTCCTTGCAATCATCTGGTCATTAGGACCCCTCTGAGAGTCATTGAGACCACAGACCAGGGGTGAAATTTAGCAGGTTCTAACAGGTTCTGGAGAACCGGTAGCAGAAACTGGTAGTTCCGAAAACCAGCAAATACCACCAATGGCTTGCCCCACAGTGGGGTGGGAAGGGAGATTTTGCAATATCCTTCCCCTGCCACGCCCACCGAGCCACGCCCACCAAGCCACACCAATAGAACCAGTAGTAAAAAAAAATTGAATTTCACCACTGCCACAGATCAACCTCCAAGTGGCCTCAACAACTCTCAGAAAGAGTACTAACGACCAGGTAAGGAATATAAATCCTTCCAGTCTCCACCATTCAGTCAGAACTGAAGAAGCTTCCTGGATGAGAAGTGAAATGTCTTCAAAGAAAAACAAAGGAAGTCAGCTTGCCTCTTGAAAAAAGCCCCTTTGGGACACTCTGACCACATCTAGAATACTGCATGGGGTTTTGGTCACCACACTATAAAAAAGATGCTGAGACTCTAGAAAGAGTGCAGAGAAGAGCAACCAGGATGATTTGGAGGTTAAAACATACGATGAAAGGTTGCAGGAACTGGGCATGGCTAGTCTAGTGAAGAGAAGGACCAGGGGAGACAGGAGAGCAGTCTTCCAATATTTGAGGGGATACCACAGAGAGGAGGGGGTCAAGCTATTTCCCAAAGCACCCGAAGGCCAGACAAGGAATAATGGATGGAAACTGAGCAAGGAGAGATTCAACCTCGAAATAAGGAGGAACTTTCTGACAGTGAGAACAATCAACCCATGGAACAGAAGTTGCCTTCGGAAGTTGTGGGAGCTTCATCCCTGGAGGCATTCAAGAAGAGACTGGACTGTCATCTTCCAGAAATGGTGTAGAGTTTCCTGCTTGGGCAGAGGGGGGTTGGACTAGATGACCCTTCCAAGTCTGTTAATCTGTATCTGTATTTAATCTCTCAACTGCACTTCAGACTTCAACCATTTCTACTGCTTTGGACACCTGATAGCACACATAGTTAGAGCTTTGTGTAGTGGATAAAATCATGGCAACAAGGGCACCCAACAGTGTTCATTTGTCCAAGTTTGAAACCCTGAATCTTTCTTTCAGACTCCCCAAATTCCCGGGCGCGCGTAGGCGTGCGAGGCTCGGGGGAAGCACATCCTATTTTACAGCTGTCTGATTAAAAATGGTGGAATTGTAAGAAACACCTGTGTTTTCCTGTCACACGAGAGATCAAATCATTCCTCTGCAGTGAGGGGCGTTCCTCTTTTGCCTGCTTATAATGGCCCATATGATATCCATCTGCAAAAAAAGGAGCTAGGGTAGGCGAAATGTTGATTCTCTCTCTTTCTCTCCCCCACCCCCCTTTCCCGGCTTCCGTTAATCTTTGCAAAAAAAATAAAAAAATAAAAATAAAGCACCGTGTATTGCACAAAACTCTTTAACACAAAGAGGATCAAGCTCTTCCCAGCTGTCAGTCCAAATATTTATCACACCTCTCTTTGTGAAGTCTTTTGTGCCCAATATCCTCTCAAGTACAAAGGCCTTAATTGTCTTGATTTAAGTGAAACTGATTGGGAACAGGGACCCAATGAGACGTGAAGCAAAACAAATTAAAGAGCAAAGAGGCGGTAGGTGTTGGCACAGAGAAAAAAAAAAGAGCTAAGCTTTGATTTGATTTGACTAATGAAAAGCCAAACAACCACGGAGAGGGGAGAACATTTTGCTAACTGTAGCTCACCGAGGCTGGTTGGCTCCTTTGATGTTGTCCCATTTTCACTCTGAAGGAGGGACTGTTTTGTTATGCGTGGATACATCTGAAGAAGCTCCAAAAGGTGTACCGGTAGAGCTGGTAGCAACAGAGGGAGGAATGGATAGCCAGACAGGTGTCTTCTCCACCAGAAACATCTACGTTCCTTCTCTGGAACCCAGAAAGCCATGAATAGCTGTCTTGGTCTATGTAACAAATGATTCAGTAATGGAGTAATTTCTTGATTAATATCCATCATCTTTCTAGGGTGTATCTTATACATATATTGTATACTCAAGGTGTGTGTGCATGTGTGCATTTGTGTGGATAGATGGATGGATGGATGAATGGAGAGAGAGGGAGGGAGAGAGAGAGAGGGAGAGATAGCTTGCATACTCAATGTGTGTGTGTGCATGTGTGTGTGTGTGTGTGCGTGTGCACATAGATGGATGGATAGATAGATAGATGATAGATAGATAGATAGATAGATAGATAGATAGATAGATAGATAGATAGATAGATAGATAATGTGGTGCTCTTTAAGGTTCATTAGGTTGTAGCTGATGAAAATGAAAATTGCTAGATCTATCCTCACTCAGCTTATTGATTTTATGATTGTTTATTATACAGTGTCTCTACATGATGTGGATTAGATAGACAGATGATAGATAGATGATATTTAGATATTTAGATATTTGGATATTTGGATATTTGGATATTTGGATATTTAGATATTTAGATATTTAGATATTTAGATATTTATTTAGATAGATAGATAGATAGATAGATAGATAGATAGATAGATAGATAGATAGATAGATAGATAGATAGATAGATAGATAGATGATAGATAGATAGATGATAATTAGATGGATAGGTGGATGGATGGATGGATGGATGGATGGGTAGGTAGGTAGATGATAGATAGATAGATAGATAGATAGATAGATAGATAGATGATAATTAGATGGATAGGTAGATGGATGGATGGATGGGTAGGTAGGTAGGTAGGTAGGTAGGTAGATAAATAGATAGATAGATAGATAGATAGATAGATAGATAGATAGATGATAAATAGATAGATGATAGATAGATAGATAGATAGATAGATAGATAGATAGATAGATAGATAGATGATAGATAGATAGATAGATGATAATTAGATGGATAGGTAGATGGATGGATGGATGGTTGGATGGGTGGGTGGGTAGATAGATAGATAGATAGATAGATAGATAGATAGATAGATGATAGATAGATAGATAGATAGATAGATAGATACATAGATAGATATATAGATAGATGATAAATAGATGGATGATGATGATAGATAGATAGATAGATAGATAGATAGATAGATAGATAGATAGATGATAGATAGATAGATAGATGATAATTAGATGGATAGGTAGATGGATGGATGGATGGATGGATGGATGGGTGGGTGGGTGGGTGGGTGGGTAGGTAGGTAGGTAGGTAGGTAGGTAGATAGATAGATAGATAGATAGATAGATAGATAGATAGATAGATAGATGGATGGTAAATAGATGATAAATAGATAGATGGTAAATAGATAAGGTCTGGAAACTAAACCGTAGGTTGAAAGATTGAGGAAATTGGGTATGTGTAGTCTAATGAAGAGGATGACTAGGGGATGACTAGATTGCTACCTTTCAGTACTTGAGTGGATGCTATAGAGAAGAGTTCTCCAAAGCACCGGAGGGCAGGACAAGAAGTGACAAATGGAAGCTTATCAAGGAGAGATCCAACCTAGAATTGAAGAGAAATTTCCTGAAAATAGAACTATAAACCAATGGAACAGCTTGCCTCTAGAGGTTGTGGGTGCTCCATCACTGGGGGGCTTTTAAAAAGAGATTGGACAGCTATCTGTCTATAATGGTAGAGGGTCTTCTGCTTTACGGCTTGGATTAGAAAACATCCAAGGTTCCTTCCAATTCTTTTATTCTATTCTCTACATTTCTTCTCTAGAACGCGGAAGGCAATTAATAGTTGTATTGCTCCACGTAACAAATGATTCTGTAACTGGGTAATTTCTTGATTAATATCCACCCAGATGGCACCAAACGTGGATGTTTTCAAACTCTCCAGAGCTCTTCATCAGCGGGAGGTTCCAAAATTGGCTTGAAGGACACCTGAAGTTGCGGAAATGGTCAGCTTTGTTTTTCCTCGTTAAGAGCATTTCAATTAGTTCATCCACTCAAGGTCTCTCCGGGGCTCCGACGGAGCTGTCCGTATCACAGAAGTGACGAGGAATGGCTAATGATTTTGTGCAAATCATGAAAGGAACCCCAGTGAAGAGTTAAAAGTAAAGGTTCCCCTTGCACATATGTGCTAGTCGTTCCTGACTCTAGGGGGCGATGCTCATCCCTGTTTCAAAGCCGAAGAGCCAGCGCTGTCCGAAGACGTCTCCGTGGTCATGTGGCCGGCGTGACTAAATGGCGAAGGAGCACGGAGCGCTGTTCCCTTCCCACCAAAGGTGGCTCCTATTTTTCTACTTGCATTTTTACATGCTTTCAAACTGCTCGGTTGGCAGAAGCTGGGACAAGTCACGGGAGCTCACTCCATTAAGTGGTGCTAGGGATTCGAACCACCGACCTTTCTGATCGACAAGCTCAGCGTCTTAGCCACTGAGCCAACTTTGAATGAAGAGTTAACCGAGTTAATTAATTCCGGTTGGCAGAAGCTGGGACAAGTCACGGGAGCTCACTCCATTAAGCGGTGCTAGGGATTCGAACCACCGACCTTTCTGATCGACAAGCTCAGCGTCTTAGCCACTGAGCCAACTTTGAATGAAGAGTTAACCGAGTTAATTAATTCCGGTTGGCAGAAGCTGGGACAAGTCACGGGAGCTCACTCCATTAAGCGGTGCTAGGGATTCGAACCACCGACCTTTCTGATCGACAAGCTCAGCGTCTTAGCCACTGAGCCAACTTTGAATGAAGAGTTAACCGAGTTAATTAATTCCGGTTGGCAGAAGCTGGGACAAGTCACGGGAGCTCACTCCATTAAGCGGTGCTAGGGATTCGAACCACCGACCTTTCTGATCGACAAGCTCAGCGTCTTAGCCACTGAGCCAACTTTGAATGAAGAGTTAACCGAGTTAATTAATTCCGGTTGGCAGAAGCTGGGACAAGTCACGGGAGCTCACTCCATTAAGCGGTGCTAGGGATTCGAACCACCGACCTTTCTGATCGACAAGCTCAGCGTCTTAGCCACTGAGCCAACTTTGAATGAAGAGTTAACCGAGTTAATTGATTCCATCCAGCCATCGGTGAAATCAGGAAATCTCTACCTGTCTCTCTCTCTCTCACTACCTTTCTACCTTTGGAGATCAAGCATTTCCCATTCAGCAGCTTTGTTATGGCCTTAAGTGACTACTTTCCTGCAAATTGCGCATCGTGATGGGGCCATTATTGTTATTCAGCAGTAAACAGCAAAGGAGAAACGGATGCCCCGCTCGTCAGCAAAAGTTTGATGTCCATATTAATTGGTCTCCCTGACACAGTTGCTGACACTCGTCTTGCTTCTATGAAAGAGAATGTGTTTTTTTTTCAATTAAGGGGTTTTGAATATTTATTTGGGGGAAATTCACACGGCTTCCCTTTCTTGTGTTATTCATAGCGACAACCCTACGGCCCACGCCTACCCACCCACCCACACAAACCTCTGTATTGTTGCCAAAAGGAATGAATTCTTTGTAGGCAAGATTGTTCGTTTTCAGTCTGGATTGGACGTTTGCAGACATGATCCTCCCTTGGTCTTTTCTATGCAAGCTTTCGAAACCTATGCTCTTTTTTTCCAGGTGAAAGGTAAAGGTTCCCCTCGCACATATGTGCTAGTCATTCCCAACTCTAGGGGGCGGTGCTCATCTCTGTTTCAAAGCCGAAGAGCCAGTGCTGTCAAATAGCATCCAAAAGTAAATCAAAGTCCAAGGCAAAGTATTGTTCAAAGTTCCAATTTATTAAGAGAGTCATGTTGGCACATCTGGGAAAACCTGAATCTGAAAGCTTCCCGGTTTTCCCCACCCAGTTGAAGGTTCAAGACCTTGCCCCCACACCCACAAGTCCATCCCATGGTCCAATCTTCCACTGCCATGCTGGCAGCTTCCACCCATCCAGTTCCGGTCAGGTGCAGAGGTGCAGAGACAAAGGATGACCTTGGCTTTCTAGAAAGGATTTTGTTATGGCTACATATCATCTAATTCCGTACAATCCCCCCCTCCCATTTTCCCACCATAGAAAATGCATAGCAGAATAAGTGTGGGAGGCCAATGATCCAAAAGAAAAGATGGCTGCAGGGTTGACAACTTGACCGTCTGCATTTCACTTGGCCTGGTAGGTAACAAACCGTATCCAGTTCTGAACCAAACGCCAGCTGCGAGCGGAAAAATAATAGAAGAATCAATCGGCACTTTAAAGAATTTTTTATTCCTTGCGCTTGGCTCAGGACAGGCAATCAGAGGCAACCATCTGAATTCCATTCAAAGCTACAATACAAATTAATTTTCCGCTCATTTTTTTATCCCGCTGACTAAATAATTCCTCATTTATACGTTGAGTTGGTGGGCCATTTGAAGATTAGCTCGGAAAACAAATCGCATGGAGGTTTAATTTATAACAACAAAAAAAGGGGAGCAAACTACCAGAATCTAAATATTCTTGTTTCTTCGCCTTGGCTTGGAGATGCTTGGCAGGGGTGGGCGGGTGGGAGTGGGGGGAGAATGAGAGAGAAAAACAGAAATTTAATAAACCTGTAGCTTATAATCACCATGAAGGACACATTATGGTTACCAGCAGGGTTTCAGGGATTGTCCAGTTGGGAGATTACTATTCCTCACCCTGCTGTTTTGGACATTTTTATTTGTGACGGAGAGGTGAAACCCAAATTTCGCACCGAGACCTACATTTGTGGATGAAGAAGCAGCATGGCCTCCTTACAAGATAACAGATTAACAGAGTTGGAAGGAACCTTATAGGTGATCTAGTCCAACTGCCCCCCCCTCATCTCAAGCAGGAGACCCGACACCATTTTTGACAGCTGGCAATCCAGTATCTTCTTGAAGGCCTCCCGCCCAAAACCTCAGAAGGCAACTTCTGTTCTATTGATTGATTCTTCTCACTGTCAGAAAATTTCTCCTTATTTCCAGATTGAATCTCTCCTTGGAGAATAGCCTGACCCCCTCCTCTCTGTGGCAGCTTCTCAAATATTGGAAGACTGCTTTCCTGTCTCCCCTGGTCCTTCTCTTCACTAGACTAGCCATGCCCAGTTCCTGCAACCGTTCATCATATGTTTTAGCCTCCAGTCCTCTAATCATCCTGGTTGCTCTTCTCTGCACATTTTTAGATACTTTTTTATAGTGTGGTGACCAAATCTGGATGCAGTACTCTAGGTGTGGTCTTACTAAGGCTTTATGGAGTGGTAGTACCTCCCTTGATCTTGATTGTATCCCTCTGTTAATGCAATTTAGGATTGCATTGGCTTTTTTTGGCTGCTGCTGCACACTGCTGGCTCCCATTTAGCTGAAGAAGATCTGGATGTGCTAGCTTTCACATACCAGGGAAAATGAGCAGCTGTTATGCTCAGAGGCAGGACCATCACTCCGCCAACGATGGCTTCTTTGAGGAGAACCTTCAGATCCTTCAGGAGTGGTAGTACCTCCCTTGATCTTGATTGTATCCCTCTGTTAATGCAATTTAGGATTGCATTGGCTTTTTTTGGCTGCTGCTGCACACTGCTGGCTCCCATTTAGCTGAAGAAGATCTGGATGAGCTAGCTTTCACATACCAGGGAAAATGAGCAGCTGTTATGCTCAGAGGCAGGACCATCACTCCGCCAACGATGGCTTCTTTGAGGAGAACCTTCAGATCTAGCTAAGTATACTGGCTGTATGACCCTGGAAATAGGAAGTCCAAGAAGAATAGTAGGGTTGGAAGGAAGGGACCTTGGAGGTCTTCTAGTCCAACTCCCTGCTCAGGCAGTAGCCCGATATCAGTGATGGCAAGACTTTTTAGCACCGAGTGCCCAAAAGGGAGCGTGTGCATGCGTTCATCGGGGACACAACCTGGAAGAGAAGCTGCCCAGGGGACATGCGCACACCAGGAAATAAACCTCTGGTTTCCAGCATGCGCATGCACACCGGCCAGCTTGTCTTCCAGTTACTGGTGCACATGCATGCACGATGATCAGCTGGCCGGTTCTTCAAAGCACCTGAATGTAGGACAAGAAGCAATGAACGGGAACCAATCAGGGAGGGAGCCAACCTAGAACTAAGGAGACATGTTTTGACTGTGAGAACAATGAAATCCATAGAAGGGCTTCCCTCCAGATGTTGTGAGGCTCCATCAGTGGAGGCTTTCAAGAAGAGATTGGACAACCATTTTTCTGAAATGGTATAGAGCCATGATGGTCTTCATGCACATGGGATCGTTGGTCTTCATGCGCATGGGATGGTTGGTCTTCATGCACATGGGATAGTTGGTCTTCATGCACATGGGATAGTTGGTCTTCATGCACATGGGATGGTTGGTCTTCATGCACATGGGATAGTTGGTCTTCATGCGCATGGGATGGTTGGTCTTCATGCACATGAGATTATTGGTCTTCAGGCGGAAGAGCAGCTGCCCAGTGCACATATGCATGCCGGGAAGATGAACTTCTGGCACACGCATGCACACTGGCCACCTGGTCTTCTGATTTCTGGTGCGTATCCATGCGCAAAGACCAACTGGCCAGTGTGCATGGGTGCGCTCCCGTTTCAGCACTCAGTGACAAAAAGATTTGAGAAAACTGGTTTGGGTCTCTTGCTTGAACTAGAACAGGGGTCCCCAACCTTTCGGACCTCAGGAACCAGGAAATTCATAATTTTAAATCCTGTAGACCCCTAATATGATCAGCCTAATGACCGGCTGGGTAGGCGTGGCTAGGTGGTCATGTGACTTTGTGCGCGTGGCCAACTCAATGTCACTCACGTCAAGGGGAGCCTCTCCGGCCTCTACTTGCCCTCCCAGGCACTCCTCCCCTCCAGGCCCAGGCTCCTTAGGGTCCCAACAGGATGCAGTTGCTGGAGCTAAGCAGCCACTGTGTGAAAGAGCTGGCAAAACAGCTCACTTCAAATTGGATCTGACTGAGAGAGAGGCTCACTGAGTACTAGTAGCTTAGGTTTTCCAAGCAAAGGGAAGACCTATGGGAGTGCAAGGCCAGGTACTGGTGCCTGGAGGCTCAGCTGGCTGAGATGGTCAGCCAGTTCCAGGCCATGAAGATGTCCCACTGGAACGAGGCCCTCCAGCTCTTCACCACCAACGATACTTCACTCCAGCCTTCGCCCAAAGCCCCCCACCAGGAGGCTGAAGCAAACCCCAAGTTGGAATCTCTGCCCCCCTTCAAACTGCACAAAAAGACCCCAAAGGGGGAGACTCTCTGCAGCAACACAAGCGTTCATTGCACGTATCCATCCCAGGAGCCATCGTTTGAGTGATTTAGTGCAATATAAAAAAAAAATGAAAAGACTTTTTCTGCGGACCACCAAAATATTCTCATGGACCACTGGTGGTCCACGGACCACCCGTTGGTGACTGTTGAACTAGAAGACCTCCAATGTCCCTTCCAACTCTGTTAATCTGTTATGTTCTTGCAGAGGGAAAAAAAAACAGAGGAGTTGTTCCTTATGGAATCAGCCCTAAAGATGCCAGGTGGAACGTACTTATCAGCAAATAATGCTAAAGTTTCTAAACAAGCAGATCTGAAACCTTCAATTCTCCGAGGACACTTTCTTGTTTGGAGAGCATTTGTGTTTTAAGCACAACAGCACAAAGCAGGATTAAATAAAAGGAGTCAAAATGCACCATCGGCTGCAGGAAAGCAATTGCTGCTTTCATGACATCGTTCATTTATGAGGGCTAGTCAAACTGGCATTTCTACACTTAAGGGTGTCGAGCAAAATGGGTTTTTTATGGCCCCGACTCCTGTTACCTTTACATCTTTGAATGAGCCAATTTGCAACTTCAGAAAGTTTTTGGGGGGTGGGTGGGGGTGAGGGGGAATGACGAATGTTTGCATTTTGCATTGTTTCCACTCGCTTTGCAATGGGTCGACCAAGTGAGTCACTTAGAAGTTACTTGATTTGTTTCTTCTTCCTTTTAATGAGAAGATCAAACAGATTTCTTTCTTCTCTTTTTTTACAGTTCCCAGCGTTTTAAGAGCAGAATAACAGAATAACAGAGTTGGAAGGGACCCTGGAGGTCTTCTAGTCCAGCCCCCTGATGAAGCAGGAAACTCTCTACCATTTCTGACAAATGCAATCTCTTCTTAAAAACCTCCAGTGATGGAACATCCACAATTTACTGTATGGAGGGAAATCATTCCACGGATTAATTGTTCTAACTGTCAGGAAATGTCTCCTTCGTTCTAGGTTGCTTCTCTCCTTGATGCTTCTTGTCCTGCCTTCAGACAGGGTGAAATTCAGCAGGTTCTGACAGGTCCTGGAGAACCAGTAGCGGAAATTTTGAGTAGTTCGGAGAACTGGTAGCGGAAATTTTGAGTAGTTCGGAGAACTGATAGCAGAAATTTTGAGTAGTTCAGAGAACTGGTAGCGGAAATTTTGAGTAGTTCAGAGAACTGGTAGTGGAAATTTTGAGTACTTTGGAGAACTGGTAGCGGAAATTTTGAGTAGTTTGGAGAACTGGTAGCAGAAATTTTGAGTAATTCGGAGAACCGGCAAATGCCACCTCTGGCTGGACCGAGAGTGGGGTGGGAATGGAGATTTTGCAGTATCCTTCTCCTGCCATGCCCACCAAGTCACGCTCACAGAACCAATAATAAAAAAAATGAATTTCACCACTGCTTCATACACTTTGGAGAACAGCTTGACTCCCTCTTCTTTGTGGCAACCCCTGAGATACTGGAACACTGCTATCCTGTCTCCCCTAGTCCTTCTTTTCATTAAACTAGACATTCCCAGTTCCTGCAACCATTCTTCGTATGTTTTAGCCTCCAGTCCCCTAATCCTCTTGGCTGCTCTTCTCTGCACTCTTTCTAGAGTCTCCACATCTTTTTTACAGTGTGATGACCGATGAGAGAGAGCTCTTTGGTTAATCCTTCTTTTCATTAAACTAGACATACCCAGTTCCTGCAACCGTTCTTCATATGTTGTCAAGTTCCAGTGTGTGATTTAGAGCTGCTAAGACTCTCTTCTCTCCCCACAGAATGGGTGGGGCAGAAAATCTTGAGCCCTACATTCTCTGATAGACCATTCACACTTTCAAACGGAGTTGCCTCCATGTTCGAAATTCAGACCGTGTCTTCCAGCCAACTAATCCAACCATAACAAGTGCCTGTCACTTCCTTTTAGGGAAGGTGTTCAGTCATCTATTTGGACCAATTGCTCAGCCATGGTTTCAGTTTTTCCCTTTCCTGCTGCCGTGTTGACTGCTACATGCAGAGGGACGTTACTGACGCTGTGAAGCTGGAAGACAGCTATGGAAATCCAGAAGGGTTTTGTCTTCTGCTCTTAGATTGTCATCACTTGGGATGGGATGCAGTGAGGAGGTGGATCCTTAGGAGGAAGGGTGAATTCCAGATGTGTAAGAGACAACCCATCCTGAATAGTATTTGTGAGAGAAAGAGGGTGAAGACAGTCCCTCCCTCGTAGTTGCCAGAGTTTTCTGTAGATAGTAGAGATAGTAGATAGTAGAGTCCTCAGTCTGGCAAGGTATGGTGAACATAGTCTGGATTCCCAGGAGGGAGAGACTGCATTCCTGAGGAGTAAGAGGCAACTCAGCCTGGATATTACAGGTGTGACAGAAAGCGGGGGGAGGCAATCTCTCCCTAATAGGTCCCAGAGTATATTGTAGAGGCCATTCAAGATGGCAAGGTGTGGTGGAGTGTAGTTTGGATTCTCAGGTGGGAGGGGCTGAGAAGTAAGAGGCAACTCAAGTTCAGATAGTTTGTGTGAGAGAAAGTGGGTGAGGTCGGTGCCTCCCTAATAGTTCCTAAGCTATAGCCATCATGTGGGTAGCAATCTGCTTTACTTTGGCAAGATTCTGTCTATAGGCATGTAATGATAAAGAAATCTACTTGGGAGAATCACTGCATGTCCTTCTTGGTTTTGGTGGACTTGACATTAACGCACTAAGCATCTTACTTGATGTTACAGCCTGAAGGCACTTTTGTTCTAGACATGCATGCTCTTGAATCTACAACATGCCCAAGGCTTTGTATCCCATCCTCAGAGAGTACACTGTAACTTAACTGTCAGATGCTTCCTTGCCATTCCTCACCTATTAATGTTGTAGCACTGGAGAATGTGCCTCTTCCATCCTTGATATAAGTCCTTCCGAAATTGAAATGTGACCACCATGATGGCTTCTTTTGTCCTCTGCTCTCCAACCTGTGACATTTGGTTCTAGGCTCACTACTAAATATGCTCCAGTTCTTCTTAAAATATGAGTCAATATTTTAAGCTGGGAGGGATTCAAACTCCTGCAGGGAGCAGGGAGTTAGCCTGCAGTACTGCATTCTAACCACTGCCTACCATGGGTGGATGGATGGATGGATGGATGGATGAATGGATGGATGGATGGATGGAAGGAAGGAAGGAAGGAAGGAAGGAAGGAAGGAAGCCTGTAGTACTGCATTCTAACCACTGCCTACCATGCGTGGATGGATGGATGGATGGATGGATGGAAGGAAGGAAGGAAGGAAGGAAGGAAGGAAGGAAGGAAGGAAGGAAGGAAGGAAGCCTGTAGTACTGCATTCTAACCACTGCCTACCATGGGTGGATGGATGGATAGATGGATGGAAGGAAGGAAGGAAGGAAGGAAGGATGCCTGTAGTACTGCATTCTAACCACTGCCTACGATGGATGGATGGATGGAAGGAAGGAAGGAAGGAAGGAAGGAAGGAAGGAAGGAAGGATGCCTGTAGTACTGCATTCTAACCACTGCCTACGATGGATGGATGGATGGATGGATGGATGGATGGATGGAAGGAAGGAAGGAAGGAAGGAAGGAAGGAAGGAAGGAAGGATGCCTGTAGTACTGCATTCTAACCACTGCCTACCATGGATGGACGGATGGATGGATGGATGGATGGATTGATTGATGGAAGGAAGGAAGGAAGGAAGGAAGGAAGGAAGGAAGGAAGGAAGGAAGGATGTCTGTAGTACTGCATTCTAACCACTGCCTACCATGGATGGATGGATGGATGGATGGAAGGAAGGAAGGAAGGAAGGAAGGAAGGAAGGAAGGAAGCCTGCAGTACTGCATTCTAACCACTGACTACCATGGGTGGATGGATGGATGAATGGATGGATGGAAGGAAGGAAGGAAGCCTGTAGTACTGCATTCTAACCACTGCCTACCATGGGTGGATGGATGGATGGATGGATGGATGGAAGGAAGGAAGGAAGGAAGGAAGGAAGGAAGGAAGCCTGTAGTACTGCATTCTAACCACTGCCTACCATGGGTGGATGGATGGATAGATGGATGGATGGAAGGAAGGAAGGAAGGAAGGAAGGAAGGAAGGAAGGAAGGAAGGAAGGATGCCTGTAGTACTGCATTCTAACCACTGCCTACGATGGATGGATGGATGGATGGAAGGAAGGAAGGAAGGAAGGAAGGAAGGAAGGAAGGAAGGAAGGAAGGATGCCTGTAGTACTGCATTCTAACCACTGCCTACGATGGATGGATGGATGGATGGATGGATGGATGGAAGGAAGGAAGGAAGGAAGGAAGGAAGGAAGGAAGGAAGGAAGGAAGGATGTCTGTAGTACTGCATTCTAACCACTGCCTACCATGGATGGATGGATGGATGGATGGATGGATGGATGGATGGATGGAAGGAAGGAAGGAAGGAAGGAAGGAAGGAAGGAAGGAAGGATGTCTGTAGTACTGCATTCTAACCACTGCCTACCATGGCTGGCTGGATGGCTTACCTCTTTTCTGGTAGACATTAACAGTGACTTTGTAACAGTAATGCTTGTAATCTCATTAAAAAATCAACTATTATTCTAGATTTTTTAAAACCTCTGTCTTCTAAAGCCCCTGTATAATTTTTGGGGGGTGGGGGTGGGGGAGAATTTAACTATCAAGAGGAAAATATTGTGACCTTCTATCTGTCTAATAAAATACCGCTTGATGAAAGCAGAGGAGCAAAACACTTCCCAGAAATGGAAATATTATCTTCCTGCACCACAATGGGAGACTCAGCTATAAGAACCAAATTAGGCTTCACCCAAATATCATCACTGTTAAGTAGCTATTTTACTTAGGTCCATTTTCTCCCAAAAGTTTCCTAGAAAACAGAAGGGGAAAAAAAGATGATTTCCAACTATTAATTCTGCCATATTCTCCATCAGAATGAAATCGCTCCCTGTCAGCTGGATAATAATGGTGGCACGTTGGTTAATTATTTTTTCATCCTTTTATTATTAGGCTATTCATAATGCATTGGGAAACAGGGTGCCTTCTGCTGGGTAAATGTTCTGTTGTTGCGACTGAATACATCTGTATTCCATTATTGATGGCGTTTTTTTTTTTAATATTAAAAAAATATATTTTCATTAGAACGCTCCATGAAGAAAACTAGCAATTTGAATGCATTTGGAGGGGGTGGGGGGACAGCAATAACAGCCGCGAAATTACGTTTTCGCAACTTGACGGCTGACAATGCCGTCCTCAAAAATATTTCATTAGCTGCCACCGTAGAAACAAACATTCAATATTTAATAAATGATGAAGGGACACAGGAAACCTCATTGGGTCCTCTCGTTGAAGGCTTTCCCATAGGGATGAGACACAGACCCACCTCCGAAGAAGTAAAACCATGCATGTTTATTATTTAACATATTTAACTGACTTAGGGACTTGCCCTGTTGGCTGAGAATGGAGATGATTGAGTTTTTGAGAGGGATCCTACTTTGCATTGTAATTTCTTTTTTTAGATGTATATTGTTGGTGAAATGTCGCCTCATTGTAAAAGTGGAATCAAGATCAGTGATGGGGTTCAATGTTTTTTACTATCGGTTCTGTGGGCGTGGTTTGGTGGGTGTTGCGTGGTTTGGTGGGTGTTGCGTGGTTTGGTGGGCATGGCAGGAGGATACTGCAAAATCCCCATTCCCTTCACATGCTTGGGGGAAGGAGTCTGCAAAATCCCCACTCCCTCCCCACTCCTGGGGAGAGGATACTGCAAAATCCCCATTCCCTTCACATGCTTGGGGGAAGGATACTGCAAAATCCCCATTCCCTCCCCACTCCAGGACATGGATACTGCGAAATCCCCATTCCCTTCACATGCTTGGGGGAAGGAGTCTGCAAAATCCCCACTCCCTCCCCACTCCTGGGGAGAGGATACTGCAAAATCCCCATTCCCTTCACATGCTTGGGGGAAGGAGTCTGCAAAATCCCCACTCCCTCCCCACTCCAGGACATGGATACTGCAAAATCCCCATTTCCTCCCCATTCCTGGGGAAAGGTTATTGCAAAATTCCCATTCCCTCTCCACCCCACTAACCTGCTTTCCAGCTTCGTTCTCCTGTGCAGGGCAACAAAAAATGACACAGCCAATCAGCTAGGACTCGGGGACTCGGGAGGCAGAGAATAGATGGGGGCGGGGCCAGCCAGAAGTGGTATTTGCTGGGTCTCCGAACTACTCAAAATTTCCACCACCGGTTCAACAGAACTAACTGAATATCACCTCTGATCACCCAGCTTGTGTTTTTTAATTTTTAAATTTATTTTATTATAATTTGTCAAACAAAAACAGGAATAATATAAAAATACAATGACAGGGAAAAGGGACGTGATGGCTCAGTGGCTGAGATGCTGAGCTTGTCGATCAGAAAGGTCGGCAGTTCAGTGGTTCGAATCCCTAGCGTTGCGTAACGGAGTGAGCTCCCGTTACTTCTCCCAGCTTCTGCCGACCTAGCAGTTCTAAAGGATGTGAAAAAGCAAGTAGAAAAATAGGAACCACCTTTGGTGGGAAAGGAACAGTGCTCCGTGCACCTTCAGTGTTGAGTCATGCTGGCCACATGACCACGGAGACATCTTCGGATTGTGCTGGCTCTTCCGCTTTGAAACAGAGATGAGCACTGCCCCCTAGAGTCGGGAACGACTAGCACTTATGTGCGAGAGGAACCTTTGCCTTTACCTTACAATGACAGGGAGAATAGGCATGTTAGTGCACTTATGTACTCTATGGATCTCTTAAGTATGAAGTGAGGACCAGGGAACTCAATTTGCGGACTAAAACTGTGAAAATTTGTAGCTGAGACAATAGGATCAGGCAGAGCACTGCAGACCTTGACAATTCTATTACAAAAATTGTATTTTTTTTACAGTCAAGTTTAGAATGATTTACACTGAGTTGAAAGTGGTTGTTCGCAAGCATATTATTGCGATTAAAACTGAATAAAGTCATTTACAGGTAAAAGATTACCACGCACCATTTTGTATGCAAAATTGTATGTGTCTTGTTTGCGCAATATATTCAACCCACTCAAGTTCCAGCACATTGAAATCTCTTCATTGGGGATTCTGGAAGCTCATACACCCCCTAACAGAGTCCAAGGTTGCTGTTGGAGGTATAGAGGTATACTTTCTCCAATTGGTCTGACCCCCTCCTCTTGTATAACAAGTCACTCCGACACAAAGACTCTTCCAGAGATGTTTATTGACATACAGGTTCCACCTTGGCAGCAATCCAGCCTGCCAAGGTCAAGATAATCACCTTAGCAGCACTCCTGCCTGCCAAGGTCCAGGGAACAGATTGGCAGCAATCCAGGTAAACCCTTTGGCAGCAATCCAGCCTGCCAAGGTCAAGATAGCACTCTGGGCAGCAATCCAGCTACCAAGCTCCAGATAATCACCTTAGCAGCACTCCTGCCTGCCAAGGTCCAGGGAACAGATTGGCAGCAATCCAGGTAAACCCTTTGGCAGCAATCCAGCCTGCCAAAGTACGACACAGATCTGAGCTTCTCCAACTCCAATGATCAGTTGATTCCTGCAAAGGGTGTGTCCACAAGCAGTCCCTTTATAGTCTGGAGAGGAGTCTAATGATCAGCAGCTGAGAGCAATTACCTCCTGTAATTGCTCAATTGCTCCTTACGACGGGTAGCACATCGGTAACGAGCATCTAATAGCTTACTGCTGATGTCTGACTCATTATCCTGTGACTCCTCCCCACTGCTCCAAGGCATGACATCAGGAGCCCCCTTCCTTTGGCTTTCACCACTGCTCCATGCCTCAGGCGCCTCCTGGTGGCCAACCAGCCTCTCTGCACCCTGCTCAGAGTCGGAACCCTGTCCAGGGTCCTCCACATCCTCCTGAGCTGACTCAGAGAGACCCTCGCTGTCGGAGTCTGGTGGCAACTCCAACGGCTCCTGCTGGGCCACAACACCAATAGTGTTTTTTTTTTTAAAAGAAGGATTTGATTGTTTTTCAATTACAAAAATAAACATTCCATCTTTCCATCTTTCCATCTTTCCTTACGTGTGTCGTCTGGGTATACAAACATCTCTATGCAACATCCTTCCTCTTTTGCCATATCTCACATTCATATTAATATTATTTCTCTGTTTAGTATTATAATATATTGAGCATTTAAACATTATAAAACTCTCCATTTTTCTTCTTACTATCTTCTCGTAATAACAGATCAACATTAAACATCATTATTCTTAACATACACATACTAACCGTTTTATATCTTTATCTAAGTGTATTAATTATCTACTTATTTTTTAGTTTTCTTCATTTCCAAGCTCCTTTTTTCCCCTCCAACCATTGGTAAAATACTTCCCAAATTGTATAATATTCAGTTTGCTCTTTCTCTTTAATGGCTAACGTGAGTCTATTCATTTCTGCACATTCTAATATTTTCCTTATCACCTTCTCATCAATAGGGATCTCTACACTTTTCCAATGTATACATGATGGTGTTTTAATACATGATGGTGTTTTAATAGTGGGGATCTTGCTCATCTCTAAGCTTGGTTGTTTTTCCTGCAGACGTTTCATTACCTAACTAGGCAACATCATCAGGGCTAGGAAGGGAGAAGAGTTTGCTTTCTGTTCATAGACAGTGGCTGGCAAGGCAAGCAACTTGTGTATAAACAGAGGGAAAAAACGCACTGCCTTGATGTTACTTACTTTGGTCATGAAACATTAAATACCAAGGGTTAGGGTTAGGTGTCCATGAATTTGGAGAGCAAAATGGACATTGCCAATGGATTCATAGAGCATCAGCATGCTTAATGGGTGTTGACTTTTCGAGCCCTATCTACATTGGCTTGGAAAATCCATGAGAAAATCCCATTTGGAAGTCAGGGAGGAGGAGGAGGAGGAGGAGAAGAGGAGGAGGAGGAAAGGGACTTTGGAGTCCATGATGGTCTTCGAGCTTGGTTATTTTCTTGCAGACATTTCATTGCCCAATTAGATAACTGTCAGGCCTGCAGTTATATTCCTTTTTAGGATCTTTGGCCTGCCACACTCTCTATTATTTCATTATGCTGTTTCATGAGTGTAGTAATTGGGAGGGGGAATAGAAAAGAGTAGAAGTGTGGAATGTGTTGTTGTCATTCCTTTCTAGAAGCCCAAGGTCATCTTTTGTCTCCGCACCTCTGCACCTGGCCGGAACCAGCTGGGTGGAGATGCCAGCGTGACTGAAGAAGATTGGACCATGGGATGGATTGATGGGTGTGGGGATAAGATCATGAACTTTCAACTGGGTGGAATCCCAGGAAGCTTTTAGATTAGGGATTTCCACAGATGTGCCAACATGTCTGTCTTATTAAATTGGAACTTGAAGGATAGCTCTGCCTTGGACTCTGATTTAATTCTTCATGATATTTGGAACGCTGACAGTAACATCATCAGCTTCTGAAGGTTGGAAAGACAGCATACTAGAGATGGCGAGGCTATTACTCTGGTAGTAGGGAGGAGGAGTGGAGAGGAGAAGGAGGAGGAGGAGAAAGAGAAGGAGAGGAGGAGAAGGAAGAGGAGAAGGAGGAGGAGGAAATGGATCCTGGGGTCTTTGATGCTTTCTAAACGTGATTGTTTTACTGCTGACATTTCATTACCCAACTAGGAAACATCATCAGTGCTAGAAGGGAGTGGGGTTTACAGCTATCGGGTCACCTGATAGTCCCCAAATGTTTGCCTGGTGGAAGTATGAGGCTCCTCTCCTTTCCTGCTTCTGGGTTTTCTTTCAAATCTGAGCTCTATGAGCGTTTCCCAGCCTCCATCTTGGGTCCCTTCATTGCAGAGCTGAAAGGCTTTGTTCCTGCACCTGAAACATTCATCGGCTTTGTGTCCTGTGGACTCCCTTGCCTTCTGCCTGTGCTGTAATTCCGGTGACACAAAGAGATTTTTCAAGTGAAACCACTAGTGTTATTCCCAGGCAAGTCACCAAAGTATTTGCATTGTTCATATTTCAGTCAAGCTTTGTGCTTAGGAAATGTAGAGAGAGGGAGTGGGAGAGAGAGTTTGAGAGTGGGGGAAGAGAGAATGAGAGGAGTGAGAGAGGGGGAAGAGATTGAAAGTGAAAGAGAGGGGGAGAGGGAGAGAGAATGAGAGGCGGGAAAGAGAGGGGGAAGAGAGAGAGAATCAGAGATGGGAGAAAGGGGGGAGAGAGAATGAGAGAGGGGGAGAGGGGGAAGAGAAAGGGGGAAGAGAGGGGGAAAGATTGAGATGGGGAGGGGGAGAGAGAATGAGAGGTGGGAAAGAGAGAGAGAGAATGAGAGAGGGGTAAGACAGGGGAGAAGGGGAGAGACAGAATGAGAGGGGAGAGAGGGGAGAGAGAGAATGAGAGGGAGAGAGAGGGGGAAGAGAGAAGGGGAGAAAGGAGAGAGAGAGAATGAGAGGGGGAAAGAGAGGGGTAAGAGAGAGAATGAGAGAGAATGAGAAGAGGGAGAGGGGGAAGATAGAGAGGGGAAGAGAGGGAGGAAGAGAGGGGGGAGAGAGAGAATGAGAGAGGGGAGAGAGGGAGGAAGAGAGAGGGGGGAGGCAAAGAGAGATGGGGAAGAGAGGGGGAAAAGAGAGGGGGGTGAGGGGGGAAAGGGGAAAGAGAGGGAAGAGAGAATGAGAGGAGGGGAAAGAGAGGGGGAGAGAGAGGAGGAGGAGGAGGAGAGAGAGAAGGGAGTGGGGAGGGAAAGCAGACTTCTGCCTTCTATCTGAAACAAACACCACACTGAATTATGATTAATAGGCACAAAAGCTAGAGGATGTAAAAATCTATCAAAGTGCCTGTAATTCAGTGAGCTGAATGCACGCATTTTGTATGATTCCTGCTAGAATGGTACGTAAATGGCTCCTTGATGTTCCTGGCTCTCCTTGGAGGGGAGGCATATTAAGGGTTCACCCACTGCCACCGTTCAGAGAAGACCATTTTACTGAAGTTAGCAACCTCCTTCTTCTGAACGTCTCCAATTTTTCCCCCGCTTCAATCTCAGAACAAGTGTGGATCCCCCCCCCAAAAAAAAAGACAGCAGGATTTTGACGTTCTTTCGGAGCTTCGTTGCGTTTTCTGGTCATCATGCACTCTACTCAATCCATTCAGATGAAACTTGGGTGCCAACAAGGGAGAAGACTTTCAAACTCTTGTCCCACCTAGGTTGCATACCCACACAACACTTTCTCCTCGGTAGAAGCTAGGGCACGGGCTGAGTTGAAGGCACCTGTTCTGACCTAAGCCTCCCAAGATCATGAAGCAGACCCCTCGTCCTGCTAAAAACCTCTTTTATTTACATTAAAGGGAAATTCCTCTCCAGCAAAGTCCCGGCCGACAGTCTTTCATGAGATTTCACAACTACAGACCTTTATCAGGCTTGGAGAGATGCCAGGCCGTATCTTCCAAACGTTAGGCTGTAGCAGCCATTACTTGGCAAGAAGTCAGGAAGAGATCTTCACTAATTGTTTCCTGCAAACTCCCCCCCCCTTTCGCTCCTCTTTTATTTCCTCTGTGGGGGCCATTCATCGTCCATCTGTGGCCTTACTCCCAAGTCGACCCCTGTTCTTTAACTGTTCCCTTCGTCTGGCAACTCTGCACATGCGCACACTGGGAACAGGCTCCAGCTGTTCTTCTGCCCAACTGATGTCTGACTCCGAAGGCAGCTGACAACTGGCATACGTCTCTGTCCCCCTCTCTGCCTCCGACACAGAGCCCTCATCCGAGCCTTCCCTAGACTCCAGGACTGGCCCATCTTCCTCCCCAACCTCCTCACCGTCCGAATCACACCACCAACCTCTTCTTTTGACCTGATCATCTGTCCAGCTATACTGGAGGCACGGAGAAATCTTCTCCATGGTTGGTGATGGGGCTGGCACTATGACAAGTCAGATGATTGTGCCTGAATTTACAATGGTCATTGATGGCTTTTCTTACCCCAAGAGAGGAGGCAAGATTGAACGAGCTTTTCATCAAAAGGGCAGACTCACTTCTACAAGGAGAGGATAATGAAATCAAAACTGATCTCTCAGAAGGAAAATTGATGGGAGGGAGGGGCTTAAATCAGGGCCCAGGTATCATGCTTTTGGGAGGGCATGATGGCCCAGTGGTTAAAGACACTGAGCTTGTCAGCTTTCCAGCTGACAGCCCACGATTGAGACCTGAGCACTGTGTGATGAGGTGTGTTCCCGTGATTTGCTCCAGCTCCTGCCCACCAAGCAGTTCGAAAGCATGCAAATGCAATTAGATAAATAGGTATCACTTTGGTGGGAAGTTAACAGCATTCCATGCATTTCAATGTATAGTCACGTTGGCCATATGACCACGGAAGTGTCTTCAGAAAATGTTGGCTCCCTCGGCTAAGAAACGGAGAGTGTGCACTGCTCTCTACAATTGCGTTGTGGCCTATTGAACACCAGCCCCTGCAGCAGCCGAATCAGAGGAGGGGGGGGGGCATGGGAATCAGGGTCAGCATCAGGACAACCTGAGAGTTCCAAGGGAGGAGAGGGAATGGAGCAGGCAGAGAGAGAGAGAGAGAGAGAGAGAGAGAGAGAGAGAGAGAGAGAGAGAGAGAGAGAGAGAGAGAGAGAGAGGCGGAGGCTGGGCCGTCCGTCAGCCCTCAGATGGAGAGTCAATAGCCCCCAGGTCTTGAGATGACTGATGAGGAAGAGGCGGAACAGCTGGGTCCAATGCCTGACACACGGATGCACAGAAGGCAGAGGAGAGGAGAGCAGTGGAAATCTATGGGCCGGTCCTTGGGATGAAGAGCCATCGCTGCTAGCAAAGCCCCACTCTAGCTCTGGAGATAAAAGGCAGAGGGCGGAGATGAATAGATGTGGCAGACCACAATTCATCTTCTGGACAGATGGACTTGTTAGCCTGCAAGACAAACCTTTTCCCGGGGTTACTGGCATTCCTAATAAAGGAATCTTTTGAGTTCACATCAGAGGGTTCGCCTTTTTTGGGGAGCTAGGTCAATACAAATCGGACACAAGCGGACACAGGAAACTTTCACCTTTACCTTTATGGAGCTATACCTAGGAAGCTGATCTATCTGCCAAACATCATAAAGAGCAAAGCATCCATTCCTTTTTCCTTTCTCCTAGAAATCACTCAAAGAAAATATTTGTTCAGGGAAACACGACTTCTTGCATTCATGCATTTCCAGCTCCCTCTTAACCCAACCCATTCCCCTTTCTCCTCCTTGGGATCTCGTCTCCTGCGGAGCTAAATTGTTTCTTCAAATGAGTCGGCTGGGCTGTGGTGGAAGTTTAATTTCCACCGGCCCATCGAGCCAGGCCAATGAGAGAAAGCCACTGTGAAGAGATGATCAGCCCCGTAGCTTCATGATATCAAGAGGCTCACGGCTCATTAGCTTCTTGTCGCAACATTGGGGGAGGGGGGAATGAATATCAGGCATCTCCCACAGAGACCCCCTTCTTCCTCCCCTTGATGGATTGATTTGCTTACTTCTGTATTATTTATAAACGAAGGGTCCAACCAATTTATAACGACGCTTACAGCATGTACAATGAGGAGCAATTCAGAATGCAGGATAACAAAGTCAGAAGGGACCTTGTGGGTCTTCTAGTCCAGTGGCCCCCAACCTTTCAGACCTCAGGAGCCACTACATCCATAATCTGAAATCCTGCAGACCCCCAATATGATCTGCCTAATGACTGGCTGGATGGGCGTGGCTAGGTGGTCACGTGACTGAGTGGGGATGGCCACCTCAATGTCACTCATGTCCAGGGGTGCCTCTCCGGCCTCTACTTGCCCCTCTCCTCCCAGCCCCTCCTCCCCTGCCTGCCTGGGCTACTTAGGGTCCCAACAGGAAGCAGTTGTTGGAGCTAAGCAGCCGCCACGAGAAAGAGTTGGCAAAACAGCGCAGTTCAAATTGGATCTGACCAAGAAGGAGGCTCAGCAGAAGCACCTCACTGAGGACTACGAGCATAGACTTTCCAAGCAGAGGGAAGACCTGTGGGAGTGCAAGGCCAGGTACTGGTGCCTGGAGGCTCAGAGGGCTGAGATGGTCAGCCAGTTCCAGGCCATGATGCAGTCCCACTAGAATGAGGCCCTCTGGCTCTTTGCCACCAGCGGTGCTTCCCTCCAGCCTTTGCCCAAAGCCCTCCACCAGGAGGCTGAAGCAGACCCCAAGTTCTGCCCTGCTCCAACCTGCACAACATCTTCAAAGACAAACCAGAAAGTCCAATTGCCTCCTGGAAAACCCCCTTTGTCACAACCATGTCGTGGATGACTGAGCATCTCCATAGACTTTGAGCCTGACCATCTGTTGCAAAACTAGCGTTGAGGTGCTCAATACAATCTAGAGAACTCCATCCTAATGCATCCAACATGAACCAGAGAACTGCATCCTGAGGCATCTAACATCCTCCAGAAAAATTCATCTTGATGTGTCCGGCATTTTCCAAAGAACATCATTGCAATATGTCCAATCTGTTCCAGAGAAGTCCCTCTTGATGTGTCCAACCTATTGTGAGAGGGATCTTGGAGTCTTAGTGGACAACAAATTAAATAGAAGCCAGCAGTGTGTAGCGGCAGCCAAAAAAGCCAGTGCAATCCTAAATTGCATTAGCAGAGGGATACAATCAAGATCAAGGGAAGTCCTAATACCACTCTATAAAGCCTTAGTAAGACCACACCTAGAGTACTGCATCCAATTTTGGTCCCCACACTATAAAAAAGATGTGGAGACTCTAGAAAGAGTGCAGAGAAGAGCAACCAGGATGATGAGGGGACTGGAGGCTAAAACATACGATGAACGGTTGCAGGAACTGGGCATGGCTAGTCTAGTGAAGAGAAGGACCAGGGGAGACTGGAGAGAAGTCTTCCAATATTTGAGGGTCTAGTGAAGAGAAGGACCAGGGGAGACAGGATAGCAATCTTCCAATATTTGAGGGGCTGCCACAGAGACGAGGGGGTCAAGCTATTTTCCAAAGCACCTAAAGGCCAGACAAGGAATAATGGATAGAAACTGATCAAGGAATAAGGTGAAATTTCCTGACAATGAAAACAATCAATCAATGGAACAAAAGTTGCCTTCAGAAGTTGTGGGAGCTTCATCACTGGAGGCTTTCAAGAAGAGAGTGGACTGCTATCTGTCAGAAATGGTGTAGGGTCTCCTGCTTGAGTGGACTAAGTGATCTACAAGGTACCTTCCAGCTCTGTTAATCTGTATTGCCAGAAATCCATCTTGATACCTCCAATATATTCCAGAAAAAACCATTCCTTCTTGCTTTTCTTCTCTTGAAAAGCTCTCCATGAGCTATTGAAAAAATAATAATCCTGTGGCATCTTGGAACACAGCTTGAAAAATCACTCCCCTAAAGGGCCAGGTTTCCTGCTAATGCCTAGATTTTGTCCCCATTTTTAATTACTGAGTTGTTAAGCATGACTCCTTCACAACTAACTCATGCCATCCAGTGGCAATACAAGGGCACACCAAGAAGAAAGCAAGGGAAAGCATGGTGAAGGTTGAAGACATATGAGTCAATCTTTCAATCCAGGGATGAAGATGTAGAAGATTGAAAACAGCAGGCTTCGGAAGTTGCTAGGTGGAGATATTATGTCCAAGTGATTTAAATTGTCTGAATTGGCGCATATGCAAAGGTAGACCTGCTCTTCCTTAAATAGAGTCCTTTCTTCACAACACAGATTTTTTTTTTTAAAAAAATCAACAGTAGAGGTGGATATCTCTCACCTTTTGAAAGCCTTCAGTGATGGAACACCTGATGAAATATTTGAGGATCTCTATCACACGAAGTATACTATGTCCACAGTATTTCGCTGTTCTATTAATTGTGACATGGTGGCTAAGTGGCTAAGACACTGAGCTTCTCGATCAGAAAGGTCGGCAGTTTGGCGGTTCGAATCCCTAGTGCCGCGTAACGGGGCGAGGTCCCATGACTTGTCGCAGCTTCTGTCCACCTAGCAGTTCGGAAGCACGTAAAAAATGCAAGTAGAAAAATAGGAACCACCTTTGGTGGGAAGGGAACAGCATTCCATGTGCCTTCGGTGTTGAGTCATGCCGGCCACATGACCACGGAGACGTCTTCAGACAGCGCTGGCTCTTCGGCTTTGAGCCAGATTTCACCTAATCTGCCTGAATTGAGCACAGGCTGGCTCAGTGGCTAAGACACTGAGCTTGTCGATCAGAAAGGTCGGTGGTTCAGCGGTTCGAATCCCTAGCGCTGCGGAACGGAGTGAGCTCCCGTGACTTGTCCCAGCTTCTGCCGACCTAGCAGTTCGAAAGCACATAAAAATGCAAATAGAAAAATAGGAGCCACCTTTGGTGGGAAGATAAAAGCGTTCCATGCGCCTTTGGCATTGAGTCATGCCGGCCACATGACCACGGAGACGTCTTCGGACAGCGCTGGCTCTTCAGCTTTGAAACGGAGATGAGCACTGCCCCCTAGAGTCGGGAACGACTAGCACATTTGTGCGAGGGGAACCTTTATCACCTTTCATGGCGACAATCACAGTAGCAGAGTACCTATTTGGATTGTGAGAATCTCTTCTCTATTTTTTTTTCTAGCAAAAAAAACCCCAAACTCTATTGGGTCTTACTGTAATTATAATGCAATTAGGAAAACTCTACAGCTAAAAGTTCTAAAATAAGACTAGAGTAATAGCCTCACCATCTCCAGTACATAACACCACTGTCTTTCCAACCTTGAGATGCTGTGGAAAACCTGATGATGTTACATAGTTGAGTAATGAGATGTCTGCAAGAAAATAACTAAGCTCAGAGACCCTCATGGAACTCCAAAATCCATTTTTCTTGTCTTTTCTTAAAAGCCTCCAGTGGTGAAGCACCTACAACTTCTGAAAGGCAACTTCTGTTCCACTGGTTAATTGTCCTCCCTGTTAGGAAAATTTCTCCTTAGTTCTAGGTCGCTTCTCTCCTTGATTAGTTTCCATCCATTGTTTCTTGTCCTGCCTTCTGGTGCTTTGGAAAATAAGTTGATCCTTTCCTCTTTGTGACAGCCCCTCAAAATACTAGAATACCGTTATCATGTCACCCCATGTCCTTCGTTTATCTAGACTGGCCATGTGCAATTCTTGCAACTGTTCTTCATATGTTTAATATGATAGGCCTTTAATTATCTTAGTTGCTCTTCTTTGCACTTTTTTTTCCCCAAAGTCTCAACATCCTTTTTGTAATGTGGTGATCAAAGCTGGATGCAGGAGTCCAGGTATGGCCTTACTAAGGTTGTATAAAGTGGTACTAATACTTCACCTGATTTTGATTCCATGTTTATACAAGCATGGATCGTATTAGCTTTTTTTTGGCTGCTTTCACACCTGGCTGGCTCGTGTTTAAGTGATTGTCCAGTAGGACTCCAAGGTACTTTTACAATAATACAATAATACAATAGTAGAGTTGGAAGGGACCTTGGAGGTCTTCTAGTCCAACCCCCTGCCTAGGCAGGAAACCCTATACCATTTCAGGCAAATGGCTATCCAACATCTTCTTAAAGACTTCCAGTGTTGGGGCATTCACAACTTCATTCACTACTTCCCACGATGACTGTTTTTTGAGCCAGGTTTCACCTAATCTGTATGCGTCCCTTTGGTTCCTCTCCTGCCCAGATGTAAAACCTTGCTTTTCCCCACATTAAATTTCATGTTGGTGGATAGGGACCATTGTTCAAATCTGTCATGATCTTTTGGGACCCCGAACTTGTCTTCTGGGCTGTTGGCTATTCCTGCCAGCTTAGTGTCATCTGCAAATTTGATGAGTTCCCCTTCTATTCCCTCATTTAAAAGTCATTTATGAAGATATTGAAGAGTCCTGGGCCTAAAATATCTCAGAGGTTGCCACAAAGAAGAGGGAGTTAAACTATTCTCCACGGCACCTGAGGGTAGAACAAGAAGCAATGGGTGGAAACTAATGAAGGAGAGAAGCAACTTAGAACTGAGGAGAAACTTCCTGACAGTTAGAACAATTAATCAGTGGAACAGAATTGCCTCCAGAAGTTGTGAATGCCCCACACTGGAAGTCTTTAAGAAGATGTTGGATAGCCATTTGTCCTGAAATGGTATAGGGTTTCCTGCCTAGGCAGGGGGTTGGACTAGAAGACCTCCAAGGTCCCTTCCAACTCTACTATTGTATTGTATTGTATTGTATTGTATTGTATTGTATTGTATTGTATTGTATTGTATTAAAAGGGAACCTGGTGACACCCCACTGCTTATTTATCTCCGTGTAGCTGTAGTACCATTAAGGGCTACTGGTTGAGTGTGGTTTGTCAGCCATTTACAAATCCATCTGGTGGTGATACTGTCTAGCCCATATTTTTCTAGCTTACCCAAGAAGCAGGTTGGGTTCTACTTTGTCGAAAGCCTTTGATCTGACCCAGCTCCCCAAACATGACAAACCATCTGATGTGAACTCAAACGTTTCCTGTATTAGAAATCTCCTAACAAAATGTTTCTCTCACAGGCTAACAAGTCTGGCTGGCTGGGAGATGAATAGCTGTTTGCCACACATATGCCTCCACCCTTTGCTTTTTATCCCCAGAGCTAGGGTGTGGCTTTGTCAGCAGCAGTGGCTTTTCTGTCCCAAGGACCGGCCCATACATTTCCACTGCTCTCCTCTCCTCTTTCTTCTGTGCATCCGTGTGTCAGGCACTCGACCCAGCTCTTCTTCCTCTTCCTCATCAGCCACCTCCAGACCTGGGGGTGTTGACTTTCCATCTGAGAGCTGACGGACGGCCAAGACTCTGCCTCGGTCTCTCTCTCTCTCTCTGCCAGCTCCATTCCCTCTCCCCCCGCCGGAGCTCTCAGGTTGCTTTGATGCTGACCCTGATTCCCACACCTCCTCCTCTGATTTGGCTGCTGGAGGGGCCAGTTGTGGACAAGCCACAACAGCCTTGCTGAAATCTAAGTATTCTATGTCCACAGTATTTCACTGGTCTGTTAATTTAGATGCTCTGTCAAAGAATGAAATAAGATTGGTTTGGCAAGATCTGTTTTGTTGTGGCTCGCCAGTGGCCAGCGGAGATGGCAGCAGAGTCAGACAGTGAGGAGGTTGGGGAGAAACATGGGGCAGTCCTGGAGTTCGGGGAAATCTCGGATGAGGGCTCTGCATTGGAGGCAGAGAGGGAGCTAGAAAGCAGTGAGGCAGAGGAACAGCAGGAGCCTGTTCCCAGTGTGCGCATGCGCAGAGCTGCCAAAAGACAAGGACAACTAAGAAAGCAGGGTTGACTTGGGAGTAAAGCCACACCTTGGAGGTGATTGGCCCCTCCCATAGGAACCAAAACAGGAGCGAATGGGGAGGGGGCTTTTGCACGAAACAATGCGTCCCTTCAGTCATTTCAAGAGAGAAGAGTTCTGTTTGTGACTATAGGAGACTCTGTGCCAAGTTTTGCCTTGCCCTGAGTTGGGGAAACTAGTTATCTGGCAGCTCTCCAAATGAGATAAGGTTCGTGTGGATAAACATTCCTCGCAAAGACTCTTTGCTAAGCCTCGCTGACCATGAATCAGGGGTGGGTTCCTGCCAGTTCTAACCTCTTCTACAGAAGAGGTTCCACAAATCTACTGTGCCATTTAGAACCGGTTCCAGCTCCCTCCCCCCCCGCCCGTCCACACATCATCAAGATGAAGAGCGAGAGGAGGAATTCTGGGAGTTGAAGTCCACAAGTCTTAAAGCTGTCAAGTTTGAACACCCCTGGGATTTATCTTCTAAAGAGTTAGGGGTGCAAGGCTTAGGGGTGCAAGCAGGAGGAGGAGAGGGAGAAGGAGGAGAAGAAGGAGGAGGAGGAGAAGCAGCAGGAGGAGAGGGAGAAGGAGAAGAAGGAGGAGGAGAAGAAGCAGGAGGAGGAGAGGGAGAAGGAGAAGAAGGAGGAGGAGGAGAAGCAGCAGGAGGAGGAGAAGCAGGAGGAGGAGAGGGAGAAGGAGAAGAAGAAGGAGGAGGAGAAGCAGGAGGAGGAGAGGGAGAAGGAGAAGGAGGAGGAGAAGCAGCAGGAGGAGGAGAAGCAGGAGGAGGAGAGGGAGAAGGAGGAGGAGGAGGAGAAGCAGGAGGAGGAGAGGGAGAAGAAGAAGAAGGAGGAGGAGGAGAGGGAGAAGAAGGAGGAGGAGGAGAAGCAGCAGGAGGAGGAGAAGCAGGAGGAGGAGAGGGAGAAGGAGAAGAAGAAGGGGGGAGAAGCAGAGGAGGAGAGGGAGAAGGAGAAGGAGAAGCGCAGGAGGAGGAGAAGCAGGAGGAGGAGAGGGAGAAGGAGAAGAAGAAGGAGGAGGAGGAGAAGCAGGAGGAGGAGAGGGAGAAGGAGAAAAGAAGGAGGAGGAGAAGCAGGAGGAGGAGAGGAGAAGGAGGAGGAGGAGAAGCAGCAGGAGGAGGAGAAGCAGGAGGAGGAGAGGGAGAAGGAGAAGAAGAAGGAGGAGGAGAAGCAGGAGGAGAAGGAGAAGCAGGAGGAGGAGGAGAAAAGGAGAAGAAGAATTCACAGCACTAACACAAAGGAAGAGAAAAAAGTCTTCACCTCTATTCTGTCGGGATGTGGGATCCTACAAAATAAAGGCTTCAACTTCTGTGGGAAAACCAACTGACTCTCATTTCACCACCCTAACCATGGGAGGTCCATCCTGAGCGATGTTAATGATTCTAGGACGCCGACAAGTTCTTCGTATTGTTTTATCACCTCCTGCCTTCTGCACAGAAGGGGAGAAAAAGGCAGAACAGACATCTTTGTTGGAGCAGAAATGTATTAAAAACCCGAGGCGGCAGCGAAGGGTTTGTGTTATGGGAGAGAGGAGCGAGAGCTAACAAAGCTGCACTTGATTTCATTGTACAAACATTGTGAAATCAAGTGTGGCATTATTCTTGAGGTGTAATTGATTGCGGGCAGTGCGATTATTAATGCCAGGGATCTGTTTCAGCGCCGTTGCTCTGCAGAAAAACCCAGATCCTTTGTGGTGTTGTTTTATGTTTTGAAGAATGGCTTTCTTACACAGTCACAATGGGGGCTTCTCTCTCCCCCTCCTTCTCTGCTCCATCTCTCCCCCTCTCCTCATCCTCTCCCTCCCTCTCTCCCTCCTTCTTCCCATCCTCTCTCCCCTCCCTCTCCTCAACTCTCCTGCCCACTCCGCCTTTCTCTCTCCTTCCTTCTCCCCCTTTCCCTCCCTCTCCCCATCCTCTCCCTCCCTCGCTCCCTCCCCTTTTCTTCCTGCCTCTCTCCCACCTTCTTCCCATCCTCTCTCCCCTCCCTCTCCTCATCTGTCTCGCCTTCCCTTACCCCATCCCTCCCTTTCTTTCCACTTCTCCATTCTCTCCCTCCTTCTCTCCTGCCCTCTCGGCATTTCTCTCTCCTTCCTTCTCCCCCTTTCCCTCCCTCTCTCCATCCTCTCTCTCCCTCCCCTTTTCTTCCTGCCTCTTTCCCTCCTTCTTCCCATCCTCTCTCCTCATCTCTCTCGCCTTCCCTTACCCCATTCCTCCCTTCTCCTCCTTCTCCTCTCCTTCTCTCCTTTCTCTCCACGTCTCTATTCTCTCCCTCCTTCTTGCCTGCCATCTCCGCATTTCTCTCTCCCATCCTCTCCCTCCTTCTCCCTCCCTCCTTCCATCCTCTTTCTTCCTGCCACTCTCCCTCCTTCTTCCCATCCTCTCTCCCCTCCCTCTCCTCATATCTCTTGCCTTCCATTATCCCATCCTTCCCTCTCCCTCCTTACCTCCCTCTTTCTTCCTGCCTCTCTCCCTCCTTCTTCCCATCCTCTCTCCCCTCCCTCTGTCTCATCCTCCCTCCATCTCTCCCTTCTCCTCCCTCTCTCCCTTCTCTCCCTCTCCCTTCTCTCCCTCCCTCTTCCCTGCCCTCTACATATCTCTCTCCTTCCATTTCTCCCTACCTCTCCCCACCCCCTCCCTTTCTCCCCCTCTTTCCCTCCCTCTTTCTACCTCCCTCCTCCCATCCCTCTCTGTCCCTCCCCCCTTTTCACCCCGCACCTCCCTCCTTCCTTTCCTCTTTCTTCACTTTGTGCTTTCATTAATTTCTTCCTGCCACAATACTGCAAAAAGGTCTTTCACTCAGTCATGCTCTTACTACACAGTTCAGTGGAAAAATTACAATATGAATTTCTCTAGTTGGTACCCTCCCCCCACTATCTCTCTCTCTCTCTCACTCACACACACAATCCTTCATTGCTTCATCAGCATTGAAAGAGCATCCTGTGAAACATTGGAGCTATCTTTAAAACAAAAATACTCGAAACCATCGAGATGCCCACTAGATGGGAGCCAAGTTGAAAAACCTCTGGTGCCATGAGCTCGGATGCGGTGGGTTGACTTAGTGAGATGCTACACTTGTAGTCCTTTCCCATGTCTTCTCCTGGACTGGGAAGACAGCAACCTTGCCCCTGCTGCAGTTGTGTGCTTCTCATCCCTACAATTATTGAGGATGGAGAGTCAAACAGAATCTACATATGAGGCGGTGTTGGGATTATAATAATGTCCTTGCTAGAGAGATGTTCTTCAACAATATTTGGAATTCTGGTTTGAAATATGGCTACCAGAATGGACAGACTATATAAATTCCAAGAGGGGTCCATGGTCAGCGTTCCAAATATCATCCAAAATTAAATCAGAGTCCAAGGCAGAACTTTCCTCAAACTTCCAATTTATTAAGAGAGACATGTTGGCACATCTGTGGAAAACCAGAATCTGAAAACCTCCTGGATTTTCCACCCAGTTTAAAGTTCATGATCTTGTCCCCACACCCACAAGTCCATCCCATGGTCAAATCTTCCTCTGCCACACTGGCATTTCCACCCATCTAGTTCTGGTCAGGTGCAGAGGTGTGGAGACAAAAGGATGACCTTGGGCTTCTAGAAAGGAATGTTTTATTTTGACAACAACACTTTCTGCTCCTTACTATTCCTCCTCCCATTTCCCCACTAATGAAAAATCATAGTAAAATAATACAGAGTGTGGCAGGCCAAAGACCCTAAAAGGAACCAGTTGCAGGCCTGACATCCATATTGTTAGGAAGAGGTGGAACATAGGATGATCAACACCCCAGAGAACTTCATTGGAGTAACCTTCATCCTGGAATATTCCTTGAGATTTGTAACCACTGGATAATCTGACCTACTATCTTATACGGGTTTAGTGTCACATCTGGGATGGTATCCCCAGTTAACATTCCATGCAGCAAAGGCTTGAAACCTCAAACAGGTTTGCATGTTTCTTCCAATCCAATGTCCCCTTTTGTTGAAACAAAATCACAGTACTTACAATACAATACAATAGTACAGTTGGAAGGGACCTTGGAGGTCTTCTAGTCCAACCCCCTGCCTAGGCAGGTAACCCTATACCATTTCAGACAAATGGCTATCCAACATCTTCTTAAAGACTTCCAGTGTTGGGGCATTCACAACTTCTGGAGGCAACTTCTGTTCCACTGATTAATTGTTCTCACTGTCAGGAAATTTCTCCTCAGTTCTAAGTTGCTTCTCTCCTTGATTAGTTTCCACCCATTGCTTCTTGTTCTGTCCTCTGGTGCCTTGGAGAATAGTTTGATTCCCTCTTCTTTGTGGCAACCCCTGAGATATTGGAACACTGCTATCATGTCTCCCCTAGTCCTTCTTTCTCTTAAGCTAAACATACCCAGTTCCTGCAACCGTTCTTTATATGTTTTAGTCTCCAGTCCCCTAAACATCTTTGTTGCTCTTCTCTGCACTCTTTCTAGAGTCTCCACATCTTTTTTACATCATGGCGACCATATCTGAATGCAGTATTCCAAGTGTGGCCTTACCAAGGCATTATAAAGTGGTATTAACACTTGGGCTATGAGTCAGTACATTGTGCATAAATATGTAAAGAGCTCATTTTTTTTTTAATCGTATTCTTTAAGCTTTGGAGTTTAAGGATAATTCTTTCATCCTCGACCAGTTGCTGTGGGTGGAGATCTAAAGAAGCATTTTTCCATGCTGTTTCTAAACCTTTTGAGATGTGTCAATGTGTGTGTGTGTGTTTTGGGGGGGGGGAGTGTAGGCAGTTCTGAACACAGATGGCTTCTGGAAAAGATCCTTTTGAGAATGGATAATTCCATTTTTTGAAATGAAGCTCCATTGGGTTGAACCTCTTCTAGATGTATGGATTTCAAGACCCAGAATTGCCCAGTTAACATTGCTGTTTGTGAGATTTTTGAGCTCTGAAGTTCTCGTACCCAAAGAGTCAAGAGTTTTTATGGAGATTCTCAGTCACCCAGGTCATGGTTGTCTCAAAGATGATTTGTTAAAGACATTTTGCTTCTCATCCAAGAAGCTTTTTCAGCTCTTGGCTGAATGGTGGAGAATGGAAACCCATGCCCTTCGTTCTAATATTTTTGGTCCTGTTTCTTGCGGATCTTCTAAAATAAAGACTAAATCATTTGCAAATGCCTATAATGTATATTCTTCCTTTTTTAAATTTTGATACCTTTTATCTCATTGTCCTGTCTTATGTTTCTATTTAATACCTCCAATGTCAATGCAAATAGTAGTGGGGATAAGGGACATCCCTGTCTTATGCCTTTCATAATATTACCCTTCTCTGTCATATCTCCATTTACCATTACCTTTGCCGATTGCTTATAATAAATTGTCTTAATCATATTTATAAACCTCTCCCCAAAATCCATAGTCTGTAATTGCATTATCATAAATTGCCAGTTCACATTATCAAATGCCTTCTGTGCATCCAGAAAGACGCCATTTGTTTTTCTGGGTGAGCTTCATAGTATTCCAAGGTGTTCAAAATTATTATCATGTTGTCTCTTATCCGCCTCTTAGGTAAAAAGCCATTTTGATCTGTATGTATAAATTCATTTAAAAGTTTCTTTAATCTTCCAGAAGCCCATGCACTTTGAATGGTGTAGGAGTATGAATAGAATTAACGTCCTCCCCCCCCCAAAAAAACAACATGGTTGTAGGTTTGGAAGCGCATCATGAATTAATTGCCAGCTCATCCTCTCCACAAATGCACACTCATTGCCTTAAACTGAATGTCCCGTGGCTTCAAACAGTACCATCACTCCTCCCAACCTCTCTCTCTTTCTCATTCTCTCTTTCTCTCTCTTTCTCTTCTCTTTTTTCTCTTTCTCTCATTATCTCTTTCTCTCTCACTCACTCTCTCTCTCACTCTCTCCCCCCCTTCTCAATCTCTCTCTTTCTCTCTCTTGACCCACAATTTACCGAAGGAAGGAAGGATGGAAGGCTGAGTCAACCTTGAGCTGGTGACAATCGAACTGCCGAACTGCAGGCAGCTGGCAGTCGGCAGAGGTAGCCTGCAGTACTGCATTCTAACCACTGCGCCACCACAGCTCATTAATAGCATTCTATAGGGATGTGAGGAAGTGGGGTTCTAGAAGCAAGAGATTTTTCATACATCTCCCTGCCTCTCTCCCGCTCCCTCTCTCAATCTCTCTCTTTCTCTCTCACACTATTTATCTCTCATTCTCTCTCTCTTTCTTTCTCTGACACTATCTCTCTCCTCTCTCAATCTCTCCCCCTCTCATTCTCTCCTTCTCTCTCTCATTATCTCTCTCAATCTCTCTCTCATTCTCTTTCTCTCTGTCTCCCTCTCTCATTCTCTCTCTTTCTCTCTCCCCCTCTCTCAATCTCTCTCTCTCTCTCTCCCTCTCTCAATTTCTTTCTTTCTTTCTTTCTTTCTTTCTTTCTTTCTTTCTTTCTTTCTTTCTTTCTTTCTTTCTTTCTTTCTCTTTCTTTCTCTGACACTCACTATCTCTCTCCTCTCTCTCTCTCATTCTCTCTCTCCCTCTCATTCTCTCTCTTATTCTCTCTCTCCTTCTCTCTCTCTCTCTTTCTCACCCACTCACTCACCCAAATAATCTCTGTTTACATTATCCCCAAGTCATCGGGAAGGAAAAAAAAAACCAGGTCCCTTTGTGCCAGCACCACATAAGCAGCTTGCAGCCTCCCCTTCCATTCAATTACAGGCATTTAAGGGGAAAAAAAGAGAGAGAAAGTCTCCAATAATAATAATTGAGGCACAAAGATGCTGCTTGGAGCTTCTGTCATGGCGGTCCCATTATTTGACAGTCTTTTTGCATAAACATTTTGCGCTTGTTTTTCCCCGGCTGGCTTCAGCCGAATTGCTTTCGCATCAGTTTGACAACCTAAGTAGTCATCGAAGCTGTCACCCAGCTTCTTTACTTCTTAAACATCTTCCCTTTACGAAATGTTCCCCAGGGAATGGGTAAACATTTTAACTTTCTGAAAAGGCACTTAATTATCGACGTAGGCAGCCTCCAGCCTCCTAATGTATAAACACACAATATCGACAATAAGAGCCCAAACAAACCCCTCTTGTCGAGCTCCTCTTGTGTCAGACACTTGGCCCTTCGAAGGGTATATTTAGTGCTATTCACTAGTTGTCTGTAGAGATTCTCGGTCATCCAGGTCAAGGTTGTCCCAAAGGTGCTTTTTCAGGAGGCAACTGGACTGTCTGGGTTTTTTTTTCTTTTGAAGACATTTTGCTTCTCATCCAAAAAGCTTCTTCAGCTCTGGCTAGATGGTGGGGAATGGAAGGATTTACTCCTTGCAGACAGCTGGTCATTTGCATCGTTTTAGAGGGTCGTTGAGGCCACTTGGAGGTTTGTCTGTGTCCTGAGTGGTGGAAATCTTTCCTGTAGTCTGTACGTTTTTCCTCTGGAAATCCATTCCTCCTCCCACACCATTCCAAGGGTCTTCATCCCAAATTGTATGGCTAAAAGTCTGTAGAGATTCTCCATCCTCCAGGCCATGGTTGTCCCAAAGGTGCTTTTTCAGGAGGCAACTGGACTTTCTTGGTTTTTTCTTTTGAAGACATTTCACCTCATCCAAGAAGCTTCTTCTGTTCTGGCTAGATGGATGGGAATGGAAGGATTGACTCCTTGCAGACAGCTGGTCATTTGCATCCTTTGAGAAGGTCCTTGAGGCCACTTGGAGGTTTATTGGTGTCCTCAGGGTCAACTGAGTGATGCCAATGATTCCTGTAGTCTGCAATTTTTCCCTCTGGAAATCCATTCCTCCTCCCACCCCATTCCAAGGGTCCTCATCCCAAATTGCATAGCTAAAAGTCTGTAGAGATTCTCAGCCATCCAGATCACAGTTGTCCCGAAGGTGGTTTTTCAGGAGGCAATTGGACTTTCTTGTTTTTTTCTGAAGACATTTCGTTTCTCATCCAAGAAGCTTCTTCAGCTCTGACAGGATGGTGGGAAATGGAAGGATTGATACTCCTTGCAGACAGCTGGTTGTTGAAGCACTTGGAGATTTATCTGTGCCCTGTGTCCAAAAATTGAGAAATACAGCAACCATTTGCCCTACTCAGCTGATCCTCGGGACGTAGAGTGCTTCAGCTTTCCTCCAAAAGCATGCAAATGACCAGCTGTCTGCAAAAGATATAAATCCATAGGGAGGAAGGAGGAGAGGAGGAGAGAAGAGAAGGTAAAAAGGGAGGGAGGAAAAGAGGAAGGGAGAGAGGGAGGAAAGAAGAAAGGAAGGAAAGAAAGAAGGAAAAAAAATAAAAGTTACAAAGCCTTTTTCATAGAAAATTCCATGGTTTTATAACTTACATAGTTTGGCCCAAGTTGTTTGGCAGCATGGATATTTTCCTCCTCCTCCTCCTCCTCCTCCTCCTCCTCCTCCTCCTCCTCCTCCTCCTCTCCTCCTCCTCCTCCTCTCCTCCTCCTCCTCCTCCTCCTCCTGCTGTATTGATAGTGGTTTAAGCTGTGCTCTAAAAAGAACAGCAATAATAGGGTACCGCTGTAAAGATTTTTCTAATTATCTCTTCCAAGGACTTATTTACTTCCAGAAGGCCATACAAATAGGTTGGGGTGAAGGGAGGGAGTGGGGCTGAGGGAAAAAAAACATCCTATTTTACCATAACAACTTTCCTTTCCTCATTTCCAGTCTAATTTTTGGAGATAAGGAGGGAGAACTAGTTATAGAAATGAACATCAATTCCTCGCTTTCCCCTTTTTGGGACAATACTTTTCCTGCACACACACACACACACACACACACACACACACACAAACATACACACACACACCTTCTCCGTCGTATTGCTTTTCTTTGTCCCAGCACTGAACTCTTTGCATTTGAGTAAATATAAATTATTATAAATTTCCCACCATTTTTGCTTGAATATTTCATATATAGGATGTCCCAGTTGACAGGAAGAGTTCATCCTGAATTCTTTGGGGCTAGAGAAAAGGAGTAGAGGCGAAATGTGTTCCAATCTCTCCGAGGCTGCTCCAAAGAAAAGGGAGTCAAGCTATTCTCCAAAGCACCAGAAGAGGCAGAACAAGAAGCAACGGATGGAAACTCATCAAAGAGAGAAGCAACCTGGAACTATGGAGAAATTTCTTCACAGTGAGGACAATCAACCCATGGAACAACTTGCCTCCAGAAGCTGTGGGTGCTTCTGGAGGTTTCTAAGGACAACCATTTGACATGGTGTGTAGGGTCTCCTGCTTGAGCAGGGGGTTGGGCTAGATGACCTACAAGGTCCCTTCCAACTCTCTTAAGCTTCTCAACTGAATGACCGTTGCAGTATCTTCTTTGGAGATCTTCTGAGAAGCAAAGTCAATGGGGAAGTCATGATTCACTTAACAACCATGCTACTGGCTTAACGACTGCAGTGGTTCACTTAACAACTATGGTGAGAAAGGTTGCAAAGGTTAATCTTTAAAAACCTCTAAGGTCCCTTCCAGCTTTATTCTGATTGATTGATTGATTGATTGATGACTAAGGTATTGACTGATGGATTGAAAATTCTAGACTAAAGTCTGATATGGATGGTCCAAGTTTGCGGGAAAGAATCCAAGATCTTTAGTAATAGAATGAGAAGAAAGGCTGACTTTACCATTCTTCATTACGTACTTAAAGGTCAAGCCATATTCATCTATTTCTTTGATTCATTCATTCATTTGATTTGTAAAGCCACCCATTTCAACCCAGTGACTCCATGAAACCTGATTTGGATTCAAAAGGATCTAAAAGTATACCAAACTTTGCTTTCCGGATTCCTCAAAAAATGGCCTACACTGATATCCAAGTGGACTCTCAAAATTCACAGGTCTGTCGAAATACACCTCTTTTGTATACGATGTGGTGTTTAACCTTCTTGTTGCTCGGGGACATTCTTAATTCTGATTTTTAAAAGATGATAGCTGTTCTTTTTAAAAAAATCTGAACTGTTGTTTTAACAGATTGAGTTGTAGGGACCTTGTAGGTCATCTAGTCCAACCCCTCCACCCAAGCAGAAGACCCTACACCATTTCTGACAGATGGCAGTCCAGTCTCTTCTTGAAAGTCTCAAGTGGTGGAGCTCCCAAAACTTCCAAAGGACTTTTGTTCCATGGGTGGATTGCTCTGTCAGAAAGTTCCTCCTTATTTCCAGGTTGAATCTCTCCTTGGTCAGTTTCCATCCATTATTCCTTGTCTGGCCTTCAGGTGCTTTGGGAAATAGCTTGACCCCCTCCTCTCTGTGGTATCCCCTCAAATAGTGGAAGACTGCTATCCTGTCTCCCCTGGTCCTTCTCTTCACTAGATTAGCCATGCCCAGTTCCTGCAATCGTTCTTCCTATGTTTTAGCCTCCAGTCCCATCATCCTGGTTGCTCTTCTCTGCACTCTTTCTAGAGTCTCAACATCTTTTTTATAATGTGATGACCAAAACTGTATGCAGTACTCTAGGTGTGATCTTACTAAGGCTTTGTAGAGTACCATTAGTACCTCACTTGATCTTGATTGTATCCCCCTGTTAATGCAATTTAGGATTGCATTGGCTTTTTAAGTTGCTGCCCCATACTGTTGGCTCCTATTTAGTTGGTTGTCCACTAAGACTCCAAGATCCCTCTCCCAGTCACTGCTATTAAGCTTGGTTTCACCCAGTTTATATGTGTCCTTTTGGGTTTTTCTTTTCTTTTCTCCTAAGACTTTACTTTTCTCTACACTGAATTTTACTTTGTTAGATAGGGCCCAGGGTCCAAGGCTGTCAGGATCTATCTGGATCATTATGGTAGACTTAATGATGGGATGGAGAGTTTGAGATCTTTGACTTCAATATTTCTTCTAGTTTGGGAGCTGACTGAGCATCTATGGAATCGGACGAGACAGAAATCATGGAATTAAATAAATCAGTGTTGAAGCTCACCTCATTTGCTCATTAAAGACAGTTTAAGAATTTTCGGGCTGCCTCTGTGAGAAATCCATCCCTTTTTTTCTTCTCCTCTGGAGGAGGCCCAATGAGAAAGAGTTGGAGAAGACGTTTGACCGAACCGTACCAAATTTGAAAAACAAAGTAGAAAGCTGATGTAATTGTTACGGTGTCAGAGCCTGCTGTCAAATGAATGAATAAAATCAATCTCTCTCTCACACACACACAAAACCCTGACCACACAGGAGGTCTCCGCATCTCCACGGCTGTATTAAAACAATGTTGGTCACTATGAAGCCATTCTACTTGTTATATACTGGGACCTCTTTTGGAGATTATCTAAAAATAGCCGGACCGTCAGCAGAGCTCTTGTGGATTGATTAGTGATCTGTTGTCAAATCTTAGATTTGTTGTCTGAATAAATTAGCCATGCAATCTAATTGCTAGCATGGAGCAAATTGATTTAAAGCAGGGTGTGTGTGTGTGTGTGTGTGTGTTTGCGTGTATGCATCTGTGCGGTTGTGTGGCTGAAATAATTTCTCTTTCACGCCTTTAATAATAGAACACTGAAAGCGAAGCACTCTTGATGAATGGGGAAGAAACTGATGAAAAGTGGAAAGTTTTTCACCAAATAATTTGTATTGAGAGAGAGAGAGAGAGAGAGAGAGAGAGAGAGAGAGAGAGAGAGAGAGAGAGAGAGAGAGAGAGAGAGAGAGAGAGAGAGAGGAAGGGTGGTACATCCCCAAGTTAAAGAGAGAGAGAGGTGAGCAAGATAAGATACATAATGATGGATGGATGGATGAGAGGGGGAGAGGGAGGGAGGAGCAAGATGAGATAGATAAGGATGGATGGAAGGATGGATAGAAGGATTGATGGATGAGAGAGAGAAAGGGAGAGAGAATGAGAGATAAATAGCGTGAGAGAGAGAAAGAGAGAGATTGAGAGAGGGAGCGGGGGAGAGGGAGGGAGATGTATGAAAAATCCCTTGCTTCGAGAACCACACTTCCTCACATCCCTATAGAATGCTATTGATGAGCTGGGGTGGCGCAGTGGTTAGAATGCAGTACTGCAGGCTACGTCTACCGATTGCCAGCTGCCTGCAGTTCAGCAGTTCGATTCTCACTGGCTCAAGGTTGACTCAGCCTTCCACCTTTCCAAGGTGGGTAAAATGAGGGCCCAGATTTTGGGGGGCAAGAAGCTGACTCTGTAGAGCTTGGAGACCCTGCTTAGAGAGGGCTGTAAAGCCCTGTGAAGCAGTATATAAGTATAAGCAGTATATAAGTCTAAGTATTTTGCTATTGCCCTTCCTTCCTTCCTTCCTTCCTTCCTTCCTTCCTTCCTTCCTTCCTTCCTTCCTTCCTTCCTTCCTTCCTTCCTTCCACAAGACACGGTGGTTAAGTAGCTTGGTAGTCTGCCCAAAAGATCTCACAATCTGATGCTGAGCTGTCTAACAGGTGTAACATAGCGACACCAGGGGAACTCCGGTAAATAAAATTAAAATTTTGCTGCCTCTCATTAAGGTAAAGCACATATGTGCTAGTCGTTCCTGACTCTAGGGGGCAGTGCCCATCTCTGTTTCAAAGCCGAAGAGCCAGCGCTGTCCGGAGATATCTCCGTGGTCATGTGGCCGGCATGACTCAATGCCGAAGGCGCACGGAATGCTGTTCCCTTCCCACCAAAGGTGGTTCCTATTTTTCTACTTGCATTTGTACGTGCTTTTGAACTGCTAGGTTGGCAGAAGCTGGGGCAAGTCATGGGAGCTCACTCCATTACGTGGCGCCAGAGATTCAAACCGCCGAACTGCTGACCCTTCTGATCGACAAGCTCAGCGTCTTAGCCACTGAGCCACTTTGCCTCTCATTAGCTGGCGATAAAAATGGATTGAGAAGCTAAAACTCCAAGATCAGCTAGAGGGCGCAGGTATCGTTCTGGTTTTTTTTTTTTTAAATAAAAAAAAAATAAGGGGAGGGGGGTTTGCCCACTTTCCTACGGAGCTGCTCACACATATAAAAAAAGAGGAATATTTTTTTGCTTTGCTCTTCCTTTATATCATGCCTCAATCCCTTCAGGAGCGGCTGCAGTACTGTCGTACGTCTGCGTAGGGTCTGTGCGGGAGAAAATTCAGGATTTCCCTCTTGACTTTTTAGATGTATAAACAGTTGTGAAAGTCACCTTCTCCGCACTCTGATTTCTAAATGCCCTGCGCTTGTCTCCAGCAGGGAAGTGAGCATTTTAATAATGTCCCCCGATTCTCATTATTTAGTTCTAGAGTTCTATTAAAAAAAAAAAAAAGACAACCTTCGTGGAAGGTTCTTTGGGGCGAACGGCTAGCAACTCTAGAAGTTGGAAAGCTCTTGGTGCTATCTGAGTTTGGTTGCTATTCTTGCAGACGTTTTATTACCAAGCTAGGCAACATCATCAGTACTAGGAGAGAGTAGGATTTATGGAAAGGAGGACGAGGAGGGTGGGTTCCTTTGTGCTCTGAGTTAGGTGGTTTTCTTGCAGACATTTCATGACCCAACTAGGTAACATCATCAGGGCTAGAAGGGAGAGGTATTTCCTCTGTGTACTCCAGCTATAACACTAGAGAAGTTGTCTCTATAGTATTTGGAGGACTCTCGTTTGAATTAGGAGAACCCCACTGAGTTGTGACAGGACCTTCTTGGTGATGCTAAGGTTCATTGGTCAAAATGTTGTAGCTGCCAAAAATGAAAATTGCCAGATCTATCCTCACTCAGCTTATGGGTTTTATGATTGTTTATTACACGGTGTTTTTAGATGATAATGATTAGTTAGATAGATGATAGATAGATAATAGATAGATGGATTATAGATAGATTATAGATAGATAAATAAATAGATATTGATAATAGTTAGAAAGAAAGAAAGAAAGAAAGAAAGAAAGAAAGAAAGAAAGAAAGAAAGAAAGAAAGAAAGGAAGGAAGGAAGGAAGAAAGAAAGAAAGAAAGAAATAAAGAATAGAGAAAGAAGATAATTTATGATACAGGGATAGAGAACCATAAGATGTGACATGCTTTGATGTCCTAGCTGAAATATTTGAAAAATAACAACATTGTGATTGCAATGAATTGTTCACAAAAGTGACAGCCCCAGGCAAATATCAAGAGAGAATTAGAATGCAAAGAGGCAAAATATTTAGAGCTGTGAACATCTCTTTTCTCTGTGCCTGACAACTGGGAGAATTCAAAGTTCCGCTCTTACTCCAACAAGATCTTGTTGGGACAGGCTCATAGTGCTTAAACGAAGGTGAACTGTGAGACAAAAAGACAGAGAGAAAACATACCTCCGTGACATGGTTATAACCTTTCCTGATATACATAGAAAGAAGGACAGTCAATATGGAACACTGAGAGAGAGAGAGAGAGAGAGAGGGGGGAGGGAGGGAGGGAGAGGGAGGGAGAGGGAGGGAGAGGGAGGGAGGGAGGGAGAAAGAAAAAGAGAGAGAGAGAAAGAGAGAGGGGGAGAGAAATAGTAACAGAGAGAGGAGAGAGAGAGAGGTAATAGTGAGAGAGAGTAAGAGAAACAGAAAGAGAGAGGGAAAGAAAGAGAGAGAAAGCAAGAGAGAGAGAGAGAAATAGAAGTAACAGTGAGAGAGAGAGAGAGAGAGAGAGAGAGAGAGAGAGAGAGAGAGAGAGAGAGAGAGAGAGAGAGAGAGAGAGACAGACAGACAGACAGACAGAGATAGGAAGGTAGATGGATGGATGGATGGGTGGATGGATGGAAGGAAGGATAGATAGAAAGATAGATAGATAGATAGATAGATAGATAGATGATAGATAGATGATAGATAGATAGATAGATAGATAGATAGATAGATAGATAGACAGACAGACAGACAGACACAGACAGACAGACATGATAAGATAGATAGATAGATAGATAGATAGATAGATAGATAGATAGATAGATAGATAGATAGATAGATAGATAGATAGATACATAGATACATAGATAGATAGATAGATAGATAGATAGATAGATAGATAGATAGATAAGAGATTCTTGCAATGTACTATTTTCAATCATAAGATCCTGCTGAGTTGATTCAGCATTCAGCCCTTACACATTCACAACTGGGAGAGTGTGAATAATCAAATAATAACCTGATGATTAATCACTCACATTAGCATTCTGGGCATGTAAGGCATCTTGCCGTCTGCACTTGCTTGTTGCTAGGGCTGTGATTGTGGTTTTAGAGTTACATTATTAACAAAGACAATGCCTTCCTGGAGATGAAAACTAATGCTTTAAAAAAAGGTATGAAGACCAAGACCAACACTTCGCACCAACTCCGGCAGGGCAGACCATTTGTCTATAAACAGAGAGCAAACCCCTCTCTCTCTCTCTTCTAGCACTGATGATGTTACCTAGCTGGGTGATAGAATGTTTCCAAAAACACCACCAAGCTCAGAGAACACCAAGGACCCCACAGTTGTCTCCTCCTTCTCCTCCTTCTTCCAAATCCAATTCCCATGTAACACTGATGAAGTTCCATAGTTGGGTCATGAAATGTCTGCAAGAAAAGCAGCCAAGCTTAGAGAAAACCAAGAACCCCTCAGTCGTCTCCTCCTCCTCCTCCTCCTCCTCCTCCTCCTCCTCCTCCTCCTCCTCCTCCTCCTCTTCCTCCTCCTCCTCCCCTCCTCCTCCTCCTCCTCCTCCTCCTCCTCCTCCTCCTCCTCCTCCTCCTCCTCCTCCTCCTCCTCCCAAATCCCATTAGCTTCTAGTACTGATGAAGTTCCATAGTTGGGTCATGAAATGCCTGCAAGAAAAGCAGCCAAGCTTAGAGAAAACCAAGAACCCCACAGTCGTCTCCTCCTCCTCCTCCTCCTCCTCCTCCTCCTCCTCCTCCTCCTCCTCCTCCTCCTCCTCCTCCTCCTCCCCTCCTCTTCCTCCTCCTTCTCCCAAATCCCATTAGCTTCTAGTACTGATGAAGTTCCATACTTGGGTCATGAAATGCCTGCAAGAAAAGCTCCGAGAGCCCCAAGGACTCCACAGAAAAATCGATTGCCAAGGTTAATGTTGAACGCCTTGCCGTGAGCTATTAAGGAAACTTCGAAGTGGTTCAACCAAGTTCAGCTTCCAGAGCTCCCAATTCCTTGTATTTTCTCTTCTGTTTTGCTAATCCCACCAAGGAAATCAGTCTTAGAAAAAGCCGTACGTTACCAAAAAAAAGCTAAACCTCATCTCAGGATAACCCAGACTATTGCGTCTTACGAAAGAGCAATAGAATCTCCGGTTGCAATTCTTCCATCTTTTCATTTCTCCTTTTATATTCCTTGAGGGAACACTAGCAATTTCTGGGCATCAACCTTCCAATGGATCATTTGTCAGCACGGACCCATCTTCTCTTATCAAGCTCACGTAGAAGATTCTCACTTGAAAACAACACCCTTCAATTCATCATGCAAAGCCAAAAAAGACCCCAAACCCATCTCAGAACAAAACTATGATGTCCCTGCACCCAATTCTTCTTTTTATGGAAACCAAAAAAATTGTGATTTTTTTTGAAGAAGCTTATTTATAGCTGTCCTAACATTCTCTTTTTGTCATTGAATAACATGACGGTTCCTTCCCATAACTTTCCCCACAACCTGTGGAGGAGAACTGAGAGATTCATTAGCAATTGGTTGGAAAATAAGATCTCAGCAATGACATACAAAACATGGGTGAAGAAGATGCACTATCCATCTTCACGGTTCCCATTGTGTTATTCTTGCCATAGTATCCCTACTTTCTGCCCAGAGAGTTACAAATTTGAATATTCCATGCAAGTCAACCAGAGATGAATCTTCTTCTTCTTCTTCTTCTTCTTCTTCTTCTTCTTCTTCTTCTTCTTCTTCTTCTTCTTCTTCTTCTTCTTCTTCTTCTTCTTCTTCTTCTTCTTCTTCTTCTTCTTCTTCTTCTCCTCCTCCTCCTCCCCCTCCTCCCCCTCCTCCTCTTCTCATTACTTTTCTTCCTCTTCCTCATCTTCTTCTTCTCCTTACTTTTCTTCCTCTTCCTCATCTTCTACTTCTACTTACTTTTCTTCCTCTTCCTCTTCTTCTTCTTCTCGTTACTTTTCCTCCTCTTCCTCCTCCTCCTCCTCCTCCTCCTCCTCCTCCTCCTCCTCCTCCTCCTCCTCCTCTCCTCCTCCTCCTCCTCCTCCTCTTCTCCTTACTTTTCCTCCTCCTCTTCCTCTTCTTCTTCTTACTTTTCTTCTTCTCCTCCTCCTCCTCTTCTGCTTTTCCTCCTCCTTTCCTAGCGTATTTCCTAGCGATCCCCTTTTTGAATCATCATATGCCACTTTGCATAATCAGTTGTGTCTCTAGGGTGCAGGCCTGCGGCTTGCATATCTTTGTTGATGGTGTCTTGCCATCTTTATTTTAAGGTCGCTGGGCATTGACTTCTATTTAGTAGGCAGTCTTGGCCATGGTTGAAGGTGCTGCTCTCTGGATATGTCCATACCAGCGGAGCCGGCCTTCTCTCATCTTCTCTATAATTGGTGCCACACCAAAATGTTGTCAAATGGTGTCATTTGTGATGTGGTCAAGAAGGGAGATGCCCGATATCCAATGGAGCCTTCGGATTTCCATGGCATGGAGAGAGCTTTCAGTCCCTGTTGTTGCTTCCTAAAATTCAGTGCCATACAGTGCGACACGGCAGATGGTTGTCTTGTAAATCTTAGATTTAAGATGGGTTGGCATTTGTCTGTTCCATAACACACCGGTGAGTCGCCAGTCAGAATGGTGACCTTTTATGATACCAGCTTATATAAATCACGATCTTAAATGTTGAGAGGACCATTGATGGGATCTTCTAGGTCAATTCATCCAGCTCCTAACTTCACATTCAAGAAATCCAGAGTTAAGGTTGGTGCACCTCTACCAAATGCTCTTAGATCTTTGAATTCATTGGAAGGCTACATGTTCAACCCATCAAATCAATTTGAGAACTTGACAAGTCAATGTACAAAGGTTATGTAGTCCAATGGAATCTTCAGCATCAAGCTTTGGAGGAACCCTCTGGTCAATATCCATTGTCCTCCTCCTTCTTCTTCCTCATCTCTTTCCAGTCAGTCAACCGTGGCCATGGATAACTCAACAAGGGCTCCCATGGGTCTCGAAGGCAAACCTAAATACTTTCCTGGAAAAAGACAAATCCTTGTGGTAATGCCACCAAATCAGATGGTCTCCAGATGAAAAGCATTGTTCAACGCAACAAACTCATCTTAACGAATGGCAAAGATGGGTTGAGGAATCTCCCTCCAGACCGGTTATTATTTCCTAATGATAGGGGGAAGGACAGGCCTGATTTATCTTACCTCCCCAATAGCTTATCATAACGCTGCAGCTGGGAGAATCCCCCCCCCCCATACATACACAGGCCAAGAACCAATCCAATTATTTGCAAAGAAGCAGAAGAAACTCTTGAGTAAGGCCAGCCTCACCGATGCACAAAATTCACTAGATTAATTCCAGGTTCTGCTGCTATGGACTTGTTAAATTCTGAAATAATGTGGCCTCGGATCAGTTCTGCATCTGGGTTTATTTTAAGGTGAAATGAGGCAGCTTGCCTGCCAAACACGCCTTCTTACTTACCTGCCTTGAAAAGATAAGGTGAACCTATTTCTACCTTTTGTGTTTGTTCCCCTCGACGCCCACACCGCAACTGACATCCCCGTGTTTCCTGAAATATCTATTTTTAAATGCATTTCCTCCCTAAAAAGGCATTCATACATAAAGACAAAGGTTCCCCTCACACATATGTGCTAGTCGTTCCTGACTCTAGGGGGCGGTGCTCATCTCCGTTTCAAAGCCGAAGAGCCAGCGCTGTCCGAAGACGTTCCGTGGTCATGTGGCCAGCATGACTCAATGCCGAAGGCGCACGGAACGCTGTTCCCTTCCCACCAAAGGTGGATCCTATTTTTCTACTTGCATTTTTACGTGCTTTCGAACTGCTAGGTTGGCAGAAGCTGGGACAAGTCACGGGAGCTCACCCCGTTATGCAACGCTAGGGATTCCACCTGCCGAACTGCCAACCTTTCTGATTGACAAGCTCAGTGTCTTAGCCACTGAGCCACCGCATCCCTCATTAATACATACATTTCCTCAAATGTAGACAAAAGAACCCGCAACACGTATTCCTCAACTTATGACTGTAATAGAGCCTGGGTAGGAGATGACCAGACTGAGCCCAAGGGAGAGGTCAAACGTGTCATTAGTCATGAGTCCCTGCATGTCCGCAAGAGATCTATGTCCAGCCCACCTTGAATGCTTTTTTATTTTATTTTAAATATTTTATTAACAAACATTAAAAATACACACACACAAAACTTAGACGTACAACACATTTACACAGTGCAATACAAACAGGAGCTTCCTGTTCTTTCTAGTAGCAGTTATCAATCGATACCACTCACCTTATATTATTTCCCATTCAATTGTATTTCATTTGCTTGTTGACAGCCTCCATCAATGGACCACCTACAAGTTGTTCCATTGGTGGATTATGCTCACCGTTAGAAATTTCTCCTTAGTTCTAGGTTGCTTCTTTCCTTGGTTAGTTTCCATCCATTGTTTTTTTGTCTTCTTTCATGACCAAGAAAAGCCAATTGAAACCATCTTTTACTGAACAAGCTGTCAAAGGATGACCTTATATAAGCCAGATAGTTGGATAGACCTCTCTTAAGTAGACATCTCCATTGGAAAGATGTCTTGTCCTGAAAAGGTTACTAGGCAAAATTCGGATTAAAAAATAAAGTCCCATCATTAAGAGAAGATCAGATTTGACATCTCTCTTCAAGAATGTAGCAGCTGAGTGGTAGATTGTCAGGGAAGATTAGCATGAAGGGTCTTAGATTCATATCTGAGCACCAAAATTCTCTATTCTCCTTTATATATGGACTATGATGGCTTTCCCCTGATTTGCTTGCCTGTCTAATTAAAATACTTGGATGTCTTCTTCACTTAAAGCTGCTACAAGCATCTTTTCAGATGGAAGCCCTTGACAACTGCGCTAAGGTTCCATTGAGAAATTCACTCACAATTCAACTCCATCTGAATCTCCAATTGGCTTCCCAGATCAGTTAAACCAGCAGCTTCCTCAACCTTTTGGGTGCAATGGACCAGTTCCATGGAAAGAGGTTTTTCCATGAACGAGGGGGAATGGTTTCGTGTGCTGTTTGTATCCCGCTTTGCTTGCTGGCGTGGCCCAGTTCCTGGCAGGCTGCTGACCAGTGCCCGATCAGTGGTTGGGAACCCCTGTTTTTAACTTATTAACAGATTAACAGAGTTGGAAGGGACCTTGTAGGTCATCTAGTCTAACCCCCACCCAAGCAGGAGACCCTACACCATTTCTGGCAGATGGCAGGTCAGTCTCTTCTTGAAAGTCTCCAGTGATGAAGCTCCCACAACTTCTGAAGGCAGTTTTTGTTCCATCAGTTGATTGTTCTCACGGTCAGGAAATTCCTCCTTATTTCCAGGTTGAATCTCTCCTTGGTCAGTTTATAATGCCTTGGTAAGGCCACACTTGGAATACTGCATTCAGTTCTGGTCACCACGATGTAAAAAAGATGTGGAGACTCTAGAAAGAGTGCAGAGAAGAGCAACAAAGATGATTAGGGGACTGGAGACTAAAACATATGAAGAACGGTTGCAGGAACTGGGTATGTTTAGCTTAAGAGAAAGAAGGACTAGGGGAGACATGATAGCAGTCTTCCAATATCTCAGGGGTTGCCACAAAGAAGAGGGAGTCAAGCTATTCTCCAAGGCACCTGAGGGTAGAACAAGAAGCAATGAATGGAAACTAATCAAGGAGAGAAGCAACTTACAACTGAGGAGAAATTTCCCGACAGTGAGAACAATTAATCAGTGGAACAGAATTTGCCTCCAGAAGTTGTGAATGCCCCAACACTGGAAGTCTTTAAGAAGATGCTGGATAGCCATTTGTCTGAAACAGTATAGGGTTTCCTGCCTAGGCAGGGGGGTGGACTAGAAGACCTCCAAGGTCCCTTCCAACTCTACTATTGTATTGTATAGTTTCCATCCATTATTCCTTGTCCGGTCTTCGGGTGCTTTGGAAAAAAGAGTCACCCTACAATATTGCATTTTAACCACTATGGCATCATGGGTGGGTGGGTGGAAAGAAGGAAGGAAGGAAGGAAGGAAGGAGAAAAAGAAGAACAATAGCAATAGCACTTAGACTTATATACCGCTGCACAGTGCTTTTACAGTCCTCTCTGAGTGGTTTACAGATTCAGCCCCCCAAGAATCTGGGTCCTCATTTTACCCACCACAGAAGGATGGAAGGTTGAGTCAACCTTGAGTCGGTCAGGATCAAACTGCTGGCATTGGGCAGAGTTATGGAAGGGAGGGAGGGAGGGAGGACAGAAGGAAGGAAGGAAGGAAGGAAGGAAGGAAGGAAGGAAGGAAGGAAGGAAGGAGAAAAGGAAGAACAATAGCAATAGCACTTAGACTTATATACTGCTTCACAGTGTTTTCCAGCCGTGTCTAAGCAGTTTACAGAGTGAGCATCTTGCCCCCAACAATCTGGGTCCACATTTTACTGACCTCAGAAGGATGGAAGGAGAGTCAATCTTGAGCCTGGTGAGATTCGATCTGCCAAACTTCTGGCAGCCAGAGATCAGCAGAAGCAGCCTGCAGTATTGCGCTCTAACCACTGCGCCAGCCGTGGCACATCATCCACAAGGTCTTGCATGCGTCAGCGGTCCAATGTCATTGCTTGCGGAACAGAGACGGGTCAATACAGAAAGCAGAGGGCCCTGCGTGACCACCAGGGACTTAATTTAGTTCATTAGGCAGTACAATTTGCTGATTCCTCTTTTCCCATAATTACACAACTCTTCCTAACACTCAAACAAGCGTTGTTGAAGCTGTTGGCACTGCTTCTGCAAACCCTTCTCTATAATTATCCTGTTATTCAAAGTCGTTGTTTTCTCATTACCACAAAAAAAAAGAGAATTTCTGCAAAAGAACTGCAGAGCGCGGGAGGGGGGGCATAAACTATACTGTTGTAGGTCTGGGTTCACACATTCATGGCTAGGACAGATGGACTGCAGTTTCAAGGGAAGAATTCAGCGAGAGGGAGAGAGAGATGAATGAAAGAATTAAATGAGAGAATTGAATGTAAAGAATCATACTAAAAACAGATCGTATTTTGATATGAAAGGAATCCATCCGTCTGGCTGCACCTAGAGTTTGTATTGGGAGCAGGGAAGTTAAACCATCTTGTTAATGAAAGTCTGCAAGTGCTTATTTCTCTTCCAGATTGAAGCCTGGGCAGCTGAGCAATGACTTTAAAGATCCTTTCATGCTTCTTTGGTACTAACATGAAAACGGGGACAGTTCATTATGAGCCAGTCAACTGGCATAGAAAGCTCCTAATCAGTAGGCGCTACGTCTGGATCTGAAGGCACTTTGGGAAACAAGGGACTGGAAATGTGGACAATTGCTGTGGCTGTCATCTCCTTCTGCTCTTCTCCAACGATCTAAGGTTCCAAAGACTTCTCTTCTTCAAAGATCTAAGCTTCCTTAATAGCAATAGCAATTAGATGTATATACTACTTTGCAGCCCTCTCTAAGTGATTTTACAGTGTCAGCCTATTGCCCCCCCAAAAATGTGGGTCCTCACTTTACCCACCTCGGAAGGATAGGAAGGCTGAGTCAACCTTGAGTCTGGTGAGATTTGAACTGCTAAATTATAGGCAGCCGGCAGGCAGCAGAAGTAGCCTGCAGTACTACACTCTAATCACGGCGCCACCATGGAGCATTAATAGTATTCTATAGGGATGTGAGGAAGTGAGGTTCTAGAAGCAAGAGATTTGTCATCACTCCCTCCCTCCCCCTCTCTCATCCATCTCATCCATCCATCCTTCCATCCCTCCATTCATTCATCCATTCATCCTTCCATCCTTCCATCCATCCATCGATCCTTCCATCCTTCCATCCTTCCATCCTTCCATCTTTCCATCCTTCCATCCCTCCTTCCTTCCATCCTTCCTTGCTTCCTTCCTTCCGTCCTTCCATCATCTAACTTATCTATGTTATCTTGCACTTCTCTCCCATCCATCCATCCATCCATCCATCCATCCATCCATCCATCCTTCCATCCATCCATCCATCCATCCTTCCTTCCTTCCTTCCATCTGTCTATCCATCCATCCTTCCTTCCTTCCCTCCTTCCATCATCTAACTTATCTATGTTATCTTGCATCTCTCTCTCATCCATCCATCCATCCATCCATCCATCCATCCATCTACCATCTAACTTATCTCTTTTGCATTCTCCCTCTCCCTCCCTCTCACATCCATCCATCCATCCATCCATCCATCCATCCATCCATCCATCCATCCATCATCTAACGTATCTATGTTATCTTGCATCTCTCTCTCTCTCATCTATTCATCCATCCGTCCATCCAAGAATCTTAAGATACTTAAGACCTAACATCCTAAGACCTAAAGTGCTGAAACATGAGAGATTCTCCAGATGGCCACAGATGTAAAACTTCCTACTTCTATGATGGTGAATGAAAGTTGCAAAACCAGAAAAACAATGAGAATGGCTCTTTTTCCTGAATCTCATCTCCAAATTCAGCCTTTGTCATTCCCATGGCGACCTCATCTGAAAGTTTTACCTCTGTCCCCAGAAATGTTCAGATATACCATGCCTGGGTTGGTTCATAATACGCATCAACAGCTTTCAGCATTTTCCTCATTGGTCCTCCTCTTTGATTGACAGCTGTGAAAATCTGCTAAAAAGCTGAGACTTCTATTTCTGCAGCAGCTACATTTTGATGTCCTCAAATGCCCCAGAAGGAGGTTGCTTTGAGGGAGTTAATAGAATTAGAATCCCTGGTGGATGCTTGGAATGTGCAGGTTCACTTGGAGGGATATGGAAGTTATCTTTGCCAAACTTTTGTGATTTTGGATCGCCCTTAGAATGCTAAGTCTTCACACTGGCCAAATCCAGCACTGAATGTTCCTGCAGCTATTTCTAAGATTCATGTTGGTCCATAGACCAGGGGTGTCCAAACTTGGTAACTTTAAGACTTGTGGACTTCAACTCCCAGAATTCCCCAGCCAGCATGTTGAAGTTCACAAGTCTTAAAGTTCCCAAGTTTGGACACCCCTGCCATAGACTATCAGGAGCAAGCAACCAAAACCCCTAATGAATAGTCTCAGGCTGAAACTTTACGGTCCTCCCCCTATGTTACAAGACTCTCACCAAATTGCTTGTCTTCCCCTGGGAAGATTGAACTTTAATACAATCGAGCAAGTCCAGAGGTATTTCACGAGAAGAGTTCTCCTACTCCTCTGCTCACAGTAGAAGCCCTTACACCACCAGGCTTGAAATTTTGGGCTTGGACAATCTGGAACTACGCCGACTAAGGTCTGGCCTAAGCGTAGTACACAGAATTGTCTTCTACAACGTCCTACTTGCTCAGCGACTACTTCAGCTTCAACCGCAATAATACACGGGAAAACCATTGATACAAACTCAAGGTAAACCGCTCCAAACTTGATTGCAGAAAATACGGACTTCAGCAACAGAGTGGTCAATGCCTGATATACTCTACCTGACTCCGTTCAAAACCAGAGGCTCATTCGTTAAAGAATTGAATTGCAACTTATCGATTGAATAGCTAAGTTATCAAGTGCAATGCATAGATCATGATCTTTGTTATTAAGTGCAATGGAGATCGCCTAATCTTGCAAAGCTTCTTTTCCGGTAATATTGTACTGCAAACTAGGGCATACAAAACCTTTGCTAGACCAATCCTTGAATACAGCTTGTCCGTCTGGAATCCGCACCGTATATCGGACATTAACACAGTTGAGCAAGTCCAGAGGTATTTTACGAGATTATTTCGTAAATAATTATTTCCTCCTTATTTCGAGGTTGAATCTCTCCTTGATCAGTTTCCATCCATTATTCCTTGTCTGTCCTTCAGATGCCTTGGAAAATAGCTTGACCCACTCCTCTCTGGGGCAGCTCCTCAAATATTGGAAGACTGCTCTCCTGTCTCCCCTGGTCCTTCTCTTCTCTAGACTTAGCCATGCCCAGTTCCTGCAACCGTTCATTGTATGTTTTAGCCTCCAGGCCTTTGATCATCTTAGATTGATTCAGATTAACAGAGTTGGAAGGGACCTTGTAGGTCATCTAGTCCAACCTTTTTTTCCAAGCAGGAGACCCTGCACCATTTCTGGCAGATGGCAATCCAGTCTCTTCTTGAAAGCCTCCAGGGATGAAGCTCCCCCAACTTCTGAAGGCAACTTCTGTTCCACTGGTTGATTGTTCTCACTGTCAGAAAATTCCTCCTTATTTCTAGGTTCTCCTCGGTGCTGCTAAGATTGGATGGAAGACGGTTGCTATGGTGCAACCTTGTGCTAAGCTCCAAAATTACAATATTTAAAATTCTCTTTGACAGGCCAGTACATGAAGATCTCGCATTCTCTTGACAATGCCTTGCTGAATTGTGTGGACTTATAAGTAAGCAGCAGATTACATCATGGGCAGCCAAGCTGTATTTGGGTGTGTGATTTATTCATGTTGATTCCCTGCCTACCATCCAGGGGTGAAATCTAGCAGGTTCTGACAGGTTCTGGAGAACCGGTAGTGGAAATTTTGAGTAGTTTGGAGAACCAGCAAATGTCACCTCTGGCTGGCCACGCCCCCCATCTATTCTCTGCCTCCCGAGTCTCAGCTGATCAGGAGGGAAGGGAGATTTTGCAGTATGTTTATCCTGCCATGCCCACCAAGCCATGCCCACCAAGTCACGCCCACCAAACCACACCATGCCCACCAAGCCAAGCCCACAGAACCGGTTGTAAAAAAAAATTGAATTTCACCATTGCTACCATCCTATCATAAGCTAACGTCTTGAATAATGTATCCTTCTCAGGAAGGAAACTATAGCACTGGGTGCGTGGATCCATCGCATGGTAAGAAAATCCAGGCACTACACTATTCTGACTCTACTTTTGTCGAAGTTCAAAGGAGCATTGATCATGCGGCACTCACGTCCTTGGGATTGCACAGCTGCTGAGGAATTTGTCCAGTTTTAAGAGTAATCCCAACCAATGTAATTATGTTCCATTGCCCTGGCACTGACTGTTGGCTGGAATAGAGAGATTTGCATAATGCAATTCCATTTTTTTTTGTGTTACTTCTAGGTTGTTGTGAGCCTCATCTACTGGAAGAGCCCTTCAGCCAGCTCATTAAGCAGACTCAGCAGAGATAAACATCCTCTCCATTCCACACTGCCATTTTTACATTTTCCAGCTGAAACATAACGGATGGGTCGGGCACCTTTAGTGATATTTAAGTTCGAGAGGAGCAAATATGCATTCAGAACACAGAAACGGTGCCAACAGATGAGAAACATGGCAATTCAGTGTTGGAAGCCTTGCTGCTCTTGGAGCTTGGTTGCTTGGTTGCTTGCAGCAAGCAAGCACAGAGAACACCACAAATTCAACCCCAAAAATATATTATTTTGAGAAGCCGATGGCAGCTGGTTACCAAGCGTAGCCTCGCACAGGAATTCTGCTTCAGACAAACCTGCATAAATCATCAGAATCAAAGGAGAAGTGAAAAGAAACCACGAGGAAGAATTAAGCAGCCAGTCCAAAGCCAAAGGCAAAGAGAAAAACATGGGATTAGAGGTTGGATAAAAAATAAACCAGGATTAGGAGAGAGAGCTTCCTTATTTTTAGGAAGGATTTCTCCATTTTTAGAGGAATTAAGTTTTTCTTAGTTTTTATTTTTAAATTGTACCATCCTCACCACCTTGTGTGGGACTTGATCCAACCTACACATCATGAGCCAGGGTGTGGCACAAAAGCAATGCAGCCAGAGAACAGGTCTAACTCTCCTTTAATTGCTCCAACTTTGCCCCCAAATGTCCCCATCAGAGGGGGTACTGCCGATTTGCCCAAATCGGTAGCGGGAATCACGGGTGGCCCCGCTCCACCTGCCCCAGCTCTACTGCATTCCATTTAGGCCATTTTTAAAGCCGAAGCACATGCGTGGAAGGCTGAGTGCATGTGTGGATGCAGCACTTGTGAGTGAAGTGTGTGTGCATGAGCACTCACATTTGCGAACTGGTAGGGAAGAGGAGGGAATACACCCCTGGTCCCCATGTTTACTACAAGTCCCGGAGCAAAGCTCTCACATGCACCTTCAACAGACTCTGGCTGCGAGTAGTCCAGTAAGCAAGGTTTGCAAAGCAGTAATCAGGGCCAGCAGTCCAGTAAGCAAGGTCAGCAAAAGAGGAACCAGAGCAAGAAGTTGAGCGAAGTAGGCAAACTGGGGAAGCCCCACAAGACAAAGCACAGCAATCTCCAGATGTTGGCAACAGCACACAAAGCTCCACAGATTCAACACTTGTTCCCGACCAATACCTCCCCCACCAGCATTTCCTTACATCTCCGTCCCCAGGTGTGCATTGTGAAGAGGAACAGGGCCCTCTCCTCCCTCGTAGCTGACTCAGTCTGCGTTGTTCTCGCCTTCTCTCTTCTCTCCGTGCTCTAGGATCAGGAGGGGGTGGTCGTTGGTCTTTCCCTGAGCTTGGTCTCTCCTGCTCCTCCCTGCCTGCAAGCCTTTCTGATCCTGAAGAGCCTGTCCTTCCCCAGTTTCCTCCAAAGCCGATGGAGCTGCCCCCTTGATCTCTGTCAGCTCCTGTCTCATCTCGTCTTCCCCCACAGATTCAGGCTCCAAGGGGCATGATAATACACTTAGTAAGAGACATAAAGGAAGATCTTACTGGGGCAAACAGCTCTGAACATTTAATCCTTGAAACCAGCTTCTCTTAAAACCACTCTTTTGGGCCCAATCCACTCTGCCATCTCCAGGGACAGCGATATCAATAAACTGTACACTTCGGCCCTCAATAATAATAATAATAATAATAATAATAATAATAATAATAATAATAATAATAATATAATAATAATAATAATAATAATAATAATAACAACAACAACAACAACAACAACAACAACAACAACAACAACAATAGGAAAAACTTATGGAAAATGAGAAGGTGAAGATCTTGTGGGACTTTTGGATCGTCATTTGGAGCACAACACACCAGAGATCACGGTTGTAGAAGGCCGAAGCATACAGTTTATTGATATCGCTGTTCCTGGAGATGCCAGAATCGAAGAAAAAGAACTGGAAAAAATCATGAAATATGGCGACCTGGCCATCGAAACTACATGGCTATGGATGAAGCATGTAAGAGTGATACCCATGGTCATCAGGGCACTTGGCACCATGTCCAAGAATTTTACAAGATACATCCACAAATTGCAGCTTCCTGCAATAACAACAGCGGAACTGCAAAAAACTGTGCTACTCGGAACATCTTATATTTTAAGAAGGTCCTTGGTTGATACCCAGGATGCTGGCAGCAAACCATATCAACCATTAGCACCAGTCACTGGTATTTGTGGTGCGTTTTTGAATGTTTAGTTGGCTGAGTTCCATGTTTAATGAATAAAGTATATATAATAATTGTTGTTGTTGTTTTGTTGTTATTCATGTTTAATGAATAAAAGATGATGATGATGATGATGATGATGATGATGATGATGATGATGATAATAATAATAATAATAATAATAATAATAATAATAATAATAATAATAATAATATAATATCCAGATTATTCACTGGAAATTGTGCCAAAAGTTTGGATTTGAGTACAGCAAAAACCACTGGGACCATCAGGTTGAGAAGGTTTCAGAGAATGACAAAGTCAAGATCTTGTGGGACTTCAGAATCCAGACTGACAGGCACTTGGCCTGCAACACACCTGACATAACAATAATTGAAAAGAAAAAACTTTGGTTCATTGACATTGCAATACCTGGAGATGCACGAATTGAAGATAAACAGCAAGGAAAAAATCACAAAATACGGGGACTTGCAAATTGAGGTTGAGAGACTGTGGAAAAAGAAATCGAGTGTTGTCTCAATTGTAATTGGAGCCCTTGGAGCAATACCTAAAGGGCTACCTGGCTATTTGGAAATTCTAAATTTACCTGACTTGAACATTTTGACTCTACAAAAAAACTCCCTACTTGGAACAACTTATATCCTCTGACGTTACCTTAACAGTTCCTAAGTCCTTGGTTAGGACTAGAGCTGTTGAGCTACCAACCAGCCCCAAAGACTGTGAATCTCACCAAAGATTAACCACATAATAATAATAATGATAATACAAACCTTCTGCCCAATAAGGAGTTCTTTGGATTTTTGTTTTTAATGCAACATAGCATGAAATTGTTATCAAGAAAACAAACAATATTCCTGATTATGTTCCAGTAATTGTGTTGCGGTTTGACTCTGTTTGCGAACCATAATCTCCTTATGCAAAATGCATGCGATTAATTAAAGATGAGCATTTTTTAATTCCACTGCCCTTGTCATTCCAGATCCTATTTATCTTTTTGCATATTCTTTTCAATCTTTTGTGTCCCGTTCCCCCCCCCCCCCCCGCTTCTCTAGGCTGTCCATTATGGCTGCAATGCAAAAATCAGCTTGTCGCCACTCTGCCCCCTCCAAATCCATGCCGACAAGACAGAAACAATTTTCCAAATTGCCTTCTTTTTTTACGGGGAAGAAAGAAAACATTGGCATTTCTTTATCGCCTGCTTGATAAAAATCCAGGGGATAGCCGCCTCTTTGAAATTCAACACAAATTTCTCTCCCCTACCTTTCAAATCAAGGGAGCTGATTTGAAAAGGCACTACAAGTCTGTCTACTTACACTCTAATTTCCCAGCCAGAAGGGAGAGTCAGAAAAGAGATGACAAGGAGTAGAACCTTATTACGGCAATAAAAAACAGAACCTCCAATAAAGTCGGAACGGCCAAATAGAGCTTTCGAAAAGTCGGGCGAGTTAGAGAGGTGAATTCAGGCCTCCGAGGGGGTTGAATTTTTTCATTCCTTGATATTAACTCTAAATGAGGTTAGGGTTCTTCTGCTTAAAAGAAAAGGTGGGAAGGGGAGGAGAAGAGGAGAAAGAGAAGGAGAAGGAGGAGAAAGAGGAGAAGAAGGAGGAGGAGGGGGGAGGAGAAGAAGTAATAGTAGTAGTGGTAGTAGTAGTAGTAATAGTAGTATTGTGGGGTCTTTGATACTCTCTGATCTTGGTTGTTTTCTTTCTGATGTTTCATTACCCAACTAGGAATCATCATCAGTAATAATAATAATAATAATAATAATAATAATAATAATAATAATAATAATAATAATAATAATAATAATAATAATAATAATCTTTAATTTATAAACCGCACCCTTTCCTAGACAGGACTCGGGGCGGTGTACAGTCATATTAAAACAGTATAAATACAAAATATAGGTATACTTAAATATACAAATAGGGAAACGGAGGAGGTAGGATGTGGACTGTACAATATTTAAATTAAAATACAAATAAACATTAAAATACCCTTAAAAACTACCTAATAAGATGTTTACCAGGAGTTTAAAATGGGACTATAGATCAGTTAGGCCAGCTAATTGGAACAGGTGGGTCTTAAGCTTCTGTCGGAAGGAGCGGAGGTCGTTAGTAGTTCTAATATCGGGGGGGAGGTCATTCCAGAGGGTTGGGCCCATCACAGAGAAGGCTCTACTCCTGGGCGCCGCCCGTTGACACTGCTTTGTGGACGGCACCTGGAGGAGTCCCTCCCTCTGAGAGCGGATTGGTCGCAGGGATGTATGAGGTGAGATGCGATCCCGCAGGTAACTAGGTCCCGTGCCATGGAGCGCTTTGAAGATAGTAACCAACACCTTGAAACGCACCCGAAAAACCACAGGCAGCCAGTGCAGCTCGCGCAGGAGTGGTGTTATATGGGAGTATCTTGTCCCTCCCATGATGGCCGCATTCTGAACTAGCTGTAGCCTTCGGGTGCATCTCAAGGGGAGCCCCATGTAGAGAGCGTTGCAGTAGTCCAGGCGAGACGTCACCAGCGCATGAGTGACCGTGGATAAGGCGTCCCGATCCAATAGGGGGCGCAATTGGCGCACCAGGCAAACCTGGTGGAACGCCCCCCTTGCCACGGCTGCCACATGGTCACCCATCGACAGCCGGGCATCAAGGAGGACGCCCAAATTGCGCGCCCGTTCCACGGGGGGCAGTTGTTCGCCCCCTATGGCCAGCAATGGAGTCCACTGGTTGAACCGGGGCGCCGGTAGCCACAGCCACTCAGTCTTGGAGGGGTTGAGTCTGAGTCTGTTGTCCCCCATCCAGACCCGAACGGCTTCCAAGCACCGGGACATCATTTCGACGGCCTCGTTGGAGTGGTTTGGGGTGGAAATGTACAGCTGTGTGTCATCAGCGTACAGATGGTATCCAACCCCAAAACCACGGATGATCTCACCCAGCGGCTTCATGTATGTGTTGAACAGGAGGGGCGAGAGGACCGACCCCTGCGGCACCCCACAAGTGAGTGGCCTCAGGGTCGACCTCTGCTCCCCTACCAACACACATTGCGTCTGGTCGGAGAGGTAGGAGGAGAACCACTGCAAAACGGTGCCCCCTACTCCCATCCCCTCCAGCCGGCGCAATAGGATACCATGGTCGATGGTATCAAAAGCCGCTGAGAGGTCTAATAGGACCAGGATAGAGGAACAACCCCTATCTCTGGCCCTCCAGAGATCATCCACCAACGCGACCAAGGCCGTCTCCGTGCTGTGACCGGGATCAGTGTTAGGAGGGCTTGGGATTTGCAGAGTAAAGATAGATAGATAGATAGATAGAATATTTATTTCTAAGCCGCACCCTCTCCCGAAGGACTCGGGGCGGCGTACAATAAAACAAATAAAATACAAAGTACAGTACAATACAATACAAATCTGGACAGGACATACATATAACAAGGACATATATAAAACGTATACAAGGAGGAGGTAGGCTGATAGCTAAAAAACAATTAAACAATTTACAATTAAAACAATTAAAAAGTCACAGTATTTAAAAACCCCAATCAATTGAATTACATTAATAAAAAACCCGTCAGGAGCGATATAGTTGGATCATGGTTGAGCCAGGCCAGCTGCTTGGAATAGGTGGGTCTTGAGCTTAACTCTGAAGGAACGGAGGTCGGACGTCGTCCTAATATCCGGAGGGAGGTCATTCCACAGGGCTGGGCCCGCCACAGAGAAGGCTCTACTCCTAGGCGCCGCCCCTCGACACTGTCTGGTGGACGGCACCTGGAGGAGTCCCTCTCTGTGCGAGCGAATTGGTCGCAGGGATGTATGGGGCAGAATACGATCCCGCAAGTAACTAGGTCCTAAGCCATGGAGCGCTTTAAAGATAGTTATCAAAACCTTGAAACGCACCCGATAGGCCACAGGAAGCCAGTGCAGCTCGCGCAGGAGCGGTGTCACGTGGGAGTACCTAGTACTCCCCATAATTACCCGCGCGGCTGCGTTCTGGACCAACTGCAGCCTCCGGGTGCATTTCAAGGGAAGCCCCATGTAGAGAGCGTTACAGTAGTCCAAGCGAGACGTCACCAGCGCATGAGTGACTGTGCGCAAGGCATCCCGGTCCAGTAGGGGGCGCAATTGGCGCACCAGGCGAACCTGGTGGAACGCCCCCCTTGCCACGGCTGTCACATGGTCATCCATGGACAGCCGGGCATCTAGGAGGACGCCCAAATTGCGCGCCCGCTCCACGGGGGCAAGATGGATGCCCCCAATGGCCAATGATGGAATTAATTGGCTGAACCGGGGGGCTGGTACCCACAGCCACTCCGTCTTGGAAGGGTTGAGCTTGAGTCGGTTGTCATCCATCCAGATCCGTACGGCTTCCACACACCGGGACATCACTTCGATGGCCTCGTTGGGGTGGTTCGAGGTGGAAAAGTACAGCTGAGTATCATCAGCGTACAGATGGTATCCCACCCCGAAACCACGGATGATCTCACCCAGCGGCTTCATATATGTGTTGAACAGGAGTGGCGAGAGGACCGACCCCTGTGGCACCCCACAGGTAAGGGGGCGTAGGGTCGACCTCTCTTCTCCTGTCAACACACGCTGCGTCCGGTCAGAAAGGTAGGAGCCGAACCACCGCAAAACGGTGCCCCGGACCCCCAGCCCCTCCAGCCGGCGCAGCAGGATACCATGGTCGATGGTATCAAAAGCCGCCGAGAGGTCTAATAGGACCAGGATAGAGGAACAACCTCTATCTCTGGCCCTCCAGAGATCATCCACCAACGCGACCAAGGCCGTCTCCGTGCTGTGACCGGGGCGGAAGCCGGACTGGCGCGGGTCTAGATAATCATTTTCCTCCAGATGTCGTGGGAACTGGTAGGCCACCACACTCTCTACAACCTTCGCCAAGAAGGGAAGGTTGGAGACAGGACGATAATTAGCCAGCTCCAAAGGGTCCAGGGAAGGCTTCTTGAGCAAGGGTCTCACCACCGCCTCTTTCAAGGCGGCCGGGAGAGACCCCTCTCCCAACGAAGCATTCACTAGGCCCAGGAGCCAGTCTCGTGTAACCTCCCAGGATGCCAGTACAAGCCAGGAGGGACACGGGTCCAATAAACATGTGGTGGGTCGCAGTCGTCCACGCAATCTGTCCAAATCCTCGATGGCAACCGAGTCAAACTCCTCCCAGATAGAAACCTCAAGACTCGCCATGGGCGTCTCCACTGGATCACTGACAGGAACCCAGTCTCTCCGGATTTGAGCGATTTTATCCTGCAGATATTTACCAAATTCCTCTGCCCTGCCCTGTAGAGGGGCCTCCCGCGGCCTCTGAAACAAGAGGGAGCGGGACACCCGAAACAGGGCGGCAGGGCGGTTCTCCGCGGATGCAATGAGAGTGGCACAGTATTGACGTTTGGCCATTCTCAATGCCACAAGGTACGTCCTTAAATGGGCTCGTACCTGTGTTCGATCAAATTCGGAGCGAGAGGATCTCCAACGACTCTCTAGACGTCTCTTGCGGCATTTCATCACCCTCAGCTCCTCGGTAAACCAAGGGGCCAGGGTGGATCGTTGCCGCCGGAGAGGCCGCAAAGGCGCCATCCGGTTCAAGGCCCCGGTAGTTGCATTATTCCACGCAACCACCAGGTCCCCTACCCGGGGGCGGGTCAAGGTTACAGGAGGTGGCCCAAGCTCCCTCTGGAACCTATCAGGTTCCATCAGGCGCCTGGGGCGGAACCATCTAGAACTTTCTTGTTCCGCCTCCCCGCGGCGGGAGGTAGCACCAGGGAAGTCAAGACGAAGGAGTGAGTGGTCTGACCATGACAGGGGAGTGATGGTTAAGTCACCTCCTCCCAGATCACTCAGCCACTGGCCAGAGACAAAAACAAGGTCCAGAGTGTGACCTCCCTCGTGTGTTGGGCCCTGAATCATTTGAGTCAGGTCCATGGCTGTCATGGAAGCCATGAACTCCCGAACCCCCTCTGATGCTTCTCCCACCGACGGCAGGTTAAAATCCCCCATCACTAAAAGAGGAGAAGAAGGAGGAGGAGGAGGAGAAGGAGAAAGAGGAGGAGGAGGAGAAGCAGAAGGAGGAGAAGGAAGGGAGAAGGAGAACGAAGAGGGAGAAGGAGGAGGAGAAAGAGGAGGAGGAGAAGCAGAAGGAGAGGAAAGAAGAGAGAGAAGAAAGAGAAAATGAAAGAGAAGGAGAGGAGAAGAAGCAGAAGGAGAAGCTGAAGAAAAATGGATGAGGAGGAGAAAGAAGGAGAAGGGAGAGGGAGAAGGAAGAGAAAAAGGAGGAGAAGCAGAAGGAGGAGAAAGAGAAGAAAGGGGGAGGAGGAAGAGAAGGAGAAAGAAGAGGGAGAAGGAGAAAAGGGGAGGAGGAAAGGGGAGGATTTCTAAGTGAACGACTAGGGGAGGAGGGAAGGGGAGGACCTCTAAGTAAACTACTACTCTAAGTAAAAGATGGACATTTACACCCAGATTTCCAGCCATGCTCAGCTTGGTAGCCCACAAGTCAACCTTCTTGTTCCAGCTGATGCTTAATCTCCAGCTCCTGTTTTTTGGATTGACAGCCTTCATCATTATTAACAGCCACCTTCTGCCTCCACGAAGCAATAGGAACTTTAGCCTTTCTGGTGATTCCCCCCTCCCCCACCTTTCCCCCCTCCTGTGCGATATCATTTTGATCAAAGATTCCAAAAAAGAGAGAGCATGTGGGGCGGAGGGAATAATAATTAGAATTATAAAGGAAAGCATGACCGTCCCAAGTCAGGGATGTCTTCTGAAGAAGCAAATGGGAACTCTCTTATTCCTGGCTTCTTCCCAGCAGCGCGTTCTCCGCAAAGAGTTAAAAAAACAAGTAACAGATTTTCTTCCAGATTTTGCAAACTGCTTGTTGCACCCCTGGTAACTTCCTTGCTTTGAGCAGCAGGCGTCTACCACGGTCCAATAATAAGGAGGGAAGTAATTAATTGCCAGTGGAGCTAACAGACAACATGAGCAGTTTTAACAATCAGGACAAATTACTGTAGGGGCAAAATATAGGCCTAATGAAGTCTGACAGCCCCGTGAATTTATATGTGTGAAACTACTCCAGCCTTCTCCTAAGTGCTTCCCCTCTTTAGAACGTGTTTATTTATATCCCGCCATTAGTATTTTACACATACCCAACACATTCCTCCTATTTTTCCTACAACAGTCCTGGGAGGTGGGTTGGGTTGACAGAGAGGGACTGGGCCAAAGTCACCTAGCTGGCTTTCATAACTAAGGCGGTTCTAGAATTCACGGCCTCCTGGTGATTGGCCCAAAGTCACCCAGGTGGCTTTCATGCCTAAGGCGGGACTAGAACTCACAGTCTCCTGGTGATTGGCCCAAAGTCACTTAGCTGGCTTTCATGCCTAAAGCGGAACTAGAATTCACAGTCTCCTGGTGATTGGACCAAAGTCACTCATCCTGCCTTTCTTGGCTAAGGTGGGACTAGAACTCACAGTCTCTTGGTGATTGGACCAAAGTCATCCAGCATGCCTTTCATGTCTAAGCCGGGACTAGAACTCACAGTCTCCTGGTGATTGGACCAAAGTCACTCATCCTGCCTTTCTTGGCTAAGGCGGGACTAGAACTCACAGTCTCCTGGTGATTGGACCAAAGTCACTCATCCTGCCTTTCTTGGCTAAGGCGGGACTAGAACTCACAGTCTCCTGGTGATTGGACCAAAGTCACTCATCCTGCCTTTCTTGGCTAAGGTGGGACTAGAACTCACAGTCTCCTGGTGATTGGACCTACGTCATCCAGCATGCCTTTCATGTCTAAGGTGGGACTAGAATTCACAGTCTCTTGGTGATTGGCCCAAAGTCACCCATCCTGCTTTCTTGGTTAAGGTGGGACTAGAACTCACAGTTTCCTGGTGATTGGACCAACGTCATCCAGACAGCTTTCATGACTAAGGCAGAACTAGAACTCACTGTCTCCTAGTGCCTCAATGACTAGACAATTTGGATTCTGAATGGGATCTACCTGGAATTAACTGGGTTAGACTTTCTACCAAAATCTGAGAATTACATTTTGCCTATTTTAGCTTCCTCTTTAGGTTCTAGTATTGATTGATTAATTCATTGATTGATGAATTTATTAATTGATTTAGTCAACCAGCTCTGACTGGCATATAAAACCACAGCTATCACTAGTGCGACGATAACAATAAACCACGGTCAAAAGTACATGTTAATAGCAATAAAACACAATAAAGCAGACAATAAAATGTAATGTTTAATTACAGCTCAATATTACAATTAAGCGTAGGAAAATTGTTAGAGTTGATAGTCAATAGATCTCTAGCTTGGAATACTTCAGTCATTTCACGTGTTGCTTTACTAATCTTGTTTCATTAGATTTTAATAACAAAATGGGGACTTTCGTTTGTGGTTTATTTTTCCTTTCCATCCTATCCATCGCCCAGACAAATATTGTTATTGTACAAATAACACACGGAAATTTTTTTTACTGGAGGGTTTTCCTACTGTAACCAGAAACACAATTCGAAAACACGTTTGCTTGTCTTTTTCTCTCTATGCATAGTTCAATTATTGTTATTATTTTTTTGAGTTGGGGGGTCCGTCCACTTTACAAAGACTTTTGAAAGTTTTAATAGATTGGATCAGAATTTCCACACATTGCTAATCTCACTCTTCCTGTCGGTTGATAAACCATTATAGTTCTCAATGGTTTAATTGAACATCTGGTCTTTCTTCTGCAGGAATCAAGATGCTCTTAAGATATGAAATGGAAATTTAAATCAGTAGCTGGATAATAGAGGATTTTTTTCCTTCCTGCTGGAAATGAATGGCTGTGATGGAGACTATTGAATGTTTACTATTCCTGATGACAATTTATCAAAAAAAAAATATGAAGAAAAATATCCAACATAGATACTACTTTCCATTCCTCTGATATAATGGTGAGTTCCGGGAAGTACGGCCCAGTACAGCCATACCAGGAGTAGCCAGGAGAAGTGACCACCGTTCCAGTATGATGGTCATTTGGCACAGCCGCCCGCGAGTGTTCTATAGGTGTTTAGTACCGCGACCGGCCCACTGCACATGCGCGCACAGCATGAGGCACCTGCACAACCTCTGCTGGGCAGCTGGGTGTCGCAGGGCGGTGGCACGCACACCTCTCTAGGATGCCCAGCCCCGTGTGAAGCATACCAGTTGTTCCGGGGTCCAGAACCCACTATCACTCTGATATTGTTTTTACTTCTTTCTAGCAAGTTTGCTGAGAATGCTTCTCAGCATGAAGTATTTATACATGTAAGGTTGCATGTCAAACATTAGGTTAAACCTCTCTGATTTGCATGTTAACTCTATACAGTCAAAAGCAGATTTTGAATTGAGCTCACACATGTCCATTTATCAAGAAACACATGAAATTAATTATGTACAGTATATAATTAGTATAATATAATTATACAATATATAAATAAAGGGAGACTAGTATAGATCTATTTCAAGCTATTTAGCTCTCATCAGCTAGCCATACCTTTACTGGGATTCGAACCTGGGCTGTTTTTACATATTAGGCAGTTATCTTAACCTCTAAGCCACAAGCTCTCCTTCCTTATCAGCTGAGCCAAGGAAATGATTAAGTGTTATGTCAAAGCACTTGATATGCCCAAATATGGGAGGGAGCATACTGCTTCCCTTTTGCCTTTCAGCTCCTCCCTAGGAGCCTTCCAGGCAGAAAAGCACATATCAGAAAAGCACATACCAGGTGCTTTGACATAACACTTTAGATAGATTAGATGATAGATGATAGATGATAGATGATAGATAGATAGATAGATAGATAGATAGATAGATAGATAGACAGACAGACAGACAGAGACAGGCAGACACACACACACACATACACAGAGAGAGAGAGAGAGAGAGAGAGAGAGAGAGAGAGAGAGAGAGAGAGAGAGAGAGATCTCACATAGTTTATATATATATATATATCTCACATATCCCGATCACATAATATCATCATGAAGCATGAGTATTCAACTAATACCCTGTTTTCCCCAAAATAAGACCTCCCCTGAAAATAAGCCCTCCCCAAAAATTATTGCAACACAGCTGCAGCCATGAAGTGGCCACGCTCGCCGCCTCCTTCACCTCAAAAATAATAAGACTTCCCCAAAAATAAGGCCAAGTGCTTATTTCGGGGGTCGAAAGAAAATAAGACCCTGTCTTATTTTCGGGGAAACACGGTATCAAATAAAACTATTCCTTGAGGAATCTACAAGGCTCAGAGTCTTTGGGACTATTACTTGGAACCCTGAGAAACGTATTTCTGAGATGAGCCCCTGGTCCGCAGCACCTTTTCCCACAGGTCAATTTCTGTTTTCTTCAGCCACCAGTTTGTGCCTGGCGTTGGTTGACGGACCTCCAGGTTTCCCACCACAATGTGGCCCACCAGCCAAAATCGAAGGCTGGGATGGAATATGGCTACCACGGACCGTGTTTTCCAAGGCTGGCCACCGCCACGCCATTACAGAGCGTGGATGGTAAGTTTTACAGCCGCCCCGTTTAGCAGCTCCTGTGCTGTGATTTAGAGCTATCCTGATTGGTAGCCAGGAAGGGTCCCACAGTCGATGCCACATGCCGCAGCGGAGGGATGAAGCTGGGAATGCCAAGCAGGGACATTGGTAAGCTTTTCTCGTATGTAATGAGGGGGAACGGAATCTGAACTCTTCAGGGAGGGTCTCGGAAAGCCTAGACTTTCAAAACAAGTTCTGAGTTACTCATTCCACACATATACCTGGGACGTACAATCCTGGCCCAGTGCAAAATAACATAAAATGTGCTCCTGTCTGCTTTACTTTCAGAAAAGAAATGTGTCCAATGATAAAATGTGGCTTAGTGAGGGATGATGATCACAGTTGCCTTCCTCATCCTTCCCTTCCTTTCTCTTCTCTTTCCTCATCTTTCTCTCCTTCCTTCCTTTTTTCCTTCCTTCCTTTCTCTCTTCCCTTCCTCCCTCACTCCTCATTTTCTCTCTTCTTCCTCCCTCCCTCTCCCTCCCTCCCTTCCATCCTCTCCTGCCTATCTCACCTTCTTTCCTTCCTCTCTCCCCATTCTCTCTCCTCCCATCCTCCCTCCCTTCCATCCTCTCCTTCATATCTCTCCTTTTCCTCCCTCTCTCCCCTTTCTCTAGCTCTTCCCTCCCTTCCTCCTTCCCTCCCTCACCTTACCTTCCTATCTCTCCTTCTTTCCTCCCTCTCCCCATTCTTTATCTCCTTCCTCCTTACCTCCCTCCCTTCCTTCCAGTGGTGGGATTCAGTTTTTATTTACTACCAGTTCTGTGGGCATGGCTTGGTGGGAGTGGCAGGGGAAGGATACTGTAAAATCTCCATTCCCACCCCACTCCTAGGGAAGGATACTGCAAAATATCCATTCCCTCCCCACTCCATGGGAAGGATACTGCAAAATCCCCATTCCCTCCTGACCAGCTGAGACTCGGGAGGCAAAGACTAGATGGGGGTGGGGCCAGCCAGAGGTGGTATTTAGTGGTTCTCTGAACTACTCAAAATTTCTGCTATCGGTTCTACAGAACTGGTCAGAACCTGCTGAGTACCACCTCTGCTTCCTTCCTTTCTCTCCTTCTTATCTCTCCTTCCTTCCTCCCTCTCTCTCTTCCCTTTTCCTCTTTTCTTTCTGTTTTCCTTTCCTTTTCCTTTTCCTTTTCCATTTTTTCCTTTTCCTTTTCCCTTTCCTCTCTTCCTCTCCCCTTCTTTTCTTTTCTCTCCCCTCTCCTGCTCTTCTTCTCCCCCCTTCCCTCCATTTCTAAGAGCAATCTGGAGCCATCCAAAAGTAATAAGAAACATCCTGCCATCCAATCAGACTTGCTGCTCCCCATCCATCACTTTGAGAGTTTTAATTACCGATGTGCCTGTATTTAGGATTGTTAAGGCTGATGTATCCCCAGCACAGGGGGCTCAAAAGTATTCCACCTGAATTCAAAGAATTCACACACCTACTTTATTCTCTGGAATCCTGATTGATCCATTATCCATTCTAGGGCTGAGATTAAATGTTTGCCTCTCCTTGGGTAAGGAGAGAATACAAAAAGCCGTCGCTCCATAATTATTATTATATTTAATTTGTAGAACCGAGATGCTTGAGGAAGAGATCTCGGTTCTGAAGGGAAGTGGCAAAACATCTCCTTTTTCTTCTGTCAGGTGCAAGAAATCAGGAGCCAAGCTGGTTCGAATCAACACAGGTTTTATGCATGCTGGCACTTTTTGCAAGAACCCCAAAGCGCTTTTTCAGGAGGCAGCTGGACTTTCTTGCTTTTTCTTTTGAAGGCGTTTCACTTCTCATCCAAGAAGCTTCTTCAGCTCTAACTGGATAGTGGGGAATTGAAGGATTGATACTCCTTGCAGACAGCTGCTCACTTGCATCCTTTTAGAGGGTCGTTGAGGCTACTTGGAGGTTTATCTGTGTCCTGAATGGTGCAGATGGTTCTTGTAGTCTGCAAGTTTTCTCTCTGGAAATCCATTCCTTCTCCCACCGCATTCCAAGGGTCTTCATCCCAAATTGTACAGCTAAAAGCCTGCAGAGATTCTCAGTCATCCAGGTCACGGTTGTCCCAAAGGTGCTTTTTCTGGAGGCAGCTGGACTTGTTTTTTTTTTCTTTGAAAATGTTTCGCTTCTCATCCCAGAAGCTTCTTCAGCTCTGACTGGATGGTGGGGAATGGAAGGATTTATATTCCTTGCAGACAGCTGGTCATTTGCATCCTTTTGGATGGTCATTGAGGCCACTTGGACATTTGTCTCTGTCCTCAGGGTCACCTGAGTAGTGCAAATAGATTTGGAGCCTTCACTGATAGTGGGAGGGAGACAACCTTTTCTATCTCCAGTCTACAACACAGTCCTTTCAACAATCCCAAGATGGCTCCACATCCATTTGCACTACTCAGGTGACCCTGAGGACACAGACAAACCTCCAAGTGGATATGGTTGGGGAGAATAGAATAGAATAGGGTAGGGTAGGGTAGGGTAGAGTAGAGTAGAGTAGAGTAGAGTAGAGTAGAATAGAATAGAATAGAATAGAATAGAATAGAATAGAATAGAATAAGGTAGGGCAGGATAGGGTAGAGTAGACTAGAATAGAATAGAATAGAATAGAATAGAATAGAATATGGAAGGGATGTTGGAGGTCTCCTAGTCCATCCCCATGTTCATGCAGGACAACCTATACTATTTCAGACAGGTGACTGTCCAGTCTCTTCTTAAAAACCTCCAGTGATGAATCATCCACAACGCCGGAAAGCAACCTGTTCCACTGATTAATTGTCCACACTGTTAGGAAGTTTCTCCTTCATTCCAGGTTGCTTTTCTAATTTGGAAGAAGACTTGGGTTCAAATGATGGGACTACATATGTGTTTGGGGGCAACCTTAAATCAGATGATTCGACTAACTTAGAAACTGACAAGTTAATTGAGCCAAGGTGGCACAGTGGTTAGAGAGGGGTACTGCAGGCTACTTCAACTGACCGCTGGCTGCAGTTCGGCAGTTCAAATCTCAGCAGACTCAAGGTTGCCTCAGCCTTCCCTCCTTCTGAAGTGGGCAAAATGAGGGCCCAGATGGTTGGGGACAAGAGGCTGACCCTGTAAACTGCTTAGAGAGGGCTGGAAAGCGCTGTGAAGTGGTATATAAGTCTAAGTCAGCCCTGTGAAGCGGTATATAAGTCTAAGTGATATTGTTAGTCCTTTTCCCCTTCCTTCCTTCCCTCCCTCCTTCCCTCCTTCCATCCTCCCTCCCTCCCATGATGTACAGTGGTTAGAATATAGAACTGCAGGCAAACTCTGCCCACTGCCAGAAGTTCAATCCTGACTGGCTCAAAGTTGACTCAGCCTTTTATCCTTTTGAGGTCACTAAAATGAGGACCCAGATTGTTGGGGACAAGAGGCTGACTCTGTAAACTGCTTAGAGAGGGCTGAAAAGGACTGTGAAGCGGTATATAAGTCTAAGTGCTACTGCTATTAATTATGTTGTGGAAGAAGCACAGCGAAGAGCTAGTTGTGGACCTCACCCTTCCATCAGCTCACCCAAGTCGTTGTCTTTGCATAAGCTGTCTTAGAATTAGAGCGGAAGGTTATAGATTCGTATGCAGCTACCAGGTCTCACCTCTGAGTGTAATTTATATGAGTTGTGTTGCTGTGGAGCAGTGTCATTTCTCTGCGCTGAACACATTAGAATTTAATTAGCACTGGCACCAGGAGTGCCAACTTTGAGCAGAAGAAAGACTAAATTGCTTCATTTCTGCCACTGGGAGGAAAAAAAAACCTAGGGAAAAATCAATGTGCAAACTCGATTTTCATTTCATTAGACTCTTAAATGGATTTACAGGAGTCTATTTAGGATTAAAAAGCAGCTCAACTCTTTAAACATTAAAATACAGCCAAAGGTGAATAATTTAGCCAGGAATGAGATTAACTGTGTCATGTTGTGATTAGAAGAGCCATTTCCCACTTGGAAAGTTTTTTATTTGCCAGGGAAAGTCAGCGAGATTTGATACAGCTCAACCATAGATCCCACCAGGAGAGCTTTGTTGATGCTCAGAGGAGCCATCAAGCATGCCAAGATGCTGTTGCTTTGAAAAGCAAAGGTTTTTCAGAGCTATGGATTGGCAAGCAAGGTCAGGAGCCAACCAAGCCTGCAGAGAACATCTGCGTCATTTCCATCCAAAGGTCTTCCGGGAGAAATCAACTAACCAGCCTCTGGTTTAGTCACCACACTATACAAAAGATGTAGAGACTCTAGAAAGAGTGCAGGGAAGAGCAACCAGGATGATGAGGGGACTGGAGGCTAAAACATACGATGAACGGTTGCAGGAACTCGGCATGGCTAGTCTAGTGAAGAGAAGGACCAGGGGAGACAGGATAGCATCTGCCAATATTTGAAGGGCTGCTACAGAGAGGAGGAGATCAAGCTATTCTCCAAAGCATCTGAAGGCCAGACAAGGAATAATGGGTGGAAACTGACCAAGGAGAGATTCAACCTGGAAATAAGGAGGAATTTCCTGACAGTGAGAACAATCCACCGATGGAACAGAAGTTACCTTCAGAAGTTGTGGGAGCTTCATCACTGGAGGCTTTCAAGAAGAGACTGGACTGCCATTGGTCAGAAATGGTGTAGGGCAGATGACCTCCAAGGTCCCTTCCAACTCTGTTAATCTGTTAATCTGATTGCTTTTTTTGTTTGGATTCTTCAATTGACTGTTTTCATCCTGTTAAGTTTTGTTCCTCATTGCCAGACAAAACAACCAATATAATCTAAATTTCTAAGAATGAGCAAGCATGGAAGATACCTATTGGAACCAATCTTTCCAAGACTTTGTCCCTTTAGTTCTAAAGGGAGTTATTCCTGCTTTTATTGGTAGAACTTTATTTCATCCAGTTCTGGTAACCACGATACATATAATAGATTGACAGAGTTGGAAGGGATCTTGTAGGTCATCTAGTCCAACCTCCTCCTGCCCAAGCAGGAGACCTTACATCATTTCTGACAGACGGTAATCCAATCTCTTCTTGAAAGCTTCCAGTGATGAAGCTCCCACAACTTTTGAAGACAACTTCTGTTCCATCAGTTGATTGTTTTCACTGTCGGGAAATTCCTCCTTATTTCCAGGTTGAATCTCTCCTTGTTCAGTTTCCATCCATTATTCCTTGTCTGGCCTTCGGGTGCCTTGGAAAATAGCTTGATCCCCTCCTCTCTGTGGCAGCCCTTCAAATATTGGAAGATGCTATCATGTCTCCCCTGGTCCTTCTCTTCACTAGACTAGCCATGCCTAGTTCCTGCAACCGTTCATTGTATGTTTTAGCCTCCAGTCCCCTCATCATCTTGGTGGCTCTTCTCTGAACTTTTTCTAGAGTTTCAATATCTTTTTTTTATAATGTGGTGACCATAATTGGATGCAGTACTCTAAGTGTGGTCTTACTAAGGCTTTATAGAGTGGTATTAGAACTTCTCTCGATCTATCACTGGGGTTTTTAAGAAGAACTTGGATAGCCAATTGCCTGGAATGGTTTAAGATCTCCTACTTGAGCAGGGGGTTGGACTGGAAGACCTTCAAGGTCCCTTTCAAGCCTATTCCTATTCTGTCCTATGTTCTTATTTCAAGAATCTGAAGCAGAGACCAGTAGCTGTTTATGTTTTGGCTATGTCACTCTGGAATGTTCACTTAACTGATGCTGAATGGAATTTTTCTCCCCTTTTGTTTACATGAAAGCTAATAGCTCTCCAGAGAGAGAGAAGAAATTCCCCTGGAATTAAATGTATTTCAAATAAGCAAAATCCACCCCAACGGCTTCTTCTCGTGGCGTGCATGTGGTACACCGTGTCTCTATACTTCCTTGCTTTCATTGTTCTTTTTTTTTCTTTCTGCTTTCTGTTGCAATTTATTTTTCAAAGTTTCACAACGACAGAACAAAGGCAGAAGAAAATAGGCACAAAGGAAGGGGGGGAGAAACTTACAAACTCTAACCGCTCTCCCTTCATAAATATATCACCGCACGTCCAAAAAAAAAACTTGCAACATGCGATTGCTGACGACCGTTTAGAAGCGTCAGCTGAAAAGGCTGGCAGGTTCATTGTTTAACCAATTTTGTTTATTCCCCTCTCATTCTGGGGAGTAAAAGAGATTTGAATAGAGCGTGCTGGAATCAATATTATTTCATTACGCGTTGGTTATACGTATGCCCCACTTTCCCGCATGTTCTGCAGCCTGAAAGGGCTCATAGGACGTGCAATCAAATCAGAGCAGGAGGAAATGAGGCCACTGACACTTTTGCAAGCTCAGGAACAGGTCAACATGGGTAGAATGTACCCGGGAGAAGTCTGGAGAACAATGAGGCAACACCCTGAAAGACGCTGAGGCTCTACAACAGGGGAGTCAAATTCGTGGCCCGTGGGCCGGTTAGACCTGGCCCGCGGAGCTGCCCTGGAAACAGCAAAGGACTGGCCCACAGCACCTTGGCCCGCTCCCGGCCAATTGGGCACTGATCTACAATCTGGTGGTAGCCATCTGTTCTGACTGAGGCTTCCCAAAATCACGAAGCAGACTCCTTGTCCTGACAAAAAAAAACCCTTTTTATGAAGCTACTGTGAATTCTTCTCGTTCACATCCAGCAAAGTCCCAACAAACAAAGCTGAATATACAACCACAGACCTTATCAGGCTTGGAGAGCTGCCAGGCCGGTAGCTTCCAAACTTTGTGCAAGGAAATACTTGGCAAGGAGTCTCCAAGAGTCACAAACAAATCTTCACGCTAATTGAACAAGCTACTTGTCTCCTACAAACTGCAGGCTACTTCTGCTGATCACGGCTGCCTGCAATTTGGCAGTTCAGATCTCGCCAGGCTCAAGGTTGACTCAGCTGTCCGTCCTTCCGAGTTGGGTAAAACGAGGACCCAGATTGTCGGGGGACAAGAGGCTGACTCTGTAAACTGCTTAAAGAGGGCTGTGAAGCACTGTGAAGCGGTATATAAGTGCTATCGCTATTCCTCTTCCTTCCTTTGCACTGATTAGAATGCAGTATTGCAGGCAAACGCTGCCCATTTCTAGGAGTTAAATCCTGTCTGGCTCAAGGTTGACTCAGCCTCCCATCCTCCCGAGATCATTGAAATGCGGACCCAGATTGTTGGGGGCAAGAGGCTGACTCTGTAAACCGCTTAGAGAGGGCTGTAAAGCACTGTGAAGCAGTATTTAAGTTTAAGTGCTATTGCTAATCTGTGATTCTGTAATTCCATGATTCTGATTCTATGATTCCATGATTCCGTGATCCCATCGTTCTATGGTTCTGAGATTCTGATTCCATGATTTCTCTCCAGAGGTGTTAAAAATCTAACCATTCCTGGCCAAATTCCTACCTCAAGTCAACTATTCTGAAGTCAGATCATTTGGCTGGACTGCTGTCTGAGAAAGCGCAGCTATCTGAAGTCAAAGAGGAAGTCAATAGGCCAATTGAGATCAATAGGATAGTCCAACAGGCTAGTAAGCCAACCAGAGTTGGATTTCATGTCCTGGCTCCTTGGCTGTAGGAATAATATAAAGGTAAAGGTAAAGGTTCCCCTCGCACACAGGTGCTAGTCGTTCCTGACTCTAGGGGGCAGTGTTCATCTCCGTTTCAAAGCCAAAGAACCAGCGCTGTCCGAAGACGTCTCCGTGGTCATGTGGCCAGCATGACTCAATGCTGAAGGTGCACGGAACACTATTACCTTCCCACCAAAGGTGGTCCCTATGTTTCTACTTGCATTTTTTACGTGCTTTCGAACTGCTAGGTTGGCAGAAGCTGGTGCAAGTAAAGGGAGCTCACTCCATTACGCAGCACTAGGGATTCAAACCGCCGATCTTCTGACCTTTCTGGTCGACAAGCTCAGTGTCTTAGCCACTGAGCCACCTAGGAAATAATATGATCTTAGTTTATTTCCTCAAGAAAAGAAGCAGACATTATCCCAACTACTGTATCTCTTTAACAAAGATTACCAAGTTATTTAACTCATCGTTTTTCCCTTCTATAAATGCATTATCGGTGACTCCTGGTTTTTTTTATTATTCTTATTGCTATTGATTTCCTTCCAGTTTGTTTGCTCACAAAATAGGATCGGGGAAATCACAAAGCTGTCAAATCGTGTCTCATCACAGCGAGGCAATATCCAAAGAAGGGGAAAAAAAAACAATTAGAATTATGAGGAGAGGAAGAATAAGAAGGAAAGGTGGAAGGGGGGGGAGAGATGTTCTTTTCTAACCCATCATTCTATGGTTCTGAGATTCTGATTCCATGATTTCTCTCCAGAGGTGTTAAAATCTAACCATTCCTGGCCAAATTCCTATCTCAAGTCAAAGAGGAAATCACAAAGAGGAAATCACAAAGCTGTCAAATCGTGTCTCATCACAACGAGGCAATATCCAAAGAAGGGGGAAAAAAACAATTAGAATTATGGGGAGAGGAAGAAGGAAAAGTGGAGGTGGGGGGGGAGATGTTCTTTTCTAACCAGCCGTGAACCGGTAGGATTCTTAGCGTTGCTTGAAATCCTTCCAGCCCGACAGAAATCTAATCTCATTGGCGTCGATGGGCGAAGCAGGAGAAAGTTTGCTTTTTGTGATTGGAATCAATGGGATGTCAGGACACAGGATTATTTCAAAATGCATTGCAATGAGTCGGGGTGGGTGGGAATCATGACTATGCCCCCTCCTGGGGTGTTTACACACTAAATTACAAGCGGAATATAAAAATCCTATCTCAAAAATTTATAGGAAAAAAAAAGCCTTATAATTGCAATAATTTATAAGTCCCCGTGTACTTACAAGCTTAGATTTTTATTGCCAATTACTGGATAACCAACTCAGAAAACATTTACCTCTCCCCCCCCATTTACAAGCCATTAAAATGAGAAAATATGGATTAATACTGGTTTTTTTTTCTCCCCTGAATTATGTTGGCGGATAAATTGCACAAGCTGTCCATTTGTGAAATGACTTTAACTGTCAATTTCCAGAATTTAAGATGCTGGCAGTATCGTTTGATGGGTACTGATGAAAAGGTAATTCAAAAACACTATAGGCACTTGCTAGAGGTTAAATTAGAAGAACAGGTTAAAGGATCTATGATAGCCTGGGGGAAAATTTTGGGCATGGGATTGAACTAGAGAAGTGGCAGAAACTGTGGTCTCCAAACTACAAGATGACAATGTCAACAGCATGTAAAGAAAATTTGTATAAGATGTTTTATAGGTGGCATTTACCCCTGACGAGAATTGCAAGAATGTTCAGGAACAAATCAGAAAAGTGTTGGAAATGTCATCAGATACCGGGTTCAAATTACCATATGTGGTGGACTTGCGTAGAAGCTAAGAGATATTGGGCTAAGATCCACACCTGGTTGGAGAAAATGACAAACAAACAAACAAACAAAAAAAAAAAAACCGCATAGACTTTAAACCAGAGACTTTTTTTATTGGGAATTACACCAGAAATATACAACAAAGATTTGAAATATTTGATTGTAAATGTTTTAACAGCAGCTAGAATTGTATTTGCAAAAAAATGGAAAAAAATGAGACAATACTAACGCAGGAGGAAATTATTCAAAAAATAATGGAAGTTGCGGAAATGAGTAAATTGACATTTGAAATTAGAAAACAAGAAGATGAACAACTTTATAAGGTTTGAGATTTGTTTTATCAATGGTTAGATAAAAAATCATGGTAATGGAAAACATTGAAGATTTTTTTTATATTTTAAGAATAATAGAATTATATATGCAATACTATAAGGGTTTAGCATTGTTAAACAGAATGATGTAATGGAATGATGTTGTATGCATGAATTCAATATTTAGAATATTCCATTTAAAATTAAGGAATAATAATTATAGTAGAAGAATTGATCTATAACAATAAGGTACTCATGTTTATCTATTGAACAATTTGTGATTTGATATGTAATTATAAGTGGTGACCGTGGAAAGGACGCACAAAATTTTGTAACCAAACGAAACACTATATGAAATGGCAGAAGGTTGTATATGTTTATGTTTTTGTTTGTCTTTGTTTAAAAAATTAAAAAAAAAACGTTTTTTAAAAAGATGCTGACAGGACCCCATAGCTAAGATTGGAGTCCAATAGCAGACTGGAGTCTACTCAGAAGGAAATGCAGCTCAACATCCACCCTGAAAGACGTTGGAGTCTAAAATACTTTATCAAAAATGGATTTCTTCAGCCGGCAGACTGTAGATTGGGTTCCTGCGAGCATTTTCTCACCAGGGAACCCCATAAATATTAAGACCCACCCCTTCCTCTTTGAAACCTTCACATGAATGGCAACAACGGAAGGGAGGGAGGATGAGGAGGGAAAGGAAGAAAGGACAAAGGAGAGGAAGTAATGGAGGGAAAGTAGGAGAGAGGGTAAGAAGGAGGAGAAGAGAGGAGGAGTGGGGGAAAGAGAGCGAAAGAAGAAAAGAGGAAGGAGAGGAGGAAAGAAGAAGGCAGAGAAGGAAAATTGAGAAGACAGAAGGAGTAGGGAGTAGAGTCCCTCCGGGGAGAGGGGGCGGTCTAGAAATTTAATAAATTATTATTATTATTATTGTTGCCAAATAAGATGGAGATACGGGGTGGCAAGAAAGTGACCCCAGTTGTGTTTTTTATATTTGTAAGAAGATAGTGATACATCTTCTTCTTCTAGGGAAGGGAGGGAGAGGGGGATGAAAGAGAAGAGGAGGGGGAAGGCAGAAAGAGAGGGAGGGAGGGAGGAAGGGGGGAGGAAAGGATGAAAGAGGTGGGGAGCAGGCAAGCAGAAAGAGAGGGAGGGAGGAATGGAGTGATGGAGAGAGAAGAAAGGAGGGAGGGACGGAAGGAGAGAAGAAAGGATAAAAAAGAAGAGGAGGAGCAGCCAGCAGGTGGGAAGAAAGGGACGGAGGAATAGAGGAAAGGAGGGAGGGATGGAGTAAAAAGGAAAGGAGGGGAAGGGAGGAAAGAGAAGAGGAGGGAGGGAGGGGAGGGGAGGGTGGAAGGGATGAAAGAGAAGAGAGGAGCAGGCAGGAAAAAAGGGAGGGAGGAATAGAGAGATGGAGAGAGAAGAAAGGAGGAAGGGAGGGAGGAAGGGAAAGAGAGAAGGAGAGAGGAAGGGATGAAAAAGAAGAGGAGGGGACCAGGCAGGTGGGAAGAAAGGGAGGGAGGAATAGAGGAAAGGAGGGAGGGAGGAAGTAAAAAAGGAAAAAGAAATGGGAAGGAAGGAAAGAGAAGAAGAGGGAGGAAGGAAGGAGCATTTTTCACCTGCAGTAGCATTTTCCAATTTATCCAGCAACCCTGAAACTTCACCTTCAATCCGCCATGGCTCAGAGTCTTTATTTAGCTGTGTCTTTTAAGTTCACCTCAGGATATTTATGTAGTTTGGTCTCTTAACTTTCCCCTCCTCACCTCACAGCGTTCCTCCATTTCCTCATCCCGTCTTCCTGGTAGGCAGCTAGATCCAGGCTGATTGAGTCTATTGATTTCTCACTGATCTCCGGGGCCTTATTATTCCAAAAGCGAGCTCTGCTAGGGACGGGCTCAGCATCCCCACTTCGGATAGCCTTGCATTATTTATTCGACATAAACGTGCCTGCTTACCTTCCTTTCTTCTCTCGCATTTTTTGACAGCTCCAGATTTCGACTTCCAAACTCCAGCCGAGGTGGGTTTGGCTTACAAACCGATATGGATTTGAAGCAGGCCGAGTGGTTTCCTGAATCCTGAATGTTAGGATATATTGCCCACAGCCCTCCGAGCCCTGCAGGAAACAAGGGAAGAGAAGGGGAAGGGGAGGGAGGGAAAAGGGAGGGGAGACGATGAATGGAAGGAAGGAAAATGAAAAAGAGAGGAAAGATGGGAAGGGAAAAAGGGAGACGGGGAGCGAGAAAGAAGAAGGAAGGAAGGAAAGGAGAAGGGAAAGAAGGGGGAAGGAGAGAAGGGAAAAGAAGACAAAGGAGGGGAGGGAGGGAGAGGGGAAGGGGGGGAGAGAAGATGGATGGATGGAAGGATGGAAGGAAGGAAGGGAAATGAGGAAGAGAGGAAAGATGGGAAGGGGAAAAGGGAGAGGGAGAGGGAGAAAGAAGAAGGAAGGGAGGAAAGGAGAAAGGAGAAGGGAAGGAAGGGGGGAGGATGGAAGGGAAGAGAACAGAGGGGGAGAGGGCAAGAGGGGAGAGAAGATGGATGGATGGAAGGAAAGAAGGAAAATTAGGAAGAGAGGAAAGATGGGAAGGGGGAAAGGGAGAGGGGGAGGGAGAAAGAAGAAGGGAGGGAGGAAATGAGAAAGGAGAAGGGAAGGAAGGGGGAAGGATGGAAGGGAAGAGAACGGAGGAGGGAGAGGGCAAGAGGGGAGAGAGGATGGATGGATGGATGGATGGATGGAAGGAAAGAAGGAAAATTAGGAAGAGAGGAAAGATGGGAAGGGGAAAGGGGAGAGGGGTAGGGAGAAAGAAGAAGGAAGGGAGAAAAGGAGAAGGGAAGGAACGGGGAAGGAGAGAAGGGAAGGGAAAGGAGAAGAGAGGGAAGGGGGAGAGAGGATGGATAGGAGGAAGGAAGGAATAAAAATAAGGAAGGGAGGAAAGAGATGGGAAGGGGAAAGGGAGGGAGGGAGAAGGGAGGGGGGAGAGGATGAATAGAGGGATGGATGCAAGGAAGGAAAGACGAAAGGTAGAAAAATGAGGAAGGGATGAAAGAAATTGGAAGGGGAAAAAGGAGGGAGGGAGGAAGGAAGAAGGAAGGGAGGGGAAAGGGAAGGAATGCATGCTTTTTTCGCCCTCCCCAGGCTCCAGAAACAACCTTCACCGCCCCCACCCCGTGGAGGCCCTCCAGAGGCTTCAGGAGGCTTCCCTGAAGCCTTCAGAGCGCAAAAACCCGACCCTACGGGCAAACTGGAATTTGAGAACGGGGGCTGGACTAGAAGACCTCCAAGATCCCTTCCAGCTTGATTCTGATTGATTGATTGATTGAAATGGTCCAGGCTCTCCTGCTTGAGAATGGGGTTGACTAGAAAACCTCCAAGATCCCTTCTTGGTTCTGATTGATTGATTGATTGATTGATTGATTGAAATGGTTTAAGCTCTCCTGCTTGAGCAGGGGGTTGACTAGAAGACCTCCAATATCCCTTCCAGCTCGATTCTGATTGGTTGAAATGGTCTAGGCTCTCCTGCTTGAGCAGGGGGTTGATTAGAAGACTTCCCAGGTCCTTTCCAGCTCAATTCTGATTGATTGATTGATTGATTGATTGATTGATTGATTGATTGAAATGATCTAGGCTGTCCTGCTTGAGCAGGGGGCTGGACTAGAAGACCTCCAAGATCCCTTCCGACTTTATTATTCTGTATGGGTAAGAGCTAAATGCACGCACACAAATACACAGACACACCTTCATGGGTGACTTACCTAAGGACATTTGAAGTTCTCCTACCGGCCGAAACAAAGAGAAGCCTTTGATTTCCCAAAGGACTTCCTTATTGTCCTGGATGCCAGGATCATTACAATAATAAAATGGTCTCCTAACCACAATGTTTTCATTCCATCAGTTCTCCCTAAAGGTTTTAGATACTTATAACATATCTAAGTGGCATCATCAGGAAAAAAATGGAAGAGCTCAAGGTTCAGAATGCACAATTTTTGGAGGAGGTGCCAATGTCGTGACGAGACGACGTGTGATATCAATGCTCTGAGATCGCCGTTGATACTTTTGCCGCTGGGTGGTCCAAACGGACCTAAACCGTCCCGCAGAGACGGTGAACAGGAAGAATACATCTTGCTGATCTCAGGGACATCGCAAAGTCCCTGATCGATCCAAGAGAAGTTCTTCAAGCCGGCGACAAAAAATCCAGCCATTAGGCTGATGAAGTTGGGGCGGCTCCAAAACGGAAGGATATGAAAAGAGAAAGTGTTTCCAGCTGGTGAGGAATTTTTACCGTTTTAAAAGAGACTGCCTATAAACAACTTAAAATTAATTTAAATTGGAGAACAGAAGAAATAAGTGGCGGAATTAAGTTTGGAATGGTTTTAGACAGTGGGTTATCTTACTTTTTAAATGCTATCTTCATGGGTGGAATTTATGCAAGCCTTTTAAAATGAATGGATTAAGTTTTCTTCTATTTTTTTTTCTTTTATTATTCTTTGTAACCTATGGATTAAAATTCTCCTGTTTCATTACTGTGGGTGTTCTTCTAACTACTTCAAGAATCGGACTTTTTTTAAAACTTGAAATACAAAAAAGATACAAAAAGAAACTAAGAAAATTGCAACAATAACACCGCTACTCGGAGGCTGGAGATTTGTGTATTGGAAATGAAACACTCTTACTTTTCTCACTGATTATCCTGGCTTGGCACTCCAAGGTCTCACTGCATGTTTATAGAGAGTGATAAGAAGAAAAGCATACAAATGTCCCTTTGAAGTATATCTTTAACCAGAGAAAGGTGAAAATAAAACGTTATTGTGAATCTATGCTTAATCTTGTTAAAACCTTCCAACCTAGAGCAGCAGTGTTTGTTAGCTGGAGATAATGGCACAATTTCAACAGCAGAAAGAAATTTTAAGTCTGCAAAGATATTCTCAGAAATACAGAAATTATCAAACACATATGAGAGGATAGAGAAGAAGTTGGAAGACTTAGAGCATCTAACAGCAAAATATGATGAAGAAGTTGGAGAGGTTTATCAAGTTAAATCAAAGAAAATGAATATAAAGAAATTAAAATTGCTGATATTTATGGTGATTGGTTTGTCTCTGAAAATGGAAAGAGTGGAATACTGAAAGAGGAATTAAATGGAGGGGAAATCTACCCCAGATGGCAAGATATAGAAGAAGAAAAACAAAAGAATTTATGGATTTAAAGAGAGAAATTTTATTAGCAATATCATTGATAACACTACTGACAATCAAAGATAAGCTGATTAAGGAAACAGAAGAAGGGCATCGAAATTACATGAGAGATTTTATAAGCAAGGAGTTGCTAAGAGGAGTCCATACAAAGTTGATTAAGGAGATGATTAGAGGACTGACACCATAAATGGCAGAAGATATGAGACTGTTTTGCTACTGGAAAGATACAGGTTGATAGATGGAAGAGTATAATTTAAAACTAGTTAAATTTAGTTAAATTTAGTGACAATAGATATAGTTAAATAAATAATTGATAACAATAATAATGTATATAATGTGTAGTGTTATGATAAGTAATAATTGGATATGAATATTGAATGGTACCCATGAAAGGAAGATTAGAAATCCTTTTGGATTATATATAAAGGTTAATAAAAAAGAACTATTTAGATACAGTTAAGTCTTGATTATTAGGGGGGAAAAGTTATGATGCAGGATATAGTTAAATGAAGGAGGGATAATGATAACAACATATATATAGGTATGTGTATAACATAAGGAAACTGGATGTAAATTGTAAACAGTGATTTGGAAAGGAGGATTAGAAAACTTTGTTATTAAATATTATGGATGTTTAGCTAGAATAGGACATAAGGATTCAGTGTTATTGGAGGATTTTAGAAATATTAAATGAAACGCCAGTATGTGGTAATGTATTAAATCTTGGTATATTTTATGATGAAGGACGTTTAAACAATTATAGTCAAATGAAAATGGAGGTATGGTGATGGTAACATGTATAAATATCTGGGTTAAAACACTTGAGTTAATATGAAATGTTTGTTGACTGTGGAAGAGATGCACCAAAGCCTTTTTGTAACCAACTGATACACTTTCTACAGTATGTAAAGAAGGATGTGTTGTGTTTGTTTTGAAAATTAAAAATAATAATAAAAAAAATTATTTTTTAAAAAAGAATGCACGATTATTTTCTGGAGCCCGTCGGGCAAACTCTAAGTAGCTAGCAGAGACCAGATGGAGTTCATTAATGAAGAGAAGGAGAGCTTGGAACATTATCCAAAGTCATTGGTGAATTTTAAAATGAAGATCGATGAATCCTGAGGGCTCAAAGGTTAATGGGGATGAAAGAGTTTACAAGATTTGGGAACGTCACAGGGCTCCAGAAGGTAAGGAGACTGGAGGCAGACAGAAGAAGACAGAACACCTCTTCAAGGTCTGGGCTATCCCAAACAATCCAAGTTACACCCGACATTGTGGAGTTCTTGGTACTCTCTAAACTGGGTTGTTTTTTTGCAGAGGTTTCATCACCTAACTGGGTCACATCATCCGTGTTAGAAGGGAGTGAGCTTTGTACTCATCTCAGAGAGCACCAAGGACCCCACAGTCCTCCTCCCCCTCCCCTCCTCCTTCTAGCACTGATGATGTTGCCTATAATACAATACAATAGAATAGTAGAGTTGGAAGGGACCTTGGAGGTCTTCTAGTCCAACCCCTAGTTGGGTAATGAAGTTGGGTAATGAAATGTCTAGTTGGGTAATGAAATGTCTGCAAAAAAACCACCAAGCTCAGAGGGTACCGTGGATCCCAAAGTCCTCCCTCTCCTCCTCTTCCTTCTCCCTCCTAGTACTGATGATGTTGCCTAGTTGGGTCATGAAATGTCTGCAAGGAAAACCATCAAGCTCACAGCGCACCAAGCACAGCACAGTTCAATCCTAAATTGCAAATCTTGTCTTCCATTGGTAGATATTTCTCAACTCTTCGCCTCTTCTGGATTTTGCAATGAGAAGTAGCTCTAGCATTTATCAAAACGCTTTTCTCAGGGCGTTTTCCTCCATTAGATTCTGCTGGCAATACAGAAGTCTTTCTTTCTTTCTTTCTTTCTTTCTTTCTTTCTTTCTTTCTTTCTTTCTTTCTTTCTTTCTTTCTTTCTTTCTTTCTTTCTTTCTTTCTCCACGCCTTTCTTTTAATCCTGTTCATAAAGAAGAGGAGATTCTCCCTTTGCCCGACATGCTGGATTCCCATTGCATCTCCTTACTTGGTGAATTTCAGTTAGTGGGACAAATCTTCCACACCGCCACCTGAAAACATGATTGATGAGAGGCTCTCCCGCATGCAAAAAGTGACTTATCAGCTGGTGTCAGACTTGGTCGGCTTTGCGATTTTTCTTATTTGCCGTCGCCCTGACCTTGAATGTTTTCCATTTGGGGTTTTGATTTTGTGCATAAACAAAAGATCCTTTTTTTTTCAATGAAGAACAGGGATGGCCAACTGAAAGGGGGGGGGGGATTTCTTTATTTTTTTAAGGCCCAATAGAGAGGTGGGCAGGAAGAAGATGGCACCAGTTGATCTTGACAAGATGTTAGTCTGTCTTTATTTTTTTTCTCCTTCTTCTTCTCTTCCTCCTGTAGGAAACACAAACAACTTCATCTGCCCCTTCTTTGTCCTACTGAACTACTACTACTGCTGCTGCTGCTGCTGCTACTACAACTACTTCTCCTTCTCCTCCTCCTCCTTTTTGTCCTTCTTCTTCTTCTTCTTCTTCTTCTTCTTCTTCTTCTTCTTCTTCTTCTTCTTCTTCTTCTTCTCCTCCTCCTCCTCCTCCTCCTCCTCCTCCTCCTCCTCCTCCTCCTCCTCCTCCTCCTCCGGTTGACTAGCAATCTAATATTTCCTCTGGACTGTGAGAGCCAAGTGGGAACCAAGGCCTCTGATGCAGGTGTCCGGCAAAGAAGTGGACTGTTCTCAAAACAAAAGGACAATTCATAATTGGAAATGTGACCAACCAAGGGTGGAGAGAAAGAAAAGCTATTGTTTAACTATACAAGCATTGCGTGAGAAAAACCAGAGATGGTTTTGATCCTTCAGTACCAAAATAGTGTCTCCAATAAAGTTTTGCTTTTTGGATTACAAAGTTCCTGAGAATGTCTACTTTTCTTGGGTTTGCTACAGGGGTGGGTTCTGGCAGTCCTTACTGCTGATTTGCTTGTAGCTGCGCCACCCATGCACACATAAAAATTGTTCTGTGCATGCGCAGAAGCAAAAGCCAAGAGAGAGAACCGGTTCGGGGGCATGGCAGGCCTGGGCCGCTGACGGTTCCAGTGACCCAGGCCGCCAAACCACTACCAGCTTGGCCGAACTGGTCCGAACCAGTAGGAATTCACCACTGGTTTGCTAGTTGGATTGTTAACACAGAGGAATGCATTTGACATCTTTGACAATATGTTTCTACGTTTCTATCAGACGTGGTATTCAGCAGGTTCTGACCAGTTCGGGAGAACCGGTAGTGGAAACTTCGAGTAGTTCGAAGAACCGGTAAATACCACTTCTGACTAGCCCTGCCCCCATCTATTCTCTGCCTCCCAAGTCCCAGCTGATTGGGAGGGAATGACAATTTTACAGTATCCTTCCCCTGGAGTGGGGTGGGAATGGAGATTTTGCAGTATCCTTCCCCTAGAGTGGGGTGGGAATGGAGATTTTGCAGTATCCTTCCCCTGGAGTGGGGTGGGAATGGAGATTTTACAGTATCCTTCCCCTGGAGTGGGGAGGGAATGGAGATTTTGCAGTATCCTTCCCCTGGAGTGGGGTGGGAATGGAGATTTTGCAGTATCCTTCCCCTGGAGTGGGGTGGGAATGGAGATTTTGCAGTATCCGTCCCCTGGAGTGGGGAGGGAATGGAGATTTTGCAGTATCCTTCCCCTGGAGTGGGGAGGGAATGGGGATTTTGCAGTATCCTTCCCCTGGAGTGGGGAGGGAATGGAGATTTTGCAGTATCCGTCCCCTGGAGTGGGGAGGGAATGGGGATTTTGTAGTATCCGTCCCCTGGAGTGGGGAGGGAATGGAGATTTTGCAGTATCCTTCCCCTGGAGTGGGGAGGGAATGGGGATTTTGCAGTATCCTTCCCCTGGAGTGGGGAGGGAATGGAGATTTTGCAGTATCCTTCCCCTGGAGTGGGGAGGGAATGGAGATTTTGCAGTATCCTTCCCCTGGAGTGGGGAGGGAATGGGGATTTTGCAGTATCCTTTCCCTGCCAAGCCCACCAAGCCACGCCCACCAAGCCACATCCACAGAACCGGTAGCAAAAAAATTTAAATCCCACCACTGGTTTCTATGTCGTCCAAAGTCAAAGATTAGGTGTAGCTTGATCACAATTTGAATGCAGACCTTCTAACGCATGCAATATGCTTATAATTTACACTGCACTGGTTCTTTTGGAGAAAAGAAGAATTGCCAGCAATAAATATAACAAAAAATGGTTACCGAAACAGAGATAGGACATTTTCTTAACGGTTGAAAATGTATACAGGTACTCACACAAAACCCAAATTGGTTTTACGCACCTTACGTTTGTTTCTGTGTGTGCATTTAATCCCGTCTTCCCAAATCTTGGTAAATTACCCAGAATTGGCTAAAAGTGGTTTTTCTTTAGTTAACAACACACAGAACCTATTACCCAATCACAGCAGGGACATATAAACTGACTTAAAGTGTTATACTTCGGCTGTGGGTTTTTTTTTTTTTATAAAAAGACTTTTTGGTTTGGTTAATGAAGGAAAAAGTTTGGAAAGCACTGATTTAATCACTTCCAGGGTCTTCTCCGTCTATTATAAATCAGAAGCTTCTTATTCAGGCTGCATTTAACTTGCCCTTTGAGGATCAGAAATCTTACTTGACTTTATGGACTGGCTGGCACGGTAGAATGCCACCTCAGCACATTGGGTCTCGGGAAGGTAATTCGTCTGCTTCAGTGCGCTCCCGAGATCAAGTGTTATTTCTCCTATGGCTGACACAAATGAACATGGATTTGATCCCCCCCCCCCACTTGTCCTTTGCAACTGCTTGGTGGCTTGGGTTCTCCCGAGGCCGTGAAGAAAAATGGGGTCTTTGTTGACAATTCTAATTTTGCTTCCACAACTGTATAATACATGGACCTAGCAAAATATGTGAATTTTAACCAGGCCTTCCTTCCTTTCTTCTTTCTTCCTTTCTCTTTCTTTCTTTTTTCCTTCCTTCCTTCTTTCTTTCTTTCCTTCCTTCCTTCTTTCTTTTTCCTCCTCCTCTTTCTTTTTGTTAAGACAAATAGCGAGAAACAGAGAAATACATGAGAGACATTTCCCCACCTCAGGTGGGTTTTGTCTAACAATGTTGTTTTCCAGATGTTGTAAAGATCTGAGACCATAACAGAAAACACATAGGTATCAAAAGGGCATGTATTTCCTTTTCCTTCCTTCCTTCCTTCCTTCCTTCCTTCCTTCCTTCCTTCCTTCCTTCCTTCCTTCCTTCCTTCCTTCCTTCCTTCCTTCTTTCCTTCCTTCCTTCCTCCTCCTCCTCCTGTTGTCTTCTTCTTCTTCTTCTTCTTCTTCTTCTTCTTCTTCTTCTTCTTCTTCTTCTTCTTCTTCTTCTTCTCCTCCTCCTCCTCCTCCTCCTCCTCCTCCTCCATCTTCCTCCTCCTCCTCCTCCTCCTCCTCCTCCTCCTCCTCCTCCTCCTCCTCCTCCTCCTCCTCCTCCTCCTCCTCTTCTTCTTCTTCTTCTTCTTCTTCTTCTTCTTCTTCTTCTGTTTTTCTTTTTCTCCTCCTCCTCCTCCTCTTCTTTTCTTCCTCCTCCTCCTCCTCCTTCCTCCTCCTTCCTCCTTCTTCCTTCCTCCTTTCTCTTCTTCCTTCCTGGTCTTTGAAAGCGGATCTTTTTAACCATGGACACATTGCCATCAATGTTGCTGGATCACGAATAAATATATCTGCCTTATAGAGCCTCTTCCGCTTGAGCTCATTCCCGAAGTCATCAGGTTGCTTTAGATTTTAGATGGCTGCTCAGGTTTTTTTAAAAAATTTTTTTATAGAGGATCGACATCAACTTCCCTTAATGTGTGGATGACTCATGACAGAAAGGAAAGGTGTCACACAGACAGGTGTCAACTCAACCCCAGTTCAGGACAAAGCCACGGCTAATACTACCATCCCATCACTCTGGAGCTGAAGGGGGAGGTCTTTGTTATGTAGAATAGACCGTCTCAGACTTTTTAATGGAACATTGACCAAAGTGGGGGCTATTAAAAGTGAGCCTGTTTCCTGCCTAAAAACATATTTCTCCATTTCTGGTCCAGGGAAATATAATATTCTGCCTTTTCAATATTTCCCAGGATATTTCATTTTTCTAGGAGAGGGGTGGGTGCTAACTTCCTACAGCGGGAAAATAGGAGGGGAGGATTATATGAAGTACGGGAGGCATGTAGTCAAAATAACATTCTTTCCTTAGAGAGTCAAGGACACTTTGCCCTGCACCTGGAGTGGTGTGACTGGGAGGCATCTCCAATTGGGACAGTGTTTGATGGACATGTGGGTGCTGGGCAGACTTTCTTTTGGGTGGGGAAAACCAGGAAGCTTTCAGATTCATGTTTTCCCAGGTGTGCCAACATGACATGTCTAATGAAGTGGAATCTTGAGGAACCTCAAGCCTCGGAGTCTTCTTTCTTTGGGGGTCTTACTTGGAGCCCTAACAACCAGGGTACAATGTTCTACTGCCTGCATTTTTTCTAGACATGGAAGCCTCTCCTTATTATTAGACTTTAGAAAATCCAAGAGGGATAAGGGATCCTTTTGATTCCTTCTGATCCACCCACTTGTCGTTTGCCGTGTCCTTCACTGTCATTGGCTTCACGGGCACACGAAGCCTGTGGAAACTCGATCGTAAATAAAGAAATTTAATCTCCACCCAAATAAGGGAAATCGGTTTCCTAGGCCCACTTTTTAATGACCGTTGGAGAAGATAAGAAGTTAAGAACTCAAACAATTCACCAATTTCAAAGGAACTTTGATATCGTCCCCTTGAAATTAAACCGAAAGGAGTTTGGTTTATATTAGGTATAACGAAGCTACAACTTCAATCGAGATGTTATTTCCATCATGCGTTTTTTTTTTAAAAAAAATAAATCTTAGCTACTATGGTTTATCAAGTTGATTAATTTATCTCCTCGAGGAAACTTTCCTAGCTTAGCTTTCAAGTCACTTCCTCTTCCTTCGTTCAAACGGTGTGCAAAGAAACGAAAATTAATTAGCCACGATCATTATGTCCTGGCATGTATATTCCTTTATAGTCGTCTTTTTTTTTTCTTTTTTTTCATTTGGGGAACCATTAAGAATGCATTACAACTGCGATTTTAGGAATGGTTTTCTGGACACAGTGGGAAGTCCTACAGCAAGCCGGAGTTTTATTTTTATTTTTGCTGATCCTGGAAAGAAGGATAAGTTCTCCGTCAGGAAGATACTTGAAGTAACAGCACCAAAGTTGCTGTTAGGTAAAAGTAAAGGTTCCCCTTGCACATATGTGCTAGTCGTTCCCGACTCTAGGGGGCGGTGCTCATCCCTGTTTCAAAGCCAAAGAGCCAGCACTGTCTGAAGACGTCTCCGTGGTCATGTGGCCGGCATGACTCAACACTGAAGGCGCACGGAACGCTGTTACCTTCCCACCAAAGGTGGTTCCTATTTTTCTACTTGCATTTTTACTTGCTTTCGAACTGCTAGGTTGGCAGAAGCTGGGACAAGTCATGGGAGCTCACTCCGTTACGTGGCGCTAGGGATTCGAACTGTCAAACTGCCGACCTTCTGATTGACAAGCTCTGCATCTTAGCCACTGAGCCACCATTTGCTGTTATTGCTGTTGCTGTTATTTGTCTCCAAGTGCAGATGGATTCTGTTATTACAGAAGAACGGAGTTGGATGGCACCTTGGAGGTCTTCTAATGCAACCCCCTGCCCGAGCAGAAGATCCTAACCCATTCCAGAGAAATGGCTGTCAAATTTCTTCCAGTGATGGTTCAGTTCAGCCACCTTATTGCAACTCCTGATGGGGAGGAGCTATGGGGAAGATATGGGGGATGAGCGCAATGGGGAGGAGCTATGGGGAAGCTATGGGGGATGAGCGCAATGGGGAGGAGCTATGGGGAAGATATGGGGGATGAGCGCAATGGGGAGGAGCTATGGGGAAGCTATGGGGGATGAGCGCAATGGGGAGGAGCTATGGGGAAGCTATGGGGGATGAGCGCAATGGGGAGGAGCTATGGGGAAGCTATGGGGGATGAGCGCAATGGGGAGGAGCTATGGGGAAGATATGGGGGATGAGCGCAATGGGGAGGAGCTATGGGGAAGCTATGGGGGATGAGCACAATGGGGAGGAGCTATGGGGAAGCTATGGGGGATGAGCACAATGGGGAGGAGCTATGGGGAAGCTATGGGGGATGAGCACAATGGGGAGGAGCTATGGGGAAGCTATGGGGGATGAGCACAATGGGGAGGAGCTATGGGGAAGCTATGGGGGATGAGCGCAATGGGGAGGAGCTATGGGGAAGCTATGGGGGATGAGCGCAATGGGGAGGAGCTATGGGGAAGATATGGGGGATGAGCGCAATGGGGAGGAGCTATGGGGAAGCTATGGGGGATGAGTGCAATGGGGAGGAGCTATGGGGAAGCTATGGGGGATGAGCGCAATGGGGAGGAGCTATGGGGAAGCTATGGGGGATGAGCGCAATGGGGAGGAGCTATGGGGAAGCTATGGGGGATGAGCGCAATGGGGAGGAGCTATGGGGAAGCTATGGGGGATGAGCGCAATGGGGAGGAGCTATGGGGAAGCTATGGGGGATGAGCGCAATGGGGAGGAGCTATGGGGAAGCTATGGGGGATGAGCGCAATGGGGAGGAGCTATGGGGAAGCTATGGGGGATGAGCGCAATGGGGAGGAGCTATGGGGAAGCTATGGGGGATGAGCGCAATGGGGAGGAGCTATGGGGAAGATATGGGGGATGAGCGCAATGGGGAGGAGCTATGGGGAAGATATGGGGGATGAGCGCAATGGGGAGGAGCTATGGGGAAGCTATGGGGGATGAGCGCAATGGGGAGGAGCTATGGGGAAGATATGGGGGATGAGCGCAATGGGGAGGAGCTATGGGGAAGCTATGGGGGATGAGCGCAATGGGGAGGAGCTATGGGGAAGATATGGGGGATGAGCGCAATGGGGAGGAGCTATGGGGAAGCTATGGGGGATGAGCGCAATGGGGAGGAGCTATGGGGAAGATATGGGGGATGAGCGCAATGGGGAGGAGCTATGGGGAAGCTATGGGGGATGAGCACAATGGGGAGGAGCTATGGGGAAGATATGGGGGATTCTAGGTGTCCAATTTGAGATCTAGGCTTTGGAAAGGGGAAAATGTTAATTTTGGGGAGATCTGTAATTCCCAAACTGGTAGTTGCAAGAGTAGATGTGATCGTTCTCTCCTACTCTTTTTCTTTTTTCTTTTAACAAGGAATTCAAAATGTTCTATATTCCTTTTCTGCCTTTTCCTCCTGTTTGATGTTCACAAATTCTCTGTAAAATAGTTTAGGGTAGAATAATCTGCCTTCCCTGAATATCTTCCAGAAATCTTCATATAGAGAACAGAACATATGATCTTTTACCAGAAAACATGTCCCACTGTTTTTTTTCCTTCTTCCTTCCTTCCCTGCCTGCTGCCCTCCCTCCCTCCTTCCCTCTCTCTCCCTTCTATCCACCCATCCATCCACCCATCTCTTCTTTCTCCTTCCTTCCTCTCTTTCTCCTCCCTCCCTCCCTCTCCCTCCCTTCCATCCATCTATCCATCTCTTAATTCTCTTTCTCCTTCCTTCCTGCCTTCTTCCCTCTTCCCTCCTTTCTCATCCTTTCCTCCCTCCCTCTTCCTCCCTTCCATGCATCTACCATCTCTCAATTCTCCTTCCTTCCCTCCCATTTCCTCTTTTCTCCCTTTCTCCTTCCTTCATCCCCCTCCCTCCCTCTTCCTCCCTTCCATTCACCCACTCGCCCATCCATCTATCTCTCAATCCTGTCATTCTCCTTCCTTCCCTCTCATTTCCTCTTTCCTCCCTTTCTCCTTCCTTCATTCCCCTCCCACTTCCTCCCTTCCACCCCCCCACCCACCCACTTGCCTATCCATCTATCTCTCAATCCTGGCATTCTCCTTCCTTCCTTCCTTCCTTCCTTCCTTCCTTCCTTCCTTCCTTCCTTCCTTCCTTCCTTCCCTCCTTCCCTCTCATTTCCTCTCTCCTCCCTTTCTCCTTCCTTCCACCCACCCACCCACTCGCCCATCCATCTATCTCTCAATCCTGTCATTCTCCTTCCTTCCTTCCTTCTTTCCCTCCTCTCTCCCTCCCTCCCTTCCCTTCTCCGTCCCTTCTTTTTCCTCTCTCCCTTCCTGAAGATAACTTAAGATTCACCAGGCATGGCTCGACTAAGCCAGTACCTAGTCGGAGATGGGTTTTCTGCCGCCTTGCGATCCCCGTGGGAAAGATATCATATTAGTCTTCCATAAAAATGTCTCTTCTCCTGCAGCCAGCTTCGAGATTACAGAGGAAGAGAAGGCTCCAATCCCCAAAGGGGGTGTGAATTCTCCAGGGCCCAAGCTTTTCTTTATTTATTAGCTTGTCCTCTTGTTTACTTGCTTTGCTTCACTGATCAAGAGGGGAGAGGATTTGGAATTTCATTAATACCTGCCTGAATCACCACTCCAACTAAACCTGGGCACAATTCCCTACCCCTTTTGTCTTCCTCTACCAATATTGTAGCTGGTGAAAAGGGTCGCGGAGTTATTTGCTGTTCTGTTTCTACTCCAACATTAGAAGAACAGAAGAAAACACCACACCACAAACGCAAACATCATTAAGAGCCCGTGGCGGGATTTATGAAAAGAGATTTTACTGTTTTACTTCTCGTCTAAGGATGCACTTGGTCCATAAAACCCAGTTGCATTCCCTTATTTGTGAAAAGTCAGTACGGCTACTCCTCGACTTACGATGACAACCGAGCCTGTTGCTAATTTCTGTTGTTAAGTGAGACTCATTTGTTCAGTGAGGTTTGCTCTGTTGTGTGACCTTCCTGGCCACAGTCGTTCAGTGAATCACTACAGTGGTTAAGTTAGTAACACTGTCGTTAAGTGATTCAAAAGATCTCCAACATTTTCAATGGGCATAATAAGAAGGATTGGGAACAATCCGTTCGCTTTAACAATGGAAACCAAACAACATCCGTGAATCACTCTAGATTTAAGTCCAAGCAATTTCTCCTCGCTCTGTTTAAACTCCTACAAAGTCCAGTGTGATATTCTGGCATCCTTTCTCCGATCAATGCCAAATCCTCCACGGATGGTGTGTACTTATTTAAATGGTTGTCCAGGTCCCAAGGATTCCATATCTTTCCTTGTGGCTTTCATAGTTGGTGACTTCAAAATCCTTTTAATAACATATCTCCTCCACCTGGGAAGCTGTCAAAGAGGCACAGGAGACTGTGCAGTGAGGCACTCTGCCCAGTTCAGGAGACAATGGACCGCATAATGCAGCCAGGATGCGTGGCGTGAGAATGGGTTAACCCTGGCAGCGTTTCCAAACTTTTAAAAGAAAAGGCTTTTGAATGGAATCTCTCCAGCTGTCAATGGGCAATGGGAGAAAGAAGGAAGAAGAGCGTATTAGTTTGCTCTTTATTCAATGTAGTCAGACTTCAGTTGCTCCACATAAGTTGGCTTCCTGACATCTCCAGGTAGACCTGGGCTGAGCTGCTACAGGTTCGCTCAGGTTCGGGATAATCCGTTTCTAACATTATGGCCAGTTTGGAGAACCCCACCCCTGGCTGGCCCCGCCCACCATGCCTCGCCCATCCCCACCCCTCCCAGGAGTCTCCACGCAGGCATTTTTGGATGAGAGGTTAGAGCAGGGCCCGTGCGGAGGCTCGGGGAAAGCCTCCAGAGCCTGGGGAAGGTGAAAACGCCCACCCCCAATGGTGCAGGCAGATGACGAGGCCACACCCATCATAGCCACACCCAACCACCCACCAGAACAAGGAACCCATTGGTGAAATTTTTGAAGCCCACCCCTGAGGTAGACCCGCTTTTAAAAGAAATAATCTCCTGCTTTAAACCCTTGGAGAGAAGCTGTTATTGTCAAATTCCCAGACCGTTTCTTGAACCAATGGTCTTGCTCGCACTCTGGCGACTGTGGGGATCGGTTTCGTGGTAGAGCACTTCCTAGGCAAGCAAGAACACCCTGGATTTGATCCCCAGGATCACTCAAAAATAAATATACATGATAAACATGCAGATCTCAAGGAAGAGGTGCTACAACCAGTGTGGACAATACGGGGTGATCCATGCATGGTCTACAGAAGAGAGAGGAACTTTTAACCCTTTATAAAAAGCCTTTGAATTGGTGCTGAAGATCACAAAAGATAATGCAGGCCACAGACTGCCCAATCTTGACCTTCAAGGTTCTACACCCTCCTTCAAAACAACTTCTTCTTCTTCTTCTTCTTCTTCTTCCTCTTCCTCTTCCTCTTCCTCTTCCTCTTCCTCTTCCTCTTCTTCTTCTTCTTCTTCTCCTTCTCCTTCTCCTTCTCCTTCTCCTTCTCCTTCTCCTTCTCCTTCTTCTTCTTCTTCTTCTTCTTCTTCTTCTTCTTCTTCTTCTTCTTCTTCTTCTTCTCCCCTTTCCTCTCCTCCTCCTCTTTTTCTTCTTCTTTCTTCTTTTTTCTTCTTCCTTCTTTCCTTCCTCCTCCTCCTCCTCCACCTCTGCCTCCGCCTTCACCTTGTGTTCCAACTGAAGAAGCTTCTTAGATGAGGAGCAAAACATTTCCAAAGAAAACAAAAACAAGAATGCCTAATTGCCGCTTGAAAGAAGCACCTTTGGGACAACCATGACCTGGATGATTGAGAACCTTGACAGACACCTTCTCGTAAAATTAGAAGCCACAATGTTGCATTGGAATTCTTCTTTTTCCCGATCCTCGGTATCCCCAGAAACTCCTCAAAGTACATAGCAAGGGAGAACCTCTCTCTGGGCTTGCTTTTTTCCATCTGCTGTAGGGGACATGATTCATTTCTGTCACTGGAAATTGGCTGCTAAGTGTTGTTGAAGCAGAAAACAGAGACACGCATATCCTCATTCCATGGCTGAACATCTGATGGAAGGATTTATTTAATTGCACATAAGGCATTTTTCTGGAAGAATACTCCAAAGAATGAAGCTTTGGCTTCTCCTAAGGTAGTCCAGTCATCTACTGAAGTACTCTGGGCAGCAGTTCCACATAATCTTCAAAAGTCTATCTTTTCCAAGTCTATCATCTTGTAGAGATCATTCTAACAATAGATGTGTCAACTCACAAAGCATTCCTGGCCTGCTCTCGAGTTGCCATAGGCAGGAGGGGGGGGGGACTGTCAGAGCGGCACAGCAGCCATCACCAGAAGCACATTCCAACCATACCTTTCTCAAGGATGTATCCCAGGATACCTGCAAGGGGCGTAACCTCTACAGCCCGCAAAAGCATTCTGTTGGAGAATGTGATTTATGACACACCCTGGGAGAAGCGGGGAAATAGGGTCATAGTTGGGCCATAAATTACGTAGGGGCAGAGCTGGCCTCACTTGGGTACTGTTGTGTCCCGTGAATCCAAGGAATATGCAGATCCAGGATTGGCTGTCTGCCACGACTAAATTACACAGATGAAGCTACCCCTTGCCTGGGAGCCTAGAAAGTTTTCTTCACAAACACAAGATAACACTTACAGAAGGCTTTCGCAATGGCTTGAATATGGACTGTCTTCTGCAAAGATCCCCCTCCCTTCGCTCCACTTATAAACTCTTTGTAACAACTTCCTTCTATGACGTCTTCTCCACAGCTGTTCCTGTCTCCTATCAATTCGACGTCTACACACATCATGAACAACCTCCCTCTGTTCCTCCTCACTGCTCTCTGAATCAGATGCCACCTGGTGGCCAACAGAGCAGGAGTTCCTGCTCTGACTCCAAACACCCTCTGGAGTCTTCCTCATCCTCCAAAGCAGTCCCATAATGGTCTGAGCTGTCAGAGTCCACCAACAGCTCAGCCGGCCTCTGCTGGACCACAACAGGTACATGCTGACATGTTACCCCAGATAAATAACTGGACTTCTTTTGAAGCTTGGTTCGAGGCTCATGGTTTCATTAGGGCATCCATCGCATCCCTGACAAGACGGCAGGGGCTTGAACCTCAAATTGTCCACATGTAAGTAGCAGGTCGCTCTGTTGAAGAAGAACTTCAGTTGCCGCCTTCATTCTTTCGATCCATCACACATGAGGACTTCCATTACTTCTCCACCACTCAAGACACTTCCTTCATCCACAAGAACGTCACCATTGGCGGAGAGCGTTCATTTGACCCAACGAAAAACAGAGACCCAAAGCTCACTATGACTTCTGAGTCATCCTCCACAAGTTGTTACCTCCATAAATTGTTTCCAGTCTGCCAGACTCATTACACTCGCCATTTCTACATGCCCTACAAAACATCTTCACGAAGCTATTTGATTTGCCATGTCTGACACTTACAGAGGCAACAACCTGATTAGAAGAGGAATCTGAGTTTGTGAAGCAGCAACAAAGCTGTTAATTAATTCTGATGTTTCTAGCTTCTACTCTCATTCCTTTACTCAAGAATTTTGTGGCTGAAGACCTCCACAAAGCCCCCCCTCAAAAAAATCAAGATTTTAAGTATTGACGACTTTCCCATCTATGGTTTTGCAAATATATGGAAACCAAATAAACTTAAGAATTTCTTCCCAAGTTATTGTATATAACACAACAGTACTTACTTTTATTTAAATCTTATAATATTAATAGCAATGGTGTTATGGTTTTACAGCGTATCCTAGGGATTTAAATTGTATTTATTTCTTATAGTACACAGATTAAATTACAATCATTATGGGATGACTATCATTTTACCTCTGAATGTGATGCATCTTATGTTTAGGATGTGATGTGATTTTTTTTTTAAGGCTAGTCTAAAGAAAAGAAGAGTTAGGGGCGAGATGGTAGCAGTCTTCCAGCATTTGAGGGACTGCCACAAAGAAGAGTGGGGTCAAATTATTCTCCAAAGCACCAGAACAAGAAGCAATGGATGGAAACTAATCAAGGAGAGAAGCAACCTGGAATTAAGGAGAAATTCCCTAACAGTGAGGAGAATTAACCAGTGGAACAGCTTGCCACCAGAAATCGTGGGCGTTCCATCACTGGAGGTTTTCAAGAAGAGGCTAGAGAGTCACTTATCTGAAATGGTATAGGTTGTCTTCAGAGGTTCTCTTCAGCCAGTTCTGACAGGTTCTGGAGAACCGGTAGCAGAAATTCTGAGTAGTTCGGAGAACCGGCAAATAGGCTGGCCTCGCCCCCCAGTGCTTTCTTTTGACACAGGAGAACAGAGCTGGAAAGCAGATTAGTGGGGTGGGGAGGGAATGGGGATTTGGCAGTATATCCTTCCCCTGACACGCCCACCAAGCCACGCCCACCCAGCCACACCATGCCCACCAAGCCACGCCCACAGAACCAGTAATAAAAAATGTTGAATCCCACCACTGATAGGGAGGAGGGGATTAGAGATAGCTGGGGCTGTGTAGTCAAACTAAAATAGCTTCTTTTGAGAACCACACATGGCCAGAGGAAGGAGGAGGTGGCACGGTGGCATGCAGAGCCATTTGCTAGGACACACAGGTGGCACGCGGATCCATTTATCAGGGCACGCAAGGCATTGCCCCATCAGCTCCAGCGCGCATGTGCCGCTGGCCAGCTGACTTCCGCCTTCATTTTTCGGCTGTTTTTTGCCCTCCGGAGGGCAAAAAACAACCCAATGTGCAAACCAGAAGTTCAGGAACGGACTTCCGATTTGTGCATTGGGCCGTTTTTCTCCCTCCGGAGGCTTCAGGAGGCTTCAGGAGAAAAATGGCCGAAAATGAAGACTCATCAGCTGGCACGCACACTGGAGCTGACAAGGAAATGCCTTGCATCCCCTAACAAATGGCAATGCGTGCCACCTGTGTGCCCCAACAAATGGCTCCATGTGCCACCTGTGGTATGCATGCCATAGGTTCGCCATCACAGCCCTAGGCTATGCTCCTTCATCGCCCCCAGCCTAGGACATTCATATCATTTTCCATCCACCCATCTTACCAAAGCAATCCAAATTTATTGTATCGGCTTGTTCCTTGTCCCTGGAGAAGGATTATTGTCCCAGGGCTTTGCTTGATTTCCACAATCCATTCCCTGTGCAGCATTTCCTTTTGACAGAGCTGGGGGTAGGGGGGCAAAATGGATATGAGCATGGAGGGATCATTATTCCCAAGCTCGAAACAGCGGGTGATTTTTTTTACAAGGTCTCGTACGACTCCCGAGCTTTTATTGGCTATGCATTTATTCTGTTTTTGTCCCGTAACAATAAGTGGGTTATTCAACATTGTCAAGCAGTCTATTCTTCTCAAGACAACATGAAATAGCTATCAACTGCCTTGGAAAGCAGCCTGAAAACAATTCTCTCTTTTGATGTGGCCTACATTACGTTGATTGCTGAACCAGAATGGCAGACACGTCCTTCCTAGCAACAGAATTCTGCTCCCCCCCCCCCCCCGCTTGCTTCTTCTGAAGCCCATTTGGAAGTTCTCAAGCAAAGTGTTGGCCACATGGGGCAAACTGGGCAGGGGACATCCCGAGACAAGCTAATGCTAATCTTTTGCAAACTAGCTGATAACTCGGTGTTGCCCGGGGATTTATAGACGTCGAAGCGTTTGTCTGACAGGGAGACATTGAGAGGGGTCTGTCTTCCCCCTACTCCCATGCCCATGATCCCTGCCCTCTCCCTTCCCCCTCCCATGTGCTCCTCTTTCCCGCTCTGTCTACAATCCTGGCACTTTGCCCCAAATCCATCAGGCGCTTCCCCATTGGTCCACTGCGGGGGGTGAATGTCACAGCTGGCTTTCCAGAGGAAGCTGCGAAGGAACTGACATCACAAACAGTTGCTGCTCTAGGATGCTGCACTCACTCTCCTTAACGGGCCAGGCATTCCAGAGTTATGATGGAACACGAACACACATCTGTGTACCAAGTTTGGTTGAAATAGCTCAAGGCACTCAAGAGTTATGCTGGAACATACATACAGTACATACAAACATGATAGATAGATAGATAGATAGATAGATAGATAGATAGATAGATAGATAGATAGATAGATAGATAGATGATAGATAGATAGATAGATAGATAGATAGATAGATAGATAGATAGATATTGAGAGAGAGAGAGATCTGATAGACAGGCAGACAGACAGATGTAGGTAGGTAGGTAGATAGATGATAGATAGATAGATAGATAGATAGATAGATAGATAGATAGATAGATAGATAGATGATAGATTGATAGATAGATAGATGATAGATAGATAGATAGATAGATAGATAGATAGATAGATAGATAGATAGATACATACATACATACATACATACATACATACATACATACATACATACATATTTCAGTAGGCTAAACAGTCTCCTCTCTGACCATTCAGTTTGGCAGCATCTCTTCATGCAAGCTCTTTCCCATGTGACATCATTACATTAGGAGACCTGAAAAGAGATCTGGAACAGGGGTGAAATCCAGCAGGTTCTGACAGGTTCTGGAGAACCAGAAGTGGAAATTTTGATTAGTTCGGAGAACCGGCAATACCACCTCTGGCTGACCCCAGAGTGGGGAGGGAATGGAGATGTTGCAATATCCTTCCCCTGCCACGCCCGCCACACCATGCTCACAGAACCCGTAGTAAAAAAAAAAATTGAATTTCACCACTGGTCTGGACCTAATTGTGGACATAATTTGACCACACTATTGCATCCGGTTTTGATCACCACAATATTAAAAAAAATGTTGAGACCATGGGTGGAATTCAAACATTTGTACTACCGGTTCTGTGGGCGTGGCTCGGTGGGCGTGGCAGGGGAAGGATACTGCAAAATCCCCATTCCCTCCACACCCCACTAACCTGCTGTCCAGCTCCATTCTCCTGTGCAGGACAACGGAAAAAGATTTAACATGGGAGGCTGGGAGGAAGCAATAGAGTGTCCATGCCGATCAGCTGGGAGGCTGGGAGGCTGGGAGGCAGTGGGGATGGTGCCAGCCTATTTTCCGGTTCTCCGAACTACTCAAAATTCCGCTACTAGTTTGCCAGAACCGGTCAGAACTGGCTGAATACCACCTCTGGTTGAGACTCTGGAAAGAGCGCAGAGAAGAGCAGCAAAGATGATTATGGGACTGGAGGCTAAAGTATACAAAGAACAGTTGCAGGAATTAGGTTTGGCTAACCTAGAGAAAAGAAGGACCAGGGTTGATAGGATAGCAGTATTCCCATATCTCAGGGACGGCCCACAAAGAAGAGGGAGTCAAGCTATTTCCCCAAAGCGCCAGAGGAAAACAATGGACAGAAACTAAAAAAGGAGACACACAACGTAGATATAAGGACAATTTTCCTGGCAGTTGGAACAACTTGCCTCCAGAAGTTGTGGGTGCCCCCATCACTGGAGGTTTTTAAGAGATGGAAACGGGTTTCCTGTCTCAGCAGTGGGTTGGACTAGAAGACCTCCAAGGTCCCTTCCAAGTCAGTTATTCTGTAATAACTTGAGAAGTCCCCAAAAAATCAATCTCTTTTTGAAAACTGTTTTCCTAGCAGAACTTCTAACACTGGCGAAAAGGGCGAACATCTTACGTCGCTCCTCATTAAAGCCATTGAATTATTACATCAACCCCTTTGCTGCCTCTTCACTGAAATGACCCATATGTCGATGTTGAGTTTTGTTTTGCTTTTTCATTCCTGTAACAGGGCTGGACGAATTTGTTGGCAGCTCTGCCCAGCTCCAGAGTGAGCCTTGCCATTTTTCATGCCTGTCTTTTGGCAAGCATCTTCAAGGCTATTCACATTCCAGTATCTTAATTTTTTTTTCTTCATTTGCAGCATTGTTTTGGGCTAGGGCTGCTAGCGGGGGGGGAGGGGGTTAAAAAGAGGCTCCACACCTTTGCTGCACTGCATATTTTAAGAAGCAAGCTGTGCAAAGAATAATTCAGAAGGGAAATTAGAAGGAGGAAGGAGAATGATTATTACTGCAAGGGAGGTATCAATTAGAGAACACCTTAAAAGATAGATTGCTCTGGGAAAAGTCTTCAGGGAGGAGGAAGAGGAGGGAGGAGGAGAAAGGTGGACTTTCTTAGTTTTTTCCCTTTCTTCTCATCCAAGAAGTTTCTTCAGGGAGGAGGAGGGGGAGGGGAAGAAAAAGGAGGAAGAGAAGGAGGAGGAAGAGGAGAAAAAGAAAAGGAGAAGGAGGAGAAAGATGGACTTTCTTAGTTTTTTTCCTTGAAAGCACTTCACTTCTCATGCAAGAAGTTTCTTCAGGGAGGGGGAGGGGAAGGAAGAGGAGGAGGAGGATGGGGAAGAGGAGGAAGAGGAGGTGGTGGTGGAGGAGGAGAAAGGTGGACATTCTCAGTTTTCTTTTTCCTTGAAAGTATTTTGCTTCTTATCCAAGAAGCTTCTTCAGGAAGGAGGAGGAGGAAGAGGAGGAGGAGAAAAGAGGAGAAAGAACAGAAGGAGGAGGAGGAGAGAAGGGGAAGGGGAGGAAGAGGAGGAGAAAGATGGACTTTCTTAGGGTTTTTTTTTGAAAGCATTTCACTTCTAATCCAAGAAGCTTCTTCGGGGAGGAGGGGAAGAAAGAGGAGGAGGAGAAAGAGGAGGGGGGGGAGATGAAGGAGGGGGAGGAGAAGAGGAAGAAGAGGAGAAAGATGGACTTTCTTAGGTTTTTCCTTGAAAGCATTTCACTTCTCAGCCAAGAAACTTCTTCAGGAAGAATAAGGAGGAGGAGGAGGAGGAGGAGGAGGAGGAGGAGTAGGAGGAGGAGGGGAGGAGGAGGAGGAGGTGGTGGTGGTGGAGGAGGAGGAGGAGGAGGAGGAGGAGGAGGAGGAGGAGGAGGAGGAGGAGGAGGAGAGGAGGAGGAGGTGGTGGAGGAGGAGGAGGAGGAGGAGGGGAGGAGGAGGAGGGGAGGAGGAGGAGGGGAGGAGGAGGTGGAGGAGGAGGAGGAGGGGAGGAGGAGGAGGAGGGGAGGAGGAGGAGGAGGAGGAAGAGGAGGAGGAGGAGGTGGTGGAGGAGGAGGAGGTGGAGGAGGAGGAGGAGGAAGAGGAGGAGGAGGTGGTGGTGGTGGAGGAGGTGGAGGTGGAGGTGGAGGAGGAGGAGGAGGAGGAGGAGGAGGGGAGGAGGAGGTGGAGGTGGAGAAGGCAGCAACTATTCCACTGTTGACTATCTTACTCCAACAGGAACCTTTCCCTAAATCTATTCATTTCCCCTATAGGTGTGGGTCTCACACTTTGAAATAAGAAGTCATATTGGCCCCACCATCGGTGTGGTGGTTTCCACAGCCAACTCCTCCAATATTTCTTGCTCCCTATCTACAGTATTGATCATCCTCCAGATTTTCCCACCAATTATTTTGCTTCCTCCTTTTGAAAACCCAACTTCTGCCGATGACTGTCCTCTCTCATCTGTCCTGTCTGATAAGCAGGCACCCCTGTGCCTCGTCTCCGAGAGGTTCTATTCTTTAGCCAAATCTGCAAAACTCCTGAAGGTCATCCTAATTCAAAACTCTGATTTACGTATAAATGGGTGCCTTGGCCAAAACAACGCCACTCACATTAGATTAAAGCTGGGGGGGGGTGGATTCTATCTTTGCCTTTTCTTCATATCCATTCGAAAGATGGAGAAGCAAAGAATCTTAAGCCGTTAGATAACTAGTGTAGAATGGAACTGATTTTTTAAATTAATCTCCCTGCCATTAGAAACAAACACCGCCCTCCGCAAATTCATACAAGCACATATCCACACACTTATCTCAAGATGACTACAGATTGCCTTGTCTGGATCAATATGCAAATTTTGCATAATAAGCCAATTGTACGCCTGCCCTGTCTCCCGGGCGCTCTCCTTTGTTGTATACATGCATTTCCATAACTTATCTTGCTATAACTTTATTACACTTCCTGTAAATAAGCAAAACACTGTCAATCAACCTTTTGTTCCTGGGTATTTGATTAATAGCTAGCAGATGTACCTTGCCTCTCTGTATGCCGCGTTAAATGTAATCAACCAATGTGCTATTCATTATTGCAATAACACGACGAGATAATAAATCAAAGGGACTCTTGAGCTGGCCAAAGCCACTAGGTGGGCAATTCTTTTGACCTCTGACCTTAAGACAGGAGCCTGAAAATGGTTGTGTTGCAACCCGACTGAGTCCAATCTAGGAGCAGGCCCACTGAACTTTACGGATGACAGATTAACAAAGTTGGAAGGCACCTTTGAGGTCATCTAGTCCTACCGCCCACCCAAGCAGACCCTACAACATGTTTGACAGATGGCAGTCCAGTCTCCTCTTGAAAGCTTCCAGGGATGAAGCTCCCATCAACAACGTGATCTTGTGGAAGAGATAGATTCTTTTTTTTTAAAGTGTTATTGTTTTTCAATTACAAAAATAAACATCCCATCTTCCCTTATGCAGGGTGCCATCTGGATACAAACATCTCTATGCAACATCGTTCTCTTTTGCCACATCTTTCCCGTTCATATTAACATTATTTTCCTAAGTTTAGCATTATAATACATTAAGCATTTAAACATTATAAAGCTCTCCAATTTTTCTTCTTACTATCTTCTAGTAATAATATATCAAAATTAAGCATCATTATTCTTAACTTACACATACATACTATCTTTATCTAAGTGTATTATTTTTTAGTTTTCTTCATTTCCAAGCTCCTTTTTCCCCTTCCAACCATTGGTAAAATGCTTCCCAAATCATATAATATTCAGCTTGCTCTTTCTCTTTAACTGCTAATGTTAGCCTATTCATTTCTGCATCTTCTAACATTTTCCTTATCACCTTCTCATCAATAGGGATCGCTACACTTTCTCAATGTTGTGCAAATACAATTCTAGCTACAGTTAATACATGAATGTTTAAATACACATTCTCTTTATTATAAATTTCAGCTAGAGTTCCCAGCAGAAATGTTTCTGGCTTCAGCTCAATACGCTGTTGTATCATTTCCGGAAGAGATTGATTCTTATGAATAACAGAGGGAGTTTATGCTCATGATTTATTTTATTTATTTATTTTGATTTATTTAGTTTGCCCCTCATGTACAAGATAACATGAATAAGAATACAGGAAATGGGGACAGTAGGACAGGGACGTTAGGCATGCTGGTGGACTTATGCATGTCCCTACTGACCTCTTAGGAATGGGGTGAGGTCAACAATAGACAGTTTAAGGTTCAAGTTATGGGGGTTTGAGGATGTAACAACCGAGACAGGTAGAGCATTCCAGGCATTGACCGCTCTGTTGCTGAAGTCATATTTTCTGCCATCGAGTTTGGAGTGGTTTACCTTGAGTTTGTATCGATTGTGTGCTTGTGTTATCAGGTTTCCGAAAGATGCCCTAATTATTGCAGCTGAAGCTGAAGTAGTCATTGATAGGTATGACGTTGTAGCAGATAATTTTGTGTACTACGGTTAGGTTAGACCATAGGTGGCGTAGTTCTAGGTAGTCCAAGCCCCAAATTTTGAGCCTGGTGCCACAAGGTAATTCTGTTGCAAGTAGAGGAGTGGAGTACTCATCTCGTAAAATACCTCTGGACATGCTCAACTGTGTTAATGTCCGATATATAGTGAGGATTCCAGACAGACAAGCTGTATTCGAGGATTGGTCTAGCAAAGGTTTTGTATGCCCTAGTTTGCAGTACAATATTACCGGAGAAGAAGCTTTGCAAGATTGGGCGATCTCCATTGCACTTAATAACAAAGATCATGATCTATGCATTGCACTTGATAACTTAGCTTTTCGCTCGATAAGTTTCAATTCAATTCTCTAACGAATGAGCCTCTGGTTTTGAGAAACTGTGAGGACTGCAGAGTGACCTTGGTATCTCTTGCTGCTTCACCAAGAATGCTCTGGAGCTCCAAGAAGGAATTATCAGATTTCATTTAGTTTGAATGCTGTATCTCATTTGAAAAGTCTCGATGGTCTACACTGATTTCCATGAGCAATTAATATACTCTTGTCAGTCGAGCGGTTCTCCTCTCCTGAAGAGAGATGATACATGTCCCTTTTACATGTATTTGTTTCCTGTTATGGTCTCAGATCTTTACAACATCTGGAAAACAACATTGTTAGACAAAACCCGTCTGAGGTGAGGAAATGTCTCTCATGTATTTCTCTGTTTCTCGCTATTTGTCTTAACAAAAAGGAAGAGAAGGAGGAGGAGGAGGAGGAGGAGGAGGAGGAGGAGGAGGAGGAGGAGGAGGAGGAGGAGGAGGAGGAGGAGGAGGAGGAGGAGGAGGAGGAAAAAGAAAGAAGGAAGGAAGGAAGGAAGGAGAAGGGGGAAAGAAAGAAAGAAAAAAGGAAGGAAGGAGAGGGAGAGGGAGAGGAGGAGGGAAGGCAGGAAGAAGAAAGGAAGAAAGGAAGAAAGGAAGAAGGAAGGAAGGAGAGGGAGGGGAGGAGGGAAGGAAGGAAGGAAAGAAGAAGGAAGGAAGGATGGATGGATAGAAGGAAGGAAGTGGAGGAAGAAGAAAAAGAAAGAAGGAGGGAGGGGAGGGAGGGAGGAGTAGGAAAGAAAGGGAGAAAGGAAGCAAGGTGGGAAGAAGGAAGAAAAGAAGGTTGGAAGGAAGAGGAGGAGGCAGAGGAAGAAGAAGAAAAAGAAAAGGAAGGAAGGAAGGAAGAAGGAATGAAGGAGAGGGAGAGGAGGAGGGAAGGAAGGAAGAAGAAAGGAAGGAAGGAAAGAAAGAAGAAGGAAGGAGGGATGGATGGAAGAAAGGAAGAGGAGGAGGAAGAAAAAGAAAGAAAGGAGGGAGGGGAGAGAGGAGTAGGATAGAAGGAAAGGGAGAAAGGAAGGAAGGAAGAAGGAGGAAAAGAAGGTTGGAAGGAAGAAGAGGAGGAGGAGGAGGAAGAAGAAAAAGAAAAGGAAGGAAGAAAGAAAGAAAGAAGGAAGAATGGATGGATGGATGGATGGATGGATACAAGGAAGGAGGAGGAGGAAGAAAAAGAAAGAAAAGGAAGCAAAAGAAGGAAGGAAGGAAGGAAGGAAGGAAGGAAGAAAGAAAGAAAGAAAGAAAGAAAGAAAGAAAGGCCTCCTGAAAATTTGCTAGGTCCATGCATTATACAGTTATGGAAACAAAACTAGAGTTGTCAACTAGGACTTTTCCTTGTACACCCTCATGGTTTGCAATTGTCCAATGCAGCCCATAATCGGCGTAAAACCCACTTTATGTCTTAGCCTGATTTTCAGGAGGAACATAATCAGGCAACATAGCAAAGCGGGTTTGAAAGAAAAGACTTAGTGGCGCAAACCGTTTACTGAAATGATAAAATTTCCTCCACAAACACACACACACACACACACACACACACCAAGAACCATCCCTGTGCACCTCTGCCAGGCACATCCATCCATTTTGCATTTACTTGCAGATGTGAGAATGGCTTCCCAGCTCCCTTTTCTCTCTCTTTGGAATCTTTCTTCATTAGGGAAGTCTAGCAGCTGACAGGTCATTTGCTTGCCTACCGCTTCCTCCATTAAGATTGCCTTTCGGTGGAGTGAGTAGAGAGGAAACGGATAATGGATAGTTTGCCATTTAATGGAGTCCCCCATTTCTCCTCTGCTTTCCTCTTTGCCCTTCCTGAGCTCTGTCCTTGTGGCACGCGCAAGAGAGCTCAACGTGAGATGTGTGTGTGTGTGTGTGTGTGAGAGAGAGAGAGACAATCTGAAAGTTTAACCCATCCTCTGGGGTCTGTTAGGAAATGGGAAGGGCGGAGGTCTTAAGAGAGCAGAGCTGAAAGCTAAGAGTCAAAGGCCCAGCATCATCAAAATGTAAGTGACCCTGAGGGTCACCCAATGGGGGGAGGTCCTTAGCGATAGAAGGAAGAGGGGTTTGTGGAGAGGAGGGAGAAGAGAAGGAGGAGGAGGAGGAGGAGGAGAAGAAGAAAAAGGAAGAGGAGGAGAAGGAAGAGGAGGAGAAGAAAAAGGAGGAGGAGGAGGAGGAGGAGGAGGAGGAGGAGGAGGAGGAGGAGGAGGAGGAGGAGGAGGAGGAGGAGGAGGAGAAAGGTGAGAGCAATCAACCCGTGGAACAGAAGTTGCCTTCAGAAGTTGTGGGAGCTTCATCATTGGAGGCTTTCAAGAAGAGATTGGACTGCCCTCTGTTAAAAATGGTGTAGGGTCTCCTGCTTGACCTACAAGGCCCCTTCCAACCCTGTTAATCTGCTATCTGTATCGTGGTGATCAGAACTGGATGGAATAAAGTTCAACCGATTAAAGGAGGAAGAACTGTGGGGTTAGAAGAAAGGGAGAAAGTCTTAGAAAGACCAGTTCCGAGAGGTATCCTAGCCCTAATTTTTCCAGCTCTGTTAATCTGTATCTCCAGGAAATGAGAGCTCACCACATCATGTGGTGAGCCAGTGTTCATTGATGTGCTTCTTCATTAGACTTACCTCAAAGAGCTAACAGAAGCCACAACGGATGGACATACAGACAAAGTTGTTGAGAGTCTCTCCCTCCCACTCTCTCTCTTCCTCTTCCTCCCTCCTTCCCTCCTGCTCTCCCACTCTTCCTCTCCCTCCCTCCCACTCTCTCTCTTCCTCTTCCTCTTCCTCCCTCCTTCCCTCCTGCTCTCCCGCTCTTCCTCTCCCTTCCTCCCTCTCTCTCTCTTCCTCTCCCTCCCTCCCTCCCTCTCTCTGTCCAAGGCTCAACTACAAAGAAACTACCTTAATAAATTCTGACTACAGCATTGCATCATAATTGGGGAGTGCTGCAGGCATTTGTGCTAGCGAGACTGTGAAAACTTGGGGGCTACTTTGCATCTAAATTTAAACTGAGCTTCAAAGTAGTTAAGATGGGATTGCACTTTCAAAAAGAGTGGTTTTTTTTGTTTTTTAAAATAATCATAATTGGAGGAGAAGAGTGGAGAAATAGCAATGAAAGACTGCTAGATTATTAGTACTGTTGCTTTATGCCAGCTGTTGGGTAGCCTTCGAAAGAGACTGGAAAGTTAATTATCAGAAGCTAGTTCCTTGAAGCTTATTAATTTTGCTCTGAATTATGTATGTGGATATGGTTTTTTTTTCCTGAAGGATTGTTGTGCCTTTTGTAACATCCTTTCAAAATTGTTTGCACATGCAAATATCCTCCCCCTCCCCCAAAAAACCCAACCCCCCCCCAAAAATATTGTAGCATCAGAAGAGAAAGTATTGCATCCTTTCCAAGAGATACTCAGATAAATAAACCGGTCTGTACCTCTTTCCCTGCCCTGTTTAACAGCTGCTTGATCTGGAAAACATCTATGTCAGAATGAATGAACGAGTCTTCTTCCCTTCCATCCATGCTTCTCTTTGGTCTCCCTTTTCCCACGGGGGGGGGGGAATGAATTGCCCATATTTGAAATACAAAATGATCTCCTTGAACTCAAAAAGTGCAGAGTTCTAACTATGATCAATCTCTGCCAGCCTAGCTGGTAAACCAAATAGGAATCTCCATCGGATGAGTTATTTCTACTTTGTTCTAAAGCTACATTGACTGGATTTTGCAAGGCTGGGAGTACAAATCTTCCCCACCTCTTATACAGCCTGAGAAACTAGGGAGGGTCCCTTCTAAGCTTCTTTCTCCATCCATTACAGGGATGGGATTGAAAAGTTTTAGCAACTGGTTCTGGTCGCCATGATGTAGAAAAGATGTGGAGACTTTAAAAAGAGTGCAGAGAAGAGCAACAAAGATGATTAGGGGAGTGGAGGCTAAAACATATGAAGAACGGTTGCAGGAACTGGGTATGTCTAGTTTAATAGAAAGAAGGACTAGGGGAGACATGATAGCATTGTTCCAATATCTCAGGGGTTGCCACAAGGAAGAGGGAGTCAAGCTATTCTCCAAGGCACCTGAGGGCAGGACAAGAAGCAATGGGTGGAAACTAATTAAGGAGAGAAGCAACTTAGAACTGAGGAGAAACTTCCTGACAGTTAGAACAATTAATCAGTGGAACAGCTTGCCTCCAGAAGTTGTGAATGCTCCAACACTGGAAGTCTTTAAGATGTTGGATAGCCATTTGTCTGGAATGGTATAGGGTTTCCTGCCTAGGCACGGGGTTGGACTAGAAGACCTCCAAGGTCCCTTCCAACTCTACTATTGTATTGCATTGGTTCTTTGCCCAGGTGCTTGGGGGGGGGCATCATGGGGGTGTATGGCTTCCTTGGCCTCCTCACGGTGGGAGGGTGTAGCATTTTTACCCTCCCCAGGTTCCAGAGGCTCTTCTCGATCCTCCAGGAGGGCGTAAACAGCCTCCCCGGGCTCTGGAGGCAACAAACCGGGCCGTTTCTGGACTTCTGGGACTTCCAGTAGGATCAGTTTTCGCCCTCCCAGAGCCTCTGTGTGGGCCCTGTACTTACCTGGCATGATGAACGGGTTGCGTGGAGACTCCTGGGAGGGGAGGGATGAGTGGCGCCAGCTGATCCTTGCAACAACTGATTTGGCGAACCAGATGCAAAATTCGAACTGGTTCGATCCGGCTGAATCTCACCCCTGATTATGCAGCTCTGCACTATACTGTCTCTTATCTGAATATCCCCTGGGCAGCATAGGCGCTGCCAGGATAACCGGTTCATGAATGTGGCAGGCCTGGGTCACTGCTGGTTCCAGTGGCCCAGGCAACCAAGCTACCACCAGTTCATCCAAATGGGTAGGAATCCAATACTGCATGAGGATACTTTTTACAGAACATTTAACTTGGCTGCTTGCCACCAGGTTTTTTAAAGTGGGGCAAAGAGGAGGAGAAACCATTTCAATTTCCTAAACGATTGCATCACAATACAATACAATAGCAGAGTTGGAAGGGACCTTGGAGGTCTTCTAGACCAACCCCCAGCCTAGGCAGGAAACCCTACATCACTTCAGACAAATGGCTATCCAACATCTTCTTAAAGGCTTCCAGTGTTGGGGCATTCACAACTTCTGCAGGCAAGTTGTTCCACTGATTAATTGTTCTAACTGTCAGGAAGTTTCTCCTCAGTTCTAAGTTGCTTCTCTCCTTGATTAGTTTCCACCCATTGCTTCTTGTTCTGCCTTCAGGTGCTTTGGAGTGTGTTTGACTCTCTCTCAGGTGTTTGACTCTCTCTTCTTTGTGGTAGCCCCTGAGATATTGGAACACTGATATCATGTCTCCCCTGGTCCTTCTTTTCATTAGACATACCCAGTTCCTGCAACCGTTCATCGTATATTTTAGCCTCCAGTCCCCTCATCCTCTTTGTCGCTCTTCTCTGCACTCTTTCTAGAGTCTCCGCATCTTTCTTACATCGTGATGACCAAAACTGAATGCGGCATTCCAAGAGTGGTCTTACCAAGGCATTATAAAGTGGTATTAACCCTTCATGGGATCTTGATTCTATCCTTCTGTTGATGCAGCCTAGAACTGTGTTGGCTTTTTTTGCAGCTGCTGCACACTGCTGGCTCCTATTTAAATGGTTGTCCCCTAGGACTTTGAGATCCCTCTCACAGTTACTACTATAGGTACCTATACTGTACCTGTGCATTTCGTTTTTCTTGCCTAAATGTAGAACCTTACTTTTTTCACCATTGAATTTCATTTTGTTAGATAGTGCCCGATGTTCAAGTTTGTCAAGATCCTTCTGTATCTTAAGCCTATCTTCTGGAGTGTTGGCTATTCACAGCAAACCCTGGAATATTTCGGGTGCTGTTGTTGCTTTTTGTGAACAGATGTGAAGCTTCCAGAGTTCCATCCCCAACCAATTTGCATCCCTACATTGCAAGGATATGTAAAGCCATTGACTTTCTTGGTAGGGAAGGCATTTGGGACCTTCTCCCCTCCATCGCCAAATAATGAATTCCCCAAACATTTACTTAAGGATCATTATGACTTTTTAACACATTTCAAGCTGACCTTGCACAGCAGCCTTTCTCACAACAGTTGACAGCTGTTGTGTTTTATGATGGAGACCAAGCTTTGCCGTTTGACCCGTTGGCATTCCCCATCCGTCATGGAGAAGATGGCTCATATTGATTTTCAGCTAGGAGAAGGAAGAACAATGCACTGCATGAGTAGCACCTCTGATCATAACTCAATCATGAGACTTCATAAAGAAGAAGCGGAGATGTTTGGGAGGTAATGAAATTGGGCTTCAGGAGTAATTCACTACACAACATGTAGTAGGATACATGCTGGCAGAGGGAAATATTAGAACTTCCTGAAGTTGGCATATCTTTCGGAGAGTGCTAGTCCAGCTCTTTGAATCAAGGGAGGTACTGACCCCACTCTATAAAGCCTTAGTAAGACCACACCTAAAGTCCTGCATCCAGTTTTGTTCCCCACACTATAAAAATGGTGTTGAGACTCAAGAAAGAGTGCAGAGAAGAGCAACCAAGATGATTTGGAGGCTAAAACCTACGATGAACGGTGGCAGGAACTGGGCATGGCTAGTCTAGTGAAGAGAAGGACCAGGGGAGACAGGATAGCAGTCTTCCAATATTTGGGGGGCTGCCACAGAGAGGAGGGGGTCAAGCTATTCTCCAAAGGCCAGATCAGGAATAATGGATCAGCAACTTCAAATCCAGGGCTGGAAGGGATCTGGAGGCCATCTAGTCCACCCCTGCTCCAGCAGGACATGGTTAAAGTGAGTTTCTGTCTTTTGATCCATCCAGTCACATGACTACATAGCCACGCCCACCCAGTCACATGACCCCATCAAGCCATGCCCACCAAGCCACGCCCACAGAACCGGTAGGAAAAAAAATAGATTTCACCACTGGACTGTTGTTTAATGTTCTTTTCAATTCGTTTCTTTTACAAAAAAAGTATCTCTCTGGTTTAAATTTTGATTGTGAACCACCATAAGCCCTGCAGTCATCAGAGGCAATTGAATACTTGCGTTCCTATATTCATATGCAAATTGTTCCCTGCCAGCATTCCTTGCCAGAAGGTCAGTCCAATACAAATAAGGAAAGTCGGAAGGAACCGTCGACATTCAAGCATCTGATCTACTCTGAATATCTGCGTCGGGAGAGGCTCTCTCCAATCAACCTCAATCATCCTCAATCTTCTGCTGCTCGTTGGGGTCCTTTGTATGTCTGGCAAAGCTTTTGTCCCTCCATTACAGCTGGGAAGGAAGAAATCCAGCCTGGCTTCGGTTGGATGGTAGCGATTCTTCAAAGTCTCTGCAGGCATCTTGAAATGGATTGGATGACAGCTGGCCTGGTTCAAACTCAGCCCGGGTCTATTTGCAAGTTAAGCAAAAATAAGCATAAACACCAGCTGTTGCATTACCCAGAACATGGAACAATAAAGACATTCTATTCCTCCTGCCCCCCCCCCCCCCTTCCCTCCGTAAACTCCCCCATTGTTTGCCTGTAGAAACAAAGAGAGGTAAAAGAAGCCATCTTGAAATAATGAGCTTGTGGAGCACCTGTTCAAAGATCTGTATGCAAACAGAAGAAGAACGAAAAACAAAGATGACGATAAGGGATCTGGAGGCTAAAATGCACCACGACCGGTGGCAAGAACTGGGATGGTCTAATTTAATGATGAGAAGGACCAGGGGTGACTCAGAATCTGTTTAATGTCAGGGTTCCAAGTAATACACCCACAGCAAACAGAATTCCGAGGCAAGCAGCTTCCTCAAAAAACAATTTTATTGGCTAGATCAGATTGGCACCGGCTGGTGAAAATCAACTCTGAGTGTTCCCACGGTTTTCACCGAATTACAAGTAAAGTTTTTCTCCCTTTTCCAAACAATCAGTCACATGGTCCAGTCAAGGTGCTTCACTCTTCCTCTTTTCAGCCACCTGTGGGAATGTCCTTGGTTCTCAGGGGAAACTATTTTGCTTTGGCTACAAAACCCCAGCTATCTCTATTCCCCCCTCCCTATCTCTCAACACCATTGTGGCAGCACCGAAGCCTCCAAGATGGGCTCAGTCAGGCCACTTTCAAAGTTGACAGGGACTTGATAGCAGTCTACCAATATTTGAAATATTTCCAATAGTGTCTACCCTGAACCTACCTACAGTATTTTTCGGACGATAAGACGCACCGGTGTATAAGACGCTTAGTAATTTATATAGTTTTTGTTGGGAGGAGAGGGGTTATGAGTAATCTATTTTAAGATGGGGGGAGGGGAAGGGGTAAAGTGTTTGGTATAATATTTGAATGTGAATTTTTGCGGGGGGGTTGGGGGGGTATAGCATTTGTATGAGATTTATATTGTGTGGAGGGGGGGGTGAAAAGGGGGAAAATTTGTTTGTACAAAACTCTTTTAATAAAAAAAAAAAAAAAAAAAGACGCACCAAGAGTTCGAAGAGGTAAGTAAGAAAAAAAGTTTTTGTCCTCCCCGGCCCCAGAAGCACTCTACAGCTGGAGAAAGGCAAAAATGCCCCCCCCCCATTTTTCACAAAAATGGAGGTGTTTTTGTCTTCCCCCGCTGATGGGGGCTGAGGGAAAGCAAAAACGCCTCCGCTTTTGCAAAAAGTGGCCCATTTTTTGCAGGAACTGGAGCATTTTCCCTTCTCCCAGCCCTGCTGAAGCCTGCAGAGTGCTGCTGGGAGATGGGAGGAGGCAAAAATGCCTCAGTTTTTGCGAAAAACTGACTGTTTTTTTTGCAAAAATGAGGTGTAGGGGCGGGGCTTCTGGAGGCCAAAAATGGCTATATTCGGTGTATAAGATGCACCAACATTTCCACGTTCTTTTAGGGTGGAAAAGGGTGCGTCTTATACTCTGAAAAATATGGTCCTCCTTATTTGTGCATGGAAGCATAACACTGTGGCCTTAGAAGGAACTATGGACATTTACTCCATGTCTCTGGTCCATACAGGAAAACCAACCTTACCAACCTCAACAGGCAGCATCCCTGCATGTTCTTAAAAGCCTCCAGAGATGGAGACCCTACTATGAACAATTCTTACCATCTGGAAGTTGTTCCTTGAACTTAAATGAAATCTGGGTAGTTAGAATTGATGACAATTAGTTCTGGTCCCAGTTTCTATGGGCATGGAAGGGAGTTACTGACCATTGTTCCAATGTTTGAGGGGCTCCTGCAAAGACTGCACACTATTTTCCAAAACACCAGAAGGCAAGACAAGAAACAATGGATGGAAACTAACCAAGGAGAGAAGCAACCTAGAACTACGGAGAAATTTCCTAATGGTGAGAGCAATCAACCAGTGGAACAGCTTGCATTCAGAAGTTGTGGGTGCGCCATCATTGGAGGCATTCAAAAAAGAGACATTGTCTGAAACGATATAGGGCCTTCTGCCTGAGCAGGGGGTTGGACTAGAAAACCTCCAAGGTCGCTTCCAACTCTATTATCTTCTGTTCTATCTTCTATTTCACATGAAGTGTTAATACCACTTTATAATGCCTTAGTAAGGCCACACTTGGAATACTGCATTCAGTTCTGGTCGCCACGATGTAAAAAAGATGTGGAGACTCTAGAAAGAGTGCAGAGAAGAGCAACAAAGATGATTAGGGGACTGGAGACTAAAACATATGAAGAACGGTTGCAGGAACTGGGTATGTCTAGCTTAAGAGAAAGAAGGACTAGGGGAGACAGGATAGCAGTCTTCCAATATCTCAGGGGTTGCCACAAGGAAGAGGGAGTCAAGCTATTCTCCAAGGCACCTGAGGGCAGGACAAGAAGCAATGGGTGGAAACTAATCAAGGAGAGAAGCAACTTAGAACTGAGGAGAAACTTCCTGACAGTTAGAACAATTAATCAGTGGAACAGCTTTCCTTCAGAAGTTGTGAATGCCCCAACACTGGAAGTCTTTAAGAAGATGTTGGATAGCCATCTGTCTGAAACGGTATAGGGTTTCCTGCCTAGGCAGGGGGTTGGACTAGAAGACCTCCAAGGTCCCTTCCAATTCTACTATTGTATTGTATTGCATTTTCCATATAACATCTATTTATGACATCCTGAGGCCACGTTTCCCTCCCATCTGAATTCCTCCAGGTTGAACATCTCAGGTTCCTTCAGCCTGTCTTCATACATTCTCTTCGCTCACAACCTCATCGCCTCCTGTTTCCTCACCCTCTCGCAGTTTTCCCCAACAAAGCAAGCCTTTTATTTTTAAAACCATATTTTTTTCACAAGAACTTGTTTCTTCGTAATAGATTTTATTCCCCAAATGTGATGAAATCTCCGCTAGCGGGTGAATGCAGCACTTCTTCGAAGCTGTAAGGAAATTCTGGAACCTATCCAAGTCGATATTTCCAATACTGTTTTGTGACAAAGTACGCGTTTAAATGCATGTTATTATAAGTATTTTAAAGGGTGTTTTTTTTTTAAAAAAAGAATGCAGATTAATGCAAAGAAAAAAAGAGTGACTGATATGGAATTAGAAATTTAAAAATAATACGTAGGTGCAAGCTACAGGCGCTAGAGCTAAATATTCATCTTTTAGCTAGTATTTATGAAAATAGAACCTTGTATATCATGAAAATAGCTAGATTAAAAAGCAAATTATTTGTTGACATGACATGATTCTTTCGGATGTACTTGTTTGACTATTTTGTGAGGGACTAAGATGATAATGGGCCAGGAGTTATCTCCTGGACGTCTTATGATTATCTATGCTAGCTGTGTTTATAAACAGCCTAACATTTTAATTTTTTTATTTTGTTTTGTAGAATAAACACATTCTCTGTGAGAGATACAGTATTTTTCGGCGTATAAGACACTCCGAAGTATAAGACGCACCTAGCTTTTGGGGAGGAAAACAAGGAGGGGAATCTCCCTCCCAGAAATTTGCCTCCTTGCACCAAACAGCAAACAGTACAGAAGACCTATGCTGTTTGTAGTGATACATTTCAGACTATACTTGTACAAATCCTGTTCAAATTGATGTAGCTTTCTGGAAGCATGCATTGTTTACTGCTATTTAAAAGAAGATACAATAGCACTGGGCCTCTTCCGATCAAGCATTTATTTTAAAAATGAACAATAATAAAGCAGCCTTTAAAAAACAAGTCTAATAATTTGAACATTCTATAGGCATTTATAGTTATTGACTTACCTCCTTGCAGCAAACAGCCTGTTTCAGTTTAACCTGATTAGAAGAAAAAAAAATCTGCCTCTGCCTCCTAGCAATTTGCCTCCTTGCAACAAACAGCAAACAGTACAGACAATATACACTGTTTGTGGTGTTACATTTCAGATTATACTTGTACAGATGTTTGTTAAATTTGATGTGCTTTCTGGAAGTCTAGTTATTCTTTGCTATTTAAAAGAAGATACAATAGCACTGGGCCTCTTCAGAGCAAGCATTTATTTTAAAAAGCGTCTTCATTTTGTTAAGTTGTCTAGAACACTAATAAAGCAGTCTTTAAAAAAAACAAGTCTAATAATTTGAACATTCTATAGGCATTTATAGTTATTGACTTACCTCCTTGCAGCAAACAGCTTGTTTCAGTTTCACCTGATTAGAAGAAAAAAAATCTGCCTCTGCCTCCCAGCAATTTGCCTCCTTGCAGCAAACAGCAAGTTTCACTTTCAATTTCAGCATGGGTCTCCAGATGATCAGCTGTTTCAGGCTGCAGGGATTGCTATATCCTATTGCCGCCTCTGCAATACCCATTTTTCTCCGTTTGCTGCAAGGAGGTAAATTGCTGGGAGGCAGAGGCCAAATGGCGGGGGCTGGTGGGTGAGCAGGGCTGCATTTGGTGAATAAGAGACGCCCAAATTTTCACCCTCTTTTAGTGGTGGGAAAGGTGCATCTTATACTCCGGAAAATACGGTAGTGTAATTCTGAGCATCAAATCCAGCCTTTGTGAGGTGCCTGTAATGCAGTCAACAGACAATGGACAAGCCAGCAAAGTAAATGCAGATTCTTTGATGGGGAGGCATGGGGCCGGCCCGTGGGCCAGATCTAAACTCATCGTGGGCCGGATGTGGCCCACGGGCCTTAAGTTTGACATGTCTGCTCTATGGAGATTCTGGCTTGTTAGCTTCAGATGGTCTTTGTCTCCTCCATTTTTATAAAGGGACAAAGGCCAATTCTGTAAATAATAAGACTTTTTTTCCTTTCAATCCAGCTCTCCAAAGGCTCCGTTTTTTTCCTTCTTTGGCTCAAGCTCACTTCCAGTTCCAATTTGCAGCGGGGGTTTCTGTTTGGATGGCAGAGGTCTCTGCCAGATTCCTGTGGCTCTTTCCTCTTTTCCTTCTCCAAGAGATCTTCTTGCAAACTTCCCCATTCTTTCAAGGCTGGGATAATTAAGCTTCCTCTTATTTAAATGCGGGAGAAACTTTGCAGGCGCAAGAAACTGAAAGCAGAGCTGGTTCATGCAAGCAAACTATTATATGCTTTAATGTTCTGTTTTTATGTCTTATTGCTGAGGCCAAGTGCGCTAATCAGCTTTTAATGACTGTTCCCGCTGCGGTCATAGCAGCCTCTTTGCATGCAAGTTTTATTTTGTGGAAAGGGGGGGGGGAATCAATTAAGCCACTGACTCCCTGACCCCCCCTTTGTATTAAGGCTTAGCTAACAATTAGGATCTCATTAACAGGCTGTATCCTTGAAATACTTTTTGTTTTGTTTTAAAGAAAATGACTCTGCAGCTGTTCCATCCACAGCAACGCCACCGAAATAATCAACTTAAAGGCAATGCATTTCACATGAACCCCCTTTGCTAGCCAATCCCTGCATTGGTTTAATTAGATCCTGGATATGATTCATTCTTCCATGTTTTTGACAGCGGCAGCCTTATGGAGTGGAATGGGATGGTTCTTTTTTTTTTTCTCTTCACCTCCCTGAAAACACATGATTTTCTCCCCCCAAAAAAATGACAAGAAAGCTATCAGGGCAGCGAGCTTTTAATCTTGCCTTTTTAATGACCTCACCTATACCTTCCAGATGGACCCATTGATTTGCTTTGCTAAGGGCTTTGTGGTCTCTGAACAATCGGATAATAATGGACTCTGGATTGAGTGAATGGAGAGAGGGGGGAAGTTAGATATGATACATATTTAAACTCTGGTAAGATAGAAATGCAAGTTTTGGAGCATCTTCCTATTTGTTGTTTAGTCTCTTCCTATTCATGTCTTTTTCCAAAGTCTTTATCTTAGTGAAATTGTTGACTCCTGGCACTGGTCTTCTAGATGGGTACCTGTTCTGACCCCCCTTCCTCCGTTGCCCACACAGAACACACTCCGGAACAGTACAAGGGAACAAGGTTGATTGCACAAAGAAACAGAAGGTTCCGTGGCAGCAAGCCACCAAGACAAAACTCACAAGAACAGAACACAAAAGCAGCTATCCAGCTTGCTAGAATTCCAGACTAGAACTTCTGGCATAAGTCTTCTGTTGACTGCTGCAAAGGGCGTATGCGCAGTCAACCCTTTTTATAACCTGGAAAGGAGCCTCCCAAACAGCAGCTGAGAGCTCTTACCGCCGATAATTACGCCCACGCTCCTTGCGTCTATGGGCGCGGCGGTAACGAGCGTCCAGAAACTCCCTGCTCAGTTCTGACTCACTGTCTCGTGACTCCTCCCCGCTGCTCCAAGGCATGGCATCGGGAGCCCCCCTCCTCTGGCTCTCACCGCTGCTCCATGCCTCAGGCGCCTCCTGGTGGCCGACCTGACTCTCGGATCCCTGCTCAGCGTCCGAACCCTGTCCAGGGTCCCCCATCTCCTCTGGAGCTGACTTGTAGGGACCCTCACTCTCGGAGTCTGGTGGCAGCGGCAACGGCTCCTGCTGGGCCACAACAGGTACCCAAGCACAGGTGGTATTCAGCTGATTCGGACTGGTTTGGTCGAACTGGTAGCGATAATCATGGTTGGGCCTGCCCACCTGCCCTGGTTCTATGCCCATCCTATTTAAGCACGTTTTTGAGCCGGGTGCTTGGGCAGAACGTGGGAACGGAAGTGAAGCACAGGCACGGAAGGCTGAGCGCATGCATGGAAGGGGCGAAGCATGCACGGCGAACCAGTGAGAGCTAAATGTGAAACGCACCGCTGCACCCATGTCCATAACAATATGAGAGGGAAGAGGGGAGAGAGAGAAAACACAACTCATTCCATTTGTTTGAGGCTGTTTTCCTACGGCAGGAAGACGGGAGCTGCTTTCTGCCTTTAAAAACGTGTTTCTCCATTTCTCCTTTGGGGAAATGTTCTATCCTGCCTCTTTTTTAATATGAAGAATAAAGAACAAAGGAGGGGGAGCTTCCTGCAGGCTCAATAGGCCAAATCCAGTCTGAACATCTGCCGACTGTGCCGTGGATCGATAATAAATAATCAAACAATTAAAGGACCGCTTGAACACTATTGGCATCGACAAATTGCAATTGTTAGTCAATTGCAAAAGGCAGCCTGGCTTAGAACAGCTTACAAACTGTTCCCCTAACCTTTAACCCCATCAAACAACAGCACCTGTCTTTCCCCAGTCCTCAGGAAGGGCTCGATAGGTGGTTAAAATCAGAGGTCGTATTCAGCCAGTTCGGACCGGTTTCTTGGACTGATAGCAGAAATTGTGGGCGGGCTTGGCTCTATGCCATCCTATTTAGGCATGTTTTTGAGGCCGGGCGCATGTGTGGAAGCCGCACATGTAAAGCGCATTCACGGAAGGTGAACCAGTGGTATCAAAATGTGAAACTCACAGCTGGTTAAAACTGTCAAATCCAGCGTTGGAAGAAACGTCCTTGTGGGTTCAGTTCCAAGTGGGGGGAAAAGACACTGGGAACATGGAGGCTGCTTGGAAAGACAGTTTAACGGTGGACAGGATCCCATGGCTTGAGCTCCTGAACAGAAAAGGGGGAACCCCATGCTTCCAAATGTTGGGTGAAGAAGAAAAGAGGGAAAGGGTTTTTTTTTATTCTCTGTTCGGTCCCACCTCTCTGTTTCCTGTTCCTGTGTAAGAAATGTATTCTGATTGGTTGTCAGACTCCTAGGGGTGGAGGATCTTAGATATGTTTGTAGGTTGTGTGTCCTTTGAGTCCCAAGCTGGGTTGAGTTCCCAGGTGCCATGTGGTGAGTTTCTGTAGAAGGCTAACCCTACCTTTGTTATGTAGAGTAGACTAGTTCAGGCTTTTCGTTTTTTAAATGGCCCACTGACAAAGGGGGGGGGCTATTAAGAGTGAGTCTGTTTCCTGCCCCAAAACATGTTTCTCCATTTCTTATCCTGGGAAATATAATATTCTGCCTTTTCAATATTTCCCAGGATATTTCATTTTTTTTCTAGGAGAGGGGTGGGTTTTAACTTCCCACGCCAGTCTAAATATCTGGCTGACTAACCACCCATAATAAGAAGAAATAAGAGAAAGAAGGACTAGGGGAGACATGATAGCATTGTTCCAATATCTCAGGGGTTGCCACAAAGAAGAGGGAGTCAAACTATTCTCCAAGGCACTTGAGGGTAGAACAAGAAGCAATGGGTGGAAACTAATCAAGGAGAGAAGCAATTTAGAACTGAGGAGAAACTTCCTGACAGTTAGAACAATTAATCAGTGGAACAGAAGTTGCCTCCAGAAGTTGTGAATGCCCCAACACTGGAAGTCTTTAAGAAGATGTTGGATAGCCATCTGTCTGAAACGGTATAGGGTTTCCTGCCTAGGCAGGGGGTTGGACTAGAAGACCTCCAAGGTCCCTTCCAACTCTGCTATTGTATTGTATTATTGTAATAATCCATGTGCATTTGTCAGAAATCAGGCTCAGTTTGAAGGATTTCCCCCACCCCCTTAGTTTTGGTTTAACTAAGACCAACTAAAGCCCAGAAACTAGCTATTGTTGATTTTAAAAAGAGCACATTGGAATACAGGCAGGCAATTTTTAAAAAAATCTTCAGGGGTAGGTGGAAGTGGATGCTAAAACTCTTAATAGCAAAGAAAGAATAGCGTGGCTCTGATGCTTAGAGCACCAACATTAAATGGGTGTTCCTTGCCAAGCGAATTAGATGGGATTTGTTTTTCTCAATTGGTTGCTCTCTCCCCGAGGGGAGATTAAAAGAGATTTACGACTTCTTGAATTACAAGGCAAAGAAGGGGAGACAATAACAAATCTCTTCCTTTGCCCTCCCCCCCCAAAAAAAAAATTCCCCGCGCATATAGGAAAATTCAGGGAAAACTTAAGATGCCCTCTCTATATTCCACCAAGTTTTTTGTCCTAACTGTCACGGGACAGGGGTTGATTTCCACAAATCTCACAGTCGGATCTCTGAGCGAGCACAATGGCTAGGCTGATGGCCGACACAGATGTGCTTAATGCTGGTTAGTTGACTCACCCATAATTGCCTAGCTAACACATAACCTCATTCATGACATGCCGGGCTTCCAATGAAGTTGGCTCTGGTCTTCAAAGCTTCTGTTGAGATCCTTTCTTCTTCTCAGCTGCCTGAAGATCTGTCAATGGGTTTGATTCTGTGGGGTTTTTTGTGTGTGCAAACAACAGAAACCAAGAGTAAGCCTTTTGTTCCGAGGGAGCTACAAGAAATGAGAAAATAAAACAGAACATCGGTTTCATTTTGTAACTTCAAACTGGAGACGAAGAAGTCCCAAATTCAGATGGGGAAGGAGCTCCATGAAAAAAATCTTACCTCGTTCATTCCCGCTACTTCCTTCCTTCCTTTTTTATTTTATTTTATACCGTTATTGCTATCTAACGATTTCTCTATCTATCTATCATCTGCCAGGCTTAACAATTTCATAAACAAGAATTGGTGATGTTACGGACTGCGCATTCTGATAGACTTACTCGGAGACGGACTTGGTTCCCTTCAAAGAGAGGAAGGTCACCTTGTTTGAACATATCTGGACACCTTTTATGGGTGAGGTCCCCTTTATCCTTAATGCTAAGTGACATCCCATAATCAATCAACATTCAGGCTCGCTGTCTCATTTCCCCAAAGGACACAGAAAACCAATTTCAGGTTCATTTGAAAAGTTCCACCTCTACAAATTCCAGCGCCGGCCAATTTTTCTTCTTCTTTTACACCACGAAAGAACCAGATTCTACCTTCTCCTCATTTGTTGGACAAGTTTCTTTGCCTCAAATGAAATTAAGTCCAAAACGGGTGGATTTTAATTGTTGTTGTTAGTTGCAAAGTCATGTCTGACCCATTGTGGCCCCATGGACGACGTTCCTCCAGGCCTTCCTGCAAGCCTCTACCAGCCTCTGGAGTCCATTGAAGCTCACACCGATTGCTTCTGTGACTTCTGTGGGATCTTGGAGTCCTAGTGGACAACCATTTAAATATGAGCCAGCCGTGTGTAGCAGCTGCCAAAAAAGCCAACGCAGTCCTAGGCTGCATCAACAGAGGGATAGAATCAAGATCACATGAAGTGTTGCTGCCGCTTTATAATGCCTTAGTAAGGCCACACTTGGAATACTGCATTCAGTTCTGGTCGCCACGATGTAAAAAAGATGTGGAGACTCTAGAAAGAGTGCAGAGAAGAGCAACAAAGATGATTAGGGGACTGGAGACTAAAACATGTGAAGAACAGTTGCAGGAACTGGGTATGTTTAGCTTAAGAGAAAGAAGGACTAGGGGAGACATGATAGCAGTGTTCCAATATCTCAGGGGTTGCCACAAAGAAGAGGGAGTCAAACTATTTTCCACGGCACCTGAGGGTAGAACAAGAAGCAATGGGTGGAAACTAATCAAGGAGAGAAGCAACTTAGAACTGAGGAGAAACTTCCTGACAGTTAGAACAATTAATCAGTGGAACAGAGGTTGCCTCCAGAAGTTGTGAATGCCCCAACACTGGAAGTCTTTAAGGAGATGTTGGATAGCCATTTGCCTGAAATGGTATAGGGTTTCCTGCCTAGGCAGGGGGTTGGACTAGAAGACCTCCAAGGTCCCTTCCAACTCTACTATTGTATTGTATTGTATTACTCCATCCAGCCACCTCATTCTCTGTCGTCCCCTTCTGAATCCCCCTGGGAGCAAACATGGACTGCGGGGGGCACTGCACACACCCCTATGTCCCATTTTGGGCCTAGTAGGCCTCCCTGCACTTACCTGGAAGCCAAAACAGGGCATGGGGGGGACTCCTGGAAGGGGTGGGGCCAGCCAGCAATTTAACAACCAGTTCACCCAAACTGTCCTGAACCGTCTGAATCCCACCACTGGGTACAACCTCCCAGAAGCCCACTCCTTGTTCAGTTCTTGAAGGCTGCCTTAAAAATATTCCAAATCTTCTTTTCAACCTTTTCACGAGTAAATCCTTGAGTCTCTCTACTGGAAGAAATCAGCTAATGGGATCAACAATTGTTTTTCTCTTTGGCAACAGCATTATATCTACATTAAATGGTGATAATCCAGAACAAATTCACTGTTGAACTGCAAACAACACGAGGAGGGAGGGAGGGAGGGGGGGAATGGCACACAAGGACTTTATTAAGATAACATTAAGGCGCACAAGAACTCGCAAAAGATAGAAGCCCAGGAAGTGATTATATACAAGCCAAAGTGCATCAAGGGAACCATCTTAACATTATTAATATTTTTCTGCTGTTGGACCTGCACTATCAGGTCATATTCTCCCAGCAATCGTTATCCTTCAGGCTAGAAGCTATTAAAACTCTGCAAAGTGCCCTGCAAGAGATCCACTGTTGGCTAAGATGCCCTGCCTTGGCATAACAGAGAAGAGGTGGGTTAACACAATGTTGAATTATTCTGTTGAATTTTCCTTTTCTTCTCCCCCATTTAATTGGATGGGAAATGATCCTTCACATCACTAAAAAGAAGAAAGCGTGTGTGTGTGTGTGTGTGTGTGTGTGTGTGTGAGAGAGAGAGAGAGAGAGAGAGAGAGAGAGAGAGAGAGAGAGAGAGAGAGAGAGAGAGAGAGAGAGAGAGAGAGAGAGAGAAATTCTCTGGGCTGAGGTGAGATTTCTTTTTCTTACGTCAATTGCACAAAGTAATTGAGAGTTTGAGACTAGAATTCCCTGACTCCTGGTGATTGGCCCAAAGTCACCCAACTGATTTTGATGTCTAAGGCAGGACTAGAACTCACAGTCTCCTGGTAGTTCACCCAAAGTCACCCAATTGGCTTTCATGCCAAAAGTGGGACTAGAACTCACCGTCTCCTGGTGATCGGCCCAATATCACCCACCTGACTTTGAAGCCTAAGGCAAGACTAGAACTCCCCACCTCCTGGTGATCGGCCCCAAGTCACTCCCTACTTTGATGCCTAAGACAAGACTAGAACTCCCCAACTCCTGGTGATCGGCCCCAAGTCACCCAGCTGACTTTCATGCCGTACGTGGGACTAGAACTCACTGTCTCCTGGTGATTGTCCCAAAGTCACCCAGTTGGGTTTCATGCCTATGGCAAAACTAGAACTCACCATCTCCCGGTTTCTAGCCTGGTGCCTTCATCACTTGACCCTTTTTTTTTTTCATTTCCCAACATCTTTTTCTACTTAGATATTTGGAATGCTGTTTAGAGTCAGTCAAAATAATGACCAGTGAATACAATGGTGAGCCAAAAGAGTTAATATTGGGTGAAGTAGACCAGCATGTTCAATCCACTTTGAGATGGGATTTTTTTTCTCCCCAATCTACTCATTCATAAGTTTATCCTGTCTGGATTTTCTACAGCCATCTACAATGATTTTTTTTTTTTAGTTGCATAAACCTTGCCATGGCTTTCTCCTATGGGCATTCTGATCCCGAGCAGTCACCACTCCGCGATGTCATGGGAGTTTCTCAATCATTCAGTTAGACTTGTCCAAAGTTGCCTGAAGGTTGAATCATGACAAGTGGATTCATGTTTTGTTTGAGAGACGTTCACTTTGAGGAGGAAACATGGGAGGTTGATGTGGCAGGAGCTGGCATAGTCCAATGATTCTCTGCCAAGCTGTTCTGATCCAGTGCGCAAAACACGACAAACCCTCTGTAGTTGAAGCAATGATTCCTTTATGAGGAGCGTCAGCATTCCTGGCAAAAAGTTTCTCTCTCACCGGAGGCTAACAAGTCTGTCCGGCATGGTAGATGAATAGTTGTGTCAGCGTTCCAAATATCATGTAGAATTAAATCAGAGTCCAAGGCAGAGCTATCCTTAAAGTTCCAATTTAATGAGACAGACATGTTGGCACATCTGTGGAAATCCCAATTCTAAAGAGCTTCCTGGGATTCCACCCAGTTGAAAGTCCATGATCTTATCCCCACACCCATAAATCCATCCCATGGTCCAATCTTCTTCGGTCACGCTGGCATCTCCACCCAGCTGGTTCTGGCCAGGTGCAGAGACAAAAGAAGACCTTGGGCTTCTAGAAAGGAATGACAACAACACATTCCACACTTCTACTCCTTTCTATTCCCCCTCCCAATTACTACACTCATGAAACAGCATGATGAAATAATAGAGAGTGTGGCATGCCAAAGATCCTAAAAAGGAATATAACTGCAGGCCCGACAAGTTGTCTGCCACATCTATTCATCTCTGCCCCCTGCCTTTTATCCCCAGAGCTAAAATGGGGCCTTGCTAGCAAGGGTCGCTCTTCGGTCCCAAGGACCGGCCCATAGATTTCCATTGCTCTCCTCTCCTCTGCCTTCTGCGCATCCATGCATCAGGCACTGGACCCAGCTGTTCCTCCTCTTCCTCATCAGTTGCCTCCAAACTTGGGGGCTGTTGACTCTCCATCTGAGGGCTGACGGACGGCCCAGGCTCTGCTCCCCCTCTCTCTGCCAGCTCCATTCCCTCTTCCCCCTCGGGGCTCCCAGGTTGCCTTGATGCTGACCCTGATTCCCACACCTCCTCCTTATCTGATTTGGCTGCTGGAGGGGCTGGCAGCCAACATGCCACAAAATTAGCTCTGAGTGAGGAAGTTGCTTGGATGGGCAGTGAAGTATCTCTCAAACTAACAACAATAAATGTCTACTGAGATTCTCAGTCATCCAGGTTGTCCCAATGGTGTTTCCCCACCCCCCACCCCCAAAGCCGACTGTTTTTCCTCGAAGACGTTTCGCTTCTCATCCAAGAAGATTCTTCGGTTCTGATTGAATGGCGGAGAACCTCCAAGTGGCCTCAACCTCTCACAGAAGGAGCACTAACGACCAGATGACTTCAAGAAATAGAAATCTCTCCATCCTCTGCTATTCAGTCAGAACCAAAGAAGCTTCTTGGATGAGTAGCGAAACGTCTTCAAGGAAAAACGAAGTCCAGTTGCCTTTTGAGCAGGGGGGAAAGAAGCACCTTTTTTGGGGGGCGGGAATTAGCCCATTCGCAATTATTCAACCTTCAGACAACTTCACACAACCTTCAGATCCTACTACACAATTCAGGATAACATCTCGAGATTTAGAGGCACATTCGTTTCAAAGAATAATTGCTTTCTAACAATATATTAGTCCAGGATCTGCAAATAATTAATTTATTCCCCTCTTCCTACAACATCTATCATACAGCATGTCTCTATGGTTTGCTTACAAACAGAACTCCAAAGCAATTAAGATAATGTTAAAATACATGTTTAAAGGCTTGGCATTGTTATCCTGGTTTCAATAGGAACGTAAGCTATATTGTTCCCCCCTAAAAGCACTTTTCCTGCAAATGGACAATGTTATCCTTATTTACTTATTTTTAATTGCAGATGGCAAGGGCTTGGCAACATAACTCAAACACGGTTGCTACAAACTCTAAACAGTTTGTCCCGACTCTATTGGAAATATTTTTGTCTTCTTTCTAATGTGCATTTCCTATTAAGAGTTCCCCACTCCGGATATTTATTGACTTTGGAAGAGCAGTGATTTATTTCAATTCGTTTTTAATTTCCCCCGACCTCGGTATTGCAAATGGTACAACTGGTAATGAATGGGCCGACTCTGAATTATGTGCTGGGGCCAGATAGCTTGCAAATGCCTTCCTTTAGATGAGGTTATTACAAAGGTGACAATATAAATTATCAAAGCAACTCAAACATAAATCCAGGGTCAATTCTCTATATGGATGGCATGAATCTAAAACAAAGAAAAAGGGGGAATGAGTGAGGGAGAGAGAGAGAGAGGTGGGGAGAGAGAAAAAGAGAGAGAAAAAGAGAGAGAGAATGAGAGAGAGAGAGAATAAGACAGAGAAAGAGAGAATGAGAAAGAGAGAGAGAGGTGGAGTGAGAGAATAAGACAGAGAAAAAGAATGAGAAAGAGAGAGAGGTGGAGAGAGAGAATAAGACAGTGAAAGAGAGAGTGAGAAAGAGAGAGAGGTGGAGAGAGAGAATAAGACAGGGAAAGAGAGAATGAGAAAGAGAGAGAGGTGGAGAGAGAGAATAAGACAGGGAAAGAGAGAATGAGAAAGAGAGAGAGAGATGGAGAGAGAGAATAAGACAGGGAAAGAGAGAATGAGAAAGAGAGAGAGGTGGAGAGAGAGAATAAGACAGAAAGAGAGAATGAGAAAGAGAGAGAGAGGTGGAGTGAGAGAATAAGACAGAGAAAAAGAGAGAATGAGAAAGAGAGAGAGGTGGAGAGAGAGAATAAGACAGTGAAAGAAAGAGTGAGAAAGAGAGAGAGGTGGAGAGAGAGAATAAGACAGGGAAAGAGAGAATGAGAAAGAGAGAGAGGTGGAGAGAGAGAATAAGACAGGGAAAGAGAGAATGAGAAAGAGAGAGAGAGATGGAGAGAGAGAATAAGACAGGGAAAGAGAGAATGAGAAAGAGAGAGAGAGGTGGAGAGAGAGAATAAGACAGAGAAAGAGAGAATGAGAAAGAGAGAGGGGGGTGGAGAGAGAGAGAGAGAGAGAGAGAGAGACTAGCAATTTGGCACAGGCAATGAGATTGTTGAGCTTGAAAGGCGGAACTGATTCCTGCTCACCAGCCAATTCACATGTAACAAATCATGGTCTGTCATTTGGCTGAAACAATGAAAAGGAAGCTTTTATCACATCAGGACAAATAAGAACGGTGTCCTGCCCTGTCCTCTCTCTGAACTATTGTTCCCCTCCCTCTCAAAAATAACCCTCTTTTAAACCCCCGATGAGCCACTGCTGTCCAGATAAGATCTGAGATCCTGGACATCAAATGTCCTTCCTAGAACAGCTTGACAAGGCGTGTTGTTGATCCTATCCAGAACCACCCAAAGGGGGCCAGTGAAACATTGCACAGTAGAATTTAATCCCCTAATTTTTTTAGGTGAATTTGAAGAGCTTTGGAGATTGTAAACTGGGAGGGAGCTAGTCTCATGTTGGGGGTGATCTTGGGGCAATGCTCCAAAGATGGGGTGCCAGGATTAAAAAGGTTCGTCCCTGGGGTCCCTGTAGAAGATATAGAATGACGTGATAGCAGTCTTCCAACATCTCAGGGGTTGCCCCAAAGAAGAGGGAGTCAATCTATTCTCCAAAGCACCTGAGGGCAGGACAAGAAGCAACAGATGGAAATTAATCAAGGAGAGAAGCAACCTAGAACTAAGGAGAAATTTCTTAACGGTGAGAACAATCAACCAGTGGAATGATTTGCCTCCAGAGGTTGTGGGTGCTTCATCACAGAGAGGTTTTGAAGAAGAAATGGGACAACCCTTTGTCTGAAATGGTATAGGATCTCCTGCCTGAGCAGGAGGTTGGACTAGAAGACCTCCAAAGTCCCTTCTAACTCTGTTATTCTGGTAGTCTCCTAAATAACTTGAAGAGAGACCTCCTACATTCCAGATATTATTGATGGAAAGAAGCCTGCATTGGTCTTCAAGATATAAAGGTCCTAAACTCAGTGTTAATGAGTTAGCTGACTGCCACTTGACTGGTTGAAAGAATAAAGAATAGGAATAGGAATAGGAATAGGAGGAGGAGGAGGAGGAGGAGGAGGAGGAGGAGGAGGAGGAGGAGGAGGAGGAGGAGGAGGAGGAGGAGGAAGAGGAGGAGGAGGAGGAGGAGGAGGAGGAGGAGGAGGACGACGAGGAGGACGAGGAGGAGGAGGAGGAGGACAAGGAGGAGGAGGAGGAGGAGGAGGAGGTGGAGGTGGTGGTGGTGGTGGAGGTGGAGGAGGAGGAGGAGGAGGAGGAGGAGGAGGAGGAGGAGGAGGAGGAGGAGGAGGAGGAGGAGGAGGAGGAAGAGGAAGAAGAAGAAGAAGAAGAAGAAGAAGAAGAAGAGGAGGAGGAGGAGGAGGAGGAGGAGGAGGAGGAGGAGGAGGAGGAGGAGGAGGAGGAGGAGGAGGAGGAGGAGGAGAGCTGGAAGGGACCTTGGAGGTATCAATATCAATATTTTGTTCTCTAGAATAGAAAGTAGAATAGAATAGAATAGAATAGAATAAATAGAATAGAATGGAATGGAATAGAATAGAGCTTAACCTTGAAGACCTTCTAGTCCAGCCCCCTGCTCAAGCAGGAGACCCTATACCATTTTAGATAAGTGACTCTCTAGTCTCTTCTTGAAAAACCCCAATGATGGAGTACCCACAATGTCCGAAGGCAACTTCTGTTCCACTGGTTTAATTGTCCTCACTGTTAGGAAGTTTCTCCTTAATTTGAGAATGGATAAATATGCTATTTCCAGGCAAAAATGCCCAGATATTGTTCTCATGGAGTTATTTCCAACTCTTTCGGGGATGATGGCAGCCACCTCTATTGGGTGTGACAAGTTGTTGTCAGGTCGACAAGACCAAGGCTCCTTAAATGGGTTGTTTTCCTACAATGATGTGCTGTCAAGGACCACATCACCCCGCTTGGCCTAATTTAGAATTATTGGCCAAAAGCTGTCCAGAGCTCCTGAATTTTTTTTTTTAATGTGACCCCTTTGAGCCAATTAAAATGAAATTGGCCAATAATCCATGGTCAATCAGCAGATGCTTCCTTGTTTCTCCATCCCTGGAGCTTGGCACTCTTTTGCAAATAAAGTAATTGGAACCCGGACGGTTTTGGAAAGAGTTAATTGCTCCCTGGTCCCGATAGAAAAAGAGTCAGCCCCACCGGAGGTGGAACTACGGTTTCCTAAATAAACAGCTCTCCAACACATGGAGGTTGGGCTTCGTGGAGATTTGCAAGCGACGACATGTGAAATGTATGCAAAAAAACAACAACAGGAAGAAAGTAGGTCACCCACCAAGTCAGATTAGAAAAATAATTCATTCCAGAATTGAATAATTTCTGGCCAGTTTTGTTGCACGGGGTTGATTAGCTCACCTTGTTGGACCGATGTGCAACAGATAAATAGAGAATTTCCCGAGGCTCCTCACTCCCACCTGTTTGCCTTCGGTTTCCTTCGTGAAGGGGAGTCAACTCTCTCAGCTTGTTCAGTTGCAAAATTGGACAGCAAAGCTGTGTCCTTCCTCCCCTCTCCTTCCTTCCTTTTTTCTCTCTCCCTTCCTTCTTTCCATTATCCCTCTCTCCCTTCTCCCTATTTTTATTCTTCCTTCCCTTCTCATTCTCCATTCCTTCTTTCTTTCTTTCTTTCTTTCTTTTCTTTCTTTCCTCCCCTTCTTTCCTTCTTTCTTTCTCTTCTCTTTCCTTGCCTTCCTCTTCCTTCCTTCCTCTCTTTCTCTTTTCCTCCCTCCTTCCCTTTCTCTTTCTTTTTCCTTCCTTGCTTCCTTTTTTCTCTCTCCCTTCTTTCCATTATCCCTCTCCCTTCTCTCTATTTTTTCCTTCTTCCCTCCCTTCTCATTCTCCCTTCCTTCCCTTCTTCTTTCTTTTTCTTTTTCTTTTCTGTCCCTCTTTCCCTTCCTCCTTTCTTTTCTCTTTCTTTTTCCTTCCTTCTTTCCTTTTTTCTCTCTCCCTCCCTTCTTTCCATTCTCCCTCCCTTCTCTCCATTTTTCCTTCTTCCCTCCCTTTTCATTCTTCCTTCCTTCCTTTTTCCCTTCTTTCTTTTTTCTTTCCTTCCTTCCCTTCCTCCTTCCTTTTCTCTTTCTTTTTCCTTCCTTCCCTCCTTCTCTCCTTCCTTCCCTTCTTTATTTCTTTCAAACTTCAAGGCCGTTGATAACTCCGGATAGCTTTCTTTAAAAATGAGAACAAACATACCAACAGGGAAGAATAAAATTTAAAAAGTAACACAATAACGAATCATTATGTACCTTCCTTGTTTTTGAACACTGGTAGGAAGATCCATTTGGGTTCCTGGTACTACAGCAATTAACACAGCTTGAATTGATTATTTGATTGATTGATGACATTTTCAACTCTTAGCGACCACACCACATAGATAGATTTTCTCCATAGCTCTCTCTCCCTCACCTGTTCTTTCCTGAAGGAAAAAAAAAGCATGGCTAGAAAACACAGTATTAATAATTCTTTCAAATAAACGCTGCAGATGCTTCTGTGCATGCGTGTCTGTCTGTTCTCTCATGGGCCCCCTGTGCATCACAGGATTTCAAGCCTTTAAACAGGTGTTTTATGCATGCAGATTTTTTTTTTACAAGAAAGTCTCTCAAATATCACAAGCCTGAAGGGAATCCGGCGTGACATGTTTGAAGAGTCCAAATAATAGACAAGGTTAGACTTTGGGGGGGAAAAAAGTTTTATGAATATTCAGCACGGGCGTGCAGCAATAAAGACGACTTTAATTTTGCCTCCATTAGAGAAAAGATTGAAAAGGGTCTTTTCCTAAAAATCGGTAAAGATTCCCCTTGCACATGTGTGTTAGTCGTTCCTGACTCTAGGGGGCAGTGCTCATCTCTGTTTCAAAGCCAAAGAGCCAGCGCTGTCCGAAGACGTCTCCATGGTCATGTGGCCAGCAGGACTAAACGCCGAAGGGGCATGGATTGTTGTTACCTTCCCACCAAAGGTGGTTCCTATTTTTCTACTTGCATTTTTACGTGCTTTCCAACTGCCGGGTTGGCAGAAGCTGAGACACGTCACGGGAGCTCACTCCTTTATCCGGAGCTAGGGATTCGAACCGCCGAACTGCTGACCTTTCTGATCGACAAACTCAGCATCTTAGCCACTGAGCCACTTCCTAAAAATAGTGATTGCTTAATTAGCAAATCCTGAATGAAGTTATTATAGAGCTATGAAATTTACCGGCATGACTGGGATGAAACAATCTTTGATGGAAACTTTGCTGTCAAGTCTACAGCGCCTTCAAGAGGAAAGTTTAATAATAAAGGGGGAGCTAAAGCACAAGAATAGTAATATGTTAAAACTAGTTAGTTTATGTTAGCGTATGGTTGTTAAATGTTTATACCCTGTATTTTGCTCTGGGAGGTCGGGGGGGGGGAGGGAGGGTGGGAAGAGGGAAGGGTAAGGGGGATGATAACTGTAAAACTTATTTTAAAAATTTATTTTAAAAAAGAGGAAAGTTTAAAATCAAATATAATTTCTAAAAATAGAAGCTGGAAGGCAGGCCAACGGCTTCTTAAAATGGAAAGACTGAAGGATATTTTCTAAAAATACAAGTTTAGAAAGCAGACCGACACGCTTATCTCTGTGTAAGTTCGATTGAAAATAACAAGACTTGGCTTTCTAAAGATATACCCATAGGGTTGCGTTAAGATCAATCAGTTGCATATTCCGGGGGCGTGCAATTTAGCCTAACGATCACCCTGGTTCGTTTTGTTAAATATAGCCGGCATCACTTGATGGCTTCTGAATGTAATCGTGTTTTCCTTCTGCTGAAGTGAAAATTCAGCACTCGCTTTCCATCAAGATCTATAGGCACTTCTAAGGATCAAGGGGAAACTTGTGGCACTCCTGTGAAATCTATCACCTGCCCCACTTCAGAAAAAAACCACCATTGTTCCCGATGAGCATCTTCCGTTGGAAGTTATAAATGGAAAGAAGAGTGTTCCAGACCTCAGCTTCACAATAACAGGGGTTGAAAACCAAAGTAATTGAGTGGGAGGAGGGGACAAAGAGAAGGATATTTTCAGCCATTCGGTCATTTTTTCTTCTGTGTTGCTCTCCCAAGTGAGATTTTTCCCTCTGACTAGCAAAACTTCATCACGAAGCTAAATTTACATCAGAAAGATATTTAGCCACCGAGCAATAACATAACGGAACTTTTCCCAGAGAAGAATATTCTGGCAAGATATATATCATGGGCATTTTTCAGTCTCAAAAGACGATGGTATCATGGCTCTGGGAAGAGGTCAAAACTGGGGTGTCCTCTCCAGAGCACGAAGCCTGGGTAAATTAATATGGAGGATAGACTGTTACCCAAGCAGCAGATCCCCCCCTTTCCACGTGGCTGAAATAGTCCAATGGAACGGCAGAGCCGATACGATTGGTTCCAGCTGCGTCGCAGGAGTTACCAGAACGTGGTTGTACACAGTCATGAACTGATTCCGGGACTCTGGCTCTGGATTTTGCCTGGAGGTTGATTCCTGAAGCCTTTTCCAGTAGTGGATGCAGTCACAAGGCAGTGGAGGTTTGTCATAGGAGTTTCCCTTCTCCTAGAAGATAGTTCTGCCACTTTATCTGCTTTTGGGGCATAGAGCCCTCTTCCGCCTTCAAAACCGTTGACCGTCTTCTCCTGTAACCCTGGAAAGGGGCCCTTACGAGGTGCTACCGGCCAGGCCAGACGGACCAAGGCTTTTTAAGGAGGTGTTACTCCTCCATCACTCACCCTTTGTCCTGGCTTGTGACAGGCAGAGCCTGGCTTCCCAAACGTTGGGCCCAGGATGGCGGGTTTGATATGTGTGTGTGTGTGTGTGTCTGTGTGTGTTTCAGCATAATTCTGGAACACCTCGAGCAATTTCAACCAAACTTGGTACACCGATGACTTACTCTCTGCAAACAAATACTGTGGGTTAAGACAACCCTAACACCCCTCAGGGTATGTGTTCTGTTAAGATACAGCCTGTTGTGCCTTAAAATGGCTTCTACTGTACTGCCATATAAATGGCTTCTATTGTACAGAGCGCTGGAGTTGCCATGGTAACGGCTTCACAGTACTCTACAAGGGGGCTCCTTCTGATAAGGGGGAAAACCCAACATTAGAAATTACGTTTGGTCCGGACATTTTCAACACAACGGTATCATTTTTCTTGACGCTTCTGGAGGCACAAACATTTTTAGCTAATTTAATTGTCGCCAAAATCAGGGCTTAGGGAAAAGTTGCTCTTGCCATCGCCTCTCCAGGAATTGCGGCGACATTAATGGAAGGAGGGAGGACAGCCCATTCCGCACTTACGTTGCCACTTATAATTCATTCCTTTTCCTAATACAGGACTGAGATAAATAAATACCTGGGCAATATATCAGCTAGTCAATGATAAATTGATGTAGATTGCATCAGAGGTAATTGTTCTGACCCACGCCTCCTCAACAAGCAAGAAGCGGAGTCTTGTTCCCAGCAAAACCCCTTTTTAGTTACACAACTGTGAATTCCTTTCATTCACAGTCAGCAAGGCTTAGCAAACAGTCTTTCAGATACAAAACTTACCTTGTTTGGAGAGCTGCCAAATAACTAATTTCCAAAAGCAGGGCAAGGCAACATTTGGCACAGAGACTCTTATAGTCACAAACAGAACTTCCCACTCTTGAAACGACCGAAGGAACGAATTGTTTCATGCCAAAGCCCCCTCCCCATTCACTCCTCTTTTGTTTCCTATGGGAGGGGCCAATCATCACCAAGGTGTGGCTTTACTCTTAAGTCAGTCCTGCTTTCTTAGTTGTTCTTGTCTTTTGGCAGCTCTGTGCATGCGTACACTGGGAACAGGCTCCAGCTGTTCCTCTGCCTCGCTGCTGTCTAGATCCCTCTCTGCCTCTGATGCAGAGCCCTTATCAGAGCCTTCCCCAGACTCCAGAACTGGCCCATGTTCCTCCCCAACCCTCCTCACTGTCTGACTCTGCTGCCAGCTTTGCTAGCTGCCAGTGGGCCACAACAATAGTTGTAATGTTCACGTATCGTCCATGAGTTGTAAGTCATCACTTTCTTGTGCTTTTCTGTTTGGGGTCAATTGTTTGAATATGTTTGAATGATTTTGTCGTCATTGGGTTGGGTTGTGACTTATGTTGAATGGGTAAGTCCTTGACTTACAAATATTCTGTCAGGGTTCCAAGTAACACCCCCAATTGTTAAGTAATTAAGCTCCCCATTAGGAGAGCGTGTATGCAGAGAAGCGTAATGAGAGTGATATGGAATAACAGGCACAAACCAACATACAGAGACACTGAATAGTATAAAAATGTAGTAGCTTACTATGTAGAAATATAGAAGTATTCAGAGTCCGGTTAACAGTCCAAGTCATACACGGTTCAGTAATTCAGTTATCAATATTCTCAGTTTAACACACAAAACAGCTAAACAGTAGCAAGACTCAGTAACTCACGAGCAGTATCAAACAGTGTCCACGATCAGCATCTAACAAACACAGAGAGAGAACTAACAGCCATTCTGGCTCCCTCTTATAGCTGCTTGAGGTAACAAGCCAATTACATTTCTCTAACATTTAAAGTAACAGTAAAGTAATCATAGCTTATATACATTGCCAAGCCAAGCCTAGGGTTACATGCCTAACACCAATGAAAGAAGACTCCGAGGCTTGAGTTTCCTCAAAGTTCCTTTTTATCAGAGATGTCATATGGGCGCATCTGGGAAAACGGGAATATGAAAGTTTCCAGGTTTTCCCCACCCAAATGAAAGTCCAAGTCCCTGCCGAGCACCCACATGTCCATTGTCAGGATTCCGATGGATGACCTAATTAACTCATGAGCCTCAAGCCAAATTTCAAAAGAAATCCAGTTATTTATTAGGAGCAACATGGCAGCACTGTTCCCGAGTGAAGTCAACTCTGCTGCACGTGATTTATGGTTCAACTATGACCCTGTTTGCCCCCACTCCTCCCAGAGTGTGTCATAAATCACATTGTCCAACAAGGCGCTTGGCAGGCTGTAAAAACCATGCCTTTCTGATAATCTGAGCTCCAATCTTGAGGAAAGGTATACATGGAATGTGCTTCTGAATGTGGCTTCTGAATTGCTCCATCAATCCTCCCTTCTTCCTGCCCATGGCAACTCTAGAGCAGACCATGATTGCTTTGTGAGTCGACATCCATTACATGATCCAATCAAGCACCTTCCCAACTGGAGATGCCTCCCAGTCACGCCACTCCAGCTGCAGCACAGGATGTCCTTGACTGTCTGAGAAAGGAACGTTATTTTGACTATATATCTCCCATACACCATACAATCCCCCCTCCCAGTTTCCCACAGCATTAAATGTGGCATAAATGAAGGCCCAATGGAAAAGATGGCTTCCAGGTCTGACACATTCATTTAGTGACTGTTCAAGTTACAACAGGGGTGGAGAAAAAAGTGACCTGCGACAGACCCTCCCTCTCTTCTTCTTCCCCTTCTGAGTTATTCGAGTCGGGTTGGCATGTTGATATCCTGGAGACAGGCAGCTGCAGAGCTTCAGATGAAGTTCAGAGGCACCAGGAAGTCTTTAGAAAAAGAAGAAAAGCATGGAAAAAATGCTTTCATTTGCCAGTCACTATCTTTGCCATTGTCATCCTATTACACAACTTCTGGGCATGCCAATCCTCCCAAAGCCCACGGAACCAATTAACGGTAAATTATTTAGAATAACAGCTGTTCTGTGTAGCTTCACAGCTGTTATTCACACTTAGAATTCCTGTTGTGTACACACACACGCACACACACACACACACACACAATGATTGAGGTCTGTAAGAGGAGATGAATATGTCCTGAGGTTGAGAACATTATGTTAACAGCAACAGAGCTTTCTTAACACCGAGGCAAAATTTCTGGCATAGTAGCCTTTAATTACGAGATCTGAAATCTGTAGGTTCGAACAGATGGCCGCACCCTTGAACATGCCTCCATCTGTGGCTTTACTCCCGAGTTGGTGGTTGTTTCATAGCTGTTCCCTTCTCCTGGCAGCTCTGCGCATGTGCACATCAGGAACAGGCTCCAGCTGTTCTTCTACCCCATTGATCTCCGACTCCGAAGGCAGCTGATAACTGTCGGACGGCCCTGGCCCCATCTCTGCCTCCGACGCAGAGCCCTCATCAGAGCCTTCCCCAGACTCCAGGACTGGCCCAGGTTCCTCCCCAACCTCCTCACTCTCTGAATCTGCCACCAGCTCCACTGGCCACTGGCAGGCCACAGTATGGAACTATGAACCCTGGCAGATATGACCAGATAGAACAAGAAAAGATCCAAAGCGTTCTGAGGACCTTCTAAAGAAAAGAGTTGAATACCTCAATAAGCCCCAAAGACTCATAAGGTGACCTGGTTGGCATCTTCCTTGGGCCCCTATTTGCAAGAAAATGAGGACAAGTCAAGAACATTTCTTTCTCATATCCTATTTTTTTTAAAAACTGGGGGAAACGTGAATTTTGGAGAATGTTTTTCTTTTTCTTTTTTTAAAATCCTGACATCTTTGTTAGGATTTTTGGCAGTTATTTTCATGCAAGAGACATATCAATGGGGCATCTGAAGCAACACTGTTTTTTCTATTAAACTAAATTCTGAAGGGATCTGCTTTTGATTAAAAAGAAAAATTACTTTAGTGAATAGTTTTGCCGCATATTTAGGAATGTCATTTTACTCCGCTCGGCAATCTGGGCCAATTGTCTTTCTACTCCATTCCTATAGAGGATGGCGTTTTCTTTTGACACTTCAAAAAAACAGAAAGACGCTGCTGATAAAAGCCACAGTCTCCCTCTCCCCACCCACCCTCTTTCTGGGGGGGCAGGGGGGGGCTTTCTTTCATTTCTCTTCTGCAGCTGCTGCAAACTGCTATTTACATTTTGTACATCTCAGCTGTGTTCACAACTACCTTCGCCAACTAATTCCCATAAAAGAAGAAGAAAGGGAGGGAAAAAACAGATTAAGAAACGGCGATGAAATAGAATCGCTAATTTTGGATTTCAAAAGAGCTATCCCCTCAACAGGACCCGTAATGGGGATGGAGGAGACAGAGCAGGGCAATCTGTGAGTAGAAACGGGAAGATGAGTGAACGACAAAAGTAGAACCTCAGTGGAGAAGATGCTGAAGTAGAAATGAGTAGATTGTTCTCTGACAATTGTCTAGTGACTTACTCTAAAAGCAAAAAAATAGGCATGTTGGCTATTGACATATTGTGTAGGTCAGTGGTGGGATTTAATTTTTTTTACTAACGGTTCTGTGGGCATGGCATGGTGGGCGTTCTCCACTCCAGGGGAAGGATACTGAAAAATCCCCATTCCCTCCCCACTCCAGGGGAAGGATACTGAAAAATCCCCATTTCCTCCCCACTCCAGGGGAAGGATACTGAAAAATCCCCATTTCCTCCTCACTCCAGGGAAAGGATACTAAAAAATCCCCATTTCCTCCTCACTCCAGGGGAAGGATACTGAAAAATCCCCATTTCCTCCCCAATCCAGGGGAAGGATACTGAAAAATCCCCATTTCCTCCTCACTCCAGGGAAAGGATACTGAAAAATCTCCATTCCCTCTCCACTCCAGGGGAAGGATACTGAAAAATCCCCATTTCCTCCTCACTCCAGGGGAAGGATACTGAAAAATCCCCATTTCCTTCTCACTCCAAGGGAAGGATACTGAAAAATCCCCATTCCCTTCCCACTCCAGGGGAAGGATACTGAAAATCCCCATTTCATCCTCACTCCAGAGGAAGGATACTGAAAAATCCCCATTTCCTCCTCACTCCAGGGAAAGGATACTGAAAAATCCCCATTTCCTCCTCACTCCAGGGAAAGGACACTGAAAAATCTCCATTCCCTCCCCACTCCAGGGGAAGGATACTGAAAAATCCCCATTTCCTCCCCACTCCAGGGGAAGGATACTGAAAAATCCCCATTTCCTCCTCACTCCAGGGAAAGGATACTAAAAAATCCCCATTTCCTCCTCACTCCAGGGGAAGGATACTGAAAAATCCCCATTTCCTCCCCAATCCAAGGGAAGGATACTGAAAAATCCCCATTCCCTTCCCACTCCAGGGGAAGGATACTGAAAAATCCCCATTTCATCCTCACTCCAGAGGAAGGATACTGAAAAATCCCCATTTCCTCCTCACTCCAGGGAAAGGATACTAAAAAATCTCCATTCCCTCCCCACTCCAGGGGAAGGATACTGAAAAATCCCCATTCCCTCCTCACTCCAGGGGAAGGATACTGAAAAATCCCCATTCCCTCCTCACTCCAGGGGAAGGACACTGAAAAATCTCCATTCCCTCCCCACTCCAGGGGAAGGATACTGAAAAATCCCCTTTTCCTCCCCACTCCAGGGGAAGGATACTGAAAAATCCCCATTTCCTCCTCACTCCAGGGGAAGGATACTGAAAAATCCCCATTTCCTCCCCAATCCAGGGGAAGGATACTGAAAAATCTCCATTCCCTCCCCACTCCAGGGGAAGGATACTGAAAAATCCCCATTTCCTCCCCACTCCAGGGGAAGGATACTGAAAAATCCCCATTTCCTCCTCACTCCAGTGAAAGGATACTGAAAAATCTCCATTCCCTCCCCACTCCAGGGAAAGGATACTGAAAAATCCCCATTTCCTCCTCACTCCAGGGGAAGGATACTGAAAAATCCCCATTTCCTCCTCACTCCAGGGAAAGGATACTGAAAAATCCCCATTTCCTCCTCACTCCAGGGAAAGGACACTGAAAAATCTCCATTCCCTCCCCACTCCAGGGGAAGGATACTGAAAAATCCCCATTTCCTCCCCACTCCAGGGGAAGGATACTGAAAAATCCCCATTTCCTCCTCACTCCAGGGAAAGGATACTAAAAAATCCCCATTTCCTCCTCACTCCAGGGGAAGGATACTGAAAAATCCCCATTTCCTCCCCAATCCAGGGGAAGGATACTGAAAAATCCCCATTTCCTCCTCACTCCAGGGAAAGGATACTGAAAAATCTCCATTCCCTCTCCACTCCAGGGGAAGGATACTGAAAAATCCCCATTTCCTCCTCACTCCAGGGGAAGGATACTGAAAAATCCCCATTTCCTTCTCACTCCAAGGGAAGGATACTGAAAAATCCCCATTCCCTTCCCACTCCAGGGGAAGGATACTGAAAAATCCCCATTTCATCCTCACTCCAGAGGAAGGATACTGAAAAATCCCCATTTCCTCCTCACTCCAGGGAAAGGATACTGAAAAATCCCCATTTCCTCCTCACTCCAGGGAAAGGACACTGAAAAATCTCCATTCCCTCCCCACTCCAGGGGAAGGATACTGAAAAATCCCCATTTCCTCCCCACTCCAGGGGAAGGATACTGAAAAATCCCCATTTCCTCCTCACTCCAGGGAAAGGATACTAAAAAATCCCCATTTCCTCCTCACTCCAGGGGAAGGATACTGAAAAATCCCCATTTCCTCCTCACTCCAGGGAAAGGATACTGAAAAATCCCCATTTCCTCCTCACTCCAGGGAAAGGACACTGAAAAATCTCCATTCCCTCCCCACTCCAGGGGAAGGATACTGAAAAATCCCCATTTCATCCTCACTCCAGAGGAAGGATACTGAAAAATCCCCATTTCCTCCTCACTCCAGGGAAAGGATACTAAAAAATCTCCATTCCCTCCCCACTCCAGGGGAAGGATACTGAAAAATCTCCATTTCTTCCTGATCAGCTGGGACTCAGGAGGCAGGGAATAGATGGGGGTGGGGCCAGTCAGAGGTGGTATTTGCCGGTTCTCTGAACTACTCAAAAGTTCCGCTACCCGTTCTCCAGAACTGGTCAGAACCAGCTGAATACCACCGCTGATGTAGGTTCATTCTAAAATGTTTTGAGAAGTGAGACCTCTTTCCCTGGTATAGTAAAGGTAAAGGTTCCCCTCGCACATATGTGTTAGTCGTTCCTGACTCTTGGGGGTGGTGCTCATCTCCGTTCCAAAGCCGAAGATGTCTCCATGGTCATGTGGCTGGCATGACTAAACTCCGAAGGAGCACAGAACGCTGTTACCTTCCGAAGCACCAAAGGTGGTTCCTGTTTTTCTACTTGCATTTTTTTACATGCTAAGTTGGCAGAGGTTGTGAGACGTAACGGGAGCTCACTCCATTACGCAGCGCTAGGGATTCGAACCACCGAACTGTCGACCTTTCTGATCGACAAGCTCAGCGTCTTAGCCACTGAGCCACTGCTGACCCACCGGCTCTCTCCAAAGGCTAAAAGCATTATAAATCTGTCGAATGTCATTCGAGCTTGTCGATCAGAAAGGTCGGCCGTTCCATGGTTCAAATCCCTAGTACAGTTCTGCTGCGTGGGCAGCGGGTTGGGCTAGATGACCTCCCATGTCCCTTGCAACTCTGTTACTGTTTAAACCAAATTCCGTCAGCACGATTTTGTCTGCAAACCTGCGGTTCACCTTCATTCCAGTCGATATGAGCTTTGAGATGATCCCAAAACAACATTTCCATAGTGAGCAATAACCGTACATTGGTCGGAATCAATAAATGCCCTTCATATAAAATGCACTTAGTGCTGATGTTATTTCTATTCAGATCTTTCTTTTGATACACCTTTGTGTATTGCCTTATAAAAAAGAAAGCGTGATAACTGTAATGAAACATAATACCCCCTTCAAGTTACTTGACTTATCAGGTGAGTTTTTCCTAGAAGAAAGAGTCAACCCATAAACATCCCTTTTTAAAAAAGATAATACCAAGGATATACATTTTTGTTGCATCACTCTAGTGAAGCACTGGGTATATTTACCTAGATCAAAATGAAGGACGAGGTGTGACATGATGGCAATCTTCCAATATTTGTGGGGCTGCCACAGAGAAGAAAGAATCAATCTATTCTCCAAAGCAAAACAGGGCAGGACAAGAAGTAACAGACGGAAAAATATCAAGGGGAGACCCAACCTAGAACGAAGGAGTGATTTCCTGAAAGTAAGAGCAATCAATCCACGGTACAGGAGTTGCCTTGGGAAGTTGTGGGAGCTTCATCCCTGGATGTTTTCAAGAAGAGACTGGACTGCCATTTATCAGAAATGGTGCAGGCTCTCCTGCTTGAGCAGGGGGTTGGACTAGAAGACCTCCAAGGTCCCTTCCAACTCTGTTATTCTGTTATCAAAGAAAGGTCCAATCTAGAACGAAGAAGAAATTTCCTAGCAGTGACAACAATCAGTGGAATGGCTTGGCTCCCCAAAACTGTGAATGTTCCATCTCTGAAGGCTTTTAAGTGTTTGAACAGCTATTTGTCCAGAATGGCATAGAGCAGTGATGGGTAGCTTTTTTATTTTACTTTACTTTATTGCCATTGTACGTATATACACAGTTTACACATACAACGAAATTCACATAACACCCAGAGACCAGGTCCAACACACATGACAATCCCCAAACACACCCACCCACTCACCCAAAAAGTCCCCTGCCCCTAAACCACCCAAACATCCACACAACAGACCAAGTTGTGCTGTCCAATAGCTCATTGATGGTGGCCCTTTAGTTCATTGTTGAGTGCCATTATAGCTCTGGGATAAAAGCTATTCAGAAGACGTGTGGTCTGAGTTTTGGATTGGATTGGATTGGATTTATTTGATTTATACGCTGCCCTTCTCCCAAGGACTCAGGGCGGCGTACAGCATTAAAAAAACACATAGTACAAGAGTTAAAAGGAAATTAGAAACAGTCCAAAAAAAACAAACCCAATTTATATAACACTCACATTTTAAAAATTAAATAAAATTAACAGGCCAGGCCGGCTTGCTGGAATTGTTCAATTGTTCTGTATCTTCTGCCAGAAGGCAACAGATCAAAATGATTGTAAGCAGGCTGGGAAGAGTCTCTGAGAATGCCACGCAACTTCCTCAAACAGCGAGATGCGAAGATGTTGTCCAGGGCCGGGGATATTCCGAGCAGTTTTAATGATTCTCTGTAGAGCTTTTTTGTCTGCTCCCGTACCATGCAAGAATGCCGTATGTCAGGACACTCTCAATACTGCTGCGATAGTAGGACAGAAGTAGTTGCTGAGATAGATTTATCTTCCTGAGCATTCTCACGAAGTGCAGCCTCTTCTGGGCCTTCTTCGCAAGGACGTTAGCATTCATGGTCCACGAGAGGTCCTCCCAGATATAAATGCCCAGAAATTTAAAACTACCAACCCTCTCCCATCTCCTCGCCATTTATGTACAATGGTAAATGTACATCTCTCTTCCTCCTGAAGTCAATTGTAAGTCAACCCATAAGCATCCCTTTTTAAAAAAGAAAATACCAAGGATATACATTTTTGTTACATCACTCTAGTGAAGCACTGGGTATATTTACCTAGATCAAAATGAAGGATGAAGTGTGACATGATGGCAATCTTCCAATATTTGAGGGACTGTCACAGAGAAGAAAGAATCAACCTATTCTCCAAAGCAAAACAGGGCAGGACAAGAAGTAACGGATGGAAAAATATCAAGGGGAGACCCAACCTAGAACGAAGGAGTGATTTCCTGAAAGTAAGAGCAATCAATCCACGGTACAGAAGTTGCCTTGGGAAGTTGTGGGAGCTTCATCCCTGGATGTTTTCAAGAAGAGACTGGACTGCCCTTTATCAGAAATGGTGTAGGGTCTCCTGCTTGAGCAGGGGGTTTAAAACTACCAACCCTCTCGCATCTCCTCACCATTTATGTACAGTGGTAAATGTACGTCTCTCTTCCTCCTGAAGTCAGTTGTGAGTTCTTTAGTTTTTTGGGGTGTTAAGTGTAATATTATTTTCATTATTTGTCCTCATGTGCCAAAAACATGCCTCTGCGCATTTATACGTGCCCACACCCATAATTCAATGTGTGCACAACCACCACCACCACTGGTGCATCCTGCCCCCCAGCGCATGCACATGTGACACCCCACACATTGCCCATTTTGGGCCTAGCAGGCTCACTAAAGCCTCCTGGGACCAAAAATGGGTTGTGTGTGTGTGGGGGTGTCCTCCTGCTTCAGCAGGGGGCTGGACTAGAAGACCTCCAAGGTCCCTTCCAACTCTGTTACACTCTTCCAGCGACTGAAGAAATGGCATAGCAAATACCCATGAAGATTTAAATCTCTGATTTACCTTCTTGTTTCTTAAACAGCCCTGTAGAACGTTAAGTGCCCGGGCAAATGATATTTCCTTATAAATAATAGTTATCGGGTATGCTATGAGACACCGAAGCTGATAGACGGAGAATGGGGGACAAGGGGGGACGCCCGCCTTCCCCTAACCCCGGTGTTTAGAGGGCCGAAGGATGCCGCGCCAACCGCATCTTGATCAGCCGCCTCACTTTGCAATGTGCCCCACGCGTCACCCAACGGCCGCCTCTCAGCATTCAAACTCCATTAGAGCAAACGTATGCTTTGAAATTTGGGGCCAAGGATCATATGGAAATTGCAGCTGCCGAGCTCGCAAGATGCTCGGGGAGAATAAGGAATCAGCCCTAATGCAATATGGAAATGAGGGCGGTGGGGTACGCGTGGGGAAATGGGACGGGCTCGCATTGAAATGCAGTTAGCGTCGGTGCATCTGAGGGTCAAGTGCTTTTGATAAACACCAACGCGAGGATGTAAAGAATTAAGAAAGCCGTGCAGCCCATCCGCGGAGCGTAATTCTCTCTTCTAATGTTGGTGGCATGGACACCAATATCCATGTGCAGAGCGGAGGCTCCTTAGGAGCCGTAAATATGGTTTATGGTTCAATTCTGGGACCGCCAAGCTGTTTATAGGTTTCTTGGTCAGTGTTGTACAAGGTACAATTGATCTTACCTGTTCTTTTCATCACCTCCTGGTGGGGAAGGGTGTCTCTTTTATGGCTTATCTGATTGTTCAGAGGCTCCATTACAACGAAAATCTAATACACCGCGGTGCGTTCAACTGGTTTCGTACTGTTTCTTCCTTCTGCGTGCAGGTGGCAATTGGAAAGTGTCTTCCGCGCACGGCTGCTGCTGAATTGGTCATCTGAATCAGATGGGAGAGCTAAAAACTTCTGCCCTAAAACAAGGGCAGACAAGCTTAGAGAGCAAACGGAGCAGACAGAATTTTGGATCGATAGAAGAGAATTTTTGTAGCTCAGGGTTGAACTGTGCAGTCCTTGCTGCTCTCTGAGCTCAGTGGTTGCCTTGCAGATGTTTAATGACCGTACTAATTAAAATCATCAGCGTCAAAAGGGAGAGGAGGAGGAGGAGGAATGTGGGGTGTTTGGTGCTCTCTGACTGTAGTTGTTTCCTTGCAGACATTTCATGGCCCAACTAGGTAACCTCATCAGTACTAGAAGAGAGAGGAGGAGGAGGAGGAGGAGGAGGAGGAGGAGGAGGAGGAGGAGGAGGAGGAGGAGGAGGAGGAGGAGGTGGAGGAGGAATGTGGGGTGTTTGGTGCTCTCTGACTGTAGTTGTTTCCTTGCAGACACTTCATGGCCCAACTAGGTAATCTCATCAGTACTAGAAGAGAGAGGAGGAGGAGGAGGAGGAGGAGGAGGAGGAGGAGGAGGAGGAGGAGGAGGAGGAGGAGGAGGAGGAGGAGGAGGACTGTAAGAGCAAACCCTACTGCATAGGACACAAATTCCTTGTGTGTCTAATCATACTTGACCAAATAAAATATTCTACTTTCCTTCTACATTCTACTCCCTTCTAGCACTGATGAGATTACCTAGTTGGGTCGTGAAACATCTGCGAGAAAACAACTAAGTTCAGAGAGCACCAAGGATCCCAGGATTTTGCATAACATGTAACATCATGGTTACTCCAAATCATGGTCATCTAGCAAGGGTCCCAGAGGTCATGTGGCTTCTTAGATCCAGCGTAGCCCATCCGATTGCCCCACAATGCCCCAACTGAGCTTGTCTTCCACTTCCCAACTGAGTGTTGGATGGCAACTCTTCGCCAGTTTTTATTTTCAAACCTCCTTCTGACATCTGGCCGCTGCCCAGAGGCAGGCTTGGAAATGAAATCGATAACTAGCAGATTTGACTCTGCTTCACAACAAGCCAAGTTCTCATTTGTTTCCTAATTTAAGAAACTTAAGCCCGATGAGACGAAGGATTTGGCAGACACCAAGGAAGGATCTGTAGACACCATTGCCAGCACCTTCCGTTGACTCCACTTCTCCTTTGTCTGCTTGTCTCTATCGCTTTTCCAACTCAACTCTTTCATCCCTTGGAGTAGTGTTTCTCAACCTTAGCCATTTTAAGCAGTGGTGAAATTCAAAATTTGCTACTACCGGTTCTGTGGTCATGGCTTGGTGGGCGTGACAGGGGGAGGCTACTGTAAAATCCCCATTCCCTTCCCATTCCTGGGGAAGGATAGTGCAAAATCTCCATTCCCTCCCCACTCCAGGAGAAGGATACTGCAAAATCCCCATTCCCTCCCCACTCCAGGGGAAGGATATTGCAAAATCCTCATTCCCTCCTAATCAGCTGGGACTCAGGAGGCAGAGACTAGATGGGGGCAGGGCCAGCCAGAGGTGGTATTTGCCGGTTCTACGAACTACTCAAAATTTCCGCTACCGGTTCTCCAGAACCTATCAGAACCTGCTGGATTTCACCCCTGATTTTAAGCTGTTGTGGACATCAGCTCCCAGAATTCAGCATACTGACCCACCACTGGGTCAGTGCCTCATCAGCCATAAACCTCACCGCACGTCACTGCTCATCTTGCATCCCCGAGTAGCGATAAGGAGAGTGTTTTATGGAGAATGAAGCTGTTGACTCAGGAGTAACTGCCAGAGGATGACAACCAAGAGTTGGGATATCTTAACTACCTGGCGAATCCTTGCTAAGGTGAACCTACTGCTTCAGTCAATGGAGAGGAGATGCTTTTTCATCCGTCTAGCTTTCAAAATAACTTCATCCACTCGTTGTAAGATGGAAAAGACATGGGCATAATGCAATCCTAAGTTGCATTAACAATCAAGATCAAGTGAGGTACTAATGGTTTGGGCCAACCGGTACTGGCAGTTGGGACCAGGTCGCCAAACCGACAGGGATGGCAGGCTGGCCACATCCCCGAACCGGTTCTCTGGTTGCCCATGCCACTGCTGGCATGTTTTTTTTGTCATTCTGCTCGTGTGCAGAACAATTTAAAGGCAACTGCGCATGCACAAGCAATGCATGTTGGGCACACATGGGAGTGAAGCGAGCAGTGTGTGTGCAAAGCCCACGTAGAGCAAACAGGCAGTAATGCCAGCAGCAACCCTCCCCGTTCCACACCCATTTGCACTCTGTTTCAGGAGACCCTGAGGGCCCTCCAAGTGGCCTCGCTCGATGACTCTCAGAGAGAGCGCTAATAACCAGGCGACTGCAAAGGACTATAAATCCTTCCATCCTCCACCATTCACTCAGAACTGAAGACGCTTCTCGGCTGAGAAGCGAAACCTCTTCAGGGGCAAAGAAAGCCCAGTTGCCTTTCGAAAAAGCACCTCTGGGATTCCAGGCAGGAGGAGGAATCACGGTTGGCCCAGGGCCTCTCGGTCTTCCAGCCCTTCTTTGCCATGGCACGGCATCTCCAAGAGAAAGCAAGAGTGGTGGAAGCGACATTCTGGATTTGTCAGCTCATGTGTGGGTCGGAGCCAAGCCTGGGAATTGGCAACGGCGACCACGTGGGCCTGCCAGAAAGACCCCCCAAGAGGGAAGCAAAGAATCTGCCACTCCCACCAGGGTGAGAAGGTGGCAGAAGGAAGAAAGGGAAGCTGTGTTCGAAACAAAGTCCTTTTCATCGGCGGGTGAAAAGCTCATTTCCAAGTGCTTACAGTTGCCAAGCAGCTTCAATTTAAAACTCCATATGGTTGGATGTAAGCTTTTTTTTTTGTGCAGAGGGGAAGAAAAGAAGAGCTGGGGGGGGAAGTGGGGGGGGTGGGGAAGCGGGGAGGGGGAGGACTCACTCAAGATGATGCCCATTTTGCTCGGGGCCCGTTGTTTGATGGGAGCGTGGGTGGGTGAGGAAGTGCGCGGGGAAGGAAATGCACTCACTGGCATGGGAGGAGGAGCAGGGAGAGAAGATGTTAGTGAGGGACAGGAGGGAGAGGGTGCTTTCGTGATACAGATGCTGTGTCAGCCATGTCCCAGAGGAATTAACACAGCCCCAAGCGCCAGCAGTACATGCGTTCCAATGACATAGTCACCCAGGGAGGGGCGATCTATCTCTTCCCAGCCTTACAAAGGAGACCAGCATATCTCTCTTTCCCTCTCTCCCTCCCTCCCCCCCTCTCTCTCCCCACTCTCTCTCTTATCTATCTCTCTGTCTCTCTATCTCTGCCTATATCTATCTCTGTCTATATCTATCTATCTATCTATCTATCTATCTATCTATCTATCTATCTCCATCTGTCTTTCCATATCTTGTCCATTTACCTATCTTTCCATCATCTGTCTTGCCTATGTATCTTTCTAGCTATCATTTACACTTCTTTCTAGCAATCATCTTTCTCTCTCACACACACACACACACAAATATATCACTTATCTGTCTATCTATCATTGTTTTGTCTATATATAATGTGTATTGTCTATTTATCTATCATTCTATCATCTATCTTTCTGTCTTTCTATCTTCCTTTCTAACATGTCTTTCTATCACCTCTCTTATTTATCTGAATCTACCTCTCCATATCTCTCATCTGTCTGGTTGGCTGTGTCTGGCTGTCTGGCCGTCTCTATCTATCTATCTATCTATCTATCTATCTATCTATCTATCTATCTATCATCTATCTATCTATCTATCTATCTATCATCTGCCTGCCTACCTACCTACCTACTACATCTGTCTGTCTGTCTATCAGATATCTCTCTAGATATCTCTCTCTCAATATCTATCTATCTATCTATCTATCTATCTATCTATCTATCTATCTATCTATCTATCTATCATCTACCTACCTACCTACCTACCTACCTACCTACCTACCTACCTACCTACCTACTACATCTGTCTGTCTGTCTATCAGATATCTCTCTCTCAATATCTATCTATCTATCTATCTATCTATCTATCTATCATCTACCTACCTACCTACCTACCTACCTACCTACCTACATCTGTCTGTCTGTCTATCAGATATCTCTCTCGATATATCTCTCAATATCTATCTATCTATCTATCTATCTATCTATCTATCATCTATCTATCATCTATCTATCTATCTATCTATCTATCTATCTATCTATCTATCTCCCTATCATCTATTTTTCTGTGTCTATTTTCTATCTCTATCTATCTATCTATCTATCTATCTATCTATCTATCTATCATCTATCATATCTTGTCTTCTTTCTTTTCCTTGCTTCCTCCCTCCCTCCTTCCCTCCCTCCCTATTTACCTACCTACCTTATCTATCCTCTAACCTCTACCTATTTAGAGTCTGATGAAGGTTGCCAGCCTCCAAAATTGTCCTGCATCATCTTTACTCAGCCTTATTCTTATTGACTCCGCTCCCTGCCACCATCCTCTACAGCTATAAAAGTTCTGCACTGACAATGGGGGATCCATCTGGTCCTGGGCGATCACGAGGAATAGATTTACAGGTAGTCCCAAACCACCTCCGGTCTCTTTTCTTCTAAACTAATCCCCCCCTTTTGCCTCCTTTGCTCACCTTCTCCGATGCGCACATGCTGCAAAATACTTTTCCCCAAATGTTCGCTCAGCGACGCGTGTTTAATTGCTGTCTTTTATTTCCATGGCCATTAAGCCCAGGCTGGGGAGGGTTTTTGTCTGGATGCAATCTCCCCAAACCAAGTGGGCCTCTTCTTGAGAAAAGCCAATTCAGCCGATTCCGCCAGCAATATTGTTGATAAGCCATTGTGTAAATGCAACAATGGGAATCAATTCCACCACACAGCCTGCTTTGCTCATTATTGTAAATTGTGTTTAGGAAGCCACGTTGGTGAACTTGGAGCAACCGGGGTGAAAGTGTATCTCGAGGAACGGAGAGGAAGAATTAATTAGGACAAACTCGACAAAAGGAGCTGATTGGGAGTTTTACACACACACACACACACACACACACACACAGAGAGAGAGAGAGAGAGAGAGAGAGACAGAGACAGAGAGACAGAGAGAGACAGAGGCAGAGACAGAGAGAGAGAGAGAGAGAGACAGAGACAGAGAGAGACAGAGACAGAGACAGAGAGAGAGAGAGACAGAGACAGAGACAGACAGAGACAGAGAGAGACAGAGACAGAGACAGAGACAGAGAGAGACAGAGACAGAGACAGAGAGAGACAGGCAGACAGACAGACAGTCACACACACAAAAGGAAGCAAGAATTGTAGATTTCAAGACGGTTCTTTTAAAATTCAAAACCATTTACATTTATGAGAAACTTGGAGGGAAGGTTTCTTTCCGGGCCAAGATGCTTTCACCCAGGGGTGAAATCCAACAGGTTCTGACAAGTTCTGGAGAACCAGTAACAGAAATTTTGAGTAGTTCGGAGAACCGGCAAATGCCACCTCTGGCTGGCCCCAGAGTGGGGAGGGGATGGAGATTTTACAGTATCCTTCCCCTGCCACGCCCACAAGCCATGCCCACAAGCCACGCCCACAAGCCACGCCATGCCCACCAAGCCACGCCCACAGAACCGGCTAGTAAAAAAAAATTGAATTTCGCCACTGCTTTCACCTTTTGGAATTTTATTTCATTTATTATTTGTGGTGAGCTTTGTGTTCCAGTTCAGCTCAGGGATGGAATAACAGAAGAACGGAGTTGGAGAAGGGACCTTGGAGGTCTTCTAGTCTGACCCCACCACCACCACCACTCAAGCAGGAAACCCTAAACCGTCTCCAACAGTAGTGGGATTCAAGTAATTTAGCAACCACTTCGCTGCCCAGGGTTCCTGTTGGGGCTCTAAGGAGCCTAGGGCATGCAGACGAGGAGTGGCGAGTAGAGACCGGCGAGGCGCCCCTCGACATGAGTGACATCGAGTTGGCCACACCCACTGAGTCACATGACCACCTTGCCACGCCCACCCAGCTGGTCATTAGGCAGATCATATTAGTGGTCCGCGGGATTTAAAATTATGAATTTAGCTGTCAGGCCTGCATCCATCTTTTCTTTCGGATCTTTGGCCTGCCGCACTTTCTATTATTCTACTGTGCCTTTTCTATTGTGGGAAAATAGGAAGGGGGAATTGTATGGAGTTAGATGATATGTAGCCATAACAAAATTCTTTCTAGAAAGCCAAGGTCATCTTTTGTCTCTGCACCTCTGCACCTGACTGGAACTGGATGGGTAGACATTGGAGTGGGAATGTGTCCATCAAGCTGATCTCACATCATTCTTTGACCAGGAAAAAAATGGCCATAAGTGAGAAGGAGGTATTCACTTTGATGCTTTTTCCCTATCGACCTCTTGGCCCTCCTCTCACCCCCAAACAATCTCTTTTCCCCTCTAATTACTTGCATTTCGAATTTAATTGAGACAGCAACTTTGGCATAAATATTAATTAGGCACAAATGTATGCAGAATAGGTCAGGGGGAGCCACTTCAAATGGAAGATAGGAAGTCGTGTTTCCTTCTTTTTCTTCCATTCTCCAATTAAATTCTCTCTCTTCCTTCCTTCAGCTTTTTCATGGCTTCCTGAGACCTGAATTTATCAGGATCTGCTCACTCTCACTCCCCCTCTCTCTCTTTTGCAATCTTATCCTCTATTTTTTTTCTGTCTTCTCTGTGACATCTTCAGAATTTCTTCCTAGGGTGATCTAATTCAGGGAAAATCCTACCAGATCTGAAATCTGTTGTTGACAATCATAGGGCTGGAAGGGACTTTGAAGGTCTTCTCATCCAGCCCACTATCCAAGACAGGAGTCCTTATAAACAAGAGAGAAGGGAGGGAGAGAGGGAGAGGGAGAGGGAGGGAAAAACAGAGAGGGGGGAGGGAGAGAGACAGGGAGGGAGACTTCCATATAACAGAGTTGGAAGGGACTTTGGAGGTCTTCTAATCCAACCCCCTGCTTAGGCAGGAAACCCTACACCACTTCAGACAAACGTTATCCAATATCTTCTTTAAAAACTTCCAGTATTGGAGCATTCACAACCAGAAGTTGTGAATGCTCCAACACTGGAAGTTTTTAAGGCAAGTTGTTCCACTGATTAATTGTTCTCACTGTCAGGAAATTTCTCCTTAGTTCTAGATTGAATCTCTCCTTGGTCGGTTTCCATCCATTCTTCCTTGTCTGGCCTTCAGGTGCTTTGGAAAATAGCTTGACCCCCTCCTCTCTGGGGCAGCCCCTCAAATATTGGAAGATGCTCTCCTGTCTCCCCTAGTCATTTTCTTCACTAGACTAGCCATGCCCAGTTCCTGCAACCGTTCATTGTATGCTTTGGCCTCCAGTCCCCTCATCACCCTGGTTGCTCTTCTCTTCACTCTTTCTAGAGTCTCAACATCTTTTTTATAGTGTGGTGACCAAAACTGGAGAGAGAGAGAAAGAGAGAGAGAGGGAGGGAGGGAGGGAGGGAGGAGGAAGCCATTTATATGTATATAGATTAGCAAATTCTTCCCTTTTCTTTTGAATCAAAGTTTGCCCTGGTTCTAGCTATAATGTACCGAGAACCCTGTCCCAAAACAGTGGTGAATCCTGACCTGAGAAACACAGCCATTAATTTGTTAAATTTATTATTTGTATTTAAAATGCCAAGGTTTTAAAATGCCTAGACCTACATCTAGATTGAGATGTCATGGAATGATGGTTGAGAAGACTTTTGTGTCAACCCTACCTTGATCTTCTTTCTCCAGACGTCAGATGTAACTACTGTTTAGTTCCCCATTCACACAGTGCACTAAATCGGACTAGCTTGTTGGCCCTGCTTAATGGGTGAATCTAGTCTTTCGATTCTTTGTGATTTGGTGAATCCCCCCAAATGTTTTAATTCAGTCCCAAGGTTTGAGTGTTGTGGGAACATTGCCATCTGGCTTGCTTCTCAAAGCTGAGAGCCAAGACAGGGAAAGTGTTGACTTATGAGAGGTTCCTCATCCTTTCAGCCAGTTCCAGTTTCCTATTCAAACCAGAGGCCAGATTAAACTACTGGTAGGTCATCATGAGAGAGACAGAGATAGAGAGAAACACAGACACACACACACACAGAGAGAGAGAGAGAGAGAGAGAGAGAGAGAGAGAGAGAGAGAGAGTCAGAAAGAGAGAGACAAAGAGATGGAGTCAGAGAGACAGACACACATACAGAGAGAGAAACAGACAGACAGACAGACAGACAGACAGAGGCAGAGGCAGAGACAGAGAGTGACAGAGAGACAGAGACTGGCAGAGAGATAGAGACACACAGAAATAGAGAGAGAGAGAGAGAGAGAAACAGAGAGAGACCGAGACTGAGACAGAGAGACAGAGAGAGTCAGAAAGAGAGATGAAGAGATGGAGTTGGGAAAGAGAGAGAGAGAGAGAGAGAGAGAAGAAACAGAGAGAGAGAAACAGAGAGAGTGACAGAGAGACAGAGAGCCAGACACACACACACACACAGAGAGAGAGAGAGAGAGATACAGACAGAGAGAGAGATACAGATAGAGAGAGAGAGAGAGAAACAGAGAGAGACAGAGACAGAGACACAGAGCCAGAGAGAGAGACACACACACACAGAGAGAGATGGAGAGAGAGAGAGAGATACAGACAGAGAGAGAGATACAGACACAGAGAGAGACAGAGGGGGGGGAAGAGAGAGAGTTGTTTAACTGATCGTTGCACGTTGACCAAGTTTCTTTTAATTATGGATCTATGTGTTCTTGGAGATACCACAGAACATTGTTTTAAATAGTTGTGTGTGGTTCATTCTAGCTGTTAATATTTATTCCCTTGGTGCTCTCTGAACTTTGCTGTTTTCTTGCAGACTTTCAATACCCAACTGGGTAACATCATCAATGCTAGAAGTGAGTGTTTGCCCTTACACAGTCTTACCAGTACTGATGATGTTACCTAGTTCGGGTAATGAAACATCTGGAAGAAAACAATCGAGCTCAGAGAGCACCAAGGACTCTCATTTCAACGTTGAGCTCCCCTTTTTCAGTATTTATTCACAGGCTTGTTAAGTTGTGAACTAATTTCGTTGAACTGAATTTTGTAATTACTGTGTTTTTCTGCTTTATACCAGACCTTGGTAAGGGCACATAAATTATTGTTATTATTCCAGTTCAACTAATCATGCGTAACAACTGATGTTGTTCTTCTTTGTGATTCGAGTCCTATTGAAGGTGATGTCTAATTATGTACAAGGTGCCACAGCTTGCAGTGAACTGTCATAAGTGGTTTCACATTTGGATAATTCAATTTTTTTTGTGCTTGGAACATAGTGCCCCAATAAAAATTAGTAACACTCCATGAAGGTAAAGGTTCTTGCAGATATGTGCTAGTCGTTCCCGACTCTAGGGGGCGGTGCTCATCTCCGTTTCAAAGCCGAAGAGCCAGCGCTGTCCGAAGACATCTCCATGGTCATGTGGCCGGCATGACTCAACACCGAAGGCGCACGGAACGCTGTTCCCTTCCCACCAAAAGTGGTTCCTATTTTCCTACTTGCGTTTTTTACATGCTTTTGAACTGCTAGGTTGGCAGGAGCTGGGACAAGTAACAGGAGCTCACTCCGTTATGCGGCGCTAGGGATTCGAACCGCTGAACCGTCGACCTTACTGATCAACAAGCTCAGCATCTTAGCCACTGAGCCACTGTGTCCCTTAGTTATAAATGATTATGATGATGTTTATATTTTATATCCTATAAAGCCTCTGGAGCCTGGGGAGGGTGAAAAAAGCATGCAAAAATGGGGGGGCTGTCATGCATGCATGCACACTGGGGGGGTCGCGCATTGCATTATGGGTGCGGCACTCCCACGCACAACCCCCCTGTGCTCCCTCCGCTTATGGCACGTGAGCCAAAAATGGTTCGCCATCGCTGCCCTAACCCATTCCAGACAAACGGCTGTGCAATCTTTTTCACATGCGACAGCTACAAATATACCGTATTTTTCAGAGTATAAGATGCACCATTCCCCCCCCCTAAAAGTGGGTGAACATTTTGGTGCATCTTATAGACCAAATACGGGCATTTTTGGCCTCCTGAACCCTCTGTGTTTCATGCTTTTTCCCTCACCAGCTCCCAGAAGTGCTCCATATGGCCTGTTTTAGTGAAAATGAGCCGTGTGGAGTGAAAATGAGTGCTTCTGGGAGACTGGGAGGGCAAAAACACGATGGGCGGAGGCCAAAAATTATTTTTTCTTCTTTTCCTCCTCTTACAGGAAAGGTTCCTCTTATAGTCCAGTGCATCTTATAGTCCGAAAAATACAATAATTGGGGATACAAGATTGCTAATTTGTTTAACCGCTTCAGGGCAGGGTTGAGAGACATTTCAATGGGGATTTTTACACGGTTGCTGACAATACTCTCCACGGCCCTGTCTTTTTCAGCTTCCCCTACGCAAAGCTCACCTTTCAGGCACTCAAAATGGGAAAACAAAGAGGCAGCAGAAAAGAGGGTTGCGTGATGTGATGGCTCTTGTCAGTTGCTAATCTAATTTCTAAGCATCTCCCTGTTTTGTGTCTCTCCGGATTTAATCATTGTGCAAATGTGGATCTCATAATCGGAGATGATGAAGTCCAACAAAGAAGGGGAAGTGAGAATTTGTCTGGAGTTCTTCCTGGATTTTATGGAAGAACAAAGACAAACATTTGCTTCAGGGGAAACATTGGTACATGGCATTAATAGAGCAAGCGTTTAATATGTTTTAGATATCTGGGGATGTGTCTCAGCTCCTGTATTTTCAGAGAGAGGGTTCCAGGGATGAAGCTCCCACAGTCCATTGTAGAAATGTCCTGACATTACCCTTCCCCATGAAAAACAACCCCCCACGTGCCAAATATGCCTGGAGTTAACTCTTGTAGGTTGTGCCTCTTCTGTATTTATTTATTTATCTATTTGTGGCATCGTTTTCCTTCATTGCACCAAAATCAATAGTATTCTTTTTCTCTCTGAAAGCCAACCGTGATGCACCGTTTCGTCTCCTGAATTCCAATGGGGTCCTCTGACTGAGAATTAATCACTTCTAGGTTTGTTGGGAAAACGCGGGGAGAAAATGTCACTTCTAAGCATCTGGCTAGGGGGAAAAAAGATATATCTATTCTAAGCTCAAAGTTCCTTTAAAGGCAGAAATTCCTGCAAAAAAAGGAGTTTGTGGAAGGTTCAAGGCAAAGTCCCAGTTTAAATCTTGTTCTTTACACAAACTATTTTATGGGGTGTTGTAACAGAATAGCAGAGTTGGAAGGGACCTTGGAGGTCTTCTAGTCCAACCCCCTGCTCAAGCAAGAGACGTTTCCCTCCTTCTCCTCCCTCTTCCTTCTCTTCCTTCTCCTCCTTCTCCCTCTCTTCTCCTTCTCCTTCTTCTCTTCCTTCTCCTTCTTCTCCTTCCCCTCCTTCTCCTTCTCCTCCTTCCCCTCCTTATCCTTCAGAGTCAGTTTTCACCAGCCTGTGCCAATATGCTATATCCAATAAACCTATTCTTTGAGGAATCTACCTGCCTCGGAGTTATGTTTGCTGTGAGTGTATTACTTGGAAACCCTGACATCTCCTCCTCCTTCTCCAAACAACAGAATAACAAAGTTGGAAGGCACCTTGGAGGTCTTCTAATCCACCCTGTGCTCAAACAAGAGAATATTTTCTCCTTCTCCCCCTTCTCCTTCCCCTCCTCCACATACTCCTTCTCCTCCTCCTCCTCCTCTTCCTCCTCCTCCTCTGAATAACGGAATAACAAAGTTGGAAGGGACCTTGGAGGTCTCCTAATCCAATCTTGTACTCAAGCAGAAAGCCCTATACCATTTCCTTCTAGTCATTGCAATCATGTAGTTGGTACTCTGGGGTCCTGGTGAGCCATTGGTCCAGAGCCAGAAGAAAAATGACCATCTCTTTTTAAGAAATCTCCAGTGACGGAGCAACCCCACGTTCTGAAGGCAAGCCAGTCTATTGATTCATTGTTCTAATTGTGAGGAATCTTCTCCTTAGTTCTAGGTTGCTTCTCTCCTTGATGAGTTTCCATCCATTACATCTTGTCCAGCCTTCAGGTGCTTTGGAGAACAGGTTGACCCCCAGTCCCCCTTGCGGCCGATATTGGAAGACTGCTATCATGTCACCTCTAGACCTTCTCTTCATTAAACCAGACATACCCAGTTCATCAAAATAGACATGCCCTTACCCAATGCTATTCATGGCTGCCAGAAGCATAACGCTTAGCCAATGGACCTTGAGTGTTTTGCAAGGAGATCCATGGAACCAAACTTTTGAATCCCATCTAAAAAGACTCGATAAAACTCAGGGCCCCGGTGGGCAAAAGGCTAGATTTCTGCTGACAAGAGTATCTATTTCTGTTGTGTTTCGTTCTAAAAAACACCCATCCATTAGCTGCTGGCTCTGGACCAATGGCTCACCAGGACCCCAGAGTAGCAACTACATGATTGCAATGACTAGAAGGAAATGAAGTCCCCTCTTCCGTCCTAAAAGCATTTTTGAATGCTAGCCATGACATTCTGCCTCTCCTGCTCCCAAAGCTTGTTGGAGTTCTATAAGATAATTTGTTTTACCTCCGGGGATCATGGTTTTCTTCCCGACAGTGCGGATCCTTAAGCAAAAAAATAATAATAATCAAAATAATTGGGAAGGATGAATAAGCTTAGATGGCTGGTTTGAAGGTCAACCATGGCTAAGGAGTTGAGCTTGGCTCGTCCACAAAGTCCATTTGTGTTCTGACCTAGGATTGCCGAGAAAGCATAAATCACAATCTTAGTCCCCAAAACCTTTTTTTATTGATAGGGCTGTAAATTATGGTCATTCACAGCTTGTGAGGCTTCACCAACAGTCTGTGAAGGTGCCGACAGATGTCTGCTCGAGTTGCCAGAGTCTTTCAGGGGAATTTTGATAAACACCCACCTTTATCTCCCTTGGAATGCTGCCAGAGACCTAATTGCCAAATGCAGAGCAAAGCCAAACTTAGCACAGAGTCAAACAGAACTTCTCAAAGCTTGAAGCGACCAGATGAACTAATTGCTTCCTGCAAAAGCTCACATCCCGTTTGCTCTTCTTTTGTAGCTTATGGGAGGGGCCAATCATCTCCAAGCCTTACTCCCAAGTCGATTCTGTTTTCTTAATTGTTCTTGCCTTCTGGCAGCTCTGTACATCTACACACTGGGAACAGGCTCCTGCTGTTCTTCTGCCTCACTGATGTCAGACTCCAGAGGCTCTGGAAGCAAGAAATAACTACCAGATGGCCTTGGTCCCCTCTGTGCCTCCGATGCAGAGCCCTCGTCTGACCCTCCCCAGACTCCAGGACTGGCCCATGCTCCTCCCCAACCTCCTCACTGTCCGAATCTGCTGCCAGCTCTGCTGCCCACTGGTGAGCCACAACAATTTGATGCTGAAGAACTACCAAGTTGAGGTGGTCATGGGCACAGAAAAAAAATGGATTTGGTAAGTCTTGGTGGGGTAGAAAAGAAAGTAAGAAGGTCCCCGGAGTTCAAAGAAGGAAGTGGAAGGAATCAAATCAAGGAGATCTGCAATTGGATGCAGGGCCCAGCAGAGATGATACGACCTGAGACTTCTCAGGAAACAACTGAATGAAAACCTGCTGGTGACCTTCTATCGCTGCACCAAAGAGAGCATTTTAACTTACTGCGCCTGTGTCTGGTTTGCCAATTGCACAGGGGCAGATGGGACAGGACTCCAGAGGGTCAACATCATTGCCCAGAGGATCTTGAGTTGCCCTCTCCCCTCTTTGGAAGAGCTTTATAGCTCCCGCTGCCTTAAGGAAGCTCAAGACATCTTTAAAAGATCCATCTTATCCTGGGCACCCTTTTTTTTTTTTTGAACTATTACCATCTGGCAGCCGGTACAGGGCAATAAAAACAAGGCCAAATAGGCTGAAAAACAGCTTCTACCCCAGGGCAGTAACTATATTGGATTCTACTGTATAGTGCAATATCAGGTTTTCAATTTCAATTGTATAGGGTGTGAAGGATGTGTGTTTGTGTTTTTATTTTTACAGTTCTAATGCACATTGAAGGCAGCATTGAATTCCGTTGTACCATGTGCAACGACAATAAAGTAAACTAGCTAACAAAAGTGAAAGGTTGACTCCCTAGATAACTAAGAGTCTTTGGGAAACCTGGGTAGGCCAACCCATGGATTTATGCAACAAACTTACTGTGGCAGGAACTCAGCCTAATGGACACTCAAGATTTTACTGGGATGAGATCTAGCTTGCAAAATTTCACAGGGATTCTTCCACTTCAAATATGATTTTTCTATTTAATGCTTGGGGCTCTTAAGAATTTCTATGGGATCTCTCTCCTGGAAAGAGAAAACTGAGGAAACAAAGGTGTTATGGCCTCTTGGCGGCCAGCCCCTCCAGCAGCCGAATCAGAGGAGGTTTGAGAGTCAGGATTAGCATCAAGGCAACCTGAGAGTTCCCAGGGGGAAGAGGGAATGGAGCTGTCAGAGAGAGAGACAGAGGCAGAGCCTGGGCTGTCCATCAGCCCTCAGATGGAGAGTCAACAGCACCCACATCTGGAGGTGGTTGATGAGGAAGAAGATGAAGAGCTGGGTCCAGTGCCTGATGTGCGGATGCGCAGAAGGCAGAGGAGAGGAGAGCAGTGGAAATCTATGGGCTGGTTCTTGGGACAGAAGAGCCACCGCTCCTAGCTCTGGGGATAAAAGGCAGGGGGCAGAGATGAATAGATGTGGTAGATAACTATTCATCTCCCAGCCGGATGGACTTGTTAGCTTGCAATGAGAGAGAAACTTTTTGCTGACGCTCCTCATAAAGGAATCGTTGATTTAACTACAGAGAGTTTGTCGTGTTTTTGGAGCTGGGTCAGAACGAAAGGACTGTCCATCTCTCTTGAATGCATGTCTTGATGCTCCATTGAAAAAGTCTCGATAGATCATTGCAATCCATTTCTAGGAAACCTAAGAGGTTGCATGTAATCTACCAGATTTTGCAAGCTATCCGGATTATGGAAGAACTAGATACTTTCCTTGGTTTTATTTTTCCTGGTTTCCAAAAAGAGCAAATATTAGCATGGCTTTCTAGGGTGACCTCTCCTTCCAAAACTGAAGTCCAGCATATGAATTAAGCTGCAAACAGCTCCTTGGAAGGGAAGCCATGACCAAGAATTTCAGCCACTCTCCTTCCAGGAATCCCACAAGGGCACAATCAAATTCCCTTGAATCTTGGCTGTTGGACAATGCAAAAATAAATAAATGTATACCTTTGCCCCCAGCCACTGGGGAGGTGGCCACAGCCACCTTTTGTGGTCCTCCTGCAGGGCTGGCAGCAGAGTCAGACAGTGAGGAGGTTGGGGAGGAACATGGGCCAGTCCTGGAGTCTGGGGAAGGCTTGGACGAGGGCTCTGCGTCGGACGCAGAGAGGGGACCAAGGTCATCTGGTAGTTATTTGGAGCTTCCGGAGTCTGACATCAGAGAGGCAGAAGAACAACGGGAGCCTGTTCCCAGTATGCACATGCACAGAGCTGCCAGAAGGCAAGAACAATTAAGAAAACAGGGTCAACTTGGGAGTAAGGCCTGGAGATAATTGGGCCAGAGATGGGTTGCAGATCCCAGCACTATTGGCTTGCTCGTGCTCATGTGTGCGCTTGCGCATGACATTTCTGCGCAGAAGCATCTGGGCAGGTAGGCAGAGCCTCCCACCACCGCCACTACTGGTTCACTCGATCCGGACCGAACCAGGAACAACCCACCTCTGGATTGGCCCCTCCCATAAGACATAAAAGGGGAGCGGACGGGACATGAACTTTTGCCGGAAGCAATTCGTTCATCTGGTTGGTTCAAGTTTTGAGAAGTTCTGTTCGATTCTGTGCTTGGCCTTGTCAGCATTTGGCAATTAGCTCTCTGGTAGCATTTCAAGGGAGATAAGGAAGCCTAAGCCAAAAAAACACCACAAATCCACCATAGTGAAAGAAGAAGAGCCGTAACTCGGTCATCATCTAGTTCTGAATTCTGGAAGTTCTCTCTTGAGTTCCAGACCTTCGTAATATCTCTGGAAATCACATCAGCAGCTCCAAAGAGCTATTGTGGAAGGTGATCCCAAAAGAGACAAGTCAAACATAAGAGACGCTTTCCTATGACTAATGATGGCACTTTGTTTCCCTAATAGTAATGGCCAGAATAATTCTCTGCTTTACATTTGGGAGCCTATAGCAAAGATGCCCAATTATCTGTAAATCTGTAGGCATTTGCTTGGTGTCAGGAGCAGCTAACGTTTTTGAGGCAATCTTGTTGTTTTCTCTTCATTAGAAAGGAAAGTATTCTCTTTATGTCCGCACCAGAGGTGGTATTCAGCCGGTTCTGACTGGTTCTGGTGAACTGGTAGCGGAAATTTTGAGTACTTCTGACTGGCCCCATTCCCATCTATTCTCTGCCCCCACCCCCGAGTCCCAGCAGATTGGGAAGAAATGGGGATTTTGCAATAACCTTCCCCTGGAGTGGGGAGGGAATGAGGATTTTGCAGTATCCTTCCCCTGGAGTGGGAAGGGAATGGAGATTTTGCAGTATCCTTCCCCTGGAGTGGGAAGGGAATGGAGATTTTACATTATCCTTCCCCTGGAGTGGGGAGGGAATGGAGATTTTACAGTATCCTTCCCCTGGAGTGGGGAGGGAATGGCAATTTTACAGTATCCTTCCCCAGGAGTAAGGAGGGAATGGAGATTTTGCAGTCTCCTTCCCCCTGGAGTGGGGTGGGAATGGGGATTTTACAGTATCCTTCCCCTGGAGTGGGGAGGGAATGAGGATTTTGCAGTATCCTTCCCCATGAGTAGGGAGGGAATGGAGATTTTGCAATAACCTTCCCCTGGAGTGGGAAGGGAATGGAGATTTTGCAGTATCCTTCCCCAGGAGTAAGCAGGGAATGGAGATTTTACATTATCCTTCCCCTGGAGTGGGAAGGGAATGGAGATTTTGCAGTATCCTTCCCCTGGAGTGGGAAGGGAATGGAGATTTTGCAGTATCCTTCCCCTGGAGTGGGGAGGGAATGGAGATTTTGCAGTATCCTTCCCCTGGAGTAAGGAGGGAATGGAGATTTTACATTATCCTTCCCCTGGAGTGGGAAGGGAATGGAGATTTTGCAGTATCCTTCCCCTGGAGTGGGAAGGGAATGGAGATTTTGCAGTATCCTTCCCCTGGAGTGGGAAGGGAATGGAGATTTTGCAGTATCCTTCCCCAGGAGTAAGCAGGGAATGGAGATTTTACATTATCCTTCCCCTGGAGTGGGAAGGGAATGGAGATTTTGCAGTATCCTTCCCCTGGAGTGGGGAGGGAATGGGGATTTTGCCATAACCTTCCCCTGGAGTGGGGAGGGAATGGGGATTTTGCAGTATCCTTCCCCTGGAGTGGGAAGGGAATGGAGATTTTGCAGTATCCTTCCCCTGGAGTGGGAAGGGAATGGAGATTTTGCAGTATCCTTCCCCTGGAGTAAGGAGGGAATGGAGATTTTACATTATCCTTCCCCTGGAGTGGGAAGGGAATGGAGATTTTGCAGTATCCTTCCCCTGGAGTGGGAAGGGAATGGAGATTTTGCAGTATCCTTCCCCTGGAGTGGGAAGGGAATGGAGATTTTGCAGTATCCTTCCCCTGGAGTGGGAAGGGAATGGAGATTTTGCAGTATCCTTCCCCTGGAGTGGGAAGGGAATGGAGATTTTGCAGTATCCTTCCCCTGGAGTGGGAAGGGAATGGAGATTTTACATTATCCTTCCCCTGGAGTGGGGAGGGAATGGAGATTTTACAGTATCCTTCCCCTGGAGTGGGGAGGGAATGGAGATTTTACATTATCCTTCCCCTGGAGTGGGAAGGGAATGGAGATTTTGCAGTATCCTTCCCCTGGAGTGGGAAGGGAATGGAGATTTTACATTATCCTTCCCCTGGAGTGGGAAGGGAATGGAGATTTTGCAGTATCCTTCCCCTGGAGTGGGAAGGGAATGGAGATTTTGCAGTATCCTTCCCCTGGAGTGGGAAGGGAATGGAGATTTTACATTATCCTTCCCCTGGAGTGGGGAGGGAATGGAGATTTTACAGTATCCTTCCCCTGGAGTGGGGAGGGAATGGAGATTTTACAGTATCCTTCCCCTGGAGTGGGAAGGGAATGGAGATTTTGCAGTATCCTTCCCCTGGAATGGGAAGGGAATGGAGATTTTACATTATCCTTCCCCTGGAGTGGGGAGGGAATGGAGATTTTACAGTATCCTTCCCCTGGAGTGGGGAGGGAATGGAGATTTTACATTATCCTTCCCCTGGAGTGGGAAGGGAATGGAGATTTTGCAGTATCCTTCCCCAGGAGTAAGCAGGGAATGGAGATTTTACATTATCCTTCCCCTGGAGTGGGGAGGGAATGGAGATTTTACATTATCCTTCCCCTGGAGTGGGGAGGGAATGGGGATTTTGCAGTATCCTTCCCCAGGAGTAAGCAGGGAATGGAGATTTTACATTATCCTTCCCCTGGAGTGGGAAGGGAATGGAGATTTTGCAGTATCCTTCCCCAGGAGTAAGCAGGGAATGGAGATTTTACATTATCCTTCCCCTGGAGTGGGGAGGGAATGGAGATTTTACATTATCCTTCCCCTGGAGTGGGGAGGGAATGGGGATTTTGCAATAACCTTCCCCTGGAGTGGGGAGGGAATGGAGATTTTACAGTATCCTTCCCCTGCCATGTCTACCAAGCCACACCCACCAAGCCACACCCACAGAACTGGCAGTAAATACAGTTGAATCCACACTCATGGTTTCATGGGAACCGATGAACACAGATTAAGGCTAGAAGGAGACCCCAAGTTCTCTTCGTGCCAGCTTTGGTTACTCAGAAAGGGGTGTAGAAACCTTGCCAAAATGTTTCTGTTTGGAGCAGTAAGAAACAGCCTGGTGCCATGCCAAACCATGTCAACACTATTGCGATGCTGACCTATCAATGAATATCAATGAACTCTGAATAATGTATAAACATGTAAACTTTCTCCAGTGGAGCTCAGCTCCTAGTAGCTACAGGGGATGAGTCCTGCTCTTATAACCATCATTTAACCCAGAATTACAATTCTGAGTCATGCCGGTCATTAAGCGGGTTGCCCTGTGATCACACCAGTGGTGGGTTTCAACATTTTTCAGAACCTCTTCTGTAGGTGTGGCCTGCTTTGTGGGAGTGGCTTGTGTGAGCGAGTAGGAGCGGCTTGGCAGTCATGTGACCGGGTGGGCGTGGCCAACTTGTAAAATGTGGTGAAACTCACTTAACAACGCTCTTCCTTAGCAACCAAAATGTTGGCTCAGAAACTCTGGCATTTGAAGCACGCAAGTCTTAAAGCTGTCAAGTTACAAGACCCTTGCACCCCTAACCCTTTAGGGAAAAAAAACCCAGGGGTGTTCAAACTTGACAGCTTTAAGACTTGTGGACTTCAACTCCCAGAATTCCTCCTCTCGCTCTTCATCTTGATGATGTCCGGACGGGCGGGAGGAGGGAGCTGGAACCGGTTTTAAACAGCACGGTAGATTTGTGGAACCTCTTCTATAGAAGAGGTTAGAACTGGCAGGAACCCACCCCTGGACCACACCTGATATTAGGATATTTTGTGTGTTTGTGCACACGTATGTGTGTGTGTGTGTGTGTGTGTGTGTTTGTGGTGTTGGTTAAGGGAATCCATTGTCTGCAAGGGGTGTTACTTGCTAGAAACTGGAAATAAATATCTGTTTTGGGCAACAACAACAAAAAGTAAATTGCAATTATGTGATTGTGGGACAATGTGAATGGGTGGGAGGGAGGGAGGGAGGGAGGGAAGGAGGGAGGGAGGAATGAGAAAGAGATGGGAGGGAATGATGGAGGAAAGATAAAGAGTTGGGAGGCAAGGAGGGAGGGAGAAAAGAAAGAAGGAAAAATGGAAAGAAGGAAAGAAGGAAAAAGAAAGAGATGTGAAAGAGTGAGGGAAGAAGGGAGGGAGGAAGGAAGGAAGAGGAGGGAAGAAGGGAGGGAGGAGAAAGAGATGGGAGGAAGTGATCGAGGGAAGATAAAGAGATGGGAGGCAAGGAGGGAAGAAGGGAGGAAAGAAGGAAAGGAAAGAAGGAAAGAGAAAGATGTGAAAGAGGGAGTGAGGGAAGGAAGGAGGGAAGGGAGGAGGGAAGGAAGGGAGGAGGAAGTATAGAAGGAAGAAGGAAGAGAGGTGAATGAGGGAGAGAGGGAGGGAGGGAGAGAAGAAAGAAGGAAGGATCTTGGTATGTTCATCCAAATTTATTTCAGTGTACTTTATGGAAAAATGTCTGTGCGCATGGATGCCCTGATCAAATACATCAAGAAAAGAAATATTGCTCTATTTGTACTTGAGTTTCAACTTTACTTTTGCTAGATACTTTACTAAAATACAGATAGAACACAAGGCCGAATGAACAGAATCTCACACGAGAAAGTAATTCTCGTGTAAGTAAATGTTGCCCTGTTTTATTAATGGTCACGTGCCTAAAAAATGTAGGAAACCCCAAGCCACAGAAACTGTACCACGCGGGGACTGCAGGGGGAAAAATGTATTTGAGTTTAAGCAATCTGTAAACCGGAATGCAATTCTCAGCAGACAGTTGCATATTTCCAGATAATTCAGAGCTCTTATGCAAACACAGTGCCTGCAGAGCAAATGGTGCTTATTAGGGAGAAAAAAAACGGTGTGCAAATCTATATGCATAATTAGAAATAGCATATAATGTACTTTGGACCAAAGAGACTTGCCTGCAAAAAAAGGGTGGGTGGGTGGGATATATTACGCATTATAGTGGTCTAACTGAGTGAAATGCATGTGGAAAGGGATGAAACAAAGGCAGGTTTTTCAACTATCTTCAACGATACCATATACAGCAATAGCACTTAACACTTACGTACAGTATATACCACTTTACAGTGTTTTCCGGCCCTCTCTAAGCGGTTTACAGAGTCAGCCTCTTGCCCCCAACAATCTGGGTCCTCATTTTATCGACCTTGGAAGGATGGAAGACTGCATCAATAGCGATAACAATAGCACTTAAGACTTATATACCGCTTCATAGTGCGTTTACAGCCCTCTCTAAGTGGTTTACAGAGTCAGCCTTTTGCCCCCAACAAACTGGGTCCTCATTTTACCCACCTCAGAAGGACGGAAGGATGGGTCAACCTTGAGCCTGGTGAGATTCGATTTGCCAAACTGCTGGCAGGCGGTGATCACCAGAAGTAGCCTGCAGTTGTTGTTATTGTCCATGACCCCATGGACAATGTTCCTCCAGGCCGTCAACCTTGAGCCAGTCAGGATTGAACTGCTGGCAGTGGGCAGAGTTATGGAAGGAAGGGAGGGAAGGAAGGGAGGGAGGGAGGAAGGAAGGAAGGAAGGAGAGCAATAGCAGTAGCACTAAGGAAGAGCAATAGGAGTAGCACTTAGACTTATATACCACTTCACAGTGCTTTCCATGCCCCTCTAAGCAGTTTACAGAGTCAGCCTTTTGCCCCCAACAATCTGGGTCCTCATTTTTCCCACCTTGGAAGGATGGAGGGCTGAGTCAACCTTGAGCCGGTCAGGATCAAACTGCTGGCAGTGGGAAGAGTGGGAGGGAGGGAGGGAGGCAAGGAGGGAGTGTGGGAGGAAGGAAGGAAGGAAAGAAGGAAGGAGAAAAGGAAGAGCAATAGCAATAGCCCTTAGACTTATATACCGTTTCACAGTGCTTTACAGCCTTGTCTAAGAAGTTTACAGGGTCCTTCTCTTGCCCTCAACAATCTGGGTCCTCATTCTATCCACCTCTGAAGGATGGGAGGCTGAGTCAACCTTGAGCCGGTCAGGATCGAACTTCAGGCTGTGGACAGAGTTAGCCAGCAATACTGCAGACTAACCACTGCACCATCAAGGAAGGAAGGAAGGAAGGAAGGAAGGAAGGAAGGAAGGAAGGAAGGAAGGAAGGAAGGAAGGAAGGAAGGAAGGAAGGACGGAAGGGCAATAGCAGTAGCACTTATATAACTCTTCACAGTGCTTTACATCCCTCTCTAACCAGTTGACAGAGTCAGCCTCTTGTCCCCAACAATCTGGGTCCTCATTTGACCCACCTCAGAAGGACAGAAGGCTGAGTCAACCTTGAGCCTGATGAGATTCGAACTGCCAAATTGAAGGCAGCCGGCAGGCAGCAGAAGTTGCCTGCAGTACTGCACTCTAACCACTGCGCCACCTGGGCTCATATCAGGCTTATTATAATGCTTCCTATCCAGAAACTAAGGATTAAAAGTCCATCTCCGTTAGTCTGGAAATTGCCAACCTGCCACAGACATTGGAAGCTCTCTATATCCAATCAATACTTCATTAGCATCCTGGGACTATCAAGCTCCCGGCGTCATTAGAGAGGCTGTCACATTGAATCTTGGTAACGACTCGTCTTTGGATGCTTAATAGCGAGTTGGTTTAAGGAAAATCGCTTTACTAATTTTCTAATGATGCAGGTGGTTAGAGGGCAAAATGAGAGGGAAGGAAGGCCCTAAAGGGGGGGGGGGAGAGAAAGGATTCCCAGAGTTGATTTTAGGTAGGGAAAAAGGCGCATTGGAAATTGAGCGATGATTTCTAATTCTTATGAACCAAACCCATCCGTTCACTGCTCTGTCTGCTTGTCTGTGCACTTGCCTTCAAGTCAGGTGGAATGGTAGTTTTCTTGCCAAGGGTTTTCAGAAGTTGAAGGAAGGAAGGAAGGAAGGAAGGAAGGAAGGAAGGAAGGAAGGAAGGAAGGAAGGAAGGAAGGAAGGAAGGGAGAGAGAAAGAGAGAGAGAGGTAGGAACAGGGAGGGAGGGGTTAGGAAGGTAAGTGGGAGAAAGGAAGGGAATAGGAACTTAGGGAGGGAGGGAGGGAGGAAGAGAGGGGATAGGAACTGGGAGGGAGGGAGGGAGATGGGGAAGGAAGGAGGTAGGAACGTCTGGAGGAAGGGAGGAAGAGAGGGGATAGGAACATAGGGAGGGAGGGAGAGAGGGGGGGAGAAGGAAGGAAGGGGGTAGGAATGTAGATAGGGTGGGAAGGAGGGAGGGAGGGGGTAGGAAGCTAGGTAGAAAGGAAGGAAGGAAGGAAGGGTTAGGAATGTAGAGAGGGGGGAGGGAAGGGGGAAAGAAGGAAAAAAGTTGAAGGGTTAGGAAGGAAGGGGGGAGGAAGGAAGGAAGAGAGAGGTAGGAACAGGGAGGGAGGGGTTAGGAAGGTTGGTAGGTAGGAAGGAAGGGGGTTGGAACGGAGGGAGGGAGGGAGGGTGAGAGAGGGAAGGAAGGAAGGAAGGGGGTAGGAATGTAGGGAGGGAGGGAGGGAGGGAGGGAGGAAGGAAGGAAGGAAGGAAGGAAGGAAGGAAGGAAGGAAGGAAGGAAGGAAGGAAGGATGCAATATCCTACCTTTTTGTTCAGACTGACTCTTTGATGCCCAGGTTTCTCCTGGTTCTTCCCCAGATAAAGAGTCCTTGGTTCCCCTCAGAAATCAGACGGGGCCTGGTGAGTGGGCTGGCATCCAATTATTCCTCCACCAGTTAGATTGAGGTGAACCGCAGCACGACTGAGGTCAAGTGAGGGCAAGCAAGTGAGGGTGAAAGAAAGCGAGGGCCAGCAAAGGCGTTGGACCCAAGCACTCATAAACAGAATTGGCCTCTGCCAAGAATATTCACACAAAAAACCACTTTTTCCCCTCAAAAAAATCCCTGTTCCCAAATTCCTCCCAAGAACGCCTGGCGTCCACATCAAGAAAATTTAAGAATCCTTTTTTAAAAGAAACCCTTTCCTTCTCCCATTGTGGCATCAAAAAAAATGCTCAAATGCTCAGGATGCTTGAGATGTCAGAATTATCCACATCCTCCAGCATGAAAAGCGAGACAGAAAAAGCTTTTTTTCTCTAAGTCGAGCACTTAAATTGGTCCGATCCCCTCCTTACCCCTTCCTCTCCTTTCTTTTAAAGGTGCTTCCTTTTCTGTTATTCAAGCAATTATCATCAGGTAGCGTAATGCACCAGGAAAATAAAAAGGGAATGTCATTTGATACAAAAAGTGATTTTTTCGGAGGCGAAGCAGGGTAATGAACAGAGGAAGACACACACTTGAAACCCAAATTCGCACTCCACGCGGACAAGTTGAGAAGACCGACTAGACAAGGCTCATCAAAGCAACAGGATGGCGAGATTGTGTTGCAAATCTATAACAGGCCGTTGTGGGAACAAACAGCTCACTTGGAGAACCTGCTTCTGGGATGGGGATATGTTACTGCGACCCGCTCTTGCAAACCTGGATGGGCTTCCAACACTGATTTGGGGAGGGGAGAGAGGGTCAATTCCTAATGACGAGATGAAGAAAGCGTTTTTTAAAAAAGAAAGAACATTGTAATTATTCGCACTGGACAATTCTCTCCCCCCCACTGCACCCCATGCTTCCAAACTGCATTCTATTGTTCGGAATGGATTTTGAGAAGAAGAGAATATTTGTAGGTCAGAGGGTTGGATGGTGGAGTCCTTGGTGCTTTCATGACCCAACTAGGAAACATTATGAAGGGAGAGGAGGAGAAGGAGGAGAAGGAAAAGAAGAAGGAAAAGAAGAAGAAGAAGAAGAAGAAGAAGAAGAAGAAGAAGAAGAAGAAGAGGAGGAGGAGGAGGAGGAGGAGGAGGAGGAGGAGGAGGAGGAGGAGGAGGAGGAGGAGGAGGAGGAGGAGGAGGAGGAGGAGGAGGAGGAGAAGGAGAGGAGGAAGAAGAAGAGGAGGAGGAGGGGAAGGAGAAGAGGAGGAGGAGGAGGTGAAGAAGAAGAGGAAGAGGAGGAGAATAAGGAAAAGGAGGAGGAGGAAGAAGAAGAGGAGGAGGAGCAGCAGCAGCAGCAGAAGCAGGAGGAGGAGGAGGAGGAGGAGGAGGAGGAGGAGGAGGAGGAGGAGGAGGAGGAGGAGGAGGAGGAGGAGTGGAAGAGGAGGAGGAGGAGGAGGAGGAGGAGGAGGAGGAGGAAGAAGAAGAAGAAGAAGAAGAAGAAGAAGAAGAAGAAGAAGAAGAAGAAGAAGAAGAAGAAGAAGAAGAAGAAGAAGAAGAAGAAGAAGAAGAAGAAGGGAACAACATCACTGCTAGAAGGGAGAGGAGGAAGAGAGGAGGAGGACTGTGTGGTCCTTAATGCTTTCTGAGCTTGATGGTTTTCTCGCAAATGTCTCATGACCCAAGTAGGGAACATGATCAGTGCTAGAAGGAAGAGGAGGAGGGCGACGACTCTGGAAACCCTGGTGCTCTCTGAGCTTGCTTTTTCTTGAAGACATTTCATGACCCAACTAGGGAACATCATCAATGCTACAAGGATGTAGGATTAACTTCCTGTCTATATATAGTAGTTTCTCCTTTCAGTTTTGTTGGAAGGGCGATTATCAATATAGACCTATATTGATTAGGATATTGTTTTCTGCTGGATTGTTTGTCTGGTGTCAATCCCTGCTTATCTATTTATCGGTTGCTGGCTTCAGGGCAAGCTACTGACTAATAAACATGAAGCAATGCCCGCACTCTTTGCACTGGTAACGTCCCCTTGTTGAGACGTGAAAGGAGAACTTTTGCCATGCAGCTGAATTTCCAAGTTGAGGCTAATATCGAAGTCACCACCTTGGAAGGGTTTTTTTTGTGCCACTTGCATTTTCGGAGCCGAGTGTGACCTGTGTTGGCTCCCTGTTTTGAAAAACTCAGACTTTTCCAAAATCTCTCCCCTCCCCTCTTTCCTCCCGCAGCCCCCTTCTCCTGTGCAAAGTCAAAGAGCAGCCCCCTCCATTGTTCTTACCTCTCATTTGTTGCGGATCTGCCAGTGATTAGAACATCATATGAGTCTTCTGTTGACTTTCAAAAGAAGAGCAAGCAAACGAGCGTTAAGAACAAAGGGGTCTCTGGAAATGAGGAATATTTTCTGCTGGCAGGGCTTTGTCGAGGGTGGGGCAGCACTTGAATTTTGCAGAGAAGATGAAAGAATTATGAATAATGCAAAGGGAAGGGAAGAATCTGGTAAGAGCTGGCACATTGAGTCCAATCTCAATTTGACAGCCCCTACAAAGAAGGAAAGAGATGTAGTTTGGAAATAAAGAACTTAGTTTGCCCACAGAGGATCCCATGTTCAGCTCCGGGCATCTCCAAGAAGACTCTCAAAGGTCAGGGACCGAATTATGTCCATCAGAATTCATGTCAAACTCCTCAATTTCACAATCTGGTGTCTTTTTCTGCAAGGACTCCAAGCTCGTCCCTCTCTTAACACCTTAACACAGGGGTCCTCAAAGTTTTTAAACAGGGGAGCCAATAAACAGTCCCTCAGACTGTTGGGGGGGAGGACTGGAGGGTGGGGGTGGCTAGGTGGCCATGTGACTGGGTGGGCGTGGCCAATTTAGTCCATTTTGCCTTTGTCCTTACTCTACTTGCCCTCCCCTACTCACCCCTGGCCCTGAGTCATATGGCTGTGAAAAAGCATCCCGAAAGGCTGTTTTAAAGCGTTTTTAAAAGACTTTTAAATCACTTACTTTACAAGCTGGTAGCTGCTTTTCAAGCCTACTGACTCACCAGCCCTGGATCCTGTGGTTGCACTGGCGAGATCACCCCTCGGTCAGCTGGTCCTCCCCCACACCCTTCGGCAGCAGTGGTGCGATCAGAAGTGCAGCTCAACCGGTGAAATAACTAACCAGAAGTGCAGCTGGAGTGGATGCTCGCTGGAAGATAATTAAGGCCGACAGTGAAGGGTGAGGGGCAGGGCTGAATCCCACCACTCCACGGGCCAGATACATTGCATTGGCGGGCCATAGTTTGAGAATCGGTGCCTTAAAAGATAGGCTTAAGATACAGAAGGATCTTGACAGAGTTGAACATTGGGCGCTATCTAACAAAATGAAAATCCATGGTGAAAAAAGTAAGGTTCTACATTTAGGCAACCAAGTGTATGCAGAAAGGATTCTGCATGGCTGGGCAGGACGTCAGTCAAACAAGTGACTGGCTTATATGTGGTACCTTGCTCAATAGTAGTAACTGGGAGAGGGATCTTGGAGTCCTAGTGGACAACCATTTAAATAGGAGCCAGCCGTGTGCAGCAGCTGCCAAAAAAGCCAACACGGTTCTAGGCTGCATCAACAGAGGGAGAGAATCAAGATCACGTGAAGTGTTAATACCACTTTATAATGCTTTGGTAAGGCCACACTTGGAATACGGCATCCAGTTTTGGTTGCCACAATATAAAAAAGACGTGGAGACTCTAGAAAGAGTGCAGAGAAGAACAATAAAGATGATCAGGGGACTGGAGGCTAAAACATAGGAAGAACGGTTGCAGGAACTGGATATGTTTAGCTCAATGAAGAGAAGGACCAGGGGAGACATGATAGCAGCGTTCCAATATCTCAGGGGCTGCCATGAAGAAGAGGGAGTCAAACTATTTTCCAGGGCACCTGAGGGTAGAACAAGAAGCAATGGGTGGAAACTAATCAAGGAGAGAAGCAACTTAGAACTGAGGAGACATTCCCTGACAGTGAGAACAATTAATCAGTGGAACAGAAATTGCCTCCAGAAGTTGTGAATGCTCCAACACTGGAAATGCTTAAGATGATGTTGGAGAGCCATTTGTCTGAAGAGGTGTAGGGTTTCCTGCCTAAGCAGGGGGTTGGACTAGAAGATCTCCATGGACCCTTCCAAACTCTGTTATTCTATTCTATTCTATTCTATTCTATTCTATTCTTATTCTATTCTATTGGAACGTTGCTATCATGTCACATCCTTCCAGTCTTGTTGGAGACCCTGCCATATTTTTAGTCATAAAGTTGGCTTAAGAGCCCTGAGTGCTTCTAGTCATCAGGGATTTCAGCCGAATAGTTTAGAATATCTATCAGAACAAGATCTGATTATCACCATCGTTCGTCTGCTAATCCTCTTTTAATCAATTTTCAAAAGTAACGTTCGCGTTTTCTCATTTTTGGCTGCAAAGCCAGAGGTTGGTGGGAGGGGGTAGATAGACATCCTTCCCAAGCCCATTAATCTCTTGTAATAACTGTGTATAAAGATAGCATTTGAGTAGCTACGCGCTATCAGTTTTACGCTCCTCTTTTTATTTCCCCCCAAATAATCCTTTTTCTTATCTCATTTTAAAGAAAGGTTGGAGGCATTGTTTTTTTTTAAAAGCACGAGCATTTGTACCGCTCTTCACTTAAGTAGAGATAACTAGCACAACCTTTTCCATTCCAGGGAAAAGTGCCTGTGTTTTCCCCTTATTTATTCATAATTAAAAGGTTCCCATTCACGACAGTGTTTTAAATGTGATTTGACATTTTTATAATCTTGTTAATATCTCAAAAGGGGTTTTTCCCCCCCTGCATTGCAGGATAGAGTTTATGCAAATGGTTTTTTGGGGGGAAGGCAAGAATGGGGTGGGGGAGAAACAGAAAATGGCATCGCTCTGATTTTTACTGAATTATAAAACACCGAGAAAAAAAGACGATTGCTTTTATAATTATTAGGCGTCGTGGCATTGCTTTCTCCGTCTTCTGTTCTAATTTTTTGCAATGGAATCTGGGCACATTTGTTACCATTCAGTTTGCCACGCCAGTGCATGCTCTCACTTTGTGCGCATGGACCCACTTTGTGGGCACATGTGCCCCAGTGGTGGGATTCAGACTTTTTTACTACCGGTTCTGTAGGCGTGGCTTTATGGGCGTGGCAAAGCTTTGTGGGGGTGGCTTGTAAAATCTCCATTCCCTCCCCACTCCAGGGGAAGGATACTGTAAAATCCCCATTCCCTCCCCACTCCAGGGGAAGGATACTGCAAAATCCCCATTCCCTCCCCACTCCAGGGGGAAGGATACTGCAAAATCCCAATTCCCTCCCCACTCCAGGGGGAAGGATACTGTAAAATCTCCATTCCCTCCCCACTCCAGAGGAAGGATACTGCAAAATCCCCATTCCCTCCCCACTCCAGGGGAAGGATACTGCAAAATCCCCATTCCCTCCCCACTCCAGGGGAAGGATACTGCAAAATCCCAATTCCCTCCCCACTCCAGGGGGAAGGATACTGCAAAATCCCAATTCCCTCCCCACTCCAGGGGAAGGATACTGTAAAATCTCCATTCCCTCCCTACTCCAGAGGAAGGATACTTCAAAATCCCCATTCCCTCCCCACTCCAGGGGAAGGATACTGCAAAATCCCCATTCCCTCCCCACTCCAGGAGGAAGGATACTGCAAAATCTCCATTCCCTCCCCACTTCAGGGGAAGGATACTTCAAAATCCCCATTCCCTCCCCACTCCAGGAGGAAGGATACTGCAAAATCTCCATTCCCTCCCCACTCCAGGAGGAAGGATACTGCAAAATCCCCATTCCCTCCCCACTCCAGGGGAAGGATACTGCAAAATCCCCATTCCCTCCCCACTCCAGGAGGAAGGATACTGCAAAATCCCCATTCCCTCCCCACTTCAGGGGAAGGATACTTCAAAATCCCCATTCCCTCCCCACTCCAGGAGGAAGGATACTGCAAAATCTCCATTCCCTCCCCACTCCAGGAGGAAGGATACTGCAAAATCCCCATTCCCTCCCCACTCCAGGGGAAGGATACTGCAAAAATCCCCATTCCCTCCTCACTCCAGGGGAAGGTTACTGCAAAATCTCCATTCCCTTCCCACTCCAGGGGAAGGATATTGAAAAATCCCCATTCCCTTCCCACTCCAGGGGAAGGATACTGCAAAATCTCCATTCCCTCCTCACTCCAGGGGAAGGTTACTGCAAAATCTCCATTCCCTTCCCACTCCAGGAAGAAGGATACTGCAAAATCCCCATTCCCTCCTCACTCCAGGGGAAGGTTACTGCAAAATCCCCATTCCCTCCCCACTTCAGGAGGAAGGATACTGCAAAATCCCCATTCCCTCCTCACTCCAGGGGAAGGTTACTGCAAAATCTCCATTCCCTTCCCACTCCAGGGGAAGGTTACTGCAAAATCCCCATTCCCTCCCCACTCCAGGAGGAAGGATACTGCAAAATCCCCATTCCCTCCCCACTCCAGGAGGAAGGATACTGCAAAATCCCCATTCCCTCCTCACTCCAGGGGAAGGTTACTGCAAAATCCCCATTCCCTCCCCACTCCAGGAGGAAGGATACTGCAAAATCCCCATTCCCTCCTCACTCCAGGGGAAGGTTACTGCAAAATCCCCATTCCCTCCCCACTCCAGGAGGAAGGATACTGCAAAATCTCCATTCCCTCCCCACTCCAGGGGAAGGATACTGCAAAATCTCCATTCCCTCCCCACTTCAGGGGAAGGATATTGAAAAATCCCCATTTCCTCCCACTCCAGGGGAAGGATACTGCAAAATCTCCATTCCCTTCCCACTCCAGGGGAAGGATATTGAAAAATCCCCATTTCCTCCCACTCCAGGGGAAGGATACTGCAAAATCTCCATTCCTTCCTGATCAGCTGGGACTCAGGAGACAAAGACTGGATGAGGCAGGGCCAGCCAGAGGTGGTATTTACTGGTTCTCCGAAATACTCAAAATTTCCGCTACCAGTTCTCCCGAACTGGTCCGAACCTGCTGAATACCACCTCTGACATATGCCCCTTCCACATATGCACCTTGCGTTCCATGCATGCTATTTGTTCATGCATGTGCCTTCCGTGCATGCACCCAGGCTCAAAAACATGCCTAAATAGGATGGCATAGAGCCAGCGTGGGTATGCAGGCCCATCCTTTCACTACCGGTCCGAACTGGCTGAATATTACCTCTTAATCCGGAGCCCAAAATCTCATGTTTTAGTTGTTGCCTCAACTACATAAGTTAACTAAGATTGGCTGGTCCCATCTTTTCTTCCAGACTCCAGTTGGATGGAAAAACTGGTGTTCAGCAATGAAATCCTCCTTCCAAATGTAAAATGAATTTCTCCATGGGGACGGTGGTAAAAGGAGAAACTACACAGGTATGTTAAGCTTCTAAGAGGCATAACGCGTGCATTAATTTGTCAAGAACCGAGCGCTCCAGAGGTTACATTAGTTGCCACGAAAAAATTACTGTCCGCCAGTGAAAACTGTGATTTTTTTTTAAAGGGATGGATAGCAACCAGAGAGAGAGAGAAGTATGGCTCATTTCTGTTGTAAAACGGAAGTCTTTCCGATCACCAGCGTCTTAGAAGAGGAAAATAACAAGAGTTGGAAGCAGAGCTGGCATTCAGCCAGTTTGGAAAGTTTGAGAGTGGGAGATTTTGGCAGTATCCTTCCCCTGCCACGCCCACAGAACCAGTAGTAAAAAAAAACTTTGAATCCCACCACTGTTTGTAAGGGAACTTGTACGTCCAACTCGATTTCATTGAGAGCCGCGTGAGGGTTGTGTTTGACCTTGTGGGGGCAGGGTGGGCGTGGCCATGGCCATGGCGGGCGTGGCACAACGTCACTGATGTCAGGGGCACCTGTGCATTGCCAGTTAAAACAGGCCCCCAAGCTCCATTTTCAGCTGCGACAGCTTCTTGCAACCCTCTGCCAGCGAAAATGGAGCTTAGGATGACTACCTGCGACTCTCCTCAGCTCAATTTTTACTTGTAGAGGCACTGCGGGCCGGTCCCTTGCTGTTTCCAGGCAACCTTATGGGCCAGATTTAAGTGCCTTGAGTTTGACACCCCTGTTGTAGGTCATCTAGTCCAACCCCCTATTGAAACAGAAGACCTTGTGTCATTTTTTTTTTTTTGAACAAAATTTTATTGGTTTTTTTTTAGAAATTTACAGGGAAAAGGGTAGTGGAAAAGGTATACAAATTTTGGCAATTGCGAAGTGCGGTAGGTGCCCCCTCCCTCCATACTCATAATATACATCAAAACAAAAATCATTAATACATAGTAGTATATAGTCAGCATATTAATTCAATTGGTAATTTCAATCAGTTTATGTCAAAAGGATTTTCTTGTTCATTTTTGTGATCTGAGCTTTCTTGGTATTGCCCCATCTCCCCCCGCCGACAGAGCTCCGGCCCCTCCCGTGTCCTGCGTGTCTGTTGTAGAGTCATCTGATTTTTCTAGGTGTACTTTGTTTTTTTCCATAAAGGCCTGCACCTCTATGGGTGTGTTGATTCTAACTCTTGTCTCCTCCCAGAATATCAGCATACCTTCAGGCATCAGCCATCTGAACCACACCCCCTTCTGGTATAATTTATTCGCTAATTGCGAATAACTTTTTCTTTTTTAAAACTTTATGTCATTTTGTCCAGTCTCTTCTTTAAAGTTTCCAGCGATGGAGCACCCACAATTTCTGGGCCAAGTCATTCCATGGGTTAATTTTTCTCACTCCGGAAAATTTCTCCTTAGTTCTAAGTTGGATCTCTCTTGATTGGCTTCCATCCATTGCTTCTTGTCTTCTGGTGCTTCGGAGAATAGGTTGGTCCCACTCTTCTTTATGGCAGCCCCTCAAATATTGTCACCCCTAATCCTTCTTTGCTTTAAACTGACATACCCAGTTCCTGCAACCGTTCGTCATGTGTTTTCGCCTCTAGTCCCCTAATCGTCTCCGTTGGCCTTCTCTGCACTCTTCATACAGTCTCATGTTCTTTCACTAAGTTGGATTCTATTCTCCTTACAGGCACATCTGAATTTCTCCCTGAAGCTGCCGTAAGAAATATGCAGCCATGAATCAGCAAAAGGATATCCATCTGATCCAGAATCATCCTTGACAACTCATTGTGCATTTGGAAAAAAAAAACCACTCCGACATGCATTTTCTCCTAAGAAATTATTATTGTTCTGTGTTTTTTGCACAGCTCTCAGGATTATAACTGTAGCTAAGTTAACAGCCAAGAAATGATATATCTGCAACTTCATGTTTTCTCTTGCCAACTTCAGCATAGCTCAAGTCCATTAGAAGGCACACAATTAGGCAGCAGACTGGAGTAACTATTAAAGTGGTATTTCATGTTTCAAGCAGCCTAAAATGCGCCCGTTTTAATGGCCAGCCATATTTCAAAAGGAGACTTAATCTATTTCATTCTATTTATATGAGTTTGCATCATCAATCAGGTGCCCCTCGAAAGCCCGAGTCTAAAATGAATTTAACGGACTTTATAAGTAATGGGTCAATCGTGAGTTTGTCATAAATTCATTTCAAATTTTGGACACCGGCCCAGGAGGCACTTTGGGGTATTGGTTTCTCACAAATCACCCATAATTCCGGAGTAATTTTGATGTACAAGTGCAGTGACGAGACTTCCTTTTGTCAAAGGCAGGAGTAGATCTTGGGGACTCCATTACAGTTCGGGTCTGAATAATTCAGGCAGACAGACAGACAGACAACTAAAACAGGGTAAATCCATATGTACCTTCCTCCTGTTGACCTTGGGAGAAATTAAATTAATACATTCCAATTTAGCTTGCAAAAGGGTCTTGAGATTCCTGAAAAAGCTAACCAGAAATGGAATATTTAGATCAGTCTTCCCAAAGCTCCTGGTGTACAAAATTGGTGGGCTTTGGGGCTAATCCCAAACCTTCAGGAATTAGACTTGAGGATCGCCTTTGAATAACAGAATAAGAGAGTTGGAAGGGACCTTGGAGGTCTTCTAGTCCAACCCCCTGCCTAGGCAAGAAACCCTATACCGTTTCAGACAAATGGCTATCCAACATCTTCTTAAAGACCTCCAGTGTTGGAGCATTCACAACTTCTGGAGGCAACTTCTGTTCCACTGATTAATTGTTCTCACTGTCAGGAAGTTTCTCCTCAGTTCTAAGTTGCTTCTCTCCTTGATTAGTTTCCACCCATTGCTTCTTGTTCTACCCTCAGGTGCCTTGGAGAATAGTTTGACTCCCTCTTCTTTGTGGCAACCCCTGAGATATTGGAAGACTGCTATCGTGTCTCCCCTGGTCCTTCTTTTCATTAAACTAGACATACCCAGTTCCTGCAACCGTTCTTCATATGTTTTAGCCTCCAGTCCCCTAATCCTCTTTGTTGCTCTTCTCTGCACTCTTTCTGGAGTCTCCACATCTTTTCTACATCGTGGTGACCAAAACTGACTGCAGTATTCCAAGTGTGGCCTTACCAAGGCCTTATAAAGTGGTATCAACACTTCAAGTGATCTTGATTCTATCCCTCTGTTGATGCAGCCTAGAACTGTGTTGGCTTTTTTGGCAGCTGCTGCACATCGCTGGCTCCTATTTAAATGCTTGCCACTAGGACTCCAAGATCCCTCTCACAGTTACTACTATTGAGCACGGTACCACCTATACTGTACCTGTGCATTCCGTTTTTGTTGCCTAAATGTAGAACCTGACTCTTTTCACCATTGAATTTCATTTTATTAGATAGTGCCCAATGTTCAAGTTTGTCAAGATCCTAGATTCCTTCTTAGTTCCAGGTTGCTTCCCTCCTTGACTAGTTTCCATCTATTGCTTCTTGTTCTGCATTCAGGTACTTTGGAGAAGAGGTTGACCCCTTTGACTCTGTGACAGTCCCTCAAGTACTGGAAAAGTACTGTCATATCACCTCTAGTCCTTTGGATTAACCAAATCTCTCTATATAAAAGTAAAATACCACTTAGGCATCATCACAAAATCTCCAGAACCGTAAAGCCTACAAACTTGAAATTTGGCACGTATGTTCTTCTTGGCTTCTAGGTGCTCGCTAAGAAATGATCTTTCTAAATGACCATCAAATCATTAGTATTTCTTATATTATTATTAACACACTCTGATGCTAAGGAGTTAGATGTTCTACTCCCCCTCCCCACTTGAAAAGAATTCTGTTCCAACTGCCACTTGAGCATGGGCATTGCCAGGGGATGGCTCATCTGGCCTGCAGGCAGGGAGTTTAGACATTCAACTCCCCCTCCCCACCTGAAAAATGCTCTCATACTAAGGAGTTAGACTGAGGGAGAGAAGGGGATAAGATAGGAGAGACCTCTGTGGGGCAAGCCTGAGAGAAAGAAGGGGATAGGATAGGATCAATGGGGACAACCTGAGGTAGAGAAGGAGATATGTTAGGAGATGCCTCTGTGGGGCATGCCTGAGAGAGAGAAGGGGATAAGATAGGAGAGGCCTCTGTGGGGCAAGCCTGAGGGAGAGAAGGGGATAGGAGAGGATCAATGGGGCCAACCTGAGGGAGAGAAGGAGGTATGATCTACCACACACTTCCCTGCGACCGATTCGCTCTCACAGGGAAGGACTCCTCCGGGTGCCGTCCACTAAGCAATGCCAACGGGCGGCACCTAGGAGTAGAGCCTTCTCTGTGATGGGCCCAACCCTCTGGAATGACCTCCCCCCCGATATCAGAACCACCACCGACTTCCCCTCCTTTCGACGAAAACTGAAGACTCACCTGTTCCGTTTAGCCGGCCTGGACCATTCATAACCTTATTATACCTCCTGGCAGATATATTTTAACTGGGTAATTTTAATTGGGTATTTTTAGGATTGTTGAAATATTGTTTTTATCTACTTTACTTTGTACAGTGTCGTATTGCCTCCTCATCTATGTTTTTATGTTTGTATGTTTGTATTCCATTTTTTCTGTTTTATTTGACTGTACACCGCCCCGAGTCCCTTTGGGGAGAGGGGGCGGTATAAAAATCGAAATAAAGGTAAAGGTAAGGATGATAGGAGATGCCTCTGTGGGGCACACTTGAGGGAGAGAACGGGATAGGAGAGGATCAATGGGGACAACCTGAGGGAGAGAAGGGGATGATGCAAGAGGCATCTGTGGGGCAAGCCTGAGGGAGAGAAGATAGGAGAGGATAAATGAGGCAAGCCTGAGGGAGAGAAGGGGAGTAGGAGAGGCTGATTGTAACTAGTTATCAATTTTCAAGCTGTAAGTGTTGATTTATCAAGCCCGATCACATAGTTTCACAGCGGAGCCCAGGTATCCAGCTAGAAACATAATAAAAGAATTGGAAAGAACCTTAGCGGTCTTCTTGTCGAGCCCCTTGCTCAAGCAGAAAACCCTACAACATTTCAGACAAATGGTTATCCGGTCTCTTCTTCAAAACCTCCAGTGATGGAGCATTCACAACTTCTGGAGGCACTGATTGATTGTTCTCACTGTCAGGAAATTCCTCCTTAGTTCTAGGTTGCTTCTCTCCTTGTCGAGTTTCCATCTGTTGCGTCTTCTCTGTCTTCGGGTGCTTTAGGGGAATCGGCTGACACCCCCCCTCCTCAGGCTTTGAGGGTCTTGTACTCTCTTTCTGAAAAGAATTCTAACAGGTTCGCTGAGATTTGGAGCAGCAGAAGGAAACCCAAGCCGAGCATGGCTCCCTCGATTCAATCCCAGGGCTTCTATTACTGTTATGATTATTAACTCACTTGAGTGTATACCAACCTTGATGCTTCATCTCCATCGCTTCGCCTCGTCCTTTCAGCAAGGAGGATGATGGATTTAGGACGAAGGGACCCTCCACTTATTTTTTCTCCCTCTCCGATGATCCATCTTGGAGGGCTGGCAGCTGTGACAGGAGTGACGGAGAAGGGGAGGAAATAGGAAACTAGTGGCTTGCATCAGAGATGTTCACAAACAGCAAATGGCAGATAAGCTGACATGTTTTAAAATGTCCAATTAATCATCTTTTCTTTTTCCTGGCCTGCGTTCAGCGGGGAAATGAAGCGATATTCAGGCTCATGAAAAGGAGACTGATATAGCGAGGAGCAAAGGGATTTATGGCAGAGGATACTGCGAGGCTAGATAGATCCCCTACTTGGAAAGCAAACGGAAGGGCAAAATGCATTCTCTTACTATCTTGTCACGTAACGTGCACAGGTGTGAGAACGTGTGAAACAAAACTGGCTGAGTGCCATTGTTTGCTTGGTCATTTCACGAAGCACCTGAAGGTAGGACAAGAAGCAAGGGATAGAAGCTAGTCAAGGAGGGAAGCAACCTAGAACTACAGAGAAATTTCCTAAGAGTGAAAACAATTAACCAGTGGAGCAACTTGCCTTCCGAAGTTGTGAATTCTCCAACACTGGAAGTTTTTAAGAAGAGATTGGACAACCATTTGTTTGAAATATTGTAGGGTTTTCTGCTTGAGCAAGGGGTTGGAATAGAAGACCACTAAGGTCCCTTCCAACTCTGTTGTTTTGTTATTCGTGGTGGTGCAGTGGTTGGAATGCAGTACTGCAGGCTATTTAAGCTGTCTGCTAGCTGCACTTCGGCAGTTCAACTCTCACTGGCTCAAGTTTGACTCAGCCTTCCATCCTTCTGAGGTGGGTAAAAGGAGGGACCAGATTGTTGGGGGCGAGAGGCTGACTCTGTAAACCACTTAGAGTGGGCTGTAAAGGCACTAGGACTAAGTGCTATTGCTATTCAGTTAAGCCAAAGGAGTAGTGGTGATATTACAGAGGTTTTCCAGTACTTGAGGGGCTGTCACAGAGAAAAAGGGGTCAACCTATTCTCCAAAACACCTGAAGGCAGGACAAGAAGCAAGGGATGGAAACTAGTCAAGGAGAGAAGCAGCCTAAAACTATGAAGGAATTTCCTGACAGTGAGAACAATCAATCAGTGGAATGGTTTACCTCCAGAGGTTGTGGACGCTTCATCACTGGAGGTTTTTAAGAAGAGGTTGGGCATCCATTCATCTGAAATGGTATAGAGGCTCCTCCCTGAGCAGGAGGTTGGACTAGAAGACCTCCAAGGTCCCTTCCAACTGTTATTCTGAATGATTGCTTCTCAAAAAGGTTCTCATGGGTTCTCTTGGGGTTGAGTAGAAGACTGGGAAACCAGGAAGACCATGGCACAAAGTTTGCCCAGTGATTGGTTGGGTGTTTGTATTTTGCCCCCCTTGGGCACTTACTCAATGTAGGTAACACCCTGCTCCACCCACAAACATTCCATCCAATCGTCTCCTCTTTGGAGAAAACATCAAAGAAGACCAGTCCATAAAGTTCAACAAGAACCAGAAATGGAGGAGGAAAATATAAGAGGAAATGCTTCTGTAGGGCACTCTCTGTTTTACATTCTACGGGAGATTCTCCGATCTTTGTTTCACTCAAAATTCTTCCCAGGTATTCAAGCTGTGTGTTATTATCTTGCATTCCCCGAGCCAAAGGGCCAAGCATTTATCATTATGTCTTTCCCACTCTTTTATTTCCATTCTTTTTTTTTTCAGAGGGGAGAGCCCCTGTTTTGCATACCAAAAGTTCTCGGTTCAGTTCCCAGCCAGATAATGCTGGAGAAAACTTTGGCCTGAATTTCAGAAGATCGGTTGCGAGGTTAAGGGTCTTGAACTCTCTTCCAGATTGTGCTTTTCATGCAGGTAAGACGTGCGAACAGCAGCACTGAAAAGCAATGTCTCAGAGGGGTGCAGCATCGACACAACTCCTTAAAACACAACTTGACTACCTTCTGATAGAATCAGTGGTGAGATTCAAATAATTTAACAACTGGTTCTATGCCCAGCTGGGTAGGCGGGGCTCGGTGGTCATGTGACTGTGTGGGTGTGGCCAACTCAACATCACTCACGTCGATGGGCGCTTCATCTTAGCCGTTACAATGGAATAAGGGTTAAGTGGAGAGGCAGTTTCTGTAAGCAGGGCAATAAAGATTAGGCTAGAAACAACGCCAGAATGTTTCCTTCCTGCCTTCCTTACAGGATTAGCCCTGGAAAGTGGGAAAAAACAAAAGGAGATTTCTTCCAACAACTAGTTCTCCGAACTGCTTAGAAAGTTAACAACCAGTTCTCCTGAATAGGTGCGAACTGGCTGAATCCCACCACTAGGTAGAATGCACTAAGTGGGCAGTTGACTGATATCGAAGTAACAGCCAAAAAAGCCAATGCAATCCTAAACTGCATTAACAGAAGGATACAATCAAGATCTAGGGAGGTACTAATACCACTCTATAAAGCCTTAGTAAGACCACACCTAGAATCCTGCATCCAGTTTTGGTCACCATACTATAAAAAAGATGTTGAGACTCTGGAAAGAGTGCAGAGAAGAACAACCAGGATGATGAGGGGACTGGGGGCTAAAACATACGATGAACGGTTGCAGGAACTGGGCATGGCTAGTCTAGTGAAGAGAAGGACCAGGGGAGACATAAAAGCAGTCTTCCAATATTGGCTGCCCCAGAGAGGAAGGAGTCAAGCTATTTTCCAAGGCACCTGAAGGCCAGACAAGAAATAATGGATGGAAACTGATCAAGGAGAGATTCAACGTAGACATAAGGAGAAATTTTCTGACAGTGAGAGCAATTGACCAACAGAACAGCTTGCCTTCTTAAATTGTGGGAGCTTCATCCCTGGAGGCTTTCAAGAAGAGACTGGACTGCCATCTGTCAGAAATGGTGTAGGATCCCCTGCTTGGGTGGGGGTGGGGGTTGGACTAGATGACCCACAAGGTCCTTTACAACTCTGTTAATCTGTAATCATATTGGCCCTGGCAGGCCAAAGATGCAAAAGGAAAGATGGACTCTGATTTAATTTTGGATGTTATTTGGAACCCTGACAGACACAGCTTCAAAGGAAAATCAAATCTAAATCCTACCCCGGTTACAGTATAATTAAATCTAAATCCTTCCCGTTACAGTATAATTAAACTAGGAAATAAGTTTAATTATACTAGGGTCACAGGTCACCTTGGCCATTTTGGTTAATTGGCAGGCTCTTTAGGCACTCCTTCCCCAACCTTATTGGTTGCCCGTAGAGATGACCTTGGTTCTCATGAGAAAGCTCTTTGTTTTATCTAGTAATGCATTCCAACCATTTACCCCCACCTTCCTCCCCCCTGTGCAGCCACTGAGGAACAGAAAGATGGCTGCTGCCAGATTCAGTTCAAAGTTGACACCAGCTTTTAAATAAAGACCAGAGGGGAAGACCTTCCTGTGGGATGCAAATTTTGCCCGAAGTTTTGCAGATTCTGCTCGCCTCCTCAAGTCATCCTTTCAAAACGGTGCAAACTTTGCCAATTCTTTTCCACCGCCTCAGCAAGTTTCCCCTTCTGTTTCTCCATCTCGGAGCTGTGCTGTCAGCAAAGTCTTAGTCTTTTATGGAAGCCCTGCGTTCGTCCCCCTCCCCTCCCCAGTTTTCAAGAACGGTGGCAATCAGACATGAGCAATGCCTTTAATATATCGAATGTCAAAAAAGTTTGTTTCCAGGGAAACCATCCATAAAATGACCAAGCATAGATCCAAAAACAAATGACAGCTCCTCTCCTCTCCTGGGCATTGACTGAGAACTGCAAGTTGATGCATTCCATTGGATGGCTTAAAAAAAAGAAGAAGAGTGAGCTGAGAAGGTCCTCCTCAGATTGGTTCATTTCAGGACAGGAGGATATTTGGTTCCTCCCCATCCAGCATCATATCCATCAAGGGTTGTTCCTTCTAGCATGGTTTTAAAAAATATCAGAGAAATCTGTGGAAAGATTTCTAGGGCATACAAAACCTTTGCCAGACCAATTCTCAAATACAGCTCATCTCTCTGGAACTCGCACTTCGCATCAGACATTAATACAATTGAGCGAGTCCAGGGATATTTCACGAGAAGAGCCCTCTACTCTTCTGCTCACAATAGAATCCCTTAGGTCACAAATTTGTCCAAATTTTGGGCTTGGACAATCTGGAACTGCATCACCTGCAGTTGAACCTAAGCATAGTACACAAAATTGTCTGCTACAACATCCTACCTGTCAACGACTTCTTCAGCTTCAACCACAATAATATACATGCACACAATAGATACAAACTCAAGGTAAACGGCTCCAAACTCGATTGCAGAAAATGTGACTTCAGCAACAGAGTGGTCAATGCCTGGAATGCTCTACCTGATGCTGTTGTTACATCCTCAAACCCCCAAAGCTTCAACCTTCAACTGTCTACCGTGGACCTCACCCCATTCCTAAGAGGTCCGTAAAGGGGGCTTGCATAAGCGCACCAGGATGCCAACCGTCCCTGTCCTACTGTCCCCATTCATTTGTATTAATTTCCTTTGTTCATGGCCATGTTTATACTTATACCTGCTACCTTGTACATGTTTGACAAACAAACGAATGAATGAATGAATGAATGAATGAATGAATGAATGAATGAATGAATGATGGAGAGAAGAAGCACAAAGATACAATACAATACAATACAATAGTAGAGTTGGAAGGGACCTTGGAGGCCTTCTAGTCCAACCCCCTGCCTAGGCAGGAAACCCTATACCGTTTCAGACAAAGGGTTATCCAGCATCTTCTTAAAGACTTCCAGTGTTGGGGCATTCACAACTTCTGGAGGCAACTTCTGTTCCACTGATTAATTGTTCTAACTGTCAGGAAATTTCTCCTCAGTTCTAAGTTGCTTCTCTCCTTGATTAGTTTCCACTAATGGAAAGGAGGTTGGAGGAGGTTGGAGGCTAAAACTTGTGATGAAGAGTTGCAGGAACCAGGCATGTTTAGTCTAATGAAGAGAAGGATTAGGGGTGATTAGGGGTGATAGGACAAGAAGCAACGGAGGGAAACTAACCTAGGAGAGAACCAATCTAGAAATAGGGAGACATTTCTTGACCGTGAGAAGAATCAATCAGTGGAATGGCTTGTCTCCAGAAGCTTCACCAAGCTTCTTCTGCTAAAATGTGTCGGGGGTCATTCCAAGAAGCATCTTCTAGTTAGGGAAACATAAATGGTCATCTGATTCTTTGTAACCAAAACTGGTCCATTAAAGGGTGCTGAGATTAATTCATCATTAAGAACGACAGATTCAATAGCAATAGCCCTTAGACTTACCGTATTTTTCAGACGATAAGACGCACTGGATCATAAGACACACCATGATTTTGAAGAGGTAAATTTAAAAGAAAGTTTTTGCACTCTGCAGGATCCCCAAATCCTCTGCCTGCCTCGTTTTTTGAAAAAATAAAAGCGGGGGAGGGGGGATTCAGAGCTTTAGGAGGCTGGTAGAGTGCTCCCGGGGGCTGGGAGGGGCAAAAATGAGCAAAAGCGGTCTGGGTTTTTTTGCTCTTTTTTGCCCTCCCCAGCCCCCAGGTGCACTTTGCAACCTTCCCAAAGCCTATGGATGTCCATTTTTGCAAAGGGGGTGGGGTTTCGGAAGGCCAAAAATGCTGTATTTCGTGTATAAGACACACCCAGATTTTCACCCTCTTTTGGGGGGGAAATGGTGCATTTTATACTCCAAAAAATATGGTATATACCGCTTCGTGGTGCTTTCCAGCCCTCTCTAAGTGGTTTACAGAGTCAGCCTTTTGCCCCCAACAATCTGAGTCCTCATTTTACCCACCTCGGAAGGAGGGAAGGCTGAGTCAACCTTGAGCCTGGTGAGATTCGATCTGCCAAGCTTCTTGCAGCCAGCAGTCAGCAGAAGCAGCCTGCAGTACTGCACTCTAACCACGGTGCCACCACAGCTCATTATGGAAAGAGAAGTCCAGCTTAGCAAGGATCTGGGCAACCAGTTGAATGCTCTCTCTCTCTCTTTTTTTATGGATTGCCAGCTACTTTAACTGGACATCGTGGTATTAATTGCCTTGGGTTATAAATGAAACAGGTGCTTTAGCCACTCTTGAACGCAATAAAACAAAGTGGTACTCGATCCTCTATTGCTGGCATCGCTCAAACGATGGGACCTTGCCAAGGAAGAACTTGGCTCATGTAGAGGACACAACGGTCATAAAATCAAGGTTTCATCCTGGTGGTCTTTCTGCAAAGACCTGGCCCAGAGCTTTTGCAGCCCTAAGCTACCATATAGGAATTTTTTAAATTTGGTAAGCTAAAGGTAAAGGTTCCCCTCGCACATATATGCTAGACATTCCTGATTCTAGGGCGCAGTGCTCATCTCCGTTTCAAAGCCGAAGAGCCAGCGCTGTCCGAAGACGTCTCCGTGGTCATGTGGCCGGCATGACTCAATGCTGAAGACGCATGGAACGCTGTTCCCTTCCCACCAAAGGTGGTTCCTATTTTTCTACTTGCATTTTTTACGTGCTTTCGAACTGCTAGGTTGGCAGAAGCTGGGACAAGTCACGGGAGCTCACTCCATTATGCGGCACGAGGGATTCGAACCGCTGAACTGCTGACCTTTCTGGTCGATAAGCTCAGTGTCTTAGCCACCGAGACACCGTGTCCTTTTGAATTTGGTAGAAGACGTCAAAAAGTCCATTGAGAGGGAAGGAGAAGATGAGAAAGGAAACAGTTTGATTATGCCATTAAGCTCCCAGTGACGGTATTTGCATATCGTATTATATCCTATAATCCTTCGAACGGATTGTTCTTTTTCTTCTTTTCTTTTCTTTTTTCTTTTCCTTTTTGACTAGGTCGTTAACTTTTCATCTACCCAGGGAAGGAAGGTTTGACATTTCCCCAAATGACATTTCTCTCTTGACAAATTTCACCCAGCTTGAATTGTAAATGTCAGAATATGTCTTAAGAACAGTGGAATTCGAGAGGTGGGGACGGAAGGAAGTCTTTCTCCACCAATTTAGTGAAAGGGGGAACATCTCCAGCAGGAGTGGGGATGTCATCAGGGTGCGTGGGAGGTCTCACCAGTGGTGAAATCTTAAATTTTTTTCCTACCAGTTCTGTGGGTATGGCTTGGTGGGGGGTGTCATGTGACTGGGTGGGGTGTGGCTATCTAGTCATGTGACTGGGGGGGTCAAAAGACAGAAACTCGCTTTAGCAATATCCTGCTGGAGCAGGGGGTTGGACTAGATGACCTCTAGGTGCATTCCAGCCTTGGATTGCTGTGCTCTTTCAAGGCATCCTCTGAAGCTGAGTCTAGTGCCAGGTTTGTAGTCCTCCCTCCCTCTCCTTTTTCCCTCCCTCCCTCTCTCTCTTCTCTCTTTCTTTCGCAGTACCGCCCCACCGCTTTTAAAATCATTTTCCCCCTGCTTATTCGCCCGAACCAGCAGGAAAAAACATGCTTTAAAAAGTGGGGGGACAGCTTCCAACGATCGTGCGGCTTGCAGCTTTTTGCTACTGGTTCACAGAACCAGGGACAATCGTTCCTATTGGTTTGGCCAAACCGGGCCAAACTGGAAGGATTTTACCCCGGGTCTCACCAAAGTTGGCTGCCTTGGGAAGGCTGCACCTGGCTTTCAAGAATCGAGAATAAGATTCTGTCCATTTGAGAATCGAGAATCAGAGTTGAGACGGAAAGGACCTTGGAGGACATCTAATCCAGCCCCCTGTTCAAGCAGGAGATTCTATACGATTTCAGACATATGATGGGTCTGCCTGACCACTAAAGGTCCTTCCCTCCACCCTTTTAACTGGTCCCAAATATGTTTTTTCAGGAGGTAATGGGACTTGTCCTTGTTTTTTTTCCTTTGAAGACGTTTTGCTTCTCATTCAAGAAGCTTCTTCAGCTCTGACAGGATAGTTGGGAATAGAAGCAGTGGTGAGATTTAAAAAAAAATGTTACTACCGGTTTTGTGGGCGTGGTTTTGTGGGTGTGGCATTGCTTGGTGGGCATGGCTTGGTGGGCATGGCAGGGGAAGGATACTGTAAAATTCCCATTCCCTCCCCACTCCAGGGGAAGGATACCTCCTGAGTCCCAGATGATCGGGAGGGAATGGGGATTTTGCAGTATACTCCATTCCCTCCCCACTCCAGGGGAAGGATATTGCAAAATCCCCATTCCCTCCCCACTCCAGGGGAAGGATGTTGCAAAATCCCCATTCTCTCCCCACTTCAGGGGAAGGATACTGCAAAATCCCCATTCCCTCCCAATCAGCTGGGACTCAGGAGGCAGAGAATAGATGGGGGTGGGGCCAGCCAGAGGTGGCATTTGCCAGTTCTCTGAACTACTCAAAATTTCCGCTACCGGTTCTCCAGAATTGGCTGCTGAATATCACCTCTGTATAGATTTATATTCCTTGGAGACAGCTGGTTATTACCCACTATCCCCATTATCCTATCAGAGCTGAAGAAGCTTCTTGGGTGAGAAGTGAAACGTCTTCAAAAGAAAAAACAAGAAGTCCAGTTGCTTCTTCAAAAAGCACCTTTGGGACAACCTGGATGATGGAGAATGTCTACAAACTTCTTTAACTTTGAATTAGGCATTCTGGCTCATCACACGGTCACCCAGGTGCTTCGTCCTTATTTTCTGTTATTATGATTTTCATTTTATTTTATTATTTTTGAGATGGGTGGTAGAAAATAGCAATTTCAGAAAATTATTCTTTTGATTTTTTATGACCTGGCATCTAGATGCTTTGAATATTGGACTTTTTTTCCTCCATAAACTTTGATTATGTTGCTACCTGCCACTGCTGCTCTTTTTCTGTAACATTCCTAGGCACACACACCCTCACCTTTTTTCTTCCAGTAAAAAGAGGGAAAGAAACCAAATAAGACGAGCGGATTCTTAACATGGACACCCCGAATGCCTGAAGATGCAAATTTAACATGTGGCTAAACATTACCGGGAATTCAGTTGAGTTTTTACAAGGCTCCTGGAAAGTTTAAGCATAAAGGGATGTTCCTCTATACAAATCTCTCTACAAAGGATTTAGGGGGTGGGGAGAGAAAACAAGCCAAGCCAAGATCTCAACTATCAATAGTGACCGGAAAAGAATCTTGAGAGAGAGAGACAGAGACCGGCACAGAGACAGACAGAGACAGAGACAAAGAGACAGAGAGACAGAGAGAGACAGAGAGAGAAAGACAGACACGGACAGAGACAGGGACACAGACAGAGACAGAGAAAAAGAGAAAGACACACACACACACACACACAGAGAGAGAGAGAGAGAGAGAGAGAGAGAAACAGAAACAGAGAGAGAGGCAGACAGAGAAAGAGACAGGGAGAGAGATACAGAGAGAGACAGAGACAGAGAGAGACAGAGAGAGACAGAGACAGGCACAGAGACAGAGACAAAGAGACAGAGAGACAGAGACAGAGAGAGAAAGACAGACAGGGACAGAGACAGGGACACAGACAGAGACAGAGACAGAGACAAAGAGAAGGAGACAGAGACACAGAGAGAGAGACAGAGAGACAGAGAAACAGAAACAGAGAGAGAGAGGCAGACAGAGAGAGGGGGAGAGAGATACAGAGAGAGAAAGAGACAGAGAGAGACAGAGAGACAGGGACAGGGACACAGAGAGAGAGAGAAACAGACAGAGAGAGAGTCAGAGAGAGAAAGAGAGACAGAGAAACAGACAGAGACACAGAGTAAGAAAGCATTTGAGCTTCTCACATTCTAGCTCTAGTCAAAGTCTATTTTGAAAGCTCAAGAAATAATCCTGTTTTCTTTTGTTAGTGGACCGAGGCCCAAGGAGATTGGATTGAAATATCTTTTTGTACATCTGAATAACAAAGAATGAGAAGAATCCGGCTCTGGCCAGTTCCACTCTTAAATGCCTTTGTGGTTCTCCTAGAGGCTACAGGAAAGTCTTTTCATCTGCCTCAGGCAAAGTGTGCCTCAAACATCAAATCTGGCCAGGTTTTTCTCTCATCACGGTGCCTGTTGGGCTCCCTCGACAGTAGCAAAGGATTCCGAAACTTTGTGCTTGCTTCTTCATCCAGATCATAATGGATTCAACTTCATCGTCGTTGTTACCTCCTCAGATTTTGACTACTGGAGGAAAACTTTCTCCTCCTGGGAATCCAGACGACATTCCACCACAGGAACTCTTATCTTCTCACCACAGGATATATGCCTAGAGTGAACTGAGCTCAGTTCACTGCCACCTAGGGACCAAACCATGGAATGTCAGTGTCCACCCACATCTCTTCTTGAAGATAAGACCAACCACTGGCTCTTCTCTCTCTTCCTTAGTTGAAGTGGGGCGAGGGAGACGAGCATTTTAAAAACTTCCATTTTTGCTGCACTCGATGAAAACTCCTTCTGACAGATAAAATGATGCTCTCAGGAGTCAGGATTCCCCCAGGCTGGAAGGAGGAAAAACAAGGGGAAGGAGGGGTAGGCAATTATGAGAACTGCGAGGTTTTGATCAAGAGCAAATATAAGAAAGACATTGCTTGCCATGCCATTACAATTGGAGCGCCTCCCGCAGAAAATGCTGCGGGGGCTGGAAGAGCAAATAGAAAAAGGAAGGCTTCAATAAGAGAAGGGAGCCATTTCACAATAATAATAATAAAAAATCCAATTAAAACTATTGACTTTTCATTTGGTATGAAAAATGAGTGTTTGGCTTTTTCAAAAAGAAAAAAGAAAATGTGATGTAACTTCCTTCGCTCACCATCTGATGATTGCGTTTTATATGAATCCCAGTGGCAAATATAAATAGCTTGAAATGGATCCATACCAGTCTCCCTTTATTTATTTATCAACACAAATACAATATATATATTGTATATATATATTGCCCCCAACAATCTAGGAAGCATGGAAGGCTGAGTCAACCTTGAGCCAGTAAGAATCGAACTGCTGGCAGTGGGTACAGTTAGCCTGCAATACTGCATTCTAACCATTGTGGGAGGGAAGGGAAGGGAGGGAGGAAAGGAAGGAAGGAAGGAAGGAAGGAAGGAAGGAAGGAAGGAAGGAAGGAAGGAAGGAAGGAAGGAAGGAAGGAAGGAACGAAGGAACGAAGGAACGAAGGAAAAGTAATAGTAGTAGCACTTAGACTTAGTTACTGCTTCCCAGTGCTTTCCAGCCCTCTCTAAGAAGTTTACAGAGTCAGAAACAATCTGGGCCCTCATTTTACCCACCTGGGAAGAAGGGAAAGCTGAGTCAATCTTGAGCTGCTCAGGATTAAACTGCTGGCAGTTGGCAGAGTTAGCCTGCAATGCTGCATTCTAATCAGTGCACACCATGGAAGGAAGGGAGGGAGGGAGGGCAATAGCACTTATATACCACTTTACAGTGCTTTCCAGCCCTCTCTAAGCGGTTTACAGAGTCAGCATATTGCCCCCAACAAGTTGGGTCCTCATTTTTACTCCTCTGGAATGCAGCCCGTGCCTTCTGGGAATCAACACTCCACTCCACCACATCTTGCTAGATTGAGGACTCTACTGTCTGCCTCTACAATATACTCTGGGGGGCTATTAGGGAGAGACTGTCTTCACCCTCTTTTGCTCCTCTGGAATACACCCCATCCCTTCTGAGGAGCCATCTCCTCACTACATCCATCCCATCACCAGATTGGGAGAAAGACACAGTGAATTTCCCACAATGCCACACCAACTATGTCTTCAATGTGCTACTGAGTTTCATCCTTCAAAACCGGTATTCTCCTCCTATAGCTGAAGGGGATAGTAGCATCTTTGCACAACAAAGAATGTTCTTTCTGCGCCAATTCAGGAAGCTCGAACTGCCCAAGGAGCTGCTGATACAGTTCTACAGAGGAATGATTGAGTCTGTCCTCTGCACCTCCGTAACTGTCTGGTTTGGCTCTGCAACCCAACAAGACAGACAGAGACTTCAGAGGAGAATCAGAACTGCAGAAAAAAACAATTACGGCCAACCTGCCTTCCATGGAGGACCTGCACACTGCAGGAGTCAAAAAGAGGGCTGTGAAAATATCTACAGATACCTCGCATCCTGGACATAAATTGTTTCAACTCCTACCCTCAAAACGATGCTATAGGGCACTGCACACCAGGACAATTAGACACAAGAAGAGTTTTTTCCCCCAACGCCATCACTCTGCTAAACAAATAATTCCTTCACCACTGTCAAATTATTCACTAAGGCAGCATTACTATTACTATTAATCTTGTCATCATTCCTATCACCCATCTCCTCCCACTTATGATTGTTTGACTATAACTTTGTTACAAACTTTGTTGATGGTTTCCTAGTATGATTTGATTGCTTATTTGTACCCCATACCTATCATTAAGTGTTGTACCTTATGATTCCTGATGAATGTATCTTTTCTTTTATGTACACTGAGAGCACCTGCACCAAAGACAAATTCCTTGTGTGTCCAATGACACTTGGCCAATAAAGAATTCAATTCTATCTTTGTCCTCCTCCTTCATCTCACTCATTTACTTCCAGGCTGTTTTGTCCATGTGTGGCTGTCAGCTCCAGTACATAGGAAGCCACCTTCAATCTAAACCAAGCCGGAAAACTTGCTATGTCTTCAGGTTATTCTTAGAAAAACAAAACAACGAAAAACTAAAAGTCGGTAAACAGCCAACAGTGTGGCAATTATATAAGTCCACCTTCTGAAATGGCGGCAGTCCCAGCTCGGCATTCCACACCTATAATCATTTTGTAATGAAGGATGTGATTATCTGCTGTCAATAGAAACTCCGCATTGGCTGAGTCAAAATGCATTTAACTCAACCCGAGAAGTTATTGTTCTGAGGCCAAAATGTCTCCAGTTCATATCTCTGCGCCCGTTTTTCTTTTTTCCTATATATGTAGGATATTAATTCTCTGCCTTAGAATAGAGCAAAGCCTTCTGGCATTCCGCGGATGAAAAAGCCATATATCTGCAGAGGTTTCCCTTGGCATCTCTTTTCATTCCGGCAACAGCAAAAACAAAATATTACCGCCTGAGCTTTATTTCCCCAACTAATCTTGTCAAGAATGGAGAATGTTCGTTTTGGGGTGCCGTGAAGTTCGCACTTTGTTTTCCAACCTTGATCCGTGGTTTTCTTGATGGCCTCCTCCACCGAGGAAGGCGAGAAGGTCAATCGGCAACAGAAGAAGACAATCTGAACATGCTTTGGATGAGAAGTCTATGATTCACAGGCAGTGGTGGAATCCTGCTGTTGCAGCAGATTGAGGCTTGCGCCACAATGCTCAATAAAAACGGAACGTGAGACCCCGAAGGTGCAAGAGAAACAGGTTTATTGATGCATCGAGTTCAGCGTGTTCACACACCAAAATCTGAACTGCCTTGTTTCCGCCCAAGATGCTACTTCTATGCCGTGTTCCACACTGAGCATTCTCAAGGCGTTTCCATACACGAGACAAACATGACATTTCGAAAAGGAGAAGTTCATTTTGGAATGTTACAAACAGAGAAGTACATAGGAAAAATATGAAAAGAGAAGTTCCTACCATGTCTTAAGGCAGGGGTGTCCAAACTTGGGAACTTTAAGACTTGTGGACTTCAACTCCCAGAATTCCCCAGCCAGCCTGGCTGGGGAATTCTGGGAGTTGAAGTCCACAAGTCTTAAAGTTCCCAAGTTTGGACACCCCTGCCTTAAGCTATCGGCAATTTCACCTCTGTTCTATCTTACACTCACACTTGGCTTCCTGTGCCCCTCGTTTACAGCATCTTACCACACTGTTCCAGTAAAATGTGTAACAATTTTGAGGAAGAAAGAGATCAGAGCTTAATCAAAGCGCTTATTAAGGACATATTACTGATTTCAAGTATAGAGTCCGGGGGCTCCTATACCCATGTGATATGGTGAGATTTTGGCCGTTCTCTCCCAGCTGCCTCACTGCCAGTTTAACAACCAGTTTGGGGATCGTGTGTTTCACGCAGGCGTGCGCAGTTTTACCAAACCTGCCTTCAACATTACTGATTGGGCAGTAGTGCAGCAGAGGCGTGGCAGTCCGCTCTGCCGTGCGAATCAGCTGAGAGGATATAGGTAAGCAAAGCACAAGGGTGGGTGTGCGAGCCAACCTGAATCAGAGCGAACTGGTTCATTCTCAGCTATGCGTTGGAGCTACTGGTTCACCTGAACTGGTCTGAACTGTCTGAATCTCACCCTTGTTAACAGGGCTCGACAGAATCTTATTGGTCTCTTCTGTTCAGTCACCACTTTCCCAAATAGCTTTGGCACCCTGAGTTTTCATGCCAACCTTTGATGTAGAGTCCCAAGAATTCCAACAGTAGAAATAAGCCCCCACTGGAGGCTGTAAACAGGACCATTTCTGGTCTTCCAGAACTTCTGGGAGGCTCATTTTTCACCCTCCCAGACCCTCCGTGTGGGGCCTGCACTTACCTGGCATCCAAAATGGGACATGTGGAGACTCCTTGGAGGTTTGGGGCAGCCAGTCCTTGCAATTACGAGTTCGGTGAACCAGATGTAAAATTAGCATCCGATTTGCCGGAACCGGTCCGAACTGGCTGAATCCCACCAACTCAAAGCAAAACAAAAAAAAAACCACTTCCATTACTGAATCTCATGTGGTGATTTATGATAACTTTGCTCATACTTCAAAACTTTGGAGAATGTATCATTTTCATCCTTGGTTCTTATCTCAGTCCAACTGTGGGGAAATCACCTTCCGCTGTCACCCTTGTAAAATATTCCCCTGGGGGCTTACTTTTTTTATCACCCTTAGATGCTTGTGATTGCAATTTTGCTTAGTGCTGAGTTCAGTTAACTACGGCCTGCCTTGAGAATTGTGTCAAGAATGGTTACAAACGAGGACACCGAGCATGAAGAAAAAGAATTTCTCTGTGTGCCCCAAGTCCTCAGCTTTCTGGAAAAGAAAAGCATGCTTTTAAAAAAAAAATCCGTATTTTTAATGAACCCATATTTATAGTTGCCTTTTAAAGAACATGCATGCTGCCTTCAAAGTAAAATAGTAGTAGGAAAAGGAGCTCCTGAAAAAGATTAAGATAATAGCCTCTATGTAAAATAAATCCTGAAAGCAGCTTTTTAAAAGCATGCCGTAAACTGGACAATTGCAACAGTTTCTGGACAGCAAAAATTAAAAAGAAGAAATAACGTTAATTAAAAGTCTCCAGCGAAGCATAACAGAAGGTTAGCAGAATCGAGTGAATAAATAATACCTTTGCCTAGAGCAGGGGGAAAAAATCCAATAATATTGAAAATGACATTTTAGGGAGGGCAGTTTAGCTCTCAGCGGGGCATTATTGGGAAATCTTTTCCCCAATTATACATCAATGTGAGAAGACCATCCAAAGAAGAACTGTCGTTATTCATAAGACTAACATATGAATATATACAATACAATACAATACAATAGTAGAGTTGGAAGGGACCTTGGAGGTCTTCTAGTCCAACCCCCTGCCTAGGCAGGAAACCCTATACCGTTTCAGACAAATGGCTATCCAACATCTTCTTAAAGACTTCCAGTGTTGGGGCATTCACAACTTCTGGAGGCAAGCTGTTCCACTGATTAATTGTTCTCACTGTCAGGAAATTTCTCCTCAGTTCTAAGTTGCTTCTCTCCTTGATTAGTTTCCACCCATTGCTTCTTGTTCTACCCTCGGGTGCATATGGGAAGAACCTTTCGGATGCGCTGTCTCCAAAGTATTCTTGGCATCACCTGGCCAAATAGATTCCGGAAGATCTCCTGTATGGAGAATTAATGCAAGGCAAGCACCCCAGAGGGAGACCCCAGCTGTGATATAAGGATATTTGCAAGAGGGATCTAAAGGCCCTGGAAATGGACATTAACAGCTGGGAAACCTCAACCTCTGACCATTCAGCTGGGAGGCTAAAGACGCAGCATGGCCTTCTCCAATTTCAAGGGATGCTTGTCCGGCAGGCTGAGGCAAAGAGGCAATCCCAGAACCAGCGAAATCTGGGCACTGGGCAGGGGACAGAATGTATCTTCCCTCAGTGTCAAAGGGATTGTCACTCCCGAATTGACCTTTTTAACCTCACCAAATGCTGTGTTAGGACCGCTTTCCAGAACACGATACCATTGTCTTTTGAGACTGAAGGATGCCAATGATGATGGTGGGAAGAGCATCCTCAGGGTGGAAGGGTACCTTGTGTGTGTGTGTGTGTGTGTGTGTGTGTGTGTGTGTGTGTGTCTATAACAACTCGCTGCAGCCAACTCGTCACGTCCAACTGACTCAAGGCAACTCGCCCTGGGACAAGAGTTACACTAATGCTGAAGAAATGGTGGGATACACTCGTTAAAGAAAGGATGCCAAAGGAGGGACAAAATGAAATGTGAAGGACATTTTTTTTTTAAAAAAAAAGTTACATTATTTTAAATAGTTAAATTTAATTGCTGGATCATCCTGCAGCAAGTTATCATGTGGCAAATTGGCAGGGCAGGTTGGCCACGGTGAGTTGGCCAAGGTGAGTTTGTTTGTTGTTTGTTTGTTTGTTTGGATTTATATGCCGCCCTTCTCCAAAAGGACTCAGGGCGGCGTACAACATTAAAAAACACACATCTCAAAAGTTAACAAAAAAATTAAATCCATATCAAAAAAAAACCAAACCGAATTTATAGGACAATACATTTAAAAATGAGTTAAAATTAACAGGCCAGGCCGGCTTTCTTGAAAAGCCAACTTTTTAGGGCACGTCGGAAGGACCGGAGGTCAGGGATTATGCAAAGCTCCGGGGGCAGCTCATTCCAGAGGGAAGGCGCTCCCCCTGGGGGTTACCAGCCGACACTGTCTGGCCGACGGCACCCTGAGGAGGCCAACTTTGTGGGATTGTACTGTTGGCCAAAGTGAGTTGGCCATGGTAAGTTAGCCACGGTGAGTTGGCCAAGGTGAGTTGACCACAGTCAGTTGGCCATGGTGAGTTGCCAAGGTGAGTTGGCTGAAGCAAATAGTTCCATTCTGACCTTGGAAGTCTTCTAAGTCCAACTGCATGCCCAAGGCTGGAGTCCTTCTACCAGGGATGAAATCCAGCAGATTCTGACAGGTTCTGGAGAACCAGTAGTGGAAATGTTGAGTAGTTCAGAGAAACGGCAAATGCTGGCTGACCCCAGAGTGGGGTGGGAATGGAGATTTTGCAGTAGCCTTCCCCTGCCACGCCCACTTAGCCACCCCATGCCCACCAAGCCACGCTCACAGAACCAGTAGTAAAAAAAATGAATTTCACTGCTGCCTCCTACCATCATGGACAAGTGGTTGTCCATTTTTTTCTTGAAGACCCCTGGTGATGGACCACACCCACAACCTCTGGAGGCCAGCAGTTCTGTTGATTGATTGTTCTCATTGTCAGGAAATTTCTCCTTATTTTCAGATATTAAATCTTCCCCTGATGAGCTTCCATGAAAAAGAGGCGTAGCTGTGTTAAAGACCGAAGGAACTTCAATGAGTTAGTGGCACTTTTTTCCCCCAGCCTCACAGGACGGTCCAAAAAAGCAGGGTGGCTTTAATAAACATTTGAAAGATTGCTGCATTTATATTTATAGAAGCTCCGGAGTTGATCTAATGCTTTTTGAGAAATCAGAAGCTGATAATTGCATGATTGCAAAAGATTGCTTCATTTGAGCCTAGAATAAGGATTGCTGAATTACAGAATATTTTCTAACATAGAACTTCTTTTATCAGTGGCTTGATAAACAGAGGTAGGGATTAGAAATGGGATAAATATTATTATGTGTAAGTAAATTGACCCAGACAATACACTGTTCACAAAGCATTGTTTCTTATGGTATGGAGAATAAATAAACACCCTCTTTTCCTTGAAGGCCCTTCAAAGATTGGAAAATAACGGTGAATTCTCCCCTAAACCTTTTCCTAGTGATTACTTTTTAGTGATTTCTTTTTAAAGTTAAAACCCATTGCCACTGTTCCTATTTGATAGCCTGCATCATATTTGCTTTCCAGAAATTATTATGAGCAGGAGCTTTGGTGAGGAATAGCCAAAGTTGGAAAAGCCAAATGTAAAGCTACATTGGAAGGAAATTTAGATTTTGAGACACATCAAGGTAAGGAGAGTTTCGGTACAATGGAAGAGTTTTCCCAGAGAAGACCTAGAGGGATTGAACTGGAACGATTGGGCTGGAACGAACTTTGGGTTTTCCCTTGTAGAGAATATTTTGTGCAGTTTCTCTTCTCTGGGTATTGATAGAGCTTCCTACAACACTCAGAAGATGCCTGTACATCTTTGACACCTACATGAAATCTGAAGGAGGCATGAATATTATTCCTCAGGCAAAATATCCAAATTATGTTCAAGTAAAACAGGAGGATACAAGTGAAATTAGTTTAACTTCTTGTGTATGTGGGGGGGGGTTGGAAAGAGAGGAAGGAAAGAAAAGAGGGGAGAGGAAGGGAAGGAGGGGAGGGAGAGGAGGAGAAGGGAAGGGAGAGGAGGAGAGATGAGGAGGGGAAGGGAAGGGGAAGAGATGAGAGGAGGAGGGGAGGGGAAGGGGAGGAGAGGAGGGGAAAGGAGGGGAGAGAGGAAGGGAGAGGGGAGGGAGAGAAGAAATGGGGAGATGAAGGGGAGAAGGCAAGAGGAGGGGAGGGGAGAGGAAAGGAGAGGAGGGGAGGAGGAGAAGAGAGGAGGAGAGGAGGAGAGGAAAGGAGAGGAGAGGAGAGGGGAGAAGAAGAGGGGAGGGGAGAGAAGAGGAGAAGATGGAGAATATCCAAATGATTTTGCAATTCATGCTGGTATGTTTTGCATTCTCCTAATCCTGCTTCCCCCTCCTCTATTTCCATCAATCCTCATTCCTTAAACACTTCCAAATTTCAATTTCTTTCAAAGAGCTAAATTCATGAAACCATGGCTGTGTGGCAAGCAGAGAAGGTATGCTTCTAGGAAGATTGAAGGGGCCTGAATAGGAGATTCTTATAATAAAAGCCACAACCACTGTCACAATCTTCAGAAGCCCAGGCTCTCTCATGCCTCACTTAGGAGAGGAACATGTGATGGTCCACCTATACATTTCCTTTCATGATGGGTGGGCCACAATTAATGTTGTTAATTTTTCATCTTCAACACTTGGCAGTTCAAATATCTTTGCAATGTCTCTACCCACGCAAGATTGCTACTCAGGCCTTGAAAGTTGGAGGAGGAGAGAAGGCAAAGAAAAAAGAGGAAGAGGAGGAGGAGGAGAAGAAAGTGTTTGTAATTAATCTCATTTATTACTCATTAATCTTCATGAGTCATTAGCAAAACAAAGGGCTGTCATTCTGCAGAGCACCAAAGCCCACCTACTAGAGTCTTGTAACAAAATAGACTAACTGTATCCTGGATTGGACAATAGAATAATAGAATTGGAAGGGACCTTGGAGGTCTTCTAGTCCAACCCCCTGCTCAAGTAGGAGACCCTATACCATTTAAGACAAATAGTTGTCCCATCGCTTATTAAAAACGTCCAGTGTTGGAGCATTCACAACTTCTGGAGACAAGTTGTTCCATTGATTGTTCTCACTGTCAGGAAATTTATCCTAAATTCTAGGTTGGTTCTCTCCTTGATTAGTTTCCATCCATGGCTTCTTCTCCTGCCTTCAGGTGCAAAGCAGCCATTTAGACAGCAATCCCATCTTCAGTGCAAGAATCTAGATTCAACATCCTTAAGATAGAATTGTCCTGCTTCTCCATTGGCATAGGAAAATTGCAATTAAAACAAAAACAAAAAAACAAAGATGAAACCTCAAGCAATAAATCTTACTTTAAGATCAGAGGTTTATTGTTTCTAATAATTTGGAACCAAAGAAAGAAGCAAGAGATATAACAACAACAACAGAAAACTCACATTGTCAAACCATTGCAATGGGGTCCAATGACACATAGCAAGTCCTACAGGGGCTGCTATTGGGCAAATGACCCCATTCTCATCTCAAGCCACATTTCTGATACCTTCCTTTTTACTGACCTAAGCATTCCATCGTTTCGCTTCCTTGTTCTTTCTTACTTTCTTACTGACTTTCTGTAAACACCCGTGTACATTTGAAGCTCTCAGACACTTGTTACTTTCAGTTCCTCATTTCCCGCCGTCTTCCTGCTCCAAATATATCCGCACAAGTACAAACTTTGCACAAAATGCAGCACCCAAGTCAGCACATTAGAAATATGTCTGGCACATTTTGTGATTCTGTTAGTTTGAAACTTTGGTTCAGTGAGGCCTGCAAGCTCGCTCCTAGGCCTTATTACCTGCAACTTTCCAATGTTTCTCTTCTCTCACTATGAACACATCAATAACTCTGTAAGTAACAGAGACCATGATCTAACTGACCTCATTCAAAGGACGTTCTTCTCTCGAACTGTTGCAGAAAATGACAGACTTAGACTTCTCAGGATACGGGAAGAGTTTATTTGGCAGCCAGGTTCAGAAAAGCTAGCCCAACTTGGCTAGCATTGCAAGTTCTGAACAACCTTAATTATCAAAGTGCGCATTCTTATACAATCTCAAAGGCAGCGTAACACGGAAACACTTAACTCATTTCTTATTGGTTACCTTGAGGAAAAAGCCTTATAAGGAGATGGGGTCTTACTTCTCCTTTTGCCTTGGGCCATAGGTACTGACTACGTGTCTTTATGCGAACTTTAATTGAACCTTGTGGTTTTGGACTTTTGACATAGGGACGTTTGCTGGAACATTTTGTGGTTGAAGGCTGATGACATTTCCCTGTCCCTTTAAGCAAGCTTCTAACTGTCCCTTTTATGCCACGTCTTCATTCTTATATTTTAATTCATATTTTATTCTACTTTATCCCCCCCCCCCTTCTAGACTCGATTAATACCCACAATTGAGTCTAGCCTGTTAGATTAACAATATAAGCATGCAGGATACAGAATAGCAAAAAAGCAAGGATACAAGCAATACACATCTTAGGGCTTATCTTCCGGAATCACTTTCTCTACTTCCAAGAGGGCAATTTGAATATAGGACTAGTATCTGAGACTTCATCTTCCTTGAGGGTATGTGGAATTAGGCTTTCCATTAACATTAATTACTTTTCACCCTGTGTTTCCTTTACAGACCTCATAACGAGTTGTTTAAGCAAGGGTATTATGCAAGGGAGGAAGGCTAAACTTGCGATTCCACATAATAAAAGAAATAGCATTTGCTTAATCCAACCAGTTCCTGGTAGCCAAGAGAACCACACATCGGTCCCTTGTACTCTTTGACCAATAGAAGAAGCTTGATCTCGTAGTTCTTGGACTACCCCCCGGACCGCTCCTGATCTATTCATATAGAAACAGCAATCTTCTCCCAGGAATACACAGCCCACCTTTTTCAGCAGTTAAAAGATCTATGGCATGCCGGTTCTGTACTGATGCCAAGGAATCTATCTGGTCCTGGACTTCAACCAAGGTGCCAGCAATTTGGTTTAAGCTTTCTTCGAATTCTTCCGACAGCTGCCTGAACTGTGTAATGGAATGGGTCATTCCACTTACACCCGTTCCAACTGCTGTCCGCATTCCCAAGATCGCTAATAGCGGAATTAGGAGTGGCACTCTTTTCTGGACATGTCCCATGAGGGGTACAGGGAGAGCCTGTTCCCCACTTACCACCCATTTTAGGGAGGAGGTGTATTAGAGTGCATGTGCCAGTCCAATTGGTGGGTAAACATAGATATGCATTTCTCCCACATAGAAAGAAAACTCCATTTTCTCCTACACATACGCCGATGTTCATGGAGAAGGCATGGGCTCAGAGGTTCCTTTCATTAGTCCAGACTTGTAAGGTTCCTGCTAGGAACATACCAGTCAGGGTCTGTAATGGAACTTCTTGATTAGGGTCCACTAGCTTATTCCTGAGGACTGGTCCTCCAAAGAGATATTGGGAGCTGTGATTAGACCATGTCCCTGAATCTTGAGCTGAAAAGAGCTCTTGAGGACTCCTACGTCTCCTGCATCTTCTAACCTAAACAGACCTCATCTTCCCTCATATGGTTTAGCTTTCAACCCCATCAATATCCTTTCACTTTTTTTTTTGAGTCCACTCCAGTTTTTCTGCCATCCAAGTCTTCCCAAAGCTTTAATGTTCTCCACCTGTTTTTTGATTCAGCTCAGGGACTTTCATTCTCCAGAAAAGAATTGAGAATCACAGGACGATGTTTAACCAGCTGCCACAACAAGACTTTGATGTATGTGGATCACAGATTGCAAAAGACCCTCGTGGTGTCTTCTTCTGAAGAGTTGACCGAAGAAGACAAATAACTCTTTGTCTTCCCTTAAATGGCTTGTGAAGGAGCCAAAGGGAAATTGGGGGTGGGGGTGGGGTAAAGTTCATGGATTCAGCCACTTGGGAAAGTTGTTCCCTCTTCCTCCCTCGTCATGGTTTAAATAAATTGCGAGGGAGATTGCAACAAGACACACACAAAAAGACATCAGGCTCTCCTCATTATAGGAAACAATTTCTTTCATTACTCATCGACTCAAGATGTATTACTCTGTGACGCAGTCAGGTTGAAGCTCGGCTGCTTTCGCCTGATGGTTGCTTAGGTAGACAATGGGAAATGGGGACATTTGCATGCATCCCCCCCCCCCAAGAATCAGGTGACTTTCCAGACAGCTAGAAACCCATTTCATGATGCTCTCGTGCTTTGATTTTTATTTCCATCTGGTGTGTCTTCTTGGATGGAACTTTAAAAAACACCATTCCTTCTTTTTTTATTATTAAAAAGCTTTTTTATTTTTGTCTTTCAAATTCATTCACAAATATACACTCTTATAGTTACTATTTAACATTTATCTATTCATCATTAATCTTTATCGTTATTTTCTTACAAATATATAGAATGCAGTTTGGGTCACTTTCTTGCCACCCTGTGCCTCCGTTTTATTTTGCAACAACCTTGCTCCTTCCATCTTCTCAACCTCCCTTCTCTGCCTTCTTCTTTCCTCTTTCCTCCTTTCTTCTTCCCCTCTCTTTCCCCCCTCCTCCTCTGTTCTCCTCCTTCTTATTCTCTCTCCTACTCTTAATTCCCCTCCCTTACTTCTCTGGCCTTCAGGTGCTTTGGGAAATAGCTTGACCCCCTCCTATCTGTGGTAGCCCCCCAAATATTGACTGCTAACATATCTCCCCTGATCCTTCTCTTCTCTTCACTAGACTAGCCATGCCCAGTTCATCGTATGTTTTAACCTCCAGTCCCCCAATCATCCTGGTTGCTCTTCTCTAGTCAAGCCCATCTTCCATTACTATGATCAGTGCCTCTTGTATCTCCAGGGAACGCCACAGGGAGACCCCCACAAGGAGGCCACACAATTCTGGGACAGCCTGCTCTGCAAAGTAATAATTTAATCTCGCTGCAATGTTATATAGATTCTCCATCTGAGAAATGCCATGACCATACTAAGTATCCATCTGACAACTGATAGTGTTCTAAGGAAAATCATAGCATTTACCTTGTCAGGTAGAAATCTGGGAAATATTGATATTTTTCCTCTGTGGTCACCAAGCCCCATTAGTCTGCATTTATTCCCCCTATGAAGCTTTTCAAAAAAAATCAGGATGGAAGACATTGTCTTAGTAAAACTCCACCCCTTAGCTGCTGGGCAAGTCTTGGAAAAGATGAAACCAATTAACGAGCAGAAATAAATGACTTCGGAAGGCAAAAACCACACAAGAAGAGATCAGAAGATGCTACTTAACCAACAAGTGCAAAGAACCTTGTTAGATTTTTTTTTGAAGTGGAGGAAAACAGTGTTGGTTCCTTAGAGCACTGCCTCAAAAAAAAAAGATGGACCACTACTAATTGCCTCTTAATCACTGGGTTATAGTAATTATAATGTGTGCTTCCTACTCTATAGTTTATTACTCTGGGTTGGTTTTTTTAAAAAAAGAAGTAGAAGTGCTTAATGCCGGCATATAATTTGTGGAGTCGATGTTAATTTACGGAGCTCTTTGTTGGAGATAGCTGTGCTTTCTGCTTAGGACCACAATGGAACATAACATTTCCACCGATTAAAGTAAGACTGCTGTGAGGTGAGTTTTGCCCTGCTTTACGACCTTTCTTGCCACTGTTGTTCAATGAATCACGGCAGCTGCTAAGTGACTAACATGGTTGTTAAACAAATCTGCTTGTCAGAAAGTAGCACAAAGGGGATCACATGACCCCATGGTAGTGGTGAAATTCAAAGTTTTTTTACTACCAGTTTTGTGGGAGTGGCTAGGTGGCAGGGGAAGGATACTGTAAAATCCCCATTCCCTCCCCACTCCAGGGAAAGGATACTGCAAAATCCCCATTCCCTCCCCACTCCAGGGGAAGGATACTGCAAAATCCCCATTCCCTCCCCACTCCAGGGAAAGGATACTGCAAAATCCCCATTCCCTCCCCACTCCAGGGGAAGGATACTGCAAAATCCCCATTCCCTCCCCACTCCAGGGAAAGGATACTGCAAAATCCCCACTCCAGGGGGAAGGATACTGTAAAATCTCCAGGGGGAAGGATACTTCAAAATCTCCATTCCCTCCCCACTCCAGGGGGAAGGATACTGCAAAATCTCCATTCCTTCCCCACTCCAGGGGGAAGGATACTGTAAAATCTCCATTCCCTCCCCACTCCAGGGGGAAGGATACTGTAAAATCTCCATTCTCTCCCCACTCCAGGGGGAAGGATACTGTAAAATCTCCTTTCCCTCCCCACTCCAGCAGAAGGATACTGCAAAATCTCCATTCCTTCCCCACTCCAGGGGGAAGGATACTGTAAAATCTCCATTCCCTCCCCACTCCAGGGGAAGGTTACTGCAAAATCCCCGTTCTCTCCCCACTCCAGGGGGAAGGATACTGTAAAATCCCCAATCCCTGCCCACTTCAGGGGAAGGATACTGCAAAATTACCATTCCCTCCCCACTCCAGGGGAAGGATACTGCAAAATCTCCATTCCCACTCTACTCTGGGGCCAGCCAGAGGTGGCATTTACCAGTACTCAAAATTTCCACTACTGGATCTCCAGAGCTGATCAGAACCTCCTGGATTTCACCCCTGCCCCGGGGACACTACAACTGTCATAAATACGAGCCAGTTGCCAAGCATCTGAGTTCTGACCACGTGACCACAGGGATGCTGGAATTGTCATGCGTGTGACAAATGGTCATAAGTCACTTTTTTCAGTGCTGTTGTAACTGAATAGACACTAAATGCATCCACAACTTCTAGAGGCCAGCTGTTCCAATGGTTAATTGTCCTCACTGTCAGGAAATATCCCCTTAATTTTAGGTTGCGTCTCTCCTTGGTTAGTTTCTATTTGTTGCTTCAGGTGCTTTGGAGAAGGCAGGACAAGGAGCAATGGATGAAAACTAATCAAGGAGAGAAGCAACCTAGAACTAAGGAAAAATTTACTGACAGTGAGAACAATTAATCAGTGGAACAACCTGCCTCCAGAAGTTGTAAATGCTCCAACACCTGAAGTTGTTAAGAAGAGATTAGATAACCATTTGTCTGGAATGGTATAGGTTTCCTGCCTAAACAGGGGGTTGGACTAGAAGACCTCCAAGGTCCCTTCCAACTCTGTTACTTTATTTTTGCAAAGCACTGGAAGGCAGGACAAGAAGGAACGGATGGAAACTCATCAAGGAGAGAAGCAACCTAGAACTAAGGAGAAATTTCCTGACAGTGAGAACAGTTTAAAAAGTGGAACGACTTCCCTCCAGAAACTGAATTACTCGCCATCTTTAAGGACCCATCTGCCAACTGGGTTATAAGACCTCTTCACCAGACTGAGTCCCCTGACTTCCATCTCTGCCTGAACCATGGTGGATTATTAATTTCGTTTTCCCGGATAATGTTTCCGCTTGTAAAAAAGAAAAAAAAAGGAAAGCATCTTCTATTCTAAAGGGTCTCCCCAATATGCCATCCAGCTCTTGTTCCCCTGACAAGCGATATATGCGATTGCTGTCTTTTTATATCTCGTCTGATGCCTCCATGTTTTCAAGAGAAGTGCTTAGAAGTTAGGCTGTCAGCAAAAGTCTCGTTGCCTCTCTTGTGGTGCGATGAATCAAAATGAGGATATTCTCAACTTGACAGAACAATCTCATTAACAAAAGTGGAGAAGGGAGCAGGCAGAGAAAAGGAGGCAGAAAAAGGGAAAGTGTAAGATCTGAAACTTTGGCACCCAACATATGAAGGCTGATCTAAATAAACTTTTTCTCAGTGTTTTTTTCATATGTTAGATTGCAACCAACAGTTCTCCCATAGGGTAAAGAGTCTCTGGTCACTGGGGGCTTCAGGAATTGGGCATGCCTAGTCTAATGAAGGGGAAGCAGTGGCTCAGTGGCCAAGACAGTGAGCTTGTCGACCAGAAAGGTCACCAGTTCGGCGGTTCGAATCCCTAGCGCCGCATAACGGAGTGAGCTCCCGTGACTTGTCCCAGCTTCTGCCAACCTAGCAGTTCGAAAGCACGTAAAAAATGCAAGTAGAAAAATAGGAGCCACCTTTGGGGGGACGGTAACAATGTTCCATGCACCTTCAGCGTTTAGTCATGCCGGCCTCATGACCACAGAAACGTCTTTGGACAGTGCTGGCCCTTCAGCTTTGAAACAGAGATGAGCACCTCCCCCTAGAATCAGGAACAACTAGTACGCATGTGGGGGGGGGACCTTTACCTTTACCTTAGATTAATGAAAAGAAGGACTAGGCATGAGATTATATGTTGCAATATTTGAGGGGCTGCCACAAAAGAGAGGAAGACTCAGCCTATTTTCCAACGCACCAGAAGGCAGGACAAGAAAGAAGGGATGGAGATTAATCAAGGAGAGAAGAAACCGAGAACTAAGGAGAAACCTCCTAACAGTGAGGACAATTAAACAGTGGAACAGAAGTTGCCTTCAGAAGTTGTGGGAGCTCCATCAGAAGAGACAGGAGAGGCACTGGTCTGGAATAGCCTAGGGTCTCCTGATTGAGCAGTGGATTAGAAGACCTCCCAGGTCTCTTCCAACTCTGTTAATCTAAATATAAAAACCATTATTCAGTGCGATCTTATTTCACAAGGTTATTAATATCCAGAGCAGGAAAGAAAAATGGGGATGTCCCTATGAATGTGGGATAAAAATATCCTAAAATCATATGAATGGTACTATTCCTGGTCCCTGTCCTTTATAAACTTTCTAAACGTGGCTTCTTTCCGACTATCTTATTTTCTCTACATTTGGGCCCCCAAATTCCTCTTCCTTTCTCTACATCTGATGACCAAGTTGGGTGTTACTGTTACTTTTATTTTACTTTGATGTGAAGAATAAAAGCAGGAACTCGTTTAATGCAAAGAAGGACTAGGGGTTACTTGATTGCAGTGTTGCAGTAGCTAAAGGGCTGCCACAAGGAAGAATGTCAGGAGTCCAAGTAATAGATCCATTGCTTATTCAGATCAAGAGTCTGATCTATTCACATCAAGATCCAGAACTTCAGGATTGCCAGATTCAGGGTTGACGAAGAGGGAGTCTACCTATTCTCCAAAGCATCTGAGGGTAGGACAAAAAGCAACTGTTGGAAGCTAGCCAAGAAGAGAAGCATCCTGGAACTAAGGAGAAATTTTCTGACAATTAACTAGAGGAACAGCTTCCCTTCAGAAGTTGTGGTTGCTCCATCACTGGAGGCTTTTAAGAAGATTACAGGTTGACAGAGTTGGAAGAGACCTTGTAGGTCATCTAGTCCAGTCTCTTCTTGAAAGCCTCCAGTGATGAAGCTCCCACAACTTCTGAGGGCAACTTCTGTTCCATGGGTTGATTTTCCTCACTGTCAGGAAATTCCTCCTTATTTCCAGGTTGAATCTCTCCTTGGTCAGTTTCCATCCATTATTTCTTGTCCGGCCTTCAGGTGCTTTGGAAAATAGCTTGACCCCCTCGTCTCTGGGGCAGCCCCTCAAGTATTGGAAGACTGCTCTCCTGTCTCCCCTGGTCCTTCTCTTCACTAGACTAGCCATGCCCAGTTCCTGCAACTATTCATCGTAGGTTTTAGCCTCCAGGTCTTTGATAATCTTAGATAGATTCAGATTAACAGAGTTAGAAGGGACCTTGTAGCTCATCTAGTCGAACCCCCCACCCTACATCATTTCTGACAAAAGTCGCTTCTTGAAAGCTTCCAGGGATGAAGCTCCCACAACTTCCAAAGGCAACTTCTGTTCCATGGATTGATTGTTCTCACTGTCAGAAAATTCCTCCTTATTTCCAGGTTGAATCTCTCCTTGGTCAGTTTCCATCCATTATTTCTTGTCCGGCCTTCAGGTGCTTTGGAAAATAGCTTGACCCCCTCGTCTCTGGGGCAGCCCCTCAAGTATTAGAAGACTGCTCTCCTGTCTCTCCTGGTCCTTCTCTTCACTAGACTAGCCAGGCCCAGTTCCTGCAACTGTTCATTGTCTGTTTTAGCCTCCAGTCCCCTCATCATCCTGGTTGCTCTTCTCTGCACTTTTTCTAGAGTCCCAACATCTTTTTTATAGAGAACGGACATCCATTTGTCTGGAATGGTATAGTGTTTCCTGTCAGAGCAGGGGGATGGACTAGAAGACCTCCAAGATCCTTTCCAACTCTGTTATTCCCTTTGATTGTTTCTTGGGAAGATATTTTAACACCAGGAAATATGGATTTGCAAAGAGGAAAGGTGAGGTCGATGCTCTATTTCACAACATTAAGCGGTGTACACATTAAAATCAAAACTAAAAACTGACGGCCTTGGCCCATTTCTCTTCCATTCTCCTTTATTCCTTCTGTGCTAATTGGAGGGGGTAGTGTTACTCGCTTGAACTCTCTTGCTCTGATTTTGCAGGTCAGCAAAGCGTGACTTTGTCAATCATGTATTTTTTTCCCTCCTGATTGAGGAAAGGAGTAATGGTAATATCTAGTCAACTAGAAGATCCAATCTTTAATAACTACCTGCAGGTATAGACTAGTTTTTGCCTGACTCTACTGTGGCACCAGGAGCTCAAGACCCAGTCATGTTCCTGTTTGTACCCCAATTTCTTATAACAGTGAGGGCCAATCTTTTCGGCCGAAAAGGGAGCATGCACGCACATTGGAGATGAGACCCAGAAGATGAGGTGCCCGAAGCAGGAAATTCTAGTTTCCAGCATATGCATGCACATTGGACAGATCTGGTTTCTGTCACGCATGCGTGCATGACGGTCAGCTGTACGGCAGGAATGTGCACACAAAAACTGGAGCTTTTCCGGTTTCCAGCACTGCTGCATGCACGAAAACTAGCTGATCGTCGCACACGCGTGCATGCCAGAAACCCGGATGAGCAATGGGCAAGGCTCTCCATGCCACTTCAGGCACACGTTTCCATAGGTGCGCCCTCACGGGATTATAAGATCCTAATTTATCCCTCCTTTGATTCTCCCCACCCTCCAAATTTTCAATCCAAAACTGAATTGAATTGCACGGAGAGTTGACGAGATTCTCATCCTAAAACCGAAGGGACAGCATGGCTCTTTTTCTGAATAGGGCGATACCTGCTCCCAAGATGGGTTTTCTTTACAGGTAGATTTGGTTGGCTTTAATTCCTCATCAACCTGCAAACAGGTAGATTTGGTTGGTTTTAATTCCTCCTCAACCTGCAAACTCCAGCAAAGCTCCAGCCTGGCTCAGAGCATTATTCCTGTATATAGCTTTCAAATATTCTTTTTGGAAAAAAGAAAATAAAAAGCAGCAGGAAAACTAGAGTCCGGCCACACTTACTAATTTTGCACGTGGGATTCCCCGCTGCGTAGTTGCTAATTAGCAAACGCTTGTCATAATTGGGGGGGTTGGAACACCCATTTCCTGAAATTCATCTCCAGGAATCAAGAGGTTTCTGTGGGACAGGGGTGTCAAACTGGATTTCTTCGAGAGCTGCTTCAGCATTGTAGTTCTCCTCCGCGGGCTGGCAGGGAGGGGCAGGGGGAGATGGGACGCAAGCCTCCTGCAGCACCCTGATGGCCAAAATGGGGCAAGGTGGAATGTGCATGCCCCCCCGTCTCATTTTTGGCCTCCACCTCTTGCAGGACCCTGCCAGCCAAAAACAGACCTCATGGGACCTCCGCGCTGCCCATTTTTGGCCAGCAGAGTGTTGCAGGAAGCCAGGGAGGCCAAAAGTGGGCCACACGGGGGCCACATGCTTTGGCTGGCAGAGGCCCCATGGGCTGGTCCTTTGATATTTCCAGGCCAGCCCCACGGGCCTTGAGTTTGACACCCCTGCTGCAGGAAAAAGACTGGCAGATCCTCCGGGTGGAGTCAAGAGAGGGGTCAGTCTGAAATCATCATGTTCCCACAAACTAGCCTCCTTTGAATTCTGTTAACGCTTATGTAGGGCCAACATCGTGCTGACCATTAATTGACTAGAGTCTTATATATAGACATGTGTCAGGTTTGTAAGCCATTTTTGGACTTCGGGGCCTGCCACACTTTCTACTATTCATTTTCTATTGTGGGGAAATGGGAGGGGGGATTATACTGAGTTGGGTGATATGTAGCCATAACAACATTCTTCTTGGAAACTCAAGGTCATCCTTTGTCTCTGCACCTGGCCAGAACTGGATGGTTGGACTCTGCCTTTGTGGCAGTGGAAGATTGGACCATGGGATGGACTTGTGGTTGTGAGGGTAGGATCTTGAACTGTCAAATGGGGTGGGAAAACAAGGAAACAAGGAAGGATTCGGGTTTTCCCAGATGTGCCAAAATGGCTCTCTTCATAAATTGGAACTTTGAGGAATCCTTTGCCTTGGACTCTGATTTAATTTTGGATGCTATTTGGAACCCTGACAACATGGGTAATACATCAGCTTGACTGGAGCTAAACATGTGGTCCAGATTCTTCTCGCCTGACAGCCCTCTTGGTTACTTGTTCAACTTCCTCCCCATCACCCTTTCCATATTTCCTTCACATACTTTGAAACCTGTTTTATTTGCATCCACTATGTTACAAAGTTGGGGGATTGTCTCTCAAGTCCCACCAGAATCTTAGAAGCACCAGGCCTGTTATACGAATATTCAAGCTTTCCCGTGTGCTGAGGGTTACGTCTTTTGATACAGTCTCTAAATATACTTGGATATGATTCTTTACCCTCTTTTTTTTACTCTTTCAGAAATGATAAATCTCCTGTCTCAATGGTCGTCCATTTTCTCTGCTTGCTGAGCCTAAATTCCATCTGCTGGGTGATGGATCAATTCTTGTGAAGAACCCAGCTGTAACTATCAATGCAATCCTGTTGTCATGCTGGGAAGTGTCTTTGGGGGTTTAATTTCCACCTTTCTGATATTTGGATGTGAGTGCTGTGGCCTGCCAGTGGCCAGCAGAGCTGGCAGCAGATTCGGGCAGAGAGGAGGTTGGGGAGGAACCTGGGCCAGTCCTGGAGTCTGGGGAAGGCTCTGATGAGGGCTCTGCATCGGAGGCAGAGAAGGGGTCAGGGCCGTCTGACAGTTATCATCTGCCTTCAGAGTCAGACATCAGTGAGGCAGAAGAACAGCTGGATCCTGTTCCCAGTGTGTGCGTGCGCAGAGTTGCCAGACGAAGGAAACAGCTAAAGAACAGGGGTCGATTTGGGAGTAAGGCCACAGGTGGACGATGAATGGCCTCTCCCCGAGGAAATAAAAGAGGAGCGAAGGGGGAGCAGAGTTTGCAGGAGAGACAATTTGTTTGCTTAATTGGTTCGTGACTCTCCAAGACTCCTTGCCAAGTTCTGCAGATCTCGGCCTGGCAGCTCTCCAAGCCAGATAAGGTCTGTGACCGTAAATCCTCCCTTGAAAGACTTTGCTGGATGTGAATGAGGAGAATTCACAGTCAATTAATAAAAGGGTTTTTTTGTTGGGACAAGGCGTTTGCTTCATGCTCTTGGGAAGAATAGGTCAGAACAGTGAATCTGGGGGCATTTTTAAGGTGTGAAATCCCTTTCATGAGGAAAAAGATCTCTGAAGAATTCAGACTTCTGCTTCTCCAATTCCTTTCTGTTCTAATGTACCAAAAAGGCTGAATCCCAAAGTAAAACCTGAGTTATGGATTGGGGAGAGGACTGTTACATCACAAAGTATCAACAGCCTCATTCCGATTTCTAGTGGGTTCTTCCCCCACACCCCCAGTATACTTTAAGTGTGTGCCTTTGAACTATGCATGCAATACACCACTCCAAAAAGCATTCTGAGATAGCTTTCCTAGGAAAAGCTCTTTTTAGGAGAACAAAGCAACATAAAAGCTTTCGGTTTAGCTTCTTTAAAAGGCTTTGCTTTAAAAAAAGAAAATCCCCATAATATACATGTTGCAATGGCTTTCCTGCAGCTTTGGCAGAAGGTGTTATCTGTTGGAAGAATAAAAGGTCAAGAAGATGGTCAGAACTGTGGGACTACTGCCCACCTTGGACATCTGGATCAATGGTGAAATTTTTTAAAAAATCCCTATCGGTTCTGTGGGTGTGGCTTGGTGAGCGTGGCTTGGTGGGCGTGGCTTGGTGGTCATGTGACTGGGTGGGCATGGCTTGGTGGACATGTGACCAGATGGGCAACAAGCAGGAACCTCACAGAGTCACAGAGAGCTCAAAAAACCAACTATCACACTTTACACAAAAATAACACAAAACCTACACAACTGACTCACACACAATGCAAAAGCAGCTGAACTTCACCCACACAAAAAGGCTCCCAGGATCGCGCTGCACAGCTGATTGTCACAGCCACAAGCTTTTAAAAAGTTTTTTAAAAGCATTTTTAAATGCTTAAAAAAAAGTTTTTAAAAAGTTCCAAAGATCAGCTGTGCAACAATCAGCTGTGCCACGCAATTGTCAGAACTTTTTATTTTTATTTTTTAAAGCATCTTTTTACTACCAGTTCGGGCCAACCAGTAGTATTTTTACTACTGGTTCGGGCGAACCAGCCCGAACAGATAGCATTTCACCCCTCATATGGATTTTTCCCCCACCTTCTCTCAACAGAATCCTCACCCAGTTGCAAACTTAGCCCACTCTTAAAGTCTCGTGAGTCTTTTGAGTTCCTACCAAGCCCATCTTCACATCCCAACATACACAGAGGACGTCAGAATGCAAAAGTTTGATTTGTTTCCCCAAAAATGGTTTTATTCATAATCTATAGGCTTCTAAGGTTTTTCGAAATAGAGTTAAACCAATCTGTTAAACTCTTGGCCCCTACTTGATAAATAACTGCTTAGCCAAGGTTTAACTGCTCCTTCCAAATTTTGGCAATTGAGTGGCTGAAGGTTGCTTGAATGGTTTTGATTTGTTTTGGGTTTTTTGGGTTATGTGCATCTTGAGTTGTATGGTTTACGTCTTCTGCATGAACCCCCAAAATGGATGACATCAGAAACCAGGTTCCAAAATGCAGATTTCAGGATCAGGGTTATTACGAGATGGCTTGGGCTAATTTTCTTTTAATCTCTGCCCTTTTTAGAGATACTTCCAGATCATGATAAGACCAATAAAGGAGAATATTTGCAGCTCAGGGTTGAGGTGAGGAGTCCTTGGTGCTCTCTGAGCTTGGTGGTTTTCTTGCAGATGTTTCATGACCCAACTAGGTAACATCATCAGTGCTAGTCTGATGATGTTGCCTAGTTTTGGCAGTGAAACCACCAAACTCGGAGATCACCAAGGACTCCTCACGAGAAGACTCAATAACCACGAGGGTTTGGGACCTAGCCCATCCATTAGACTCCCGAAGGTGCTTTTTCAAGAGGCAACTTGCCTTCCTTGTTTTTCTTTTGAAGACATTTCACTTCTCATCCAAGAAGCTTCTTCAACTCTGACAGGGGAATGGAAGGATTTCTATTCCTTGCAGACAGCTGGTCATTTGCATCCTTTTAGAGAGTCGTTGAGGCCACTTGGAGATTTATCTGAGTCCTCAGGGTCACCTGAGAGGTGAAAATGGTTCCTGTAGTCTGCAATTTATTTCCTCTCTGGAAAACAAACCTTCTCCCACACCATTCAAAGGGGGTTCATCTCAAATTGTATAGTCAAAGGTCTGTAGATATGATTTGGGATGAAGACCCTTGGAATGGTGTGGGAGGAGGAATGGATTTCCAGAGGGAAAAAATTGCAGACTATAGGAACCATTTGCACCACTCAGGTGACCCTGAGGACACAGATAAATCTCCAGGTGGCCTCAAGGACCCTCTAAAAGGATGCAAATGACCAGCTGTCTGCAAGGAGCATAAACCCTTCCATTCCCCACCATCCAGTCAGAGCTGAAGAAGCTTCTTCGATGAGAAGCAAAACGTCTTCAAAGAAAAAACAAAAAAGCCCAGTTGCCTCCTGAAAAAGCCACATTGGGACAACCGTAATATGAATGGCCAAGAATCTCTACAGACTTTTAGCTATACAATTTGGGATGAATGCCCTTTCAATGGTGCAGGAGTATGAATGGATTTCCAGAGGGAAAAATTGCAGGCTACAGGAACTATTTGCACTACTCAGGTGACCTCTGAGGACACAGAGAAACCTCCAAGTGGCCTCAAGGACCCTCTAAAAGGATGCAAATGACCAGCTGTCTGCAAGGAATATCAATCCTTCCATTCCCCACCATCCAAGTCAGAGCTGAAGAAGCTTCTTCGATGAGAAGCAAAACGTCTTCAAAGAAAAACCCAGAAAGTCCAGTTGCCACTTTTGGGATAACTATGACCTGGATGACTCAGAATCTCTACAGACCATCCATGAGAGGCAGGAGGGGATCAAAGAAACAAAATGGCTGCCGCAAACACATGGTCAACAGGTTTGATTCAAACCCTGTGGTGCATGTAAAATGGAGTTGATCCTTGATGCCATGACCCAAGCCACCACCTTGCCATGACCTGTGTCTAGAGGGTATGTGTGTAGCCACCCAACCACCACCATGGACCACAACTTCTGCAAAGCTTCAAAAAAAAATGCCCCAAAGGGTTTGCTAATATTCTCTTACATTCCCCCATCTTTTTTTTAATTGTTTATACACTTCCCTTCTTAGAACATAGATCTTAGGTTTTGGGAGTTTTTTTTCCAAAGAAAGAAAAGGAAACATTTTCAGGCAGCTACAAAACCAACCTTGGGGAGAGGGGGAGAGATACAAATCGGGTTTGCTCATAACACCTTGGAGAAAATGATGGTCCATCTGTTAGGAGTTTTCATTGATTCATTTGTGAATGACTTGGTCTGGCATCTATTGTCAGGCCTCTAGTTATGTTCTTTTTAGGATCTTTGGCCTGCCACACTTTCTTATAATTTTCTATGCTGTTTCATTAGTGATGTCAAGCTGGCCATTCCCCTCCCTCCCCAACTCCCACGAGATCAAACACAAACCTGATGCGGTCCTCAATGAAATTGAGTTTGACACCCCGGAGCTAGAGACTGTAGCCTCAGAAAAGTCAAGGTCTACAAACTAACCAGTGGAGGGATTCAATTTTTTTATTACTGGTTCTGTGGGCATGGCTTGGTGGACGTGGCTTGGTGGGCAGGGAAGGGAAAGGTTGCTGCAAAATCCCCATTCCCTCCCAATCAGCTGGGATTTGGGAGGCAGAGAATAGATGGGGGCAGGGCCAGCTACAGGTGGTATTCACCGGTTCTCCAAACTACTCAAAATTTGCATTACCGGTTCTCGAGAACTAGTCAGAACAGGCCGAATACCACCTCTGAAGCTAATCTTTGTTCAAAATCTGCTTTTTCACATATACAAACACCCCACAAAAACATGTCAATCTTCACAGCCTTGCAATCCCTTTTCCAATTACCAAATGAGGAAGCGAGGTGGCCTCTACCAAAATGGAACACGGGACTTTTATACAAACAAGTATTTTCCCCCCCAACCCCCCCCAAAAAACCCCTGCTGCTTATTTAATGGGGGCGCATTCGTCATTGCTCTCAATGCGTACATCTTTTTTCCTTTTTATTATCAATTAAACACGGTGCTGTCTTGATAGGACTATATTGCAGGATACTTTGGCACAACCAAGGTTGAAAAGTCTTCTCAAAAAAAAAAAGGCATATCATGTACCGGGAAATACCCCCATCCCACCTCCTCTGCCCACCCCACCCCACAATTTAAAAAAAAAAATCAAGAAAGCTCTTTAAACAATACTGCGAAACAAATGAACCGTATTAAAAAATGAAATTAAAAGGGTAGATTGGCCTGTATTTGGATGAACAGGCCGTTTTGTTCTCAATTTGTTTTTGTTTTTTTACAAGGAAGGTGGATTCCGACTATGAAGACAGAATCTCGACTGTGCTTCTACAAAGATTTTCTAGAGGGGGGGAGAAAAAAATCAAGCCCACCCCATCCCAGTCTCCAAAATGTTTCCCTCCCCCCCCAAAAAACGGACCAATCCATCTTCTTTGTCTCGAGCTGAACAGGATTGGCTGTCGCAGGTTTCTGGCGGCATACAAAAAAAGGAAAAAAAATTGTTTGTTGTGTTTCTCCGAGATTTGTAGGTAGCTGTTTGGTATCCAAGGGAAAGGAACACAGCCGGGGATCCAACTCACGGTGTTTGTGAACCCCCACCCCAGCTCTCCACAAGTGTCCCCCCGCCCCATCGCTGGCTGCGTTTCGCGGCTCCATCGTCCATAAAACAGAAGGCATAAAGGTGAATACAAACATTAAAAGATAATTGTGTTTTGTTTTATATATATTTATATATGGATAGGTGTTTGTGTCTCTGTGTGCGTTTGTCTCTCTGTGTGTATTTTACATATGGTCCTGAAGTCTTTCCATATAGTCTCTAAATTCCTTGGAATCCCCATAGTTCATATCTTGGCATACCCATTTGATGTTCTCATCACTGTCAAAGAGAATGGAGTTGGTGTAAGGGCCACCGTCTTCGGGCAGGATGGTGGTGTAGGAAGTGAATTTAACCCTCTTCCGCTTGGGCCCTGGAGGGTTTATAGGTTCACTCCTGAAGTCCTTGTCGCAATCATAGTCAGAAGACCGAAGGATCTGGTTGTGGAAGCTCTTCTGGGAACTCCCGTTGAGAAGGAAGTTGCTCTCTTCAAAGAGCATCCCACGGTCCAGGATGGTGGTGCATTCATCCGAGGGGAGAGAAATGTCCACGGGGCTCTCCAACAGCTCGACCTCGTTGCCCAGCCACACCCAGTCATGGGAATGGGGGATGTTGCCTTGCTCGCTGATGGTGAACCGCTTGTGACGGTACTTCCAGGCAAATGCCACGCAGTTGATTAAGAAGACCAGGATGGCTAAGCAGAAGACGCAAAGGAGGGCGTACATCCCGATCTCCAGGTCGGTTAGACCCCTGGGAACCAAGGTGAGATCGCTGGGGTTGTTCTGTCTTCGGACGGCCTCTTGGGTGGGGAAGCTCGTCGAGGTAAGAGAATCGTTTCGCAGGTGTTCCTCTCCGTGAGAATTAATTGGATGGACGGGAGACTTAGAACTTGCGTTTGGGTTGTTCAACTCATCACGATTCATGGACCAGTCCGCCCCTGCTCTCTCCCCTTCCCGGGAGGTCTCTATCAAATTGCTTTTAAAACCACTCTCTGCATCTTTGCTGTTCTCAGAGGTCTTTTGGGCAAACTTCACTTTGATGTTCCCTTTCCCGACAGCCAAACTGCTCTTCCGCTTGGACTTCTGGCATGCCTCGCTGATCACCAGTTCTATTTTAATCAAGGGTCCTTGGCCCTCACCTTCGGCCACCAGAGTCGGCCAGTCGTCCTCCTGCCTTTGATGGACAGACACCACCATTTCATCCAGGGAGGTGACCACCAGGGAGAAATCCTTCAGGTCGTAGATATCTAAAGGAGTCACGGTGCCATCGCTAAATAAAAGCCAAGTGCTGAGCACAGCTTCCTACAGTGAGAGAGAGAGAGAGAGAAAGGAGCAGAGAAATGTAAGAGGTAAGAAAGAAAAGGATAACTACATCAGGAGTATCAAACTCAAGGCCCATGGGACCAGATCTGAGGCGCTTAGATCTGACCTGCAGGGATGCCCTGGAAACAGTAAAGGACTGGCCCGTGGTACCTCTGCCAGAGAAAATGGAGCTCATGAGGACCGCATGCAGTTCTCCCGAGTTCCATTTTCGCTGGCAGAGGGTTGCAGGAGGCTGTCGCAGCCTAAAACAGAGCTGAGAGCCCGTTTTCTCTGGCAGAGCGCTCGGGCCACCACAGGCACCATCGAGTAACATCAAGCTGGCCATGCCCACCCCAGCCCTCAGAGGTCAAACACAACCCTGGTGTGGCCCTCAATGAAATTGAGTTTGACACCCCTGCTCTACACAATTGAGTTCAGTTCATTATAACTGCTGGGGAAAGAGTAAGGCGGAGTCAAACGAGGAATCAGACTAGAATCCCTGCATAGTCACAAGCAAACTAAGTCCAACCTCCTTTGACTTCCGTGGACTGTTCTCTAACTCCTAGATGTTGCTAACCATGATTTGAGGAGGTTCCTGCGCGTAGTCTTTTAGCAATGAATAGATTTAATTAGCCCCACACTTTCAGTACCTGACATCGACCCAATTTTCTTGTCAGGCAAATGGTTATGAATGAGATTAATAATAATAATAATAATAATAATAATAATAATAATAATAATAATAATAATAATAATAATATATTTATTTATTTCTTAGCCGCACCCTCTCCCGAAGGACTCGGGGCGGCGTACAATGAAACATTAAGTTAGAAACATTAAGTTAGAAACAACAAAACTGTGGTTTTATCTCTTGGGGGGGAGGGTTGAGAAACAGCACCCATCACAAGGGACACTGAACAGATTTAGAGTTGGGGGTCTCAAAGAGTTGGAAAAGCTTTGGTGGTGCCATTTGGAGTCCTCTAGATGACCCATTTTTTAAATAAAAAGGTTTTTTTAATCTTTAATCTCATACATACATTTACAGGTGTACGTTCTCATAGTTATTATTCACATTGTGTATTAACACTTCTAAACATTGGTTTTTTTCCCCATATAAAATTAAAGTATAAAATCAGGATTGCTTTTCTTACCATACCATAAACCTATTTTATTTTACCACAACCCTACTTTTCTTTCTTTTTCCCCCTCCCTTCTTCTCTACTTTCTTCTTTCCTCCTCTCCTTTCCCTTTTCTTCTTCCCCTTCCTCTCCCCTACTCATCTCCTCTTCTTCCCCTTCATGCCCTCTCTCCTACTCTTCCTACCTCTCTCTCTCTCTCTTTCTCTTCTTCTCCTCTCTTCTTTCTTCTTTCCCTCTCCTTTCCTCTCTTCTCCTCTCCTCTTTCTTCTTTCCTTCTCCTTTCCTCTCTTCTCCTTTCCTCTTACCTTTCCTCTCTTCCTTTCCTCTTTCTATTGTCGTGATTGCCTATTTTTCTCTTCCATTCTAGATGATCCTTTTGAAGGATTCTCCTCCTCAGGAGAATCAAATAGTCTGCTTTCATTGTCCGTCAAACCACACACAGGGGCAGGAAGTGAAGCAGCAATAAAACAGATTTTTTTTTTGCAGTATTAAAGTTTTAATCAAATGGAAAGTATTCCTTCTTTCCTTCCCCACTGCCTGAAAACTGATTGTCAATGTGGTTGTTTTCACAGGATTGCTGAAAACGCTGTCAGGCTCCCAAACGCTTTTATTTTCATTCATTTTGGGAGGGGAGATTCCACCGATAATGGAGCAGAATGTTTGCAGAAAGGGTATACAATTTTTTTAAAAAAAAAAAACCCTTTAGATTACGTGGAATAATAATAATAAAAAATACAGTATACAGATGCTAAAGTGGATAAGATAGTGATCCCAAAGAGTCTGCTGCTCCTGTTTGTTTTTAAAACAACCAACTGGAAATTGCTTTGCACACAAGTGGCTTTTAAAAGAATGAATGCTCCATTTGAACATAATCTTTCCATCTGCATGCCTCAGAATGCATTTTGCCTCTGAGCTATCCGTTGATTTGCATCCCAACCACTTCAATAAACGAGGCATCCTGAAATCAATCTGACCTCTTTGCCTGAAATTACCTGTGCAAATGTTGTTGTTTTTCCTAAGGCTGCCTAATTCTTTGAAATAATGTACCTTTGGTTCCTCCCTTGATTTTTTTTTTATTTGTTTTTTTTTTAAGGCAATTATCTGAAAAAAAATGGGCAAACATTTTCCCATTGATCATCCTGGCTTCTTTCCAGTTTTCCAATTAATGCACCTGATATACCAAAAATCCATATTCTTGTAGTTCTCACTCTATTTTATGGTCGGATTTTGTCATTAGGGTGGAAGGGGAAAGGGCTTAGCAAATTTTTCCCCACAACCCAATACTTGAGATAGTTTCACTGCAGTCCTGAACATCTCCCTGCCTTGTTTGCTAGTCAGAGCTGTAAATCTAGAAATCAAGTTTGGAAACAATTGATTGAGAAGGTCTAGATGATTTTATTTTTTTAGATACTATTTTCTATTTCAATGTTTTGTTGTATACTACCCCTTGAGATGGGCAGTTTCGAACTATGATATAGAAGATAGATAGATAGATAGATGATAGATAGATAGATAGATAGATAGATAGATAGATAGATAGATAGATAGATAGATAGATAGATGATAGATAGATAGATGATAGATAGATAGATGATAGATAGATAGATAGATAGATAGATAGATAGATAGATAGATAGATAGATAGATAGATAGATAGATAATGGATGGGTAACTAGGTAGGTAGAGATTATAGAGATGATATAAATGATAGATAGATAGAGGCAGGCAGGCAGGCAGACAAATTGATGATGGATGGGTAGATAGATAGAGATGAGAGATAGATAATGCGTGGGTAGGTAGGTAGATATTATAGAGATGATATAAATGGTGGAGAGAGAAATACAAGATAGATAGATGATGGTTGGTTGGTTGGTTGGTTGGTTGGTTGGTTGGTTGGCTGGATGGATGGATGGACGGATAGGGATAAATGGATAGAGAAAGATAGATAAATAGAGAGATAGAGATAGAGATAGATAGATGGATGGATGGATGGAGAGATAGCAGTGGTGGGTTGTAGGTGGTACACCCCAGTATGGGCGTACCGGTGCCTGCCTGGAGCACCAGGTACCATACCACACCAGGCAGCTGGAGTGTCGCAGAGGCATCGCAAGAAGAATGTGTTGTGCACATTCATGTGGTGGATGCCGGGCCCCGTTGCAACTGTACCGGTTGCAATGGGATCCGGAACCCACCGCTGATAGATAATAGATAGATAGATAGATAGATAGATAGATAGATAGATAGATAGATAGATGATAGATGAAAAATAGATGATAGATAAATAGATGATAGATGATAGATAGATAGATAGATAGATAGATAGATAGATAGATAGATAGATAGATAGATAGATAGATAGATGGTGATAGATAGATAATAGATAGATAGATGATAGATAGATAGATGATAGATAGATAGATAGATAGATAGATAGATAGATAGATAGATAGATAGATAAGCGAGAGATACATGAAAGAGAAAAAGAGACAGACAGACAACAGAATATAATAATAATAATAATAATAATAATAATAATAATAATAATAATAATAATAATAATAATAATAATAATAATAATAAATATTTATTTCTTAGCCGCACCCTCTCCCGAAGGACTCGGGGCGGCGTACAACAAAACATAGGAAATAAATATATCGACATACATATAACAAAACATATACCAAGACATATATACGACATATACAAGGAGGAGGTGAACTGATAGATAAAAACAAGTAAAAACACAGTGTTTAAAAACCCCTAAATAAATTGAATGCAATTAAAATACCCCAAATAAAAAACCCGTCAGGAGCGATATAGTTGGATCAAAGTTGAGCCAGGCCAGCAACTTGAAAAAGGTGGGTCTTGAGCTTTACACGAAAGGAGCGGAGGTCAGAGGTATTCCTAATATCCGGGGGGAGGTCATTCCACAGGGCTGGGCCCGCCACAGAGAAGGCTCTACTCCTAGGCGCCGCCCCTTGACACTGTCTGGTGGACGGCACCTGGAGGAGGCCCTCTCTGTGCGAGCGGATTGGTCGCAGGGATGTATGGGGCAGAATACGATCCCGCAAGTAACTAGGTCCTAAGCCATGGAGCGCTTTAAAGATTGTTATCAAAACCTTGAAACGCACCCGATAGACCACAGGAAGCCAGTGCAGCTCGCGCAGGAATGGTGTCACATGGGAGTACCTAGTACTCCCCATAATTACCCACGCGGCTGCGTTCTGGACCAACTGTAGCCTCCGGGTGCATTTCAAGGGAAGCCCCATGTAGAGAGCGTTACAGTAGTCCAAGCGAGACATCACCAGCGCATGAGTGACTGTGCGTAAGGCGTCCCGGTCCAGTAGGGGGCGCAATTGGCGCACCAGGCGAACCTGGTGGAACGCCCCCCTTGCCACGGCTGTCACATGGTCATCCATGGACAGCCGGGCATCCAGGAGGACGCCCAAATTGCGCGCCCGCTCCACGGGGGCAAGTTGAATGCCCCCGATGGCCAATGATGGAATTAATTGGCTGAACCGGGGAGCCGGTACCCACAGCCACTCCGTCTTGGAGGGGTTGAGTTTGAGTCGGTTGTCATCCATCCAGATCCGTACGGCTTCCACACACCGGGACATCACTTCGATGGCCTCGTTGGGGTGGTTCGGGGTGGAAAAGTACAGCTGAGTATCATCAGCGTACAGATGGTATCCCACCCCGAAACCACGGATGATCTCACCCAGCGGCTTCATATATGTGTTGAACAGGAGTGGCGAGAGGACCGACCCCTGTGGCACCCCACAAGTAAGGGGGCGTAGGGTCGACCTCTCCTCCCCTGCCAACACACGCTGCGTCCGGCCAGAAAGGTAGGAGCCGAACCACCGCAAAACGGTGCCCCGGACCCCTAACCCCTCCAGCTGGCGCAGCAGGATACCATGGTCGATGGTATCAAAAGCCGCCGAGAGGTCTAATAGGACCAGGATAGAGGAACAACCTCTATCTCTGGCCCTCCAGAGATCATCCACCAACGCGACCAAGGCCGTCTCCGTGCTGTGACCGGGGCGGAAGCCGGACTGGCGCGGGTCTAGATAATCATTTTCCTCCAGATGCCGTGGAAACTGGTAGGCCACCACACTCTCTACAACCTTCGCCAAAAAGGGAAGGTTGGAGACAGGACGATAATTGGCCAGCTCCAAAGGATCCAGGGAAGGCTTCTTGAGCAAGGGTCTCACCACCGCCTCTTTCAAGGCGGCCGGGAGAGACCCCTCGCTCAGCGAGGCGTTCACTAGGTCCAGGAGCCAGTCTCGTGTAACCTCCCAGGATGCCAGTACAAGCCAGGAGGGGCACGGGTCCAATAAACATGTGGTGGGTCGCAGTCGTCCACGCATTCTGTCCAAATCCTCGATGGCAACCAAGTCAAACTCCTCCCAGGTCGATTCCTCAAGACTCACCACGGACGTCTCCATTGGACCACTAACAGGGACCCAATCCTTCCGAATTTGAGCGATTTTATATAGAGGTAGATGATAGACAAACAGAATCCAGTTCCATATCCACATTGAGCTGAACGATGTAGAAGTTTGTCCTTTGCATTAACACACCTGGACACTTCAGACGTTTATCTTACAATCTCATTTTCAGAGAAATTGAGGAACATCCCTCTTTCTTTCCAACGGATGGTGATGATCCCTAAATCCTTCCTACCTGTTTAGCGGCATGAAGAATATCCAAAGCGGAGGCTGTGGCCACCATCAATCTCTTGTTCCCTTTATTTGTCTGGAGAGACAAGGACAGTCCCGCCACCAGTTGTACTCCGAGGTCCGTGATGGTCACTCTGTCCTCTAGCACGATCACGGTCTTCTCAGCCAGAATGGAATCGGACAGAGGAGAAAGGACCTTCAAATGTGGGGAAAAGAGGGTGAAAACTCACAATTGCTCAACCTAAGAAAGTCAGACAGTGGTTTTAAAGCAAGCATTGGGATCTTCGGAGCCATCATTCAGCTGGTCCACTGGAGAAAGAAGCAGATGGTTCTCCTCCCAATTAAGGTGGCCGTTGCAAAATTTCAAACTCTCCCAAGTGTTTCAATGCTGCCCCAAACCTATCGCAGGTTAAGCGTAGAGAAAAGACAATGTTAATCTACCATCCTTACATGGAAGTCTCATTGAGACTTACAGAACTGGCTCCCAAGCAAGAAGGTAGGCTTTGGAGGCCTCCTTAGAACTTTTGAAAGTTGAGCACTTCTCAACTTTTTCCCGAATTACCCAACTTATCTTCCTGTTGTGGTCTGTCGGCCACCGGCCCCTCCAGCAGCCAAATCAGAGGAGGCATGGGAGTGAGGATCAGCATCAAGGCAACTTGGGAGTTCCAAGGGGGAAGAGGGAATGGAGCTGGCAGAGAAAGAGATGAAGGCGAAGCCTGAGCTGTCTGTCAGCCCTCAGATGGAGAGTCAACAGCCCCCAGGTCTGGAGGTGGCTGATGAGGAAGAAGAGGAACAGCTGGGTCCAGTGCCTGATGCATGGATGCGCAGAAGGCAGGGGAGAGGAGAGCAGTGGAAATCTAAGGGCTGGTCCTTGGGACAGAAGAGACACCGCTGCTATTGAGGCCCCACCCTAGCTCTGGGGATCAAAGGCAGGGGGCAGAGATGAATAGATGTGACAGACAACTGTTCATCTCCCTGCCGGACAGATTGTTAGCCTGTGGTGAGAGAGAAACATTTTGCCGGCGCTCCTAATAAAGGAATCTTTTGAGTTCACATCAGAGGGTGTGTTGTCTTTGGAGAACTGGGACAGAACACTTCCAATTTCATCCTTCAGACTTATTACCTGCAAACCTGCTTGATTACCTTAGCAGGATGCGGTTTCTACAATATCCCCCAATTTCACAGCTCAGCTAAGGTGTCTTCATGGCCACCCTTGGCTGGATTCGCCCTTTGAAGCTCCCCTCAACGTTCAGTAAAGTGTGGTTCATATTCTATCAAGGTTGGGTTTTGCATCATACCTGGACCGTGGTAATCCCTTGCTCACGGCCGATCAAAACTCGCCCCCCTTGTAGCTTGGCTACTTTGGACTCTTCCACCTTCATGAAGTCAGCCACCAGGTCTGTGATGTCGAACTGCCATTCAGAGCTAAGCATGTAGGTCAGCTGTCCTCCCGGGTCAGACGATTCGGCCACAAACTGGGTCAGGACACGCACCATCGCATGCTGGTACTGGAGGGTGCAACCTTTGCCCTTCTTCTCGTCATCCTCTTCCTCGTCGCTGTCACGGGTGGGCCTGTCAAGGCAGACACACACATCATGAGAAGGGTATCGGTTGCGTTGAAGAACAGCCTGGTTCCCCCCCAGAGACACAAAGTCCTCAGCTTACGACCCCAATGGAGACCAAAATTTCCATTGCTAAGCAAGGCAGTTGTTAAATGAGTCATAGCCTGGTTTGATGGTTGTTTTTGTCCACTGTTGTTAAGCAGTTGTTAAGTGAACCATGAGGTTATTAAGCAAATCCAACTGCTCCCATTGACTTTATACTGTACGAGTCAAAAAGAGGGCCATGAAAATATCTACATCCTGGACATAAATAGTTTCAACTTCTACCCTGAAAACGACGCTATAGGGCACTGCACACCAGAACAACTAGACACAAGGACAGTTTTTTCCTGAACGCCATCACTCTGCTAAACAATTAATTCCCACAACACTGTCAAACTATTTACTAAGAGTGTATTACTATTATTCTTCTCATTCTTCCTAGTACCTATTTGCTTTTCTACTTATGACTATAACTTTGTTGTTGTATCTTTACGATTTATATTGTTTTATTTAGTTTCCTAATATGATTTGATTGATTATTTAGTATCCTATGATTATCACTAAGTGTTGTGTTATGATTCTTTTTTTTTTAATGTATATGAGAGCATAGGCACCAAAGACAAATTCCTTGTGAGTTCAATCGCACCTGGCCAATAAAGAATTCTATTCTATTCTATTCTATTCTATTCTATTCTATTCTATTCTATTCTATTCTATTCTATTCTTTCTACTCTACTCTACTCTACTCTACTCTACCCTATCCTACCCTACCCTACCCTACTCTACTCTACTCTATTTCTATTTCTTATTCTACTCTACTCTACTCTACTCTGCTATTTCTATTTCTCATTCCATTCTATTCTATTCTTTGCTTGTCGGAAACTGCGTGGGAAGGTTGCAAATGGTGATCACAGGATTTGCTATGGCCCGTCGGCTGCCAGCAGAGCTAGCTGCAGAGTCAGACGGGGAAGAGGTGGAGGGAGGGCCTGGGCCAGTTTTGGAGCATTTAGAAGGCTCTGATAAGAAAACAGCATCAGACACAGAGTGGGGGCCTTCCATCCTCCCCCAGGTGGAGAGGCGGTGGTCTTCGAGGTCTGAGCTGAATGAGGGGGAGGGACAGATTGGGCCCATCCCAGATGCACGTATGCACAGAGAGGAAAGGAGAGGAGAACAAAGGAAAGCAATAAGCCGGCTCTCAGGGAGAGGCAGACTCAGACCATAGCCAGCCCCTCCCTGGCTGGGAAATAAACGGGAGGGATTTGGGAGGGGCCAGTTGTCATAGACAACCATTCATTTCTAGTACACAGCCAGCAACTCAGATTCCTTGGCTAAACCCAGGTTTGTTGGGACTAATTACGTTTGATTTTTTTTGGTTTTGTTTATCCATGTGAATCACAGACTGTTACTGCCCTGTTATGTTGTTTTACCCGCGAGTAAATGTCTTATCCCTACTTGTGGAGGTTGGGTCCCAACAGGACAGTGCAACCGTTATAAATACAAGACAGTTGCAAGCACCCCAATTTTGATCAGGCGAGTGTGAGGATGCTCCAAGAGTCATCATCGTGAGGACAGATTTTAAGTCAATTTTTTTTTAGTTGCCATTGTAATTTTGAACGGTCGCTTAAAGAAACGGTTGTAAGTCTAGGATTATCTGTACATCCAAAAATTGAACTCTTCAACTAATGACTGGGCAGGTGTAGGAAGTTAACACCCACCCACCCACCTTCCTAGAGGAATGCAATATTTTAGGAAATATTACAAAGGCAGAATATTATGCTTCCCTGGGCGAGAAAAGGAGAAACGTGTTTTAAAGACAAAGCAGCTCCCTGCCCCCCCCCTCTCTTCAGCTCCCGGGTGATGGGACGAAGACATGCCCCTCAGGACATGATAGGATTAGCCTTCTAGCCATCTCATCACATGGCACCTGGGAAGATTACATCACCCAGCAAGGCTCAACCAAGCCTGGGACTCTGGACAACCTACAAAGTTAGCTAAGACTATCACCCTTTGCCCCCTGGGAGTCCGACAACCAATGGGATACATTTCTTGTACAGGAACAGGAAACTCTAAGGCAGGGTCCAAGAGAGTGTATAAATATATCCTTCTCTCCACTCCATGTGCTTTTTTGCCCAGGACCTCAAGCCATGTGGTCCTGCCCACCATTAGACCATCCTTCCAAGCAGCCTCCATGCTTCCAGTATCTTTCTCCCCATTTGGAGCTGAACCCAGAAGGACATTTCTTCCAACACAGGGAAGAGCAAGCTTGCATTGATTAAAAAAAAAATAGAGACAGGATTATCCAAATTCAAAGAGCGTAAAACTGGCTCTTTAGCCAGCCACGATCAAGAGCGAAAAGTTCCTTCTGTCTTCTCGGCTTTTAGCCGGCAAAGGTGATGCAGGAACCTTTAACGCGGGAATAATTATTTTCTAGCCATGTCATGAATCAAAACAAATATCCTTCTTCAGGCCATCAGTCTTAGCCTGCCTCCCTCCCAACTCTGACTTGACTTTAATCTAAATTTATTCCTTTCATTTGCTGTGATCGGGAGAGCTCCAGTTCAGAAGCTGGTTTTTCTATTCGATGTGCACCGTAGTACATTAATTCTGAGCAGATACCTAACCAAATTTCCATCTAGAAAACTATCTTTGTGGGGAGTGCCATATTATCTCAACTCCACATTTCCTGTCTCTTTCAGATCCCTCCTCTCTTAAGGTGTTGGGGCCCGCTGGCGGCGGAGCTGACAGCAGAGTGGGACAGTGAGGAGGTTGGGGAGGAGCATGGGGCAGTCCTGGGGGCTGAGGAAAGCTCAGACAAGGGCTCTGCGTCGGAGGCAGAGAGGGAGCTAGACAGCAGTGAGGCAGAGGAACAGCTGGAGCCTGTTCCCAGTGTGCGCATGCGCAGAGCTGCCAAAAGAAAAGAACAATTAAGAAAGCAGGGTCGACTTAGGAGTAAAGCCATACCTTGGAGGTGATTTGGCCCCTCCCATAGGAAACAAAAGAGGAGCGAATGGGGAGGGGGCTTTTGCAGGAAGGAGTTCATTCATTCCATCGTTTCAAGAGTGGAAAGTTATGTTTGTGACTATAAGAGACTCTGTGCCAAGTGTTGCCTTGCCCTGCATTTGGAAGCTAGTTATCTGGCAGCTCTCCACGCGAGATAAGGTTCGTGTGGATAAACATTCCTCGGAAAGACAGTTTGCTAAGCCTTGCAGACTGTGAATGAAAGGAATTCACAGTCGTGTAAATAAAAGGGGTTTTGCCGGGACCAAGACTCTTGCTTCTTGCTTTCTAAGGACGCCTGGGTCAGAACATAAGGGACTGGTGTGATACGGGGAACCATCTTATGCTTGGTGGCTTTCCGTAATCTCATTGGAGATAAGGAACCCCAATCTTGATTTCCTTACTGCAGATTAACGCATTTCCATGGTTCAAGGAAAGCAACTTTGCCCCGTGGGAAAAATTGGAGACGATCAACTTGCATGTAGCTGGATCATTTCAGTGCAGAAGAACCTTGCGAAAGACACAGAGGCACGGAAATGTTGCTCTAGACCTCACACTGGCTTTCTTGGCAATTGCAATTGCTGTGATTCATGTCCCGCAGGCTGTGCAAGTTGCAACCGATGGTGTGAAACACAGAAAATGGAGTTGGGAAGAACTACATTGATCGCAGAATCCAACCTGTGGGAACCAAGCTCTCCTGTGGGAACCAAGGTCATCCCAACAGATGGCAGTTAAGGAGGCGCAGGAGTGACCAAGGAGCCCGCCAATCGCTTCTATCGCCCACTAATCGCTTAAATCGCTACAATATGACTTGCGTCCTTTGGGGAGGGAAACTTTCACTCTTTTAGTTACACTGTAACCATGGGAATTTTTAAGAGTTGGTTTTCACTAGCTGTGCTGATATGATGTATCCAATAAACATGTTCTTTGAGGAATATGCCTGCCTCAGAGTTCTGATTTCTTTGGATGCGTTACTCGGAACGCTGACACTTGGACTGAGCAGAAAACTGGGTTATGGAATGAATCATAACAACAATCCTGGGACAAGATGGTCTCAAGACAGGTGGGACTAGTGAGGACTTCCCAATGTGAGAAGTTTTCAAATGGGTTCCTGCATTGGCCAATGATTCAACTAGATAAGCGTTTCTAAATCTCAGCACCTTTTAAGATAAGTGAAACTCAACTCCTCGAATTCCCCAGCCAAAATTCTGGAAGTTGGAGGCTACACATCTTAAAATTGCCAGCTGGGGAATTCTAGGAGTTGAAGTCCCTACATCTTGAAGTTTCTGGAATTCATAAACAGTACACAAGATGTCCCAAAGGCGCTTTTTTTCAAAAGACAACTGGACTTTCTTGGTATATTTTTTTTTCTTGAAAGCATTTCACATCTCATCCAAGAAGTTTCTTCATTTCTTGGATGAGAAGTGAAACATTTTCAAGGAAAAAAAACAAAGAAAGCCCAGTTGCCTTTTGGAAAAAGTACTTAAGGTCAAAAGCCGGGGAAATGGGGAGATTCAGGCATTTAAATCAACATAAAGATGTATTGCAAACTTAAGCTCTCTACAAGAATCTGACCAACTAACAGTCAAGGGAAATGAGCGGGAGATAAGAGAGGAATTCAAGATGGGTTGAATTTAGTTCTCTTGCAGGTGCACAAGGACTCGTGACTTATGACATGTTTGACCCCTCCCTCAGGCTCAGCCTGGTCATCTCCTAGACCTTTGGGACAACCATGATCTGGATGATTGAGAATCTCCATAGACCTTATAGTAGATGTTCTCCAAGACCCCTTCCACCCTGACATTCTATGATTCCAACCCATTAAATATATATATTTAACCCAGCATTATTTTAGGTATCGGAAGAGACTTTTCCTATCTCCCAGGTTATTTGGGGGCAAAGTTAAACTTACTGAGTTTCTGCAATGCTTCTCTTGGCCCTAATCTCACTTCCCAATCCTCTTGATTGCTGAAATCTTTCTTGATGTGCATTCTGAAACATCAAAATGGGATACAGGGGATGCTTTTTATATTTCTATTCAAGCTGCACTATCTGGAGCCCCAGGAGTTTAAGTTCTCGACTGATGCTGGTCTGTTTTGAAGACCTCGGTCTCTGAAATCCATTTATTTCAATCGTTTGGAACTGGAAAAAAAAACAAACTTCTGCAGGAGACTCTTAAAAAGCGAGTGACAGACAGAGAGAGAGCAAGCTGGCAAACCACATTTAGCTGTCATTTCCACGCAGCTCTTTCCCATCTCTGCTTTTCGCCTGAACGACAACAAAACCCCAAACTTGGCGAAAAGACGTGCCCCGTGGCTTGGCATTAATCGAAAGAGCGGTTGGTGGGAACAGTTTACCGGCTTGCAAACAGCCTAGCAAGCTTTCAACTGGCTCGGTCGATGCAAACCAGACGCCTCTCGGGGGGTTAAATTTTGAAAAGGCGGCATCGTGTTGAAAGTTAGAGCACTTGGCAGCCAAATTGTACGGGCCAGGCTGGGTTTATTCCTGTCTTGGTTATCTCGCCACAAATGGGGCGGTCAAACATCTGCAGATGCAAACTTGAAACAAGGCAACAGACGGGCAATCTGACGCGATGAAGCTTTTTCATCCGCCAAAGGGTATATTTTTCCTCTATTACATTTTTGCCAGCCTCAACCGTACGTGCTCGGCTGCATTCAATGGCTTGCATGGAAGGCTGGCACCCATTTTGTTGATCTGTCCTTGCAGTGGGGAAGACGTGGGACTCAGAATAACTTTTGCACACAGATGAACCCGGGTGTCAACGCCTAAGGCGTTTCCATGACTACTATCACCTTGAGAAGGGGAGGGAAATTCCATGCATACTTTTGGCCAGAGTAAAAGTCTCATATTTCGGTGACTGGGATGTGAATGCACATGTCCAGAACCCTGCCGTAATGTCCTGTTGGAGAATGTGATTGATGACCTCAGCCAGAGGTGAGGGAGCACAGGGGTAAACGTCAGACGCCATTAAGTGGGATTTAGTTTCAGCTACACAGAAGTCCGTGCCAAGATGTTAGTCCTAATAAACAAATGGTTTTACTTTGAATTTCGTCCCAGGGCTTGTCAATTAATTAGGGCAACTCTTGGAACCTTCACACCGGGTTCTAATTCGGATCAACCAATATGTGTAAAATCTCCCAATTGGAGGAACAGGCTGTAATCAGGAGAGATTACATTAAAAGACGGGGAGGAGAGGGATCTAATCTGGCAAAGATGAACAACATTAGAAAATACGTGTTGTGGCCCACCAGCAGAAGAGTCGGACAGTGAGGAAGTGGAGGAGGAGCATGGGCCAGTCCTGGATATTGGGGAAGGCTTGGACAAATGTTATGCATTGGAGGCAGAACTGGGGCTGAGGCCGTCTGGTAGTTCTCAGCTGCCTTTGGAACTAGACAGCAGTGAGGCAGAGAAACAGCTGGAGCCCAGTGTGCACATGTGCAGAGCAGGAGTGGGTTGCTGCCAGCGTTACTGCTGGTTGCCTTTGTGCTCGTGCGCCTGCCGCACATTGCTTGTGCATGTGCAGTTGCCCGTAAATTATACTGCGCATGTGCAGAACATTATAAAATGACTAAAAACTATGCCAGCAATGGCATGGACAATAGGGGAACCGGTTCAGGGGCGTGGCCAGCCTACCATCCCTACCGGTTCATTGACCTGGTCACATTTTCCACTACCGGTTCACCCAAACAAATGTAAACGTGTAGCAACCCACCTCTGGTGCAAAACTGGCAGAAGAAAACAATGACTAAGAAATCAGGGTTGACTTGGGAGTAAAGCCACAGGTGGATGGTGATTGGGCCCTCCCATAGGAAATAAAAGAGGAGTGAAAGGGAAGTGGTTTTTTTGCAGGAAACAATTCATTAGATTCATTTCAGGAGTGTGGAGATCTGTCCGTGAATCTCAGAGACTCTGTGCCCAGTCTTTCCTTGCACAGCACCTCATTTGGAAAATATTTACATGGCAGCTTTCCAAGTTAGATAAGGTCTGTGGTCATAAATATTCCTTTGAAAGACTGTTTACCAGGCTTTGGTGAATGGGAATGAGGGGAATTCACATTTGTTTAATAAAAGGGGTTTTGTTGGGAACAGGACTCTCCCTCGTGCTTTTTGGGGAAGCCTAAGTCAGAACAATATGTCTAAAGTACAGCAAGATTTTCAGCATCCAAATCGGCTGTTCCTAATTCAAAATTATTTCCGGATGTATGACACAGTCCTGGTCTAAAACGGGATGTTAACTTTTTTTTGCATCTTTCAATTTATTTTACATTGCTACAGCTTAAAATGCAATTCCCTGAGTTGTGAAATACAGACATTAAAAAAAGCCAATCGTTCTCAACAATTTCTTGGGGGGGGGGAACCCAAATATGGAGATGTTTGTTTTGAAATCCTTTGGATGGGCTGTTTTCTCAATGCACAGAAGCATCCTGGATAAACGTTCTTGATGGAATTACATTTAAAATGTCTATAAGAGGGTTGTTTGCATGCGTCTGCTAATAATATTTGTCCGTGGCAAGGAATTCAAGGACGTGAAATATATTCAAGGGGGGGAAAAAAAGATCAGGAACAATCAGAAACCAACAAGATACTTAATCTGTATCTTGCTGACTCTAGACTCTTGGAGATTAGCAAAAGAATTCCTTAAGATTTGTTGGGAGAAGGCAATCCATAGCACATTAAGCCCACTTCTTTAAACCAGGTTTGATCAGAGGTTGGTACACCCAACCGTGTCAACTATCTTTATCCTTAGTTGATTCAAGTGATGGAGTGAATAAATAGTTACTTCAATTGCCGTTAACTTTGAGTCAATATGAATGACCTTGTTGGGCCCTAGTCGTTTAATGCAAGAATTTATTAAACTATTCCAAGTAAAAACAAATTCCTTGGGTGTCCAATCACACTTGGCCAATAAAGAATTATATTCTATTTTATATCTGAATTCAGACCAGCCAATGTTTTGGTAAGGATTTAAATAGGAGATTAAGACAAGAATCCAATTCTCTCTTTTTCTTTTCATTTTCCAACTAAACAAGGCCAATTCATTGTGTGAAATATTCACCTCTAAGTTACCAAATTCCTTGTTTCAACTGATAACACTTCCATCTACAAGAGGTTGAGGATTAACAGGCAGAAGAGAAGACTATCCTTAACAGGCAGAACTCTGAAACTTCTCCAAGGCAACTGGTTGGTGGTGTTAGTTGGTGGTGATGTGGCCTGCCAGCGGCCAGCATAGCTGGCAGCAGACTCGGACAATGAGGAGGTTGGGGAGGAACATGGGCCAGTTCTGGAGTCTGGAGAAGGCTCTGATAGATGCTCTGTGTCAGACGCAGAGATAGAGCCAGGGCCATCCAACATTTCCCAGCCACCAGAGAGGCAGCTGCCTTTGGAGGCTGAGATGAGTGAGGAGTAGAACAGCTGGGGACTGTTCCAGATGCATATATGTGCAGAGCTATTAGGGGAGGTGAGCAATGGAGGACAAGGAGTTGACTCGGGAAGCAAAGCAAACGTGGACACTGAATGGCCTTTCCCTGGCTGGGGAATAAATAGAAGGAAAGGGGAGTGGTTGTCGTAGGAGACAACAGTTCGTATTTCTGAAGATTTGGCTCATTGTGTTTCGTGCCATAAAGACTGCTTGCCAGAACTTAATTTGCAGCCTTTCAGCTGGGAACTCACGGCCTGGAAATTATCACAAGGAACTGATAAGGTCTGTACTGCAGTTAACTCCTTGAAGGACTATTGTCTGGATTTTTGGTGGGTGAATGCCATTAATTCACAAGAGGCAAATAACGAGGGGTTTTTTTGTGACTAGGAGCCTGTTTCTTGCTTCTGCTAACACTGGGTCAGAACAGGTGGGATATTGCACCAGAAGGAGTACTGACTGATTCCCAAGAAAAACATACAATACCTTTTGTTGGAGGTGACGGGAATTCTCCAACCTTTGATCTGGCTCAGTTCCGTATCGGAGATCTCAATTTGTAATGGGAGCCGTGGGACCCACACAGTGATTTCTAGCTGAGTGGTAAAATGCTGGTAGGTGAAGTTCACAATGGCGTCTACTTTGCTTTTCATTTCCTTCCCGTTGACAAAGATGGTGTCGCAGTCGTCTGAGACCTGTGAAGGAAGAACACAAGCAGAATCTGAAGTGAATAACGAATACATCCATTATCTCAATGGAATTCCTTCCTAAAGCAAAAGCTCCACCACAGGAAATAACAGGATTTATGATGTCTTCGTCTCCTTATTGGTAGAAAAATAGCAAGAATGATGTACTTCCTTCAATATAAGAACAAGCAATTCTGTGTTTTGGGGCTAAATCCTACCAGCCACAGACAATACAACTAAAGGATGGTTGGAATAACAGTCCAAAACATCTGGAAAGCACCAGGTTCATATCTTGCT